>JAHLJT010008446.1:104959349-105059662 GCA_031308135.1 Acheta domesticus
TCTCTTACGTCCGTAGGCCTGCCGAAAGAAAAAAAAGGAAAGCCCGACCTGTTCGTTGCCGCTACCATTGCAACGGCGGGGCGGCAAGTCAGTTGGACCCGGCGTGGCGTAGAGGACGCACGAGGAGACGGCGCTGGTGGGCGAGGCGGCGAGGGCGGGTTAATACACGGCGCTCTAAGGAGCGAGTACGGAGAGCAAAAGGCTGCGGCAGGAAAGTTCGAGCGTGAAACAGCATCACAGTTCAGGTCGGGAGGCAAGATGTGTGTAAGGTGGTGATACTCGGGAGGAAGAATTGCGAGATTTATGTGTAATGAAGGAAAAATGCCGGCCAAGAGGCCAGTGTCGGAAACAGGGATGTGTTTGGAGCAAGAAGTAAAGCGCAGCAAGTGGTAATGATTGGGAAGTTCGTGACGACAGTTCATACCGCAAGGGTACGGAAGCTCAGATGGGGTGTGACAGGTTGCGAGCGAAGAACTCGTGAGGAGTGGGGCGGGTTGAACGTGTGTGGAAGCTAGGAAAACTGATTAAGTGAGGGGATGGCACGAGATTCAGGGGGAAGGTGGGAGCAATTTGCGCCGAGGGGGCGGAAAAGAGGGTTGAGGGGATGAGCGGCGCGGGGCGATGTAGGCGGTGTGTGGAGCCCGGGGGGGGGACGCGCCTTCACCGCAGCGTATTTCGTGCGCGGCCGTTCGAAAGTCGAGGTATCGGCGGGAGAGTAAATTTCGCTTTCCTTTGCGTGTTTACGCCGACGATTCGGCGTGCTTCGCGTCAGCTTTGTGTAGTGTATGCGAGGATCGGCGACGCGGAGGGCCGTAAGTTCATTGATTTTTGATGCACAGCGGCGGCGTATCTGCCATTGTCAAGATGACGTTTATGGTTTGGGAGTCTTAAACACATCGCGGTAAATCGATTGGAGTCTTCGGGGGGGGGCGAAGTGAAGGACGGTCTTCTTATTGAGCTCCTTTCTTCCCGACAGCGCCGGTGGTATTGGCAAAATATACTGCGCGAAACAATCTCGTGGAATTTTCTCTACCGGTCGGTATAGGAAAGATTTATTTTCGTCGCGTCCGTACTTTGTGTCAGTAGTTAAGTTAGTTGCAGAAAATGAGAAGAGATTATTTAGAATAAGAAATGTCGTATTCCTTTATTCCTTTGAACATTAAATTCACTGCAGTAGTTGACGTAGCGATTGCGTGAGACTTACGTCCGATTTGTTTGTCGTTGCAAAAAATAAAGTTTTCTTTTGCAAACAACAAATGCAGCTGTTAATGTGTCATATCGTCATACATCTGTTCACGCATCAGTGGCTTATTTGCACGTATTACTCCTTTTGCGGAGAATATCATTTATATTTCTTCTAATTCATTGGGCTTAATTTATCATTACACCCACGAAAGAAAGGCAATGCAATGTTAGATCGTTTATAAAATGTACATACTTCGTAGTCATTCTATATCAGCTGCAGTCGCTACTACTCATGTGATGAATTAAATGTACGGTTTTTAGTTATATTTCCCTAACATTTGGCCAGCTGATTATTTTGTAATTTCGAAAAAATAAAATTATCAGATGGTTCTTAACAATTCAATTAACCGTTTTCTTTTCTGATGTCAGTGATCTATTTATAGGTATTTTCATAAACAAATATAATCAAAGTGAAATGCAGACACGTCGATTGGAACATGTGCCCCTCTCGGGTACGTTCAATAAGTAGAGCTAGTAAGAGGGGGCTATGCCATTCAGTTTTCGCCGGGCGCTTGGCTTCAAATTCACGAGCGATTCGTGTGAATGGCCTTCCTAGTTTTGCCTTGGCGGTATCGCTGTCCCCGCGCTTCAGGACACGATCTCTCCTTCGAGTCCTTGCCCAAAATAGCTTCCTTAACCCCTTCCCGTGCAGCGTCCCCCTTCGCACGGCGCCGGAGACGCGTGCCCGCACGGCTGGCCGCCCGCACGCGCCACGCACCCGCGCACGCGTGCAGGCCCCTGCGCACAGCGAGCGCCTTTTGCTCCGCGCGGGCTCGGCGGTGCCGTCCGGGGACTGAAAATAGGCAGTTGATTGTCGACCTATTTCCGTACGTCTATTATGCCTTAGTTGTCTGCGTGGCAAACGAGGCCTTTGAAGGTCTCCCGTGCAGTTCTGGACACCGCTGCATCGCCGAGTGTTTGGCCGATATCTCTTTAACGATCAGGTCTGGTGCAGTATTTTTAGAGTGACACCTGGGATGCACCAACTTGGGTGGGTGCACTGGTATCTCGGGCCTTAAGTGCCTTAGGGTTGGGTCTCCTTCGGTAGGGCCGGACAGCAATTTTTTGTGTGTTCTTTTTTTTTCTGTTTTCCTGCTGGAGATCATGTCTGGTGCAGTTTTTCAGATATCTAGATTGTAACAGCATGGTGACAACAACGTTAAGGAGAAAATATATTTCAACTTATTCGTATTTAGTATCACTCGTATGTACTAACTGCTGATAACTTCGTGGGCTGCGTTTCATTCATCATATTAGGAAATGGAAGCTTTAACCGGTGAGATGCGATTGGCCTGGACATTAAAAAAAATCATTATGCATGTATACATAGTAAATAAATAACATTTCATTTATAGAACTTACGATGCTAGATTCTCTGACAGAGGGTTCTGGTGGTTTCTCTGAGACATTTGATCGGCGTTACGAGAAAAAGTCTCAATATCCGGCGACCATTCCTTTCCTCATTCCTCTCGTTTCGAGTTCATTCTTAGGAAAATTCCTCGGTTGAATATTCTCAGAATACCTCCGCGGGTAATGCGATGCAGGTATGTAATGCGAAACGCCGCTCGTAAAGAATTCTTATTAAGGATTGACAATTTCAATACTACTGGCGTGAATGCTGATGTTTTATTTTTTATACTGATGACGAATCTATTGTATTGCAATTATTTTGGTTGATAATTTGTTATTAGTAACTATATTAATATTTCTGTTAATATTAACATTTTTTCGTTTCTCATAAGCGTTGTTACATTAATTCATCCGTAGTATTGAACGAGATCGCTGAGGGATTCGCAATGAAAATGGAAAATGCGTAGTTCTCCAAAAAGTTCGTGTGAATGAAATTGCTCTGTTCATAGTATTGAACGTATTATAATTCCCCACTATGTATATTAAATTATAATATATACTTTCAAATATGTTGAAAACCAAAATGTAAGAAATGATATTTTAGATCACAAACAAATATTGTAGATGTTGTTACCACACGCAGGAGATCGTGCAAGCAGTTCCGTGAACACATAATTAGAAATTCCTTCCATAATTATTGTTATATCAAAAAATAACATTTTTTGAAAAAAAATGGAGATTCTAAGCTTGTTAGTATTTTAAATGTATTTAATGTATCGTAAGAAATTCTAGGTTCAAATTGTCAAAATTACATCTCTAACGCAAGAATACCGGTATTCCAAACCCAGCACACATAATGGAATGAGTAGAATTTTTGTCATGAGATTGTTTTGTGTGTGAGAAAGCACTACCATGAATATTTTTAAATTAGCTTGTTGGGTTTGAGAGTACTATTGTTTGCGGACTCTTGGTAGCTATCCCATCCAGGGGACGAGTGCGGTGGCCAGCCGTTCGTTTCGACTTTGAGTGCTTGCAGTTGAAATCCCCGGCCGGCCACCCTCACGAGAGTCTTATATGGACAGTCGGCATCTAGAGGCGAATGCTTGCTTGCTTGCTCGCTCGCTTACGTGGGAAAAAATCCCTCAATCGGTGGTGTAGGTCACTCGCGTTCATATTTTGTTTTTGGCAGAGCCAGAAGTTCATTACCATTAAAGATCATTACCTTTTTCGAATGATTTGTAAATAGCTAGATTCCTGGAATTAGAGATAACAAATATACACGGAATAATCAAATCTATTTATGAAATTAGTTTCGTCCAAGCTGGCGAATAATACTGTCTGTTGTATGGGTTATAATCTGAGTTGTAATATGCACACGTTTCCCTTGTTATATTTCTTTACGATGAACATCAGCAGAATCGACGGAGATATTTGATCACTCTTTGATCTTTAAGTCCCATTACTCCTATTTGGTTGTGAAGAACCTGTTACCAATAGTCTGATTTGAGTAGTTGTGTATATTTTAGATTTGGATTTTGGATTTATATTTTACCATTGAAAGTAATGAGTAATTTCATCTCTATTTAATAAAGTAATAGCAATATCTCTTGTTGAACTGAAGACATTAACATTCCATAGTGTATACTTATTTTGCGGTCACGTGATTACAGACAATGGTTATTCACTTAGTTAAACAGTGAAGTTCGTAAATCTTCAAAGCGTGACCACTACACGTCCTAGGTTAAACCATTCTTGAGACGGTCAGGAAATATATACGACAGTGTTAGATGTTCGTATGTGTAACCGAAATCTTGTTGATAATGGACGTTCATTGTTTATTTTTCGAAGCGTGCTTCCGTTGTGTTTTGTGAGCATAGAAAAACAGTTTATTTGACCACGTGCTTGCATGTTGTATAAGGAAACATTCACCACACAATACTTCACGCAGTACTTTGACAGCGCGTCCCTCCACGGCGACCAGGAACGCGGATGATCGACCGAGCGCGCGGTGGCCCAGCCGCCAGGCACTAGTCACCCCTCGCAAACAAAGCTGCCTTGCGCTCTTCAAACACTCCGCTATGAAAACAAATTGGGGATTACATTGAAAGTTGTGATTCTGCTGTGTAAATTCTTATTTGTAAGGGTCATATCACAATTTAACCGCGTTTGAATATTTTTAAAAGCACACTCGGAATAATAGACAAGATAATTCGGCATAACAACAGAACAAATTTGCTATCGAATTTCTTCGTCGGTACGCTGCTCCAAGTGTGTGTTTTATTGAAATTAGTAATATGTGTAACAAACTAGCTTTGCATTTATTAATTTTTTACTCAGAATAGTAAGCAAACTGTGCCATGAGATGGAGAAAGTATGTATCACATTTAGTTGGATCCAATAAGAATATCTTAATATTAACTCAGTCGATCAAATGGATATTTGACTATAGATTGATCGAGAGTCAGGATCAAACTTGTTAATAAGTAATGGTATAGGAATATTGTTAAACAGCAAGTGCTTATTTTTAAGATCTGTTTTTTATTAATTTATTTCCAAACTCTGATCGGGTTTCTATAGTGGCCATTAAAAATTGCAACATTCCAATAATGGTCAGATAGTTGATTTTAATGGCCAATCGATATTCCCCCGTAATGTGTCTGAGACCCAAAAAGTGCCAAAAAAGTACCCTTATATATATTATTGTAATGCTAATATTAGTAAGATGCTTTGAGTTTATTTTTAAGTCTGAAATCAGGGAAATAAATAATCTGTCTTAGTTCTAATCCTCACTATTACAAGGTATCAGCAAATTTGAAGGTAGCAGGAAGCTTTTATTTCTTATTTTTGTGAAATTTTGTGCTTCTGGCCACTGCTGACACAATCAGTGGCCTGCAACTTTTCCTTGCTTGTTTATCGCAAGTTCAAGTTTTCTTTAACTTGGAACTTGAAACAATGAAATGTGGTTACCTACTCAGTGTTCCAAAAAAGGAAAGTAGAATTTTTTTTATTAAAAAGAGGTAAAAGACTGATTAAATAAAATTACAGACTGATTTTTAAGTACTTAATTTTGAAGCTACCAAGACTTCCATTCTTACCAATGTGAGGCCATTCTGCAAGACCAAACGGTGATAAACATGTTTGGATTAATTTGTGAAAATTAATTCATTGTGACATTGATTTATTGCTCTACACACTCACGGAAGTAGTGTCCCAATCTACCTCAATACTTGTGCTAACCCCACAAATGGGGTTGGTTGGACAATCTTGAGTTAATGACTTAATTGCTGTAAAAGTTCGACAGTCAACCATTCACGAATATCAAAAATAAGAGAAGGTAACCTAATAAATATATACTTTCGATTGATATAATCAAATTTGTCAAAATTAAACCGGTGGTGTGTAAAAAAATAATTAAAAAAACAACTCCCAACCAGCTCCGGTCTCCCCTACAGTTTTTTAAACAATTTTTACAAACATAAATTATTTAAAACTGACTTCTTGGGTGATCTTGAGAGGTGTAAAAGCAATTCTAGGGCTCCTTGTCGTCATTCGCAGCCTTTGGCCAAGCGGCATCGCGCGAATGAAGGCTCGTTGGCGCCCTTCCTGTCCTTTCGGGCGATCGGCCCACGCCGCGGCGCCGCTCTGGCCGCCGCCCTCCGCGCCAAGAGGAAGTTGTTACCCAGCGGATGTTGGCGTGTGGGGGCGTTTTCTGGTGGGCGGGAGGGAGAGCGCGAAGGGCGGGCGCGCGCGCGGTTAGGAACGCGCAGCGGAGACTTTTAGGTGGTGCGGTCTGTCAGATTGGGTCAACAAACATTTCCTACCGTGTGACATCACACACGAGGAAATTAATGGGAAATAACGAGACGCGGGGGAGGCGTGGGAGGTATTGTGGGGGGAAGCTCCGGGGAGGCGGGGACGAGGCGCCTCTGGCTGGGAAGCCCACACCGAAACGAGAACAGATAGATGCTTCCGTATACAGGGACAACAATCCTGTGTATGGGAGATTGCGTGGTCATATGTAATTTGTTGAGTCTCCTCCAAGAACGTGTCTTTCTTATCAGGCCTTATCGAAGTAAATATTTTTTCAGTGAGATCATTGGAATCCGTATCTTAGGTTCTTTTTTTTTCGAACGGCCGCGCCGCAATCCCGCGTTTTCCTACGCTGCGACGACTGTTTTCTACTTCGTTAGTTCGCACTTGCGTTTGACAGGGCGCGCGGCGCTTGCGTCTGCGGCCATGTTTCTTCTTCTCTCTGCCTTTCGGACTGCGTAGTTGCGTGTTTGTGTACAGTGTTTCGCATTGTACGAGACAATAGGATGGAAATATAAGAGAAGTCATAATTTAATGAAAACACGCAAGTCCAGTATGCAAATCCCGTTTTATGCTGTACTTCTAAAGGACTGCGTTTCCTTCTCGACGGCCACGCCGCTCCGCCCCGCGACGAGTGCGAAGTATGCGCGTTGCGTCAGTGTTGTGAATATGTAGCCCTTTCACTCGCGTTGTTGCAGGCTGTAAGATATATTCACTGGTTTGCTGTACTGTTCTCTCGGGACGTTGAATAACATTGTGTCGTTAATGGGATATTTTGATACACCGCGGTTGTAGTTGTTGGAGATTCAACGGAGATCTGAAATCAGGAGAAGTACCTACTTTTGACAATGTTGCTGGCGTAACTCACTTTACGAAAAATGTCAGTAATTGATTCGTTGAAATATTGGAAGATATTTGGTTTTCGTCTCAGATTAAGGGTATGAAAATCTAGTATATTGATGTATCGAATATATCGATATTTTATCGATGTATTCCACATTTAGAAACTAATAATTTCGTTATTGCATGACCTGCCGCGATTCTGACCTGTTCTTTATGTTCTCCGAAACTGTTATGTCGTCATTTGACTTTATTTTTGTTTCATTCATTAGTTTGCCCGCCCATTTTACGCTTAATGCGCAAAAGGAAAGCAAAATGAAGCGATGATTCAGTGATGGTCCAGAGAACGGGTGTGCGAACCCAATGCTTGGAGAATGCGAACCCAATGCTTCCCTGACGTAATGTTTCGCCCGCAGAATCTGGCACGTCAGTTTGTTAACCTCGTGGGTTCGTATCGAGCGCCTTTGGGAGGGCGGGCGCGCGCGCGCCCCCTCCGCGACCGACTAAAAGGGAAGCTGTGTTCTCCATCGCCGGCGATCGCTCAGTATCTTGGGTGAAGCCACGGGACCGGCTGTATTGTTCTACATCGTTGAACGAGTAAGGCCGACAACTGATCCAGATCCTTTCCCACGAGCCAGTGAACGTCACCCCGGACGGCGATTAGCCGATAAAGAGCGCCCAAGGCGGGCCCGCTCGAATCGAGGTCGCCGCGCCGCGCTGCCGCGTCGAGCCGCCGCCGCCGCCGCCGCCGCCGCCACCGCCGCTCCCTCTGCTGCTGTTGTCGCTGTCGCTGTCGCTGCCGCCAATGCTGGCTCTGAGGCCGCGTCCAACTCTTGTCTCTGCTGCTGCTGCTGTTGCTACTACTGCCACTGCCACAGCCACCGCTGCCGCCAACGCTGTTGCCGCTACTTCTGTTACAGCTCCCTTTCTTGTCACTACATCCAGAGCCAACGGTCCTTAGTTTCCATTATCATTGCCATCTCCATTCTCACCGCACCTGTTACCTTTGCCACCTCCGTTGTTGGTACTTAGCTCTCTTGCCCTGAGGTTGTTGTTATTCCCGCCAACGAAGGCGTGCTGTATCGTCTGCCGCTATCATCCCCTGTTGTCACCTCCTCTGCCTTGGACGAGACAACCATTGGATTATTTGTGTTGCGTGTACAAATGGCAGCTCGTACTATTGCGACCGTAACCTTACTGCCGTTTCATTTAGGGTACTATCCTCACAATCACCATCAATGTATTAATTGCTGCTTTTACAGCCTCTGCTAGTTTACCTCGTATTCTTGCTCCGTCTGTTGCGATTACTGCTTTCACGGATGCCATTCCTGCCTCCATCTCCTCCACAGCGCTGGCGCTACTCTGTCTCTCCCCGCCGCTGCCGTTGCTCCCGCCGCCGCCCCCGGCCGCCGCCTCCGCCGCTGCCTCGCCGCCGCACTGCCCGCGGCTGTATTAAGAAACAGGTGGAGAGATATGTAGTGTAACCTGTTGCGGCTACGGGTGAATATTTCGAACGTTTACGCTCCCGAACGAGTGAAAGCTGCCCCTCGATCAGTTGAAACAAATGCTTCTTTGTGATGGGTGTCCGATTTCACAATTACTTTTAGATACTCTTTGAGCGGTGACCTCGTTTTGTTTGTTAATGGTAATGGGTTTCAATAATTTTGACGGATTTGCACGTGTGGAGTGCATTCCTTGCCCAAGGCATGGTTTTTGCTGTTCCCATTCTAGCGGCAGGACTTTTTTGATGGTAGCGAGACGCTGACGCTCTTGTAGACGGCAGCGAAACAAGAGCAATTAAATGCGTCCCGTATATCCGTTCTCCGTTCACTTCCGCTTTTTTTTATGAAACAAATGGTGGGAGTGTCTTTGTTTCAAAGCCTTTTTGTGCCTTCCTTTTCGTCACACTGCCAACCGATCGACGGAGACGCGGGATGAACATCATGCATTCTTTGCAGATGGACCCTCCATTCTCTGGGCCGCATGTTACCGAACGTTCAAAAGTCCCGGGGAAAAGAGCCTTAAGGGTCTAATGAATCAGTGGGAGTGTCGTGTAAGCCATAAGAGAGTGCGACCGGAGCAATAAATGAGAATGAAAGACACCCCCCTCTCCATTGTCTGTGCTCCACATGTACGCTAGCGACCATGACGCTCCAAAGACTGAACGGATGTTGTACGTGCCCATACACAAAGCCTTTCGCCGGACCTCCACTTGTATAGAAGGCGCTGCAACAATTGCAAGCGCCTTACATGCCGCTCATATATGCCTATTAACAAAAGCATTTCTTTTAATGCACGCGGAAGTACCCGAGATGTAATAAACGTTCGTTGTTGCACTTTCTTTGTCTGCAAAGTATGATGAAGTATTGTAGGTATCGGTAGGCCTTTGTAAATCAGATCTTTATCGCATGGCTGCGCCTCCGGAGTATTGTCTTTCATTAGGAATATTGCCAATAATTTGCGCGGGTGTCTCGCGGGTCTGATCCAGCGCGATGGACTCCAACCATAACAGCGCACGGCCAGAGAAAGGAACGGGATTGCTGGACCGAAGAACGTCTACCGGCCGGTTCGATAAAGACAGTAATGCGATTTGCTATAACCGTTATCCAGCCAGAGTGCACTTATTAATGTACAACAGTTAAGTGTTAAGCTTCCAGAAATGATAATCGCATGTAGTAGCAGTCTCTGATCATTTTCCTGAATATATTTATCGTGCTCATAGGTAGTTTGCCTCGTTGGAAATATCACTTCTTTGGGAATAGACGGAGTTGAGCATCATTGGGGGGAATTCTTGTAGTGTGAGGAGGCATTGGAAAACTGTGCGTAAGGTTAGGAATTCGTGTCGTTAGAGACCAAGCGGTAGACTATTTCAATACTGGTGGCTGAGAGATTACTGAATATCACATTCACAGGTTTGCATGCAAAATATTGACAGTTGGAGGTAGGTTGATGGATTTCCTCCTTTTTTTGCCAACATCTCCCTAATTTTTTTAAAGTATTGGTTTTCAAAAATCTTGATAGGAATTTTGATGTTGATGCGAATGTGTAAAACAGTGTCAATATGAACGGCACTGAAGGCACTAGGGTTCTTGGTGCCCTTTCGAAAAAACTATGTTTGCGCCCAAGAAATGAATTAAAAATATGTCATTTTCCAATAGAGTTTATACTGAACGGTCTACTATATTCAGAGTGTCTTGTAAGATATTTTTATAAAATTTGTGTTACGAAGAATAGCCTATTTTCTAAATATATATAAAACAGTTAACAAAAAAATGTGAATTTTTGCAAATTATTAACGATATCTGATGTAATTTTGAAATGGACGTTCATAGTTTACAAAAGATTAGCTATTCAAAAGCAAAACAGCATGACGATAAAATCTGTGACAATGGTGCAAAGCGCATATATCTAGAACGATTTTGTGAGATGTATTCTTATAACGTAACTACGATTACGTCAATAATATAGCGCGTTTAAGTTTTTTCGTGAAATTTGTTAAAGTTTATTGGTTAACGAATGAAATATTTGCTTATTTTAAGAATAACGGAAAGAAGAGTTTTAATGGGTATTAGTGTGTGGTCGTAACGCACATGAGGATAGAAGTGATAAGTATATCTCGAAAATGAAAACGTGTTTATCAAGAGAGAACGCGCAGAAGCAGGCACACGAGACAAGATACGAAGGAAGTAGGAAAGAGTGAGGAGAAGGGATACAAACAATAGAAAATATTGGAAGGGGGAAAAAAGAAACGTGGAGAAATTGGAAGATTTTCTTTCATTTTTCTATTCTAGAGCAGCAAAGAGCGCAAGAAAGCCATCGACTACTTGGAAAAAACTCGATTTCTTTGTGGCGACCTTGAGGGAAATGGACTCGACCGCAACCCTTCCAGCCACTTCCGGAGCCGGCGCTCTCACAAGCAGCCATACCTCCAAGCGGCGGCGGCGGCGACGGCGACTACGTAGGCGGTGGTGGCGGAGGCTGGGACTGTGGCATGCGCGGGTGCCGACGCTGGAGCGGCGGCGGCGGCGGCGGCGGCTGCTGCTATGGCTGCGGCGCTGCCGCCGCCCCGGCCACCGCTGTCCCGCTGGAGAAACGCTCCTGCCGCGGCGACGGCTGCCCGCGTTGGTCACGCTGCGCACTGCACGGTTTCACTTTGCCACTGGGAACGTAATGCCGAAGGACTGCTTTTTGCTCTATGTACACGCATTAAGCTTCGAATAAGCCATTAGTACTGGTTCCCCTTTCTTGGGAGTGACGCACTGCGCGGACAGCCGCAAGTTTTTAGGTGTTGAGAGGGATGGAGGCTACCCTATCACGTTACTATCCGCTAGGCTTTTTAGAGGGATAGACTTTCTTTGCTCTTCATTGTTGAACGGCGGGTGTAGGCTCCTTCCGGAGGAGTGTGTGCTTTTATTCAGGATAGTTTGCATTGTGCAGTCATTTGTGTTTGGAAGCCTGTTTAAGTATTTGAGAAAGTTTGTAAATGCCGTGGCTCATGAATATGATGTTCATAGTTATTAATGATTGGTTATGATAACTACACACACTGAACAAATTAACAATGTCATGCGTATCAAGTATTCTACTAAAGTCTTCGTCAAACACTTTTCCACTTTCTTCGATGTTCCCGACTCAATTCGATGTTCCCGAATTCGTTGTTGGTCCCGTTTTTAGGGCTTGGCCGAATGTTTTACTAGTGATGTTTTCGAAGATTTGGAATGTAATTATGGTATAACTACTAGACTCCCCACTTTATTTATACTCTATTTTTTTGCAACGCGACACTTCTTACCTTTCGTCCCCGTTTTTCTGCAATCTGGAATCCATAAATGTCGAAGGATTAGAGTTTTCTGTAATTTTCAATTTTAATGGGTCAGATTACATCAGCATTCTTATGTTGTGTCTAATTTGAATTATAATGGCATTGATGCTTGCAGCAGAAATCGTTATAACAGGATATCATTTACAAACAGTTTACTAACTTTTAAGCAGTATTTGTATTTCTTCAATTCTTGAGTATTTGCTTTGCTAATTCAAAAGCGGCACAGTCAGTCCACTGAGTTATGTGCCAGGCAGGCACGTTTTACCTTGTGATTAGGCGAGAAATGTAAAGGGAAATTGCTGCAGATTCCTGAATATTATTCTAATTAATATTCGTTTTTTCATGATTGTCCCGTAAGGCAAAGATGATTTTTTAGTATTAGGTTGTCAGTAGACGCAAGGGATACTAGAAGATTGCTCTAGCTTGTTTGTGTATGTCGCTGATATAACCTCATTTTTTTAAATATCCTATTCTTTAAGCTTTCAACCTGCAAATAATGCTCAAAGAGGCCAGAGAACTTCCATCAGATGTAATTGATGTCGCTTAATACTACCGAGACAAGCATATCTAATTATTTGTTTGACGGTGTTTTGTTTTTTGAACATCTTGCATTTTTAGTAATTCGTCGAAACAATGCAGTTAATCGCATTGGTCTAAATGCATCTGGTGAAATGCGGAAGGTGCAAGGTGAAGGTGCATCAGGATTTGGCATTCTGATTGGGAACACCCCCTACATTCAACACGCTCTGGCGACTAAGTCTTGATTCTCTGCGCGATGCACGAGATTCCCGGGAGGGAAGCACGTAATCACGGCTTTTCGACCTCTCCTAACGTGAGCGGAGTGTGCTTAATTATGGTGCATCCCTCATTTAGGGCAACGGCGCTGGAGCCTCCCGCCACCTCCGCGCCTGATTGAGACCTATGAAACAAAAACACAACACTGGGCTCGAACGTGCGGACCGTTTAGCGGCAGGCATTCTTGCGGTACTTTTTTGGTATTGCACTTATCGCAGTGGTCCCTACTGTTTGGCGAACTGATTTATAAACGTTGTTACTCGTATGTGCCTGTTTAATTGAAACACTTTTCACATCAGGTGTTGTAACAGCGAGGTTGTAAAAATGTAGCTCGAAGGGGGAACGATGGGCTTCATTTATGTCAGATTAACCATCTCGGGTACCTTCGATTGCTGGCGGTGGAGGTGCTGCGGAAGTGGGGAACGCCCCTGCGGCCCATAAACCGCCAGCAGCATGCTAGCAACGATCTGTTACGGTGCAGCGGTATGTAGGGTTGCAATTTCGAGCTTGAGCATCGTTCTTTTGATGGAGAAAAAACAATTGCTTTGAAACTGCGTTATTGGATAGGGTGTATGGTTGCGAAATTGTTAGATCACGAACATCTATATGTGTTCTTTTAATAGTGATTCAAGTAATATTGCTTACCATTACTGAAATTGATGGTCTAGTTTGAAGAAAAATAAACCCACCGTTTGAGAAATACGTTTCTTATCTGCCCCCTGGTTTCTTCTTTTACGTTTCTATCCCGTAATGTATATTTTGTTGTTCTTTGTTTGTCATGTCGAAGCTTCAGTAATGCAATTTTAAAGGTAAAAACTCATTATTTTTTACCCTTTAATAGTCGTTCGCATAGTTGCGCACCAACATTTCATAGCACATGCTAGAAGTGGGTATTTAATGTGTTTCTCTCGACAAATATCGCTTTGAAACGAGCGAGTTTTCTACTGTTACAGAGACCAGAACAACTAGTGGAATGTAATTTGCTCTTCGTATAATAATATCGGTAGATGATCTGTAGTGCATGTGATGTTTCATATGCCCATAGTTTGCCTACATCATTGTAGAACAACAGCAAATACAAATAATGGATCCTATCATGTGTTTATGGTTGTACAAGTTAGTTTCGTTTGACCACGGTTATGATTTTTCTTGCCAAAAAATGAAAGCTAATATTGTACTGTTTATATTAATTAAGTGTCCACTTTTTCATGCCACAAAGGAGAATTAATTCAATTGTCAATAGTAAATTTTGTGTTGTTCTTATTGAGATAGATATTCTACGTTGCAATTTATGTAAATAATCCCGTTTTCTGTGTTTGTTGAATAATATGACGTACATTCAGACTTTTTATTCGGGGTGTACTGTGTTAAATAATCCCCTTTGTGTAAATGGATACTTCTTTTATCACATTTAAAATAAAGTACTAAGTTTGTTTGGAAATTTCATTTGTAGTTCCTTACCAGAGAGTAAAGATGTGTCTATAAAGATTGTGATATTTAAATCTAGGAGGTCAAATGTAATGCGCAATGTACTAATTATTTTAGAGGTCTGGATATGATCAGATCTAGCTTGTGAATTGGGTAAATGTTTCTTGAGAAACATTCGTGTCCAGTAACTTGTTGGAGGAATTCAATACGAGACGAAGTTCTTGGAATGACGAAATAAGTAATATTCTATGGGGAAAAAAGTAGTTGGTAGATATTTTGTAACCTTAGGCATGCCTTCCTTAATTCACGCAAGTAACTTTAACTCATTTAAAGCCGGGAGTTCCGTTGTCCTGTTGTTTAGTCAAAACTTATATTCGGGGAAGTTTATTTTCGTGTCGGGAAAGTGTATATTCTCTGTCGTCAACCCCAGTCGTCATCCCGTTCTTTATACAGGATGCGACTTTCAGTTCCCGATGTTTTATTTTCTGTATTTTTGAATTCCTTTCCGAAAACGATGCGTACTTTGTCTTGGTTAAGTTTTTGTCAGTGACACGAAGAAATTTTCTGTTTTATTCCTGTACAGGATGTAAGTTTCCGGTTATGAGACTGATACTTTATTTTTAATGTCTTCATTCTTCGTTCAGTGCGTTACAAAAATAAATTCCACTCGAAAGAAAACACGGGGGATATGGCGTGACGGACCCCTCGCCTTTCGACGAAAGCGCAGTACACACAACATTCCGAAGTCGACACCACTTTTACCGATTTATGACTTTCCCGTATTTTATAATACACCTGGTGTCCTTTCCTACTTTCCAAACTCTCCGCCTAGGAAGTTCGGTGGCTTGACGACGAAATCAAAGCGTGAAGCTCTTTGTAGCCGCGCTCGCCGACTTGGGTGGCTTGCACGGCTTGTGTCATCAAGGTGTGGACATCACGTACCCCAGTGAGCGCCGCGGCCGGCGTGCCTGGCATTCTGTACATTTATCTATCCTTGTAACACTTGAAACTCGCCTATCCTTATCGTGAATTACATTTTATTGCTGTCATTCCCGACATCGCACCTTAACCTCCGGCTAGAATTCCTCATACAGCATCTGGGCGTAACCAAGCTACCGGTGCAGCCCGCGCGCCACCGCGCCGCGCTCAACCGTGCCGGCCGGATCTTTGGACAACACTGTGCAGGCTCAGCTGTGGTTGACCTTGCAGCTCTCGGCTTTCTTGTTGGTTGGCCAGTCAAGGTGATGTTCTTGTTCCATTGCACCAGTGAAGGAAGCAAAAAGCGGCTGCGACATTAGTGTGGGGACTGCAGAGTTCAAACCCAGCTCGCCGCGTTTACTTGTCTTAAGGAGGAAAAAGTGGGGTACCAGTTAACAAATTTAATGATTGTCTTATTTGTTTTCTTTCAATTCCAGCATATTCCATCATCATCTTGGCTTTCATACAACTATTCGGATTCGTGCTGTGTCCCGCTGTGGACAATTTGTTTGTACAAAGAAAAAGTGCTTTGCCTAGTAGGTATTAAGAATTACTTTTTTTTTTCTGTTTCTGAGCCGAACTCCCGTACAAATTTGAGCGCGTTAGCTTAGGTAGTTCGTTTCGTGACGTTCTTTCTGTATTAATGATCGAGGGTTCGACCGTTCAGTGATTACTTTTTGAGAGTATGAGACCAGGGAGCTGATAAATTTTGCCAGGAAATGCTTTTAGGCTAATATGTTTGTCTTAGAACCTTCCTTTCTCATACTTTTTTATCTGAGTTTACTAGCGTGTTTCGTGATAATTCATAGTCCTCTACTTTATGTATTCCCCATGTCGGTCGATACGCCCTCCTTCGCTGTAGCAACAGAGCGTACACGCTGCTATGTCGCCGTGCAGGCGGAATCACTACTTGAGTGCGTGACCTCGCGGGCTTGTGTAGTAGATGCAAGCTTTCGTCACGATGCTCCTCATATAGAAGTTTCCAAGCCTCTCTAGAGTATTAGACCTTGCTGAGGCGGCTATTTGCGAGATCCGTTTGTGTTCTGCTGCCTTCATCAGCCCCTCTTCATGTTACAACACCTACGGCTTCTGCACCTGTCGCCGTGCCCGCGAATTATTTGCACTGCTAGTACGCGTGGGTAACACGTATTTGCGTAGGAGTTTGTGAATAAGCGTAAAGAGTAAATGAAGGCTTGCATTACCAGTCTGAGAACCACCTTGCGCACCCACTCACGTGATTGTACAGCCCATCGCGACATTCGCTCAGGGTCTCCTGGACCACGTCAGGACAAATGATCCAAGTACCCCGTCCTCATCCAGACGAAAATCGAATGTTGCCATAAGAACGCGGTACATAGCAGGTCTGCGCGCAACAAATTTTCACTGCACACATCGTTAAAGAGTGTTATTCATGCGAAAAGAGCGGTTCGTTCTGTGTAATTGGTCAAATACTTCCAATCGTTTGCATGGCGCTGGGGTCCCCTTTCGGAGCAGCCAAGACTTGCGCCATTAGCAAGTCCACAAACCACAAGATTATAGTCTCGGACGGCGGTTCTCGAACTTTTCCGCTCCACGGCCCATTGTCGCAGCCGGCCGCGGCGGCGGTGATGGCGGTAACGCGGCAGCAATGGCGGCGGCGGTGATGACGGCGAGGCGGAGGTGGGGCCTGCCACTGCCGCCGCAATGCCCACAGCACCCTGCCCCTGGCCTTTGATGGGGAGAAGGGTCAGCCGCAGCGAGTCCGTCAGCTTCTTCGCTTCACACACACACTACCGTCTTTTTCCCTCACGTTCATCTTCTCGGGACACTTGGACGACTTGAAAAAAATCTTCCCGAATCTCAGAAGCTACCAGCCCTCTCATTGGCCTCGGATGCAAGGTGTTTATCTTGCGTTATTGCCGCCATCGTCCCTCGGCCGCAGTCATCGCCTCCGTTGCTTCTTTCCGCACCATGTACTCAAGTGTAAACTTAAGAACAGACTAGTGAGCTACGAATCTTTTCTAAAATTTGATGAATGGCTTATTTGATGAACTCGTTATGTATTATAAATAATATAAATAAATAGAACTGTAATTAAATGTGAATTGTTTTTGGGTATATCTCTTTTCTTGCTAAGAGATAAAATATATTTTGAGAGGGGGAGGGGGAGAAAATAGGTATGTCTTTTGCTGCTCGATAATACTTCCATTGTATGGTGATTTTGGCTTCGGGAAAGATTACTGCCTGAGTAGGTATATTTAATCCTATCGTGAAGTTACTCTCAGTTTGTGTAGTGAAGTGCGAACGTGACAATATTCACTCGTGCAGACGCCAATTTTGTTATTGGTAATACCGATCTTGGTGGTTCTTCATGGACGAAAGGATATCTAATAAGGATATGAGTAGCGAGCGGCGGGCTACTGGCGATGGGCGCCCGGGTCTTTGTTGCACCAGGGCGCACGCGGCGAATCGGTGAGAAAGCCACGAAAGAGGTAGCCCTTTGTTCTGCGGTGATCTTTTTGTTAACTCCTTCACAAAGCAGTTCTCTGGAATAAGGTGACCGTGATTGTTCAAGCGCTCCGTTGATAGGACGCATTGAAGCGAGGTATGACTGCGCTTACTTTCTTTGAATTGAGGATGGGGTGGTTAGGCCGTGCGTAGGATGGTGTTTAGCGTTATTACTGTTCCTGTTCATGTGTGGGATAAAGGCGTTCCAGAATTGAAGTTCTTTATGTTGCGGCAACAAGCCAAGGTATCCATCGCATCACTCTTCAGAGTGACATTCTTTATTTGTTGTTTGTGAAACTGTCAACTTATTAGCTGCCCATATTTTCTGTTAGTTTTTGCATGTACAAAGAAATAGTTCATTAATATTTGAACTGTAACGAAAGGAAATGTGCATCAGGACAAATTTTATGATCCGTGAGCTGTGTGAACTCGACCCATTTAGTGTGGCTCTTGAAAGCCAGAGTTCTATGAAAGTTAAAGATGCGTTTTACTCCTAAACAATGCAATCGAAATGAAGATGACATTTTCGCCCAGACATTTGTAAAATAATTAAAGTAAAACATAAAGGAAATTAATTAGTTTTTATTTTGACGTTTTAAAATGAAATCCTACGAATCGTCTTTATATCATACATGCAGCAAAAAAGTTTTCTTAGTTTTAAAATTCTGAGCTCTTTTAAAAGAACCACCTATTTGCAACTTGGCCAAGTCCTTTTCAGCGCTGTAAAGTCGTAAATGTTATTCTTTTTCACTTTTTTCTTTTTTCCTGCGAATCGGAGGGAGGAAGAGGGGTGAGGAAGCCGGAGATGTTCCTCGAAAATAGCTGCTTCCTGTCTGAAAGTTCTCGGATACTGCTGTTGGAATGTTACTTTTCCGCCCTGGTTCACTTCCTAATACAAAGGCGAATGATATTAAGCCTTCACCGACTCTCCTTGTCATTTTCCGGCGTTATTTTCAATCTTTTTTCGAGTTGTCATCGATATTTTCCTCGAAATGTATAACATTTCTTAAATAAAAATGAAGATAATAGTCTAGACCGAGGCTACGTCGTCATCAAAGGTCAAGGTGTCATCCTAGGTTAATTCCATAAATGTCTGCCCTGTGGAGTTTATGACTTTGAAAAATAAAACTTTTAGTGACTTCACAGCCCACGTACGTTTCATATAAGTAATATGGCAGATGCATTTTCTGGTGAAAACATTCAAAATAAAGATTTTCGACAAGAGCTACTTAGCTGTGTCGAATTCAACCCCTTTCTGAAGAATTCTAACGGCTAGCTCCTCTGTTCAGTAGTTTTCCGCATTTTCTCCGATCAATACCAGGCGAATGCAGAAGTGAATACCTTAACAAACGGGCAACGGACCGCGCAGGATCTTTCCCTCGATCAATCTTGGCCCGTCTTATCCCCCTGCATTTATTCATGCATACACTATTGTACAATACATGTCGGAGACCAGAGATTCCCTGGCTGGGACAGTACATCGATTGAGGGGGGAAATCCCCTAAGTCGACATGTAGGGCGGGGCCGGATCTCACGTACCAGCGGAGGAGGGTATAACATTTACGGGACTAATGATCACGGTAGTTATCGCGACCGGAAACAAGTAGACAATCAATCCAATGACAAACGAGAATTAAAAAATAAGTAGCTATGCATTTTCTTTTTTGCTTATTTGATCATCTAATTGCAAGTGCCTATTTAACTATTTTCAATATTAAAGGAAATAATTGAGAAATTCTTATTTTTACTGAGCATGGAAACTGTTTTCGTAGATTTTCAGAGTGTGTCTAAACTTACACAATCTATCCCATCTAAGTAAAAAATGATTTGCAGTGAACCGTCTTGTTCAGTTTTGTGAATCTGCAGTGCTCCGTAGGTAGAGGAAAATGTCTGAGCATCGATCACCCTACAACTACATGGTTGTTTCTTCAGAACAAAGACCAATGCCTCGTCTCATTATCAAGAGGCAATGAGCCAGCTGATGAAAATAGTTACGTTATGTTTACAGAGAGCTCTTTTACGTATAGTTCAGTTTTGAAGGATTTTTAGTAATTCACATTTTGAGTAAGGATTAGCGGCATTGTTCTAGAACTATTTATAATCCGCTAAATACATCTCCGGCTTGATGTCAACCTCATTTTAATCCACTGAAATAAATTGATCCCCTCGATCATACCTTGTTTTCTCTATGCTCTCTTCTACGCTTGTATTTAGCGGTCTTTCCGTTGTGCTCTGTACACGCAGTTAGCTAGTTGCTTTTGAAGGGCGTGCGATCCGTATCTTACTTGCTGTGTGGGAAACAACATATGTAGAATCCATGAAAGGCGTCATATTTTGGTGAAGTTCTCCCAGATATGTTGGATAGTTCAAACGACGTTAATGAATGAAAGCGCTTTGAGATATACGGAAAGAGGCATCGAATAGAATATTCCTTCCTATTCCATCGAATAGAATACAAAAGTCGTACGTGGTACTTGTTTAGAAATAATATTGGTTTATTAAGCAAACAATTAAGTAGTGGATGAAAATGATATTTTCTCATGTGAATTCTTTCACAGTTGGTTAAAATTTACGCCGCTCAGAATAATTCATCCTTTTTTTTTTATAGAAATGCCTCCATTTAAACACTTAAAAGCTCTTTGAAATACTTCATAGATTGTTACAAAATACTTCAAATAAAATATCAAAACATTTTAAGTTGATGTACGGAAATATTCACTCTTGGAGAATTTATTAATAAATTCTCCAATTGAATTACATTCATAAAAAATATATCCTTTTTTAGTATTTTTGATATGAATCTCGCTTCAAATTAGAAACAATTTCTGTAAAATGCTTGCATAATGGAAATTATTATTTTCTTTAAGAGCAATTGATGTGTACTTAATGGGTGGTAACTTACATCGATATACAAATAAATTGTCTTGAAATCAAGATACCATAAATAAACAAATTAACAAAAAACAAACATAATTTCTTCCTTTCTTATAAAAATAAAGATAACTGTAGGTTGACTACATTGTTTCTGCTGTCAATCGCCCTGAAGAACGTGGTTTTCATGTTTGCAATTAATTATTTCATATTACGTGTTGCGTCTTCATTGGACGCAGAGAATTTAATGTGAACACAGAAACAGGGAAAGATTTGGCTCGATATTAAGAATTCGTTCGCCTGCAGGAATAGCTTCGTCGGGTTAAGAATACCCGCGTCAGAGAGAAATGCGTGTGTGAAGTTATTTCAAGTTCGAATGGCACGAAGCGTGCCAGAAGTCGAGAAATTCCTTGGATCTGTTAATTGGACTTCGCGCAGAACTGTGAACGGAGGGCTTTGTTAACATCCACTCAATGGTTGAATTTCACGTAAACAGCAGATTTCGAGTTTCTTTCACGGACAACAAAGTTTTAAATATCCCCGAAATATCGACAGAGAAAATAGTGCAGGTTACATTTTAATTCTCTAGTGAATTTGGTAGGAATAAGTTATATGGAAATGCTCGTTCGGCATGTGTATGATTCAATATTCAATGAAGTCTGAAAGCCCATTTCGTGAAACGATTTTGTGGAGTTTTATTTTTATTGTCAATTACAGTTTTAGTACTCTCGATAGACGAACTCTACATACTTCAGATTAATACGATCTATGGAGGACGTAAATATGCTTATAACTGAACTAATAACTGGATATACACCATAGGTAGTTGATTTTTTTCACGTTAAGAGATTGTTTTAAATTGGTATTATCTGCTGTCATTATTATATGTTCATTAGTTGAAGTTCTCTCGTTCATGGATAATTTAGAAACTATGTAAAATGTTTGTTAATAGGTTTTTATCTTGTTCTATGGTGTTTTGATTGCTGACTTAATATGGACCAGTGACTTCTGAAACATTATTTCCGTTTCACATAGCGAAAGCGACTACTTTGTGTGACCGTGTGCATCTTGTAGCTAATTTCCACGTTTCCCCCTTGGAAATGATAAGATAAAATGAGATGAGGTGATTACCATAAAAGGCGTGACATCCAATTTCCAGTAGACTTATCTTTGTATCCAAGATGTTTACAGATGTCTCTAATTTATTTACAAATGATTCGATTACTAGGATATATTATAGATTTGGAAACATGAAAATCATCTTGGCAGGCCAAACACGAGAATGTTCATTGGTGATTTTTTTTAACCTTCTAAGTTGAAAGGTAATACTACTTTTTTCTTTCTTTTTACAAGCTGCAATAGCGTATGTAGTTACGTGTTTGCAACTGAATATTTGTATTACAAAACGTTCTAGCTAAAATTTCCAGCTATAAATAGCTTGGTCGAAACTGTCCCCTGTCTGCATGAAAATTCTAAAGGGCAGCCGCTCTCATCGATGATTTCCATGTTTTCCTCCGCTAAGATCCAGACGCAATGCTGTAGTTGTACTTTGTCCAGTGGGCCATCGACCTAGCGTGACCTTTCCTTTCCCATCCTGCCGTATTCCCATCCTTAGAATTGAGCGATGGGCTCATTCCTCATTAGCTTATGGTCCGTTCCCCATAAATCTAAGAAAAACGTTGACAAGCATTGGAGATCCAGGGTGCAGCGCCAAGCCAAATGAATTCCGAAACGCAGTGTGTTTGGTGATGGATTAAACGGAGCAATTTCTTTAAATCAGAAAAGTGTATGGGTTTTTGAACATTTGCTGCTCAAAGGTGCCAAATCATAAATTGATGTTCTAAAACTATACAATTGTGAAGGCTCATTTCAATAGAGATGAAATGTGGCAGGCATTTTGTATGCCATGAGTTTTCTTCTTGGGGGCAAGACTTTAGCGATGTATTCTTTCCCGTCTCGTACAAATTTGTGTCACGTGTAGATGCAGGTGAGCGCGCATTCCGCAACAGTGAGCATGGTGCAAAACGCGGACTGCAACGGGCTTTTGTGTCATCCAGAGCTTTGATGTCCCTCGTGAAGGTTCTTTTGCAACAGTATTAGGCTACGTCGTTTTGTCTTCGCACGCGTGCAGGTTATTGGAATTGCATCACGAACGTGCGACTGCAGCTCATGAAATTTTATGTCGAAAGATTTTATGCGTTGTCGCCTCATGCCTTAAGAAATATTGCATAGACACGCATTGAGAAACGTTCTCTTACAATTAATGCTTTAATATTTCTCAGATAAAAGAACGACAATGGGCTTCAGTAAGTATCTCGTTTTCGTGATACAATGGATCACAGAAATTTCTCATGTTGTGACAAGATGCGCAGATCACTTTATCGACATTGTACCTCAACAAAAAGTGCTCATAACTAAGGCAATTGTTTTCTATTTTTCTCTCTTTAGCAAAGGCGGAGAGGGTAAGGAAAGGCGAATTTTTGTAAAATATATATAGACTAATTCTCGGAGCGTATTAAGCATGGTCTTATATTACAGGAAAATCTCGGCTTATTTTTTCGAGGAACGTTGTTAATATAACCGTGCACGTTAAACCTTTAAAGTAACACGGGAGAAATGGTTCTAACTCTTGCTATTTGCGCTAGAAAAAGCTCGTTCAAATGCATTTCTCCTGTGTAATTAGTGTGCATGTTATATAAGGATAGGTGCGTTGTTTAACAATGTGAAATATATCTCATGATTTTATGCGTTTTGTTTTGAAATAATTAGGAATGTTAACTAATTAGGATATTGTGTCCTCTGTTTGCAAGATTCAAGTGTGTGTGTTAGTAAAAAGGATTGTTTGATTTGGATGATCTACTAATTTCAATGACGCTAGTTACTTGTAGTGGAACTATTTCAGCATTATTTTTCCGCTTGCTTCTTAACACCCGGATGTTCTTCCCTGTGATCGTAAACTGATTTTCTCCACGTTCCGTGCCAATTAACTGTTTGACCGAACTCTGCCCTCGCCTACTTAACTCGTGTCTTTCTCCTACACTTCCTGGAATGTGACAGGTGTACTAATTACTCAGGAGAGCAGCGTTCGAATCTACTTTTCCGGTGCAAGTGGCAAGGAGTAAAAGTATTTCTCCGGTCCTGTTTTAAGACGTGCATTAAACGGCCCCGCGCAGAACCGGAGCCGCACGCGCGGTTGCCCTGCGCCCTGCGGTCTGTCGGACGCTGGCGCTCGTGTGGACGCAGCTCCCCCCCCCCCGGGACTGGACACACGCAGCCTTCCGACCCCCCCCCCCCCCCCCCGCCACACGCCTCTTCTCCTTACGCGTCGCGCTGGCTTTCCCGGGACTCTACGACCTTCGCCTTGTCTTCTACCACTTGCATTGTAGCCTAAAATCCAATGAATTAATTATCAGATGCGAAAAACCTGACGTTCGTTGTGCAGAGGGGGTGGGCGGGGGTAAAGAATGAAAATTAGTTTGGTAAAAAAAAAAGTTTGGTCAGAATCATTGCTCAAATTAATATTACTTAATTTTGCACAGAAAAAGTTGATACTGTTTTACTCAGTTAATCTCTTTAAATCTCTATCAACAAGTATTTTCAACATTGGGAGGGTAGCTGTCATCACTCACCGCAGTTAAACATCCATTGGGGTCAAACAAATTCGTCTGTTTAAAAAAACTCCGTACCGCTCGGAGTGCAGAAGGAAAAAAAAACTCCTTAACTAAAAGGATAATGCATAGCTTGCGCATTTTTTCTCTATTGCTGTGAGCGTATTTTGTTTGCTGTATTTGCATGGCGTACTGACTACATGATATTCTGGAGATATTTCGGTTGTTTTAAATGGTTTTACTAGTAGTTTGAGTTTCTTGATTTAATACCTGTGTTAACTTTGTTGTGTTGTTTAATTCCTAAAAAAGAGCTAGATAGATAAGCATTTAACTGTGTTGAGACCTTGAAATGTTATTTGGAGAGATTTCTGTGTTAATAGTCAGGAGATCACTCTGATAGATTATATAATATAAATTGCCGTATAAAGGAATTTTGAGGAACACCGCCACCTCTCAGGTAAAACGTGCACCACACTCACAACACTAACGACCAAAGTATTTGACGCTATCGGAGACCAGAAATACTCACGTACTCGCTCAAATGATTATGCTTGTGTCCATCTCCATCTATCCTCTGTCTCAGGCTTCCACGTCTCGGTCGCCCCGTCCACCTTGAAACCCCTCGCTTACACAACCTTCGACGTCTCAAGCGCCTTCGTCTCCCCCTGCTTCCGTCACATTCGCAGCCCCGCTGCTCCTTGCTGCCCCTGCCATTCCGCCCCGCCGCTGCAGCGGCCAGTCGCCCGTCCTGTTCACCCGGCGAATAAAACCTCCCCGCCCAGCCCCCGCGAACGTAAAGCAGCCAGCTATTTTGAAGCGACATAATATGAGCTCTGCTTTAGTGGCGTCGTTCAATGAAAGGCGTCCGGAGAACCGCCTCGCATGCAGTCTTCCGGGCAATTACGTAATAAATTGCAGTACTTGCGAACAATACGGCCTCTGTATAGTCCCGGCTGCATCGCATTACCTGTTACGGCTCGTCTCAAGAAAACTCTGGGGTAGGCCCTGTCGCAATTGGACGCGCTAAGGGCAGCGTGAGTCTGGGCGGCGCGAGGGTAGTGAACGAGCGCGATGCCTTTTCGTTTTTTGTTTTCATACTGCCGACGTGTTTGGAGCGGTGCGGTGCGGCGCGGGGCGGCGAGGAGTGGAGCGGGTCAGGATGGGGTTGGGCGGGGCGAGAGGTGCAGCGGCCCGCCGCCCACATACGAGCCGTGGCCGAGCACGTCTGCAACGAGACACTGCGCCGTCGGCCTCTTTGACAGCGCGGCTTGCGCGCTCACCAGGAAGAATGCGTTTTGTGTTTCCCCACGCCCGCCCGCCAGGCGGGCGGCCGGCTCGGAGCGGAGCGGCATAGCGTGGCGTGGAGCGACGTGGCGCGGCGTTATGTGGCCGTGCGGCCGTGCAGGCGCACTCGCTGCCCGGAATGGCCGCGCCACATGCGGTAGACTGTTGCATGTCGTGACAGCCCATGCGCCTTGCACATTATAGGAGGATGAGCCTACCAGTTCAGCTCTGTCAAGGAATATCGACGTATTCGTGCGTTGTATTCTTGCGATGTATTCTTGCGTGAATATTGATGCGTGTAGAAGGAAATAAACAGCATGCTGAATTCCAGTCTTGAGATAGTGAATGCATTTTCTGAAAAGGGGAATATCGGAATATTTTAGGTCGTACCACAAAAAGAGAATTATTCGAAAATAAAAAAACAACAAAAAACAAAACAGTAATTGAAACCTTGGAATAACATACCGAATGGAATGAGCACATAACTGTTCTAAAAAGTTGGAAGTCGGGAATTAGACTTCTTTCGATATCAGCTGTCGAGTTGTTTCCCGTTACCAATAGCTTTTAGTGGAAGAAGCACTTACTCGAAATAGCTATTTAATACCATCAGTGTCATTATATAATCATCAAACCCAATCTGTTTTCGGAGTGGTTAATCTGGGGGATTTTTCTTTCGTGAAATAAGTGTGAGTGCACTGTTCTGCGATCTCTGATTTTCAATACCGTGAATTAAAAAAATATTGTGATAACGAGCCTAGACATATGTCCACTCGGAGTCAAGTATCTGCACTTAAAAGAACGATAAAACCATTGGCAGCACTCCAGAAAATTGATGTTTTTTTGCTGTCATCTTTGCGAGCATAAAATAACAATCTACGGAACGGATGTGGTTTTTTCTCGTGTTCCAAGTGGAAACACCGAATTCTCTGTGCGTGGGAAATTCTCATCGCTTAGTATAGCGCGTAGAGTGTTCATTTCTAACGTTTTTACATTCCTCTCATTTAGGAAGCGTTACCATTGCTGCGTTTCATTTTTGGAAGCAGTGAAAACCATACAATATCTGATACTGGTATTGTAGTGAAATTATATTCATTTAGTTAATAGCATATTCAGATTTAATAATGATTTCTAACACCATTTTCGATAAGTAAACGTTTTTAACGAGATATTTAGCTTTGTATCTTGAATTACATTCTGTGATACGAACATTACTTTTCATCGCAATTGCATGTTTTATCGCGGGCAATCAATACGTTTTCCTGTCACATATGCTCATGCGACTCAATTTTATATTTTTGCATGCCTTACGGTTGTGGACCATCGGACGGCAGATTTGGAAAAATGCGAGGCGACAGAACAGTATTGTACCAGAGAACAGCAGTTTCTGATGGAACGTTTTTAACTGGACGTCAGTTGGATCGGCAAAACAAAATGGAAAATATGATGAAAATTGTATGTGCTGAATACGATTTTAAGCTACAGGATAATTGAATGCAAATAAATTTCCAGTGTATTAATGGATGTATTTTGTAATACTTTATTCTCAGTGGCAATGCGCCAATGACGGAGTATTTTGACGATGTGTAACCAACCCTAATGAAATACTGGGAACTCATTAGTTCTGAAATACATATTATACTTGCGTATAGACTTAGATCATATTGTAACTATTGTCTTAAACTCGTAGTTTCTCATGTTTGATTGCCTTAACTCACATTGTCAAGTTGTGTCAGTATCCGACAATTTTAAAATGTTAATGATTTTTTCCTAAGATATGATTTTTATTACACCTACGCCGAACATTTGGTAAGTGTATTTAAATTTATTTGGGCCTTTTTGGGGGCTTCCTCGAAATTCAAAACAAACTCACTCACCTACAAAACTATTATTTTTGAAAAGTTTTAAAATGTCCAATTTAAGTAAATGACTAATTTGAATGCAACTAATTTGTCATGGCTATGGTAGAATTGTAAGAATAAAATAAATTAGGATATGTGCAAATAACGTTTACTTAATTAGTACAAAATTCAATGTGACTTTTAGGGAAAAGTTCTTGGCCTCTCCAGAGATACTTTTTCGCATCAGCTGTATATAACTATACATACTAGTAGACGGAGGGGAGGGATTGGAGAGACGCGGAACAGACGTCCCCTGCAAGGGCGAGTCAGGAAGCGTCCATAGGAGAGGCCTGCGCGCACACCTGGCCGAGGCTGTGGCCCCTGAGCGCAGTCGCGTGCGAAGGCTGCGCGCGGAATCTTAACTCTTTTTCCAAACACCTCGCCGCCGCCCCGCCACCGCCGCACCACCGCCCCGCCACCGCCGCCCAGCCACCGCCGCCCCGCCCCGCCACCGCCGCCCCGCCACCGTCGCCTCGCCACCGCCGTCCCGCCACCGCCGCTCCGCTACCCACGTCCCGCCACCGCCGCCCCGCCATTGCCGTCCCGCCACTGCCGTCATGCCGCCCCGCCACCATCATCACTATCATCGCCACCAGCACCATCAATACCACCTCCGTTACTGCCACCGCCATCTCCACCGCCACCATCATCACCACTGCCATCACCATCGCCCCCGCCAGCTCCGCCGCCTCCGCCCTCATCTCATTCGCTTCTTTCGCCCCCGCCAGCTCCACGTTCGCTGCCGTTGTCAGCACCGCCGCGGTCCCCGCCCCCGCCTTCACCTCACCAACCAGCGCGGCCGTCGCCGCCGGCTGCGCGCCGTGGACGGGTCGCGCGCAGCTGCGAGGCGCACTCGCTGACGGCCGGCCTTTTGTACGCCCCGCGTCGTCGTCCCGCGCGTCGCCGAGTCGCCGGGTCGCTTCGTGTTGGGTTGCCCCTGCGCGGCGCGGCGTGCGAGCGCGCGCCCGAGCCGCCGTGCGTGCTCTCCGGCCGTGCGCTGCCATCCGCCGCGCGAGCGCTCGCAGCGCGTCCGATGCGCGCCGCTCGGGAGAATTATGACTCTGTGCACGGTTCACGAGACGCGGGGGACGCCAGTATTATGTGCTCGGATCCCCTGGCCCCTACGCCCCACGCCCCGCGTCTAGTATTCCCGAAAGCGTTCCGGGGAACACAGGCATTTATGGAAAGTCAAACATTCTAGTTTGGGTGAATGAGGTGTACTCTAGCGTGTCCCATAAGCAGTTTGGCGGCCATAATGGTTGTTGCAAGCCTCCAAATATTCCACAATTTCAGTTTTACAGTTTGAGTTCGTAGTTGGTATGCTGAATTTTTTCTTTATTTCTATAAACTGAGAATTTTGGTTTGCAGTGACATTTCAACTGCGTTCAATTTATGCCAAAGGGTTTTTCGTCTTTGATATGTTCTTTAAAAATTTTGATACGTTCTTCAAAAATCTCACGCATCTTTGGCGAAATACAATTCCAATCATCAGTTTGCTTGTCTGAGTGGAATTATAAAGGATCGTCTCAAGTAATCGACGTCGGTTCTCATAATTGAAGTACATTCCCACTCTTCCTTTTTATTCTCGAGTGCCTTTAGCATTTTTGTTTGATAACTGTATACTGATGAGCCATGTATCAAAAACTCGCTAAATTATGTACTGAGGAGTGACTACTTCATTTTTGGTTAACCGTGAGGCGAGATCTCCCTGGAGGCTGGGGAGGCAGCAGGATGTAGTAGTGATATCGGTTTAGGCTAGACCAGCTGCCGGGCAGACCATCTGTCCTTGGGCATCGCCGCGCTCCCTGCCGAAGCCACAATTCGCTCTGTTGTGCCGCCCAGCCCCGCCCCCTCCTGCGCGCCGCGTTGCATCGCGTTCACCGCTGCCCTCGGGGTCACAGCGTTTCTGGGCGCTCTCCTGCCTGCTCTACGCCCTGAGGGGGGGCCTGCTGCTCGCCCCGTTTAGCTCGCCACGCCCCTTCGCCCGCTGCGCCAGCCCTTCGTTGTGGCTCATTTCTTGTCGCGCCGCCCCCCTCATTCGGGATGTTTGAACTGACAGATCCGCCCACCTATGTGCTCTTGTTTGGTTTTGGTTTTTACCCTTCTGGCTAGGAAGTGATCGTTCGGCCCTCTTCTAGATGCATAGATTTCTGCCTTGCTTGTTTGTTGTTGTATAAGTTTAATTCTACATATTCCAATGAATGCAGCTTCTTTATTAGATATTGGTCTTTAATTTGTGAATTTCTTCGTCGCAACTGTTTCGAATGTGCCACCAACATGTGATTCGTTGCGGAAATTTCCTACGCAAACTTTCAGCAATAAATGTGGATTGTCAACAGCAATGTTCCAAGACTTATACTTCGATGATATTTACTAATAATGATAGTTTGATCGTTTTTCGGATTGGTTTTATTTCGCACTAGATTTGCGGTTTTTTTATTCTCTTATTTAAGATATTCAGTTTGAAGATGTAATTTCTTTTTAAACCCTTTTATATATTATACGCTAGGGAAATATATTGGTTTTGTACCATTTGTTAGAAAGAATCCAACCAAAACACCATAAGGTGGTGCTTACAAAGGGAGAATTACCCACCAGTTCTGCTTCAATCAGATTTAAGACGAAGAAAATAGAAGTTTCCAATGTATATTATTGCACGTGCTACCCATAACGTAGATTATGCCCCAACACACGTTACCATCGTTCACAATTCAAAACGATGAGTCCTAAAGCTCTCAAATATAATTTCATGTTCCTTACTCGAGTTACGTTTCTTATGTCGTAATCTACAAAATGAGACTTCCGACGTTCTACTACATTTTCAAGAGCACTGTTCACCCTCTGTAGCACAGTTTTGGGAAACATTCGAGGTTATTTTCACTTTTAAAACAAGGATTTATAAACTTGACACTTGAACTGATGAGTGACGCAATGGATTGATACACCCTTTTCTGAAATGATAGATATTATGATGATCCCCGTCTTTGTCTTGAAATGATAACAACACCGATTCCTTCTATTGTAAGTTATTAACGTTATTATTGTTATTGGAGATGCACTATTTTTAAATTGTGAAGGTTTGGATTGTGTTATACTGTCTTTTTATTATCAAAATAGTATTTTCCAGAGTCACGTTAGTTTCCGATTATTCCGTCCATATAATGCTCACAATACACCTGACACAAAGGATTTGAACAATGTCATATACGGGAACGATGATAGAATGCTTGAATGCGTAAGGAAATTCTCTGTAGCTTCTCTCAAATGAAGTAAACTTTGTCTCGCGTCTCTACGCGCCACTTCTGTGGTAAGTGTACGTTTTCTCATCAGGCCCCTTTCAGCCCTCTCCTGATTCCGAGTTTTCGCAGCGCACTGGAGCGACGGCCATCGTTGCTCTCGGGCTGTTGTTCGAACTGTCTGACTTCTGTCGGATCATCCTGCAACTCGTAGTCTCGCGCCGCGCCAGCAAGTTATTCGAACTTTCGTTTATCACTCGGGCGCAGGGAATTTCCCATGAGTAATCTTGCCATTGGGCACACGCCTCCCGTAAGCGATTTAGCAGCAAACAATTCTGTCACAACACGAAAGAGCTTGCGATTACATTTTGAGTTCGTAACTAACGCACGGGGGGCCGTTGGAGTTTAGTGTTATCATAGCGCGACTGATACTCCGCTGAAAGAATATAAATGGAGGGCGGCTATCGCGTGCGTGCGTCGCCCGCGCGAGGGGCACGGCCGGAGGGCGAAGGGCGGAGGGCGCGCAGTGACAACACCCGCGCGCTCGCGTGAGGGCGGCCGGCGCGCCGGAAACAGCGGGGGCAGTCGCGCCGTTGTCGGAAAAGGAAGAGGAAGAGGAGGAGAAGGCGGAGATCGAGGAGGTGGGTGTGGCGGTGACGGTGGCGGTAGGCAAGTCGGATGAGCATGTTGGGTTTTGGGGAAATGCGAAGTCCCCTTTTCGGAAGCGACTTCCTGACCCTGGCGACCGTGCCGAAGGAAGCGGAAGCGTGAGCTGAGGGAGCGGAGGAGGAGGCGGCGCAGGTGGAGACAAATAAATCGGTTGAGGGTTGGAGCGGCGATAATATTGAAGTAATGGCAGAAAATGGAGGGGTGCGGCCGCGGTGGCACAAGCAAGGCGAGGTGGGCGGGAAGAAGGAAGCGATGTGACAGCGGAGAAAAGTGCACGAGTGCGGCTGGAGACGGGCCGGCGTGGGCGGCGGCGGGAGTGGCCGCGCGTGCGAGGGTGGCGTCGCCGTGGGCGGTGACAATGACCTCGACGGGGTCTCCGGGGAGACAAGGGAGGCAGTCGCGCTGAAGCGGACGGCGTGGGAGGAGGAGCGAGAGGCGGTGGGCGCTCGGACTAGTAGGGGGCGGCGGCGGCAGAGGTGGTGGCTCTGGCAATGGCAATGGAAGTGGTGAAGTGAACGGCGGGCGAGTTGTCAGCGCCCCGCGCCCCGTTTTGTTCCGCCCCACCTCTCCCCTGCCCCCCCCGCACGGCCTCTGACGCGCTACTTGCTCAGGTCCGTTGTTTGTTTTCGGGTGTCGAGGTAATTGCTGTCGAACTTTCAGTCTCCCACCAGCCCGAAGCACTCGCGTATCGCGTTACAGAGCGCCCGCTTTCAAACGCTGGGAATATCGTGGAACGCGTGTTAGAGAGGAACTATTTCTTTCGGTGGGAAGCGGTCCGGGACGAAAACCGCGGTGCGGTGTGAACTCGCGGGCTCACGGGCGCGTTGGCACGCGGCCGCGTTGGCGAGAAGCGGGCGACAGGGGAGGGGAGAACGGCGGGTAGGGGCGAGGGGCGGGAGGCGGTCGAACGCGAGGAAAAGACGGGCTCTGGCTTGTGGCGTGGCGAGGCGAGTAGGTGCGCGAGAAAGAGGCCGGAGACGCATGAGACGGAGGAAGCTGTCGGGCGATGGTGCTTGTAGGCGCGTAGCCAGGAGGCATGCAGAAAACCGGGAATGTGATCAAAGAATTGGGTCTCTGTGAAGGCGGACGTAGGAGAGAATTCATAACGAACGGGAAGTGGAATACGAACGGCTCATCGGATCAAGGTGTGGAGATGTAGTTCAGCTGCGGGAAGGACATGTTGGGTGAATGACGGTGTCCGCCTGCGCAGCGGTAGACGGGATAGGGAGCGTAAACTTAGAGTAAGGGCGGACGGAAATGGGGAGGAAGGAGAGGCAGCGGGGTCCCGAGAAGACGTCCAAACTGGGGCTGAAGCATGCAGAGCGGTGGGCAGAGGCAGTGCCGGGGGCCGAAGTGGGGCCATCCAGGGAGTGGGCGCCGACAGGAGGGTGGAAGCGGAGTTGGGGAGGAGGAAGAGGTCGGGAGGAAGAGCCGCGCGCTTGTCTGAGGCGGATGTGGCTCGTGCGACGCGGGGCGAACACGGTGGGGGAGCGGGCCCCCGACGCAGGGGGAAGACGTGGCTTGCGCTGAGGTCCCTTGCCGCCGCCCCACCGGCCGTCTCGCCATAGAGCGTCCAAGTCACGCCCATGTTTCCCACTTCCCCCTTGCTGTCACCACCGCTCGCCCGCGCACGCCTCCCCCCCCCCACCGCCGCTGCCCTTGCAACGCCCCCGACGCTCCTGTCGTCCAATTTGCTCCCATCGCCTTCACCCGGCCTCCTTCCTTCCCTTTCCTGTTATGTCACCTCCCAACCCCCGCGCATCTCCCCGCTTCACCCCTCCTGCCCCTTCCCCGCCTCCACCCCGCCACGCCTCTGCTCCGCCTTACCCCGCCCCGCCCACCCCTCCGCGCCGCGCAGAACGGCGTCGCGCGTAACGCGGGCCGCGCGCCTCTCCGTGCATCGACCGCGGAAGAGCTCCACCCGAGCGTGACCATCTTCACGTTGGAGAGGTTAGCTCGACATCGGACATAGGTGATTTCCTTAAAGTGAGGATTAAACGGCGAATAAGGCGAGCTCTGGCGTTGCATTGTTCAGATTCGTGCGATAAATAGTTATTAGAAAAAAATGCAACCGTTTACTTTGTAGCGTGCTGAAAGGATTATAGGTCGGTTTCTTGGGAAGGAAAAATAAGCTCGACTTCCGGGGCAATGCAATTTCTTAGAAAAAGAATGATTTATAATAAATTATTTATTACCGTCAATGTGATCGTGTGCGTGGGGTAAGTACATTTGTATCGCTGACAGAAGTTGCGCAGTTAGATTCTATCAATTTACGAGTGGAATTGTTTTTATTTTATTTTCCACTACTGTTGGGATCATTTATATACTAACGCGAGCTCCGGCTCACGTCTCGCTTTTTTATTTTTAATATTGCGTCGTGATATAACTCACCTCCCGTCTCATTTATACGATGCCTCGATACGTAGCCGTCCGGAAAAATATAAATAGATGGGAGAATGCTCTTCAGAAATAGCCGGCGGGCGGCGGACGCACGCGCTGCGTATTTGGCGCGCCAATAATCGCGCGGGGGTTGCATTGTGCGAGCGAGAACAGCGCGCGGAGCGGAGGCGCCGGCCGCTTCCCACCGCGCGGCCACGTGTCTCCGCTCACCTGGCGCCTGCTGCTAATAAACAGCACTCCACCTCCGTTTGCGCTCGCGCGCCTGCGCCAAGAGGGGCCCGCCTGCCCTCCCATCCGCTCCCGCTCCCGCCCACGCCCAGTCCTGCCCCGCCCCCTCCCGTTCTACCTAGCCCCCGGCCTCCCACATGCCCCCATTCACGTTAACGCTCCCGCCTTGTTCCCGCCCCGCCCCGCTCCTCACGCCCCGCACTCGCTCACTACCCCGATCCCAGTTCCGCCCCCTTCGCACCCAACCGCCCAGACACCCGTTTTCATCGCCCCGTTCCAGTCCACTGTTCCACACCCACTCCCTCTCCCTAGCCATACGTTGCTTGCATCTCTGTGTCTGTTTTCTCTGCCTCTTCGTCGCTCCCGCTTCTATCTGTGGCCAATTCCTCTCTGGTTACTACATTACTCTATGGTTCCTGACCCCGTTCGCTAATAGTCCTGTGGCGTATCCTTGCCGTGTTCGTCACTCCTCTTCCCACCCCTGCTGGCGGGAGGGGCTGGCCGATTCTGGTCTATCGCCGAACCACTGCTTTCCCCCGCGGCAAGGAGACACGAGCTGATGTTGGGAGAAGAGCCCTGCCTTGTTATTAGGTAGATTATTGTTTTGAAAAATGTCGAAAATCTTGAGAACAATATTTAGGATTTCCATTCATTATTTAGGTTTATCTATTTTTTGAATTGTCTTGAATTCCTTGTTCCTGAAGTGCAGTACCAGTCACTTTTTCACGGGTGCTTTGTCACGTAAGCTGATCGACTGATCACGTAAGCCGATCACATCGACTGATAAAAATACGTTATTGTCTTTTATTTTTCTGTCCTACTGTTACATTACCTATATTACCTTTATTTTGCTAACCTACTGTTATATTACCCGTGGTTATGAATCTCGCCATTTTTTGCATAATTTCACTTTTATAATATTCTTTACTTTGCTGTCGCATCCTTGTCACCCTTCCGTTATTCACCTTTCGCAAGTGGCTTGACACTCTGCTGTCAGCTGTCCGTCAAACAGCGAGTCCCCTTGAGCTTCAGTTTACCCAGATTTCGCGAGCCATCAGATCAATCATGCAGTCAGCAGTAGTAAAGGTTAGTCGAGTGTACCATAGGAGTTGAAATTACGTCTAACGTGTTGTCTTCCGATTGGATCAGATTTATGTAAATGAACCTCGCTTTGAATCTTGGTTTAGACTGTGCTAATAGTTCTAATTTGTTCAGTCCTTATGATTTTGCTTTCGCAAGCTAGCAAGAAAAATAAACGCAATATTCGTTTATTAAAAGTGCAATGATTGTTTACAAATTTCTCGAATTTGTCGGTCATCTTGCTGAAAATGATTGACATGAAAAAATCACAAAATTGTTTTGTGCAATCTACATTCATTTAAATGTAAACAACAATAAAAAACAAACGATGAAGCTTTTGACTGCGAGGAAAGAGATTTAGTATTCAGAAGCAAAATAAGTTGCTTTGGCCTGGAAAAAGGATTTAAGAGACTGGTCGTGATGTATACTATAAGGCCAAATGTTTCAGCTTCTGGGCGATGTTGACGTATTTTCAGGGTTCGAACGGGAACACTGAGGCCTTTTTTTATTTACACTTCCGATTCGCTGCTTCAGGTGTCTGGAGAGAACAACCGCTTCGTGGGAATTAAGGACGTGTTATATTGCCGAGACATCTGTCGCTTTCCTGTTCAAATAACATGCCCCATATTTCGTGCAGCCTGTTCGATTCTCTTCCTGGAGATGAAATTAAATTTCCGCGAAAATCAATTTGATATTTGAGAATCAGCGTCAACAGAAAGCAGAGGACGTTCGTGGTGCAACCCACAAAGTTTTCGTTTTATGTAGGTTTCCAATGTAGAACGATACGGAACAATCATAGCGGCAGTTCCGGAAAGCTGCGCGTGTGCTGCGTGGCCGGGTCCGTTCACGGGGCAAAGTCGGAGGTGGAGGTCGGAGGAGCAGGGGGGATCCAGCCGATCATTTTGGGAGGGGGCATCATAGAATTTTGTTAAATAGTAAACATATTTGTTATATTGTGTATCATTTTTGTGGCGTATGTATTGCATTCTATACAATACCTTTGTTTAAAATAATTACGTAATTGTAACAAATATTTAAATCAATTTTGCCAAAAAATGAAGATCACAAACGTAAACTCTAGGCCTTTTGGGGGGGGGCATAGCCCCATGTCCCTCCTCCCGGATCCGCCACTGGAGGTGCGACTGTATGAGGGCGGCGCGCGATGCTGTTCTGTGCGGTGCGGTGCGGTGCGGTGCGGTGCGGTGCGGTGCGGTGCGGTGCGGTGCCCCGGCCGGCCCTGCCGCCTAGCGCTGTGATTCGGGGGCGGCGCGTATCGCTCCCTCGGCCGCCATCCCTCCGCGGGCGGCCGCCTCCGCGGCGGAAGGCGCGTGCCATCGATCCGCCGCCCCGTCGCCTCTCCGCCCCGCCCCGCCCCGCCCCGCCCCGCCCCGCCTCGGACCGCGCGGCCGCCGCCCCCGCCCCGTCTCTGCTTCACTGCTGGGCTACGATGCGTCGGAAGGAGAGAGCAACTTTTCCCGGCCCCGTTCCGATACTATGGAGCTGCCGAGCAATACTCCAAACAATCCTGAGATACTGTGGGGGGCGCTCGATATTAGAAAAAAACATGGGTAGGGTATTAGAAAAAACATGGGCATTTAAGCAGCTCATTTGAAGAGAAGAATTTGTTTACTCTTGTATATTTGTAAAACGGAATGGCACACTTCTTTGATTTTCATAAGTTATTATTGTTAATGGGCAGTTAAAGAGTTCAACTCATGGGGTCATAAAATTAAAATGCAAGTGGCTGCCCTAGATTTAGGGCAACTTATTTAAGATTTTATCGTTTCTTTACGAATACCAGTACAAGAAAATAATTTTCATTTCTATATTTAAACTGAAACGAAAATATCAATATAGTTTAATGTAGGTACTATTTAATAACAAAATTTCAGATTATTAAAAAATATTCAAACAGCTGATTTTAAATGATTAGATAATTTGAAATTAAATTTTAGTGTCACAGTCAAATAAACTTAAAATATTCATGGTTCATAATAAACTTAAAATATAAAATATATATTAAACGAGTAGTAATTTATTATATAAGGCGAGAGAAAACTTTATCTAAGAGAGAATAGTGTTTCCTCAAGAGCGATGAAGAAGCCAGTGAGAAATGTTTCAGGAGTGTTCAGTTTCTTTATCGTCGTGTGTAATATTCGATTTTATTCTAGTATTAATCAAATGCAAAAGAACATACTTTATGTCTAAAGTATCTATTTCAAGGAATGCTGGAGTTGTAATATTGAGAATTGAGAGTGACATTTTACACTAATTATAAAGAATGATTACGCGCGAAACATTTACGAATAAAAGTCCCTTGCTTGGATACAGCCCTTGGTGACTTGCCTGTATCGCCGATGAGATAGCACATACGAGTTTAGTTCGAGAAAAATTATCACCGAAGGTAATAGAGGTTCTGAGCCACATATTATTAGTCATTAAGAAGAGTATCTAATGTTTTGAATAAAATTAAAAAGTAACGTAAACTTTGCCAATACGTGTTGTGCACATGTATCAAGTCGATTTTCGGATTACAAATGACAGATTGACAGTAATTAAATAATAACGTTGTTCATCTAACTTCCTCAGTTGCATGGCATGAAACAAATACATTAAAACTTCGGGACACACAAGTAAAAACATGTACCTGTGTTTGTCGAAGAAAGAGAAATTGGGGTGAATATACTCAGTGCAGATAAGTTGATATAATGTGAACGTGAGAGAAATTAAGTAAGGTACGCCGTTTAAGCACGAATCATCTCCCTGAAACGGCAATCGCGTTTCACAACAATGATCCTACTGCCTCATCACTTAATTGTTTTGAAATGTCGCTGGAGTTATGTGAGAAACCTAAATTAGTGGCATGATCCGAATTCTGCATACGCGTGCAGCGCATAACAACAGTGGTGCTCCACGGAATTATGCGATGAATACGGCGACAAGGCTTTAAGCAGAGCAGTTAAAATGCCATTGAGCCCTCGCCGCGGGAGACGCTGCGATGTGGAGAGGCCGCAGCTATGAAGGGAACAATTGAACGCTTTAACATTTAATCGGGTACATACGGTTGCCGTTTTCATCAATTAACATTCGATGTAAAAGAAACCGGTGGTTGATCTGTTTTACCCACTTAACTCGCACAATATCACAAACATTTATTTGCAGCAAAAAACTAAATTCTGTCTGGTTCTTTGTAAAATTATGTAGCCTAATTTTGTTTTTAAGATTTTCTTTTACGGCCGTGCTTAAGGGATTTTTTCGAGTATGCCGTCTATTAGTGAATGGATTGGGTTGACAATAACCAATGGCGAGCTTATATGGAGTTCTTCAGTGAAGTGAACGTACCGAATACCTTAGGCTGTGATTATTATATTTTGTACCGGCACGTTGCAAGACACAAAAATATAGTAATGTTATTGGTAGGTAGTAAAGCCACGCGACCAAATAGGAAATTTAGACTCGAGTTTTTCTGTTGCCTGCCTTCGACGTGCGCCACTTACACTCTTTTTCAGCTAACGCAAATGTACAATGCCACCCTGGGTGACAATGCAATCCATAGTTTATTAAGGCTTTGCAAAAATGTAAAAATGTTGGATTGCGGGACTTTGATAGCTTCTTTGGGAGTGGATCTACCAACCTTGCGTGTTCGTGATCAACCTGTTCCTACGAGAAGAATGAAGGCGCGTTCGAACAGGTCGGGATAGCTACAAGAAAGAAAGTAGTTTTGCGTACAGGCTATTGAGATGAATGGGAGTCGTAAATTTGGGAAATTGGCGGAGAGTAAAATGGCGGGACGTGGATGTTTTGCTACAAGGGGATTTATACGTTTCCATTTTTGTCAGCTTTCGGTAGTGACATAATGGACAGTAAAAGGCGAAGTTATCTCTTGCTGATCGCTTCACTTTGAATAAAAAACTTTGTAATAATTTTGGACATTTTCTAAAACATTCAAGAAGAAAGTATGTAGTGTTACGTTTTGGTTACCTTGGAATTTCGACGACAGTGACACAGAGCCATTACTTTAACCGACGTGTGTTTATTGATGAGTGTTTCGTCAGCACATGATGGACGTCGAGATTATTTGGCTTCAACTCTTAGTACCTGGAATATTTGTAAACAATTCTGGACGGAGCGAGCAAATAATCCATGACAAAAGTACTCCTGGTACCTGCCTGTCTTGCGGAAATATTTGTATAAAATAAATGAATGTTGTATACAGTAATGATGTTTTAGCAGTAAAACGTGTCCTGCTTGGTGGTATTCATGGCGTTTTACGTGCTTCAGAGCATTATGCTATTGTTCATTATTATATTCATGTATTTGGATTGGGGAGCATTGGGAGTAAATTAAATTAGTTCTATTTCATGGAAACTAATGTTTGCTACTGCAACAACATGCCTGTGTTAATTTTAATGTGGCTATAATCTTCTTTGCTGTAACTAGTAAATTGGTAGTAGATATGATATAAACCTAAGTGTGTGTTAAAAACGATATGTAATGATTGATAAGCTTCACAAAAAACATTAAAAGTTCTCACCACTCTCTCCTTTCCTTTTGATTAAACGTGTGGTTTCTGGGTGTGTAAAATAGTGCTAATAATTTTTAATGAAATATTGTCATTATCACGTAATATTGGATTTCTATAATTTATTGATGGAATATCCTTGCTTGTCGAATGAAATGAAAATAAAATTACAAATTGCAACACAACCTATTAACGGCAATAAAATCTACCGTGTGTCACAGCGTAAGGTAGAATTTTTGAAGAAGAAATGAAAACGTTTCTGTAGTAGTTATAGTGGCAGATTCCCACAATCACAGAAAAATCGAAGCACAGTCGAATATTAGTCGATGGTGCAGGACTTCCTAGGTCTGTACAGTAGTACAAGAAGATGAACATGATTCTGAATTGATGAAAGACACTCACATGATTACGATTACACCCATTTGAAGTCGCCTGAGACCCGACACGAAACGGAAATCAAAACGGAGCTCGTAGGATTCGTGCGCACACTGGACACTGTAAATCATTGTTTAAAAGTCAAAATGCCTTCATACCAGCGAACTTCGAACGTTTCTGTCAATGCGTGCTACGCAATGAGACTACGCTCCAGAAATATAATAATTACGCCCACAAAGATCTCTTTTGGTAGATTACGGCATATGAAAATCTCATATTAAGGGCCTAGAATGCATCCTTTCCGAGTTTTGCACGAGGGTAACATGTTGCGGGTTACATGCGTGACTGTTTTATTTTGTGCAGTAATTACGAAATTTCATGTATTTATTTTCGTTTTTCGTCTCAAATCTGTTTGACCAAAACTGGAGAGTAATTCGCTCTCCGGCAGTAGCACATTTCCGGGATTTTATGTTGTTAGTTTCTTAAAAATAGTCCAAAATCGTCTTCTTTCCATGGCGTATTACATAGAGGGGATTGTGCCGAATACTGAATGCCGAATACCGCTCTTCGGGGCGTCGCTCTGTGCATAGCGGCACTAGGGGCGTCCCGACCGACCTTCCCGTCCTCCGGGCACGCACTTCCCAGATCCCCTTCCGTCGGCGCGCAACGAAGCGTCGGCGCTGGCGTGCGAGTACACAAACGCGAGGTTTAATAAAAATCTCTTCAATCGCCGGGCCAACGAAGCGTGCGGCGGGCCGGCAGGCCGGCGGGTCGGCAGGCCGGCGGCGGCGGCGGCAGCGGCGGGCTCAGCCGAGACGAGACGAGGCGAGTCGCGTCCTCGTAGCGCGTTATTTGCTTGCACAGCTCAGTGGGCCTCGCGCGACTGCTCGGCGCGACGCCCGGGCTGCCTAACGCCGCTCCTCCGAGCGGCCCAGCGGACTGGAACCGAAGAATAGCGCGCTTTTTTTCTTTTTCTTCTTTTTTTCCCACGGAGTGAAACTCGGACCTTAGTTGGGGAAAACATAATCCTAGAAGGCGAACCGAAACCGAGAACTGTTGATTACTTTGCTGCAATCCTCGGTTCTCAAATATTGAACCCATGCTTTTTTTTTTCGAAGTGTACAGCCGGAGCTGGAGCAGTACATTCCGGTCGGATTTGAACGTCCATAAATTTGTTCCATATTGTTCTTTGCGTTAGAACCGTCTCCCTGCCCCTGAGACCCTGACGCTGTTTTACTCCAACAATCTGTGTAAATGTTCGTGGTCACCGTATGCCTTTCGTGAATATCTACCTCTCGTTTATCTGCACAACTGACACAAGATATTTGATATTTGCTGTTAGGTCTTCGGGAGGTGTTTTGTTGCCTTACAATTCTGAAGCTTCCAGTAACATTACGTCAGTTTCAATTTGATTAATCAAGTCGAAGTTTGACATTACTGGAAATCTAAAGCGTGGAGCCACTAGTATACGGCATACGACTTAATTAGTTACGTCTCATAATTCTTTGAGAAGAAAAGAACGTCGTAAATTTGAAACAGGCTAAGAAAGTTCCATCATCATTTTTGGAATTTTTATTAGAAATTGTTTTGTTAAAAAGGGGCTAAAATCTGTCATTGGAATAACCAATCTTTACAATGGTTCCTTGAATTCCGAAGTGTAAAAAGTTATTTACATAATTTTCTCCATAATACATGTAAGGTAAAGTAAAAAGTAATTTTGTTCGTTAATGCATCATTCTTTGTTGCATCATGTTTGTCATATGCTCGAGAATCAACTGCAGAGTTTATTGCGAAACGAAATGATCTTATCAATGTGTGGATCAAAACCAATTGACTCTTGGTTTGGAACAATCACTGGCTTGGCCGAACGTGTAAGTTGAAGAGGAGAGTAAATAATGTTAGTGGGTCTTGCATGAGTCGTGTTGCTTCCGCTGCCCGCGTGATTAATGCGGGGTTCGATGCCCCGCCTGGGCACGCGGCGCGTTCGTCTGTCACGCGTGCTGCTTTCGCGAGTGCGGCAGGTGCAGGGCGGTGCATCACCTCCGCTGCGAGGTAGAGAGGTGGCCTCGTAAATCAGAATCCGGATCGCCTTCCTTTTGTTGCGGGTGGGACGTCCTCACGCGTGTTTGTTGCTACGTCTTGTCGGAAGTGTACATTCGATCGCTTTGCCCTGCCGCGTCTGAGATGCCTCGTGCACGACGTTTCCGTCTCCGACACCCTCGTAAACCGATACCCCGCACTGAACGCAACGCGCGCGCGAAACGCAAGTGATCCGCGCAGCGGCCGCGTCACAAGTGCTGCGGCGGAGACTCTTTCATTTCATCCGCAATGGCCTGCGCAATGGATGACGCAGCGACTTGCTATTTGGACTAAGGACGAGGAAGTGATTGCTCTCAGATGGCTGTCAGTTTGCCTTCTTCTTTAATTCACCGGAAAGATGGACGGCAGAACGTTGAAGCACAATAGCATAGATATGAATGGTGTCGATCTACCTCCATATTGGCTTTTAATCTAAGCGAACATTCGTCCTTTATCAGATACGGATGTTGATCTTTTATGAACCTAATATGTTGTGATTCAGTTACCAATACCTTATATTTCTGTGTCATTAATTATATATGCTGATCAGTGTTTATAGACATTCATTATAAAAGTGCAAATTCACGTGAACATATATTCTTCATAACACACATTTAAAGGATAGTCTGAACGTCCTGTTCATCTTGTCTGTAGAGCTTCAAAGTTTTAAAGATTCTCTTGAACAAATTACGTAGTTTTGAACGATAAATATCGTTAACCATTGATGTGTTCAAATTCATGTGTTGTGAGAGAATACGAAGTGTAAAAGTTTTGTGCAATTTACTCTTATTTACTTCAAAACTAGTTAAATTTCACAAGCGGATCAATACTCTATAACCACTTCGGTGTATCGGCTCACAAGTATACGCAACGTAATCACATTCAATTCTGCATTTGAAAATTTTACACTTTGAAAGAAAACAAGTAAATTTTGTTCTCGATTGTCTCGAAGCATTTTTTGAAGGTCAATTATAATAGATAATTGCACGGTTATAAGACTTCTCGATTATGAATGTGACAAATTTTATATATTATGGTCATTTCGGTTTCTCGACAGGTACAGTTCAAAGAAGTGTGGAAGGTGGAGAAATGTCTAGTGTGTTTATTATGTCATTGGATACGATGAAAGTCATTTGATACCATGAATATCGTATTGTATTGCTTTATATATATATATATATATATATATATATATATATATATATATATATATTCAATTTTGAAATAAATAAGCAACGTTATTGTCTCAAAAATACTGTCTGCACCCCTACGAAAAATTTTTAAAAAGTGATATGAAAATAATTTAACGCTGGATCCCAGCAATGAACATACCTGTTACCCCGTGCCATGGCGTAAGGAACCACCAAACATGTAATAGAAGTCCAAGAACGTGTCATTGTGTAGATTACGGGATATGAAACATAACACGTGTTTCATAGCGACATGAACACTCGTTTTAAATGGCAAAAAAATAATTGTATCCGTGTGATGCATTATGGTAACATGCGTTGCGGGTTGCATGTGGGCTTTTTACTCCTATGCCAATATTGCGAACTGCTATTTCTTTGTATTTCGTATTTTGTTTCATGCAGGACTCGAGGTAATTCTGGATCCAAATATAGAACACTAACGTAGTTTTGTGTCAATGATTTCTTATACATTCGAGAAGTCCGTCTTCTTTCCTTAGGGCATTATGTATGGAGGCGATCATATGTGTTACCGAATTGAGGGATTTCTTTGTAATTGAATTTACTAGAGGAAGATGCTCTGAATTATAACCATGAATGTGGTGCTAAAAGCATTCATAGTTTCTCATATATACAAGGCTGCTTTCTTACCAGAAACACCTACGTTTCTCGTTTCATCACTTTCCTGTTAATACGATAACACAAATAGCGGGAAGCGCAAGAAGAGTTCCAATGTTTATTGGTGTGGGCAAAATGCGATGCTACAAATGACGCAGCACGTTCTGTATTCTCGGTTGCTGCGTACCACGAATATCTTGCCAAAGAGACCGAGATATGAAAAAACAACACTACCTTGTGATGAAATTACAAATGCAGAGCCACGAACCAGCAGCTTCCCCTCGCTAAGAGACTTAAAAAACAAATGAAATAATATGCGACGACGAAACTGTGTGCTACGCACAGAATCTCTGACTTCTCATTCAAAATTGCTCAGTCCTAAAATGCACTACTCTTTTTACGGAAATTGAGGAGCTCCCGCGCGTCGACAAATGAGAAAAAAACGACGTGCGTCAGTAATTATTCATTAAATATTTACGTTTCAACGTATATATTAATCCTATATGTTACATCACTGGTAAGCATTGATCTTTGTAACACGGTGTGGAAATTTTCCAAATGTTCTACTTTCTTATACCTTCGTTTGTTGTTTTTGAGATGCAAATTGATTAAAGAAGAAAAAGAAGCCATGTATGGATCACTTCAATGATCCATACATCTCTTCTTTCATTTGCTTTTCTAGAAAACTATCAAAACCAATTGTCGTGATTAAAGAGTGGAAACCCTAGACGTTCTAGAGGCTCTTTACTGTAGCGTGAGATTGAATCAAAGCATTGCTAACCGCGGGGCAAGCGCCTAGGCTCGGCCCAGGCTCGTTTGTTTGTTGCAAGCGCATTCTGCGCGAGTCCTGTTAAATGGCTCGGCGGTGTGCGCAACGCAGACGAGTGCAGCAGGTAGGCGCAGCGGCGCGCGGCCGGCGCTCTTCCGGATTCCGCATTGTGGCCGGTCGGTGCGGCGCGGCGCGGCGGCGGCGAGATGCCTCGCGGAGATTGCTCTCGTTTTGCTCGCAGCGCTGTATCTGCGGCGGCATCGCGTCGCCGCGCGCCGGTTGCGGGCCACGGTAATCCGCGCTGCGGCACGGCGACGCGGCGTCGCGCTGTGGGCCCTCGCGCCCCGCCCCTTTCGGCACGCCCTCCTCTCCCACCCCCTCCCACCGCCACGCTCCGCGTTTCGGTCTTTTTCGGCATCGCTCATTCGCCCGAGACTCGCCCCGCCACTTCGTAATGCTTTGATTTCCCTCTGCCGCGTCAACCTTCCTGCGTCGCTTCAACTATCCCGCCACCGCGGGAAATAATACGTCTTCTTCGCTGTGGGATGGCTTCGACCGTCTTCCCCGGTGAGCTAGACATGTCCGTCGCATAAGTCCGTCTGGAACTTATTTTGTTCCCAATTTGCATAGTCCTTGTCTCGTGTGTATTCGGTCTTGATATCCCTACCCATCAGCAAATTGTACCTCGACTGCGCACGCTGATCATTCCTTTTTCCCGTGGTCCGTCTCTCCAGGACGTACTTTTGCATACCGTAGTTTCCCGTTCCCCTTTTCTTTATTTCCACTTTTTATTCCTTTTGACACCTTATTAGCACCTCATTTTCTTCTCCACTTTGCACTGCGATTTCTCTTCTACGACCCAGTACTTGTCAATATGAATACTTTTATTTATTCAGGTCTCCACTATCCACATATTTTTTCCACTCTGCTTCATGCACAGTTTCTCTTTTCCGCCATCTGAATTCCATTTATATCTCATCATAACCGAACCATTTTGCTCCACCCGTGTCACCTTGTGACTCGCAAAATCTTGCGCCATTTTGTGCCACCCCGCTGCACAAGTTTCTGATGAGCATCGCTTCGTTGCACTCCTCTTCGGACGATTCGACTTTTTAGTGTACGGCGACCAACGCACGGGCGAAATGGACAAATGCCTGGGTGCATGCAACCGTAAATCCAAAGCGCCCACTTCGGCTACATTTTAATTTAATACGTCTATTTTTCTTTTTCTCGGTACATTATGCAATGGAGAAATAAGTGCAGTCGTGCGAAAATCATTCAGGGAAATTTGAATGGCATTTTTAAGGACATGCGTATTATTGAGTGATATTGGAGCTTTTTTTTAGTTTTCAAGTGCGTAACTGTAAATGTTTAATGTGTGTGTGTGTGTGTCTGTGTGTGTGTGTGTGAGAGAGAGAGAGAGAGAGAGAGAGAGACAGGCAGACACAGGTAGGCTCAGGCAGAAACAGACACAAGCAGCAGAGACAAACACAGGCAGAGACAGGCGCAGGTAGAGACAGACGCTGACTGGCAGACGGACACTGACTGGCAGACGGACACTGACTGGCAGACGGACACTGACTGGCAGACGGACACTGACTGGCAGACGGACACTGACTGGCAGACGGACACTGACTGACAGACGGACACTGACTGACAGACGGACACTGACTGACAGACGGACACTGACTGGCAGACGGACACTGACTGGCAGACGGACACTGACTGACAGACGGACACTGACTGACAGACGGACACTGACTGACAGACGGACACTGACTGACAGACGGACACTGACTGACAGACGGACACTGACTGACAGACGGACACTGACTGACTGGCGGACACTGACTGACTGGCGGACACTGATTGACTGACGGACATTGACTGACGGACAGACAGACATACACAGATAATGCTTATGCGTCGATTAATAATTCTAATATTACTTCTTATTCAAAAAGGCATAATGACATGCTGTGAAGTGTTTTGAAAAGATGAATAAAATATTAGAACGACCTGATATTTTCTCAATGTTTTCAAACCATTCCTGGAAATATCATCATTGATCCCGTCCTTTTAGTTTCTAAATCTTTCAGTTTCTTTCCAAAGGTATGCAAAATTAGATTTTAATATCTCCGAAAAAAATGAGCACCTAAACAAGAGGGGGAGAAACTTTGTGAACCTACCTCTAAAGGTGGCTCTACACATTAGGCATTCGCCAAGCAGCGAACTACTGCTTGTCCGCTCCCGACGAGCTGATGTGTTCGGCGAATGTTCGCTCCCTTTGATGTGTCCAAAAGACCGACACGCGGCGGGTAGGGCGAGCGCCGAATGTTCGTCACTCGGCAAATAGCAAGCGACCCATCCACACTACTCGGGATTCGGCGAGCGATTGCTCGCTGTTCGTCGAATAGCGAATGTGTGGAGCCGCCTTAAGGCGGCACTAGCTGGTCGCATTCGGCCCGCCGCGCGCGTGGATCGACGCCGCGAGAAACCCGACGCATCGGTCGAATTTCCGCTGCCGCCTCCGTCCCCGCCCTCGGCGCGATAAGTGGCAAATCGGTGTTATCACTGGGCGGCGCGGGCGGCCGCGTAAGTGGCGCATCGACGTTTGCAGATGGACGCACCCGATAGGGCTCGTAATCGCCAGCTTTGTATTGAATTGACTCGCGGTTCGTTCCATCAGCGGCGCTGCGCGAACATTTCCACGTCTTTTTATGTTATTGGATGTATTGCTGGTCGGGTGTTAAAGACGATTCAGCGAGCGATGACTGCGATATAATATGCTCTAGCAGGCGAAGACACGCAGATATCTACTATGTAGTACATGCAGCCGAACGTGCTGCGTCTGTGAAGTTGGGTTCTCGGTGGTTGAGGCGCTTAATGTCTCCTTCCCGTGGGCCTACCTCACTTTGAAGAGTATTTTTGTCTGGTTATTCGTACATCATAATACGCGAGATAATTTTAGAAAACAAGCCCGAGCGTATGTAAGTGTATCGACTAATTTGTCGGCTTGTTGTGTGATGTGTTATGATGTGAGAATAACACAGAGCGGATGGCCGGGCCATTCATTTGCATTAAACACATTTAAATGTAAATAAGGAAGCGAATGGTGTGTCGTCCGGGAGGGAGGGGACGGGGACGGGGGCGGAGGCGTGGCGGCCGGGTTGCCGGGCGTGCGCGGGGGCAGGGGGCGGGGAAGGCCGCCCGATTTTTGCTCGTGGGCCGCGCACCCTCACCAGCGCTCGAACAGCGGTTTCCTCTAATCAGTGTAGGTATGGTGGTCGTATTACTTGTGTTTTGGACCCGCATGTTTTGGTAGGAGTATCAGATTTTGTTCATAACAATTTGTTTGATTACTGCGCCTATTGATCGGCACGTCTTGCATTCATAAAAGATCGTGTTTACATTTACTTCATTTCTGGAAATTGTACTTCTAACAAATATGCGTGATTTTATGTGTGTTTTTGGGATGGTGTAGTTTTGAATTACAGTTTTTGAATAATAGAACATGTTTTTCTTTAATAATGTTTCCAAGAATCAACAAGAGTTTTCAATGACATTAATATCCATTTCATTACGTTAGGCTTCCCGTGAATATTCCCCCAAACATTTTTCTCCACCGAGAGGGACATTTTATTTCAGTTGGTTTTCTCGTTCGATACCGCTGCCGGGTCGCGAAGTTAAAAGAGACGAAGAATCGTCGCCTGCTGTGCCTTGCGGCCTGCGGCCAGTTGCCCGCGGGCCGCTGTTGGAAGAGGACATGGCACGCTTTCCCATAGTTTACTTGGGTCTTTATTTTCGAACACTCTCTATTTTGCCGAGAAAAGCAAACCCCTCCCGCCGCCCTTGCACGCGAGCGTAAGGTCCTCTGTTGTGCACTGATGTAACTTGCGCTGTTTATTTCCTTTCAGTTGTGCTGCTGGATACGACACAGGAGCCCACTCTAGAATGGACCAGATATCCCTACGGGCCGCAGGCAAACACCCCAGGGGTAAGTACACATAAATAGTACGTGTGTTTGCTCTCCGCGGCCGGCGCTTCGTGGGAATGCGCTCTTGTCACCCGGCCTGGTGCTCGCGCGCCGGGCCGGAAAGTGGCGTCGGTGATGAGCTGAGATTGCGGCCACATTGCTCTCAAACCTGCTCACGGCCGGTCGCAGTGTGTGAAAGCACCCTATGGGTTTCACTTTCAAATTCTCTGCATATTCTCCAATTTTTTGTAGTAATTTTCTCTCTAATTAAAGCGTTCAGCAGAATCATATATTTTTACAATATTAATAATATTGATTATTAGTATTATTGTTATTACAATTCAGAATAAAGTTGGTTTCCCGCCATTGGCCAATTTCGACAGTATCTAAAATGCTCGGTCGTTCTAAACCGTTACATGGGCGAAGATTCTCGCTTTTCTGATTGCTGTAAATCAATTTCAGACTGATATCGAGGCAGGAACGTAACAAAAATCAATGAATCATTGACGTTTTTCCCTGGGTGTGACCTGTTCTCGATGTCATCCCAAGGGTCCAGCATTAAACTGATCACCTTTGTAAAATACCCGTTCTCTCTCGCGTTTCCCAGCATACTCTAGTAACCGGCAGTAAACCAACACCTTGCAAGTGAAATGGGGGATATAAATATAGACCAAAAAAAACAAACAAACAAAAAACAAAAACAGTCCTACCATCCAACACCCTAAATTGTATACGAAAAATATTATTTCACATTTCTCCACTTTTGTTTGCCCGTTTGAAACTTTTTACATATCAATTTTATGCCTTAGAATGAAACTTAATTTTTTAATAAAAATGGCCGTCTAAATTAGTTCTGATATTAGCACCGAGAATTTCTCTGGCGTGTACGTACAATTTTGTTAAACTGTGTCATTTATTGCATATTAAATTAATTTGCCGCGTTATAACTACCGCAAATTTCCAAACAAAAAATTATCCTACAATACTTCGTGTACATCCCTTGCAAGAATCATATCTTGGGGTTGTTTTTAGTCCGAGATTTTCAGTTTTTAACCAACTTGTTATCTCAATTCAAACTATTATTTAATATCTTCAAACAGCCTGGAATTGCATGTACCAAAGGTAATTCCAAGTCGACAATGAAAATAAAGGTATTCAAAAATCGTTGCGGAATTATATCGATGATTTAGAACATTTAGCTGCAAATATTTTGCATCTCAAAGCAAACACATGCGTTTACCTTATGTGGTATTGTTGTGAGGTGGTATATTCAAAGCTGAAGTCCCACGGATGGACATTTTTGACACATGAGCTTGTTGTTAATATATTATTATTATTATTATTATTATTATTATTATTATTATTATTATTACAAGGTGAGGGTCGTTTATGATTTAAAAATTAACTTGTTTCATGGGGAAATTCATTTGAAGCCATTCGAGATACTATCTCTAGCCTATACTTAGTTTTTTTTAAGTGGCCGATGACATTAGGTCATTGTTACACCTCCCTCCTTATCAAATGATTCTTTTTCACAGTGGTAAGCACATTTCTGATACCATGAGCCCCATTGAGAAGGGCGTTCGCGAATTAATTAAAAATATTTTATAAGGCAGTCGGTGTAACAATGACGTAATTTCATCGGCCATTTAAAAAAATCGAAGTGAAAATATTAGTTAATAAAGACCACCTATTAGAGCCCTAATTTCTTCTGCAATTTTTACTAAACATGGATTAGTTATGAGTAAAATATTTTCTGTTGTTGTCCAAGGTCAACTCTTTTAATACACATAATGACATGACCTTTTCACATCCAGTTTTTGTATCTCTGAGTGATATAAAATGGCTGACTCTGAGAGATATAAAAAAAATTGTCAGAGCTGATGTTTGCCCAAGAGGGACCACAGTACTCCGCGTTCCTGCCAAGTACTTCGAAATGACACAGCCATAATGATTAATGAATTGGGACCTTGCCGATATCGAGCATACGCCATTTGAAAACTTGTATTTTTTCTTTTAAATATAAGACTCAATTCGAAAGAATTATGAAACCGTAGTGTAATGAACTTTCTTAGTGTTCTAATTATATTACTGTTTCAGTAAATTTCTATTTGCTAAATCTATTTTGCCAGTCTGAAAACGCGCTATTTTATCTGAGAAATGTTTTTATTCGTGTAAATAGAAAATTATCTCTAATATTTTAGATAAAAACGACAAAAGAGAAATTTGTAAAAATGTTTCGGGAAATATTTACAGCCTGCTCATTAAATATTTATTTTAGATACATTAGAAAAATTCTGAGTATTCAATAGATTCCTAAAGCCTTAAAATGATGGAAACCGCATCTCTAAAAAATTCAGATTTTTTTATACGTTTTGTAAAAGCGCCCGACAAGTAGAAACGTTTTCTACATTAAACATTTTAATGTTGATGGATTTTGGTGTAGTTCCCGGAAATAACCATTTTTTACTTCCCTCATCAATTGTAATACTCTCCGCAGGTATTGTATTGTGTAATTGGTACTCACAAAAATAGAACTACGAATACCTCAATCTCATTTCTTTTTCTCTTTTCCGATTTCACTCAAATTTGCTCTTCTCCGAATAGTTCGTCTCACAAACTTTTTTACTTTTTTGTCGTTAAATATAAAAAAATTGTCAGAGCTGATGTTTGCCCAAGAGGGGCCACAGTACTCCGCGTTCCTGCCAAGTATTTCGAAATGACACAGCCATAATGATTACTGAATTTGGGACCTTGCCGATATCGAGCATACGTCATTTGAAAACTTGTATTTTTTCTTTTAAATATAAAACTGCCACAATGAACATGACCGGCTTTTCTACATTATGGGGTACAGTGCTCTGAAAATAAAATAATTTCGTTATTTATAGGAGTTTAGGGCTGATTTTAAGGACAGGGTTCGGCTCACTAAAACAACGGCGCACGGTTCACTTGCGCATGGTTCACTCGCGCGGACCACGAGAACGAATCACTCAGGGAGCACTGCTTGCATTGTGCATTGTGCGGTGTGGTGCGAATGTGTAATGGAGAATTACAATGGTTAAATGCATAAAATGCGTTGCATGCATAATGTTAAATGCATAAAATGCGTTGGTAATTATGCGTTGGACAGACTCAAGGATGTTTTATGTTAACGCGAGGGCCGAAGGCCCGAGCCTCGTCCTCAACTTGGACACGGGTAGCGAAGCGTCACGATTCCACACGAAAGTGCGTTGGCCACGTGGCCGTGTGCACACTGTGGCGGCGCCGCGAATGACTCGTTCGGAACCGAATCGTGCGCGTCAATAGGAGCCGAACCCTGTTCTTAAAATCTACCGAGTTTAGATTTAGTTAACGAAAACTCAAGTTTTGCTACAAAATAGGTGATGTAATGTTGAGTTCTTTGATGTAGAAATTTCGTTCACAAGGCAATCGACTTCCAATGGTTCGATACTCATCCACTTTTTTCTACAGACTTTCTTCTTTCAGTACAAATCATAATCTAACGTGAGATCAAAAGGAACTGAACTAGTCAATTTTGGTTTTCACTGTCATAATTTATTTGTATTATAAAAAAATGAGTTTAATCGAATGAGAGGGCTTTACTACATCACTAGACGTTCAAAATTATTCGTTTTGTAGTACCCTTCGTCATCTTCATGTATAAAATGTTATGAAAGCTACCGCTTTGTAAGCAGTTTATGCAAAAGGCTGAAATTTTGGCACTGAAATTGTCTTGTTCAAAGTGACATAGTATATTCGGTTTGTTACTTGAAACTTACACGTAGATCAAAAACACTCGGAACACCGTACTTTCTGTGCCTTCCCGCTTAAAATCGGATTGACAAACTATTCGGAAATTGCATTTTTTTTTAAAAAATGTGTACTAAACCGAGGGAATCCCTGTATTTTGTATTAAAAGTTATTTAAAAATTAAATGTCAAATCAATTCACTGGAATTTTATTCTTTACGAATTAAAATTAAAATTCAAGAAACTAATTTAGTTTATATTTGATAGTAGCTTCAAATTATTTGATTGAAGTGTCGCTTTATTATGAAGTAAAAATTTAAAGATTTTTAGATCTGAAGATATGTACTATTAAACGTTATTGTTGTATAATGAGAGCGAAGCTTCATGAATATTCTTACTACTGGAACTTTTTTCCATTTTGATTCTAATTACAATCGCAACTAAATTTTAAAAAATGTGATTGTGGTATAAGTATATTTTATAACTAGAGCTAATCCGTAAGAAATGACGAAATCAAACTCCCGAAATAATAAATTATTCATTATTATGAATAGTATATCACAATTTAATTTCTTTAACATTAAATTTAAGTTTGTTTTTATGTCAAACTTTATTTTATTATCAGAGGTACACTGCATTCTCAGTTCACAAATCTCGGTCCTCTATGGGACAACGAAGCGATCTAATCTGAAGGGACCAGTAGATGAAATTTTCTGTTATTTGCGATTGTTGCCACTGGTTTCCTCGCCCTATTGAGGAATCCAATTAAATTCCTCTGAAATTGTTATCGTTGAAGTACACTGCATTCTCAGAAATCAACAATGTGTGTATCGAAAATTAGGTCCACTGTGTTCTCAGAAGTCTATTGTGAAGAAGCAACAATGTGTTTCGTTGTAGATACGTAATTATATATTTATCGGTATGCGGTATATGTATATCTTTATGATTTTATGTCTATATCTCCAATTTGTCAAAAATGTTTTACTAAACAGCCTATAAGCTATTCTAGTTCATTTAAAAGGACCGCAAACCTATCTAAATGTTAAATGAGACCGCCATGTAAAAGAATTGTAATATTATTGTATTTTTGTGTCGAGCTGTTACATAAAATCAAGAGAGTCGCCAAACATAATCGATTTAGGAAAGCCTACTCGGTGTTGCTGTACTCTGCAAATTCAATTTGCATGACTATCTAATCTCCCTAAATAAAACTGCGAAACCGAATTGAAAGTCGCGACAATACTGAACTATACTGCGAGTTGTGGTTGAAATAAAACCACATTTTTTAGATGGTCGGTTTTTAACTTTTTATTGCTTATGCAGATGTTCAATCCGAAAAATATTTTAGCTAGCATATCATTAAACCATAAGTAATAACGTGAAACAAGTTTTGTAACTTGCTCGAGTTGTTCAAATTTTACAATATAATCCTGGAAATGTAGATTATATATACCTTATCGTCTATCCCGAACAGCGACGTAAATATAGAACTATAGGTTTTCCCTAGGAGAATATTATAGAAAAACAATTTTGTAATCTCTGCACCCAATTTCTGTAGAACAATGAATCTGCGTAACAATGTTTTCTATAATGTACTGTTTAGGTTTACATTGGCAGTAAGAGAACATTTACTTTACTACGTCTATTTACCCTGTTTTGTATTACCGTCGCCGTTGCTCTTAAAACCAAAACAATGAGACATTGGAATTGACCAGAGTAATCGTGTGAATGTGCCATAAAGAATATTTTCGACAGTAATTAGTTAACTTCAAGTAAGCAATGACACAAGTAGCAAAGATAATAACACAGATTGCGCAGATTTAGATATAAGAAACTGCTCTTCCTCTCCTCTATGTAAACAGATGAGTCAATGTGGTTGCGGGAATGTGCACTGATTTCAAAGCGTAGCTTAGAACCCAACTGACTATTGGTCACTAATCTCTAGGAGTGTTGTATCACACAGCTATGTTTTCAACACCGACCGAACTACCCTCTGACTTTTGAAGCGGAATTTTATCAACGTCGATTTAACCGTCTTGTCACTTTTCTGAGTTGACTGATTCACTTCAACAAATTTTGCGGTTACTTCATCGTCGTTGTTCCGATTTGACGATATATAAATGTGTGATATGATTGACAATACTCATCTAGTGGTGACAAACTAAAAATATGCGGAACAATTCTTCTGGGCTGGGAAGTGGATGTGTTTTAATAGCTCGAATTTTAGGAAAAACAACAACAACAGTACGTTAAGTTCTATGTTGTTTTAGCGTTGTATTCACAATGTTGTTTAATTACCTCAGTTGTCCGGCTCCAGATATTCTATCATATAAATATCGTGTCTAAATGATGGGAACTACTTGTCTTAAAAAAATATACAAAGGAAATGTTAGGTAAACACGCATTGTATTAGCTACGAAAGCACGGTATTTTTGCGAAGAGCTAAAGGAAATAGTGTAAATGAACCCAACTATTTACTCTCAAAGCACATTAAAACAAAATGTCATCGAACGAGCCCATAAAAGCTCTGAAGCACTCATTTAGCAGAGAAATAACAGAACAGCAGACCCCCTACACGAGATCGAAGGCTGGGGCTCTAACGAAAGAATGGACTATTCGGCTTCCGCTCGCTTTTATGGCCCTCTCGGCCATATAGTTCAAAGCAAGAAAGATAAGATACGAAGCAGGAGATGAAAGACTTCACCTCGTATACTATCGAATATAAACTAAGATGTATACTATTAGCAAACAGTCAAGAACCTCCCAGATACCCCCAGCATCAGGGTGCTGCATTTCTGAAGCTAGATAAAAAGTTATTTCAAGGAACTGTATTTTTATTCTTCCTAGTAAGAATGCCTTGGCCAACGAGTATGTTTAAGCGATTTATAAATTATTCAACCAATCATAACCACGAGTTATCAATTAATGTGCGTAATATAAAATACATTTTAAGAAATAGTTATCGCATAATGAACTCTGATTCTTGGTCTAGGAAAAACATGTTGCACACACAGTGAAGGAACGAAAATGATTTCGAATATATGCAAAGGCCAAACCGGGTTTCGTGGATAACTTTCCGATGTTGTATTTTACACAACGAATTCTTCAGTACTATGCATTAAGACATTTGTGAATAGTGATAATGACGAAAAGCAAGCGAAATTGTTTCTGAAAACGGTGAGGCGAACTGAACAGTGCTTGATGAAGTGGACAAATCCGTGGGATGTTTAAGGAAAATTAATTGAAAAATGTTGCGCATGTGCAAAGGCGGTTTTAGAAAAGTTTTAAGACGGGCAATGTTTTTAAATGAAAGGAAACGTTTGAATAATACTGTATTCATGTCAAGAAAAATTTAATTTACATGTTACTATCTGTATGTGAAATTTAGTTCAGCTTGTCAAAAAAAAATTCTAGAAATATTTTTTTTCATCTTCGTACTAGTAAAGTGCCCGAATGTGGAATTAATTTTTACATTTTCGACTATGACTTCACAAATAAGCGCAAATGTGAAGACTGGTGTAGAGAATTACTTAAATTAGTTATTTATAAACACGTGTGGCTAATATTCTTCACTTAAATCTATTAGAAATTCACGATACTTCGTAATTAAAAAAGTTCTACATATATACCATATTAGGCGTACCTTATTCCTCAAGTAGAAAAGTGAATGATTTTTGTTTTTAACAAATGATGAACGCATTAATGCAAATGTATCATCCAGTACAACATTTATTTGCGCAAGAATATATGTTTGGTTTAATAATAGAGAAAATTCGTATTTGGATTAACTGCACATGGACATGAGCCCTGATCACTTTTTCACTTAGTCCAATCAGTTGTGCTCTTGAACCATATACCTTCACAATACAGTATAGAATGTCAATATTAATATGTTAAAAATGCAATTTAATGTTTACAGACAAACGAACCAACTACATTTTATTCACAGCGGCAATGTGGAATAATCCACATAAGGACAGTGCTCTTATTCCACACTAGGGACATCGTCGCCATATTTCTTTTTGCATTAATTGCAATGCGGTCAAAATTTGCATTAATGTTCTTTATATTTTCTGTGATATTTCCTTAGATGTACAACTAACACATACTATATAAACAATAATTTTAATATTTACGGCACACGAGTAATAACAATTCTTTTGTTTACTGCTCCGACATTTTTGGTAACGCTCTGAAGACAACACGCTCTGCCACTTCACTCAAGAGCTTCAACTCAAAAAATATTTTCTACTCACGATCAGGTGCCTCTTCCAAGTAATTCCCAAATTTTGTCACCATATATCAGCTCATTGCAAGTCCGATAATTCGGTATTTCACATTAGGAATGTATTCCACATGAGGGGACCTTACCCTATATTAAGCTATAGTTCTTTGTCGTTTTCTGCTAGAAATAGTTTGGATTTAAATTCAGTGCTAACGTTTAATTTTAAATACACATTGTTACATTTGAAAATTAATTATAATGTAAAAAAGAATGTTTAACGGTGCCGTATTCTCGTTGGGGACGGCCTTGCGCGTCTGCATCTTGACAGCGGCAGCCGGCCTAGAGGCACGCACGTCGAAATGGGTGTTCGCTTTTGGAAAAGCTCGGCGGCGACAAGTGGCAGCAACAGCGCCGCGGCGCGCCGCCCAGGAAGGATAAGGAACAGGTTGCGGATGCGCCGCGAATGCTCAACGCGGTGAGCTTCCAGGGACACAGGGGCCCCCCGCCGAAGGGCGTTTGTCCACCGGAGACAGGAGCGCTTATAAGGGCCGTAGCGCCCAGCCCGCTTGCGAGCACGGTGAAGAAGAACAATCGAGGACCTGCGAACAAAACACAGCGTCAACAAAATGTTCCAAATTGAGTGATAGTGTACTGTGACCTCGTGGAGATTGAAGGGATAACAATGGAATGGGATAACCAGGATTGGGCTCGACTAAAGTTTTTGATGGTTTTTAACTTTAGTACCTCATTATTTCAAACCGTAAAATATTTTTATTGTATGTTTTAAATTTGTAGATTTTGAGGTGTGCAAATCCATTCTCAATCGCTTTAAACGCCAAAATAATTACATTTTGGGGTAGGCACATCCCTCGTTTCTACGTATTACCTTACTGCAATGAATTTTGGAAACAGTAGGTGTAATCTGGAATCTGATTTTAATAGTAAAGAGTCGGATTAACTGTATTACAGTACAGTACTTTTATATTTTACAGTTTACTTGTATTTTACACAGTCAGATTATGTAGTGTTTTTTTATTAAAATACAATACAGACTTTATTCCTGACTTCAATAAGCCAGTCTAAAGTAGTGTAACCTTAGAATCTATTCCTACAGCTAATCGGTTTCATCGGATCGATTTTCCCCATTAACCTGTAGATTAATTAGTGATTTTGGGCGCGTCAACGGCTAAGGGAATTAGTCCCGTAAGTGTAGTGCACGTTCTCCCATCGAGATGTGGTGGTGATCTCCCACTGGATGGCGAGGTCCGGCGCCAATCCTCGTCGGCTTAAAAGGATTTTCTCCAATCAGGCATCTCTTACCAGCACCGCCCCAGCACGGTACAAGCTCTAAGCTCTTCACAAGTGTGATAGTGTAGTGCATGTGAATGTGTGTATGCGTAAGTAAGAGGTGAGGATAGGACAAGGAAGGGGAACGAAAGATTGCTGGAGATCTTTGGCCCGTTTCGTAGGGTACAGCTCCGGCATTCGTTTACTGTTGATCGGAGAAACCACAGAAAACTAGCTCAGCAGCAGTCCGCTAGAACTCTCCTTCAGAGAGCAGATGAACTCGACCTGTGTAGCTTGTCAGAAATTCTGCCACCGTATGGATTCGAACCCTAGGACCTCTCGGTCAGAGGCACTTCAGTGACATCAATTTGTGCATTGAACCATCTTTGTCGGTTATTAGTCCTTAGAATGGAGAGATGCCTGTATACTGTAGAAAATTATTTTCAAATTATTTTCATTCTGTTGGAACTTTAAAATTACTTAGCATAGTTTTACAACCGGCGCCGGTTTACCTTTTACATCCAAATGGGTATTTCGCGACTGCAAACACACACACAAACGAACATATGTATACACACCACACACGTCAGCAAAAGATGAGGCACTGACATCCGTCTCATTGGCTTCGAACTCGCGAACCGTCAGAGCGAAGTGTTGAGGCAACACGCGTTCTTAGCCACCTCAGTCATTCAGGTCGGCACTTTCAAAACAGAATGTGTTATATTCAGACCAGTGAATGTAAACATTTATGAGATAAACATCTACTTAAACTCTACTTAAAAATAGTCTTGTAGCAAACATTATTCCATTAAGATTAATTTCGAATACTTTTTCAATTTGATATAGGTCTTTTCTGACTACTTTAGTTACTAATGTAGCTTTTGCGACTAATTCTTTCTTTAAATTAGGTACGATCTGAATTTGCTTTCTTGCATATTTCCTTACTGATACTCCAATAATACCATTTATGAGTGTCTCTGAAAATTCGTAATTTTTTTTTTCAGAAAGGTATCCATTCCGGTATAAAGTTCTAATTCTGTTGTATATATTAGAACTTTATTCTCAGGTAGAAAAATATGAAGGAAGGGGACGACATTCATCCTTACTGTGAACTGTAATTCTCCCGTAAAATTGCCATACTTCAGGATCTAACTTTATGAGACTCCGACGTCTTTTGTGGAATCGCGTTTCTTTGTTTGCTGAGTTTAACCCCATATTTCCATTCAAAGTTGTTTTCAAGCGCCCCTAACCCAGAGAGGAATAACCCCTAACTGGCCACTCAGACCTCCGAACAAAGAGAGGTTGAAAGGATGAAAGGCCTTTTAATAATAGATCGGCTTTTACAAAACTGCATGCCATAGGGATCCAGTTTCTCCTTACCGAACAATCTGACTAAGCTATATCCTAGAGGGCACTAATTTGAAACATGCCCAAATTTAAATAATGCTGATATAAATTTTGTTCAACTTTTAAGTACAAAAATGGTATCAACGTTGATTTGAATTTACTAGGTAATTGACATTGATAATGTAAAAATTAAGTAGATATGCAATTTAAAAATTAGTCGATAATATGAAGACAGGAAAAGTCTCTAAAATATTATTATAGCCTGAGGTGTGGCAAAATGCCTTTTTATTATTGTTACGATTTTATGACTTTAGGAAACACTCAACTGTGCTTTTGAAGTTGTTTTAGAAAATTACCATTTTGCTGGTTTGGGCCTATTTTAGCTTCCGATGACCATGTATAGCAACTTGCCTTTTTTTTGACGTTTTTCATTTTTTCCCGTTGTTATTTTTCTTTTTTCTCCGGAGATCAATGTCGCTTAAGCTAGAAACTTACCTGCGAGCCTGGACAACGAGAAGGCACTGTTGCGTTTTGTCTTTCTTAGCAAGCGGAGGCACGATTATCAGGCAAGAAGTTTTGAACTAGGGCTTCAAGGCCAGAAAGTGTTAAAAATCGCTACGAGAAAGCAAGATCATACCAGTTAAGATTTTTTCACTTCTTTCATTGATACCGATTGGTTTTGTTCGCTATGTATCCCATCTTACCTTGGAGTTGGGTATCTCCCTTTTTCAGCCCAGAGCTCTCTGAATGATATCTCGTATGGCCCTCCTCAGTGCTGACGTTTACACGAGTTCGAACAACGAAAACAATATGGTTTTCACTTACACCATTCCAAGATTCAAAAGAGCCCACAATAGCTTTTCGTAGAGACAACGCCGCAAGTGAATCAAATTCGTAGTCATCTTACCAAAAATGATTTCGCCACTAAGAATAATTTTCAGATGATATTTAGATTAAAAATTTGATTAATTTTATAATTTCTACAATAATTTCTTCTAGTGGGGATTTTTCATTGTTTATATTCTGTTTTGAACTCTTACTGTAGGCTGGATAAATGGCATTTTGGATGCGAACTTTTGATTAAATAAATGCTTGAACGTTCAGATTCTAGTCAGTATTATTACTGCAACAATTCAATTTGCTCGCAAGTAGTGCATATAGGTATGTTCTTGAAGTAAGACGTTATCTACTCAAGGCATTTTTAAAAAAATTTCCTTGTAAATGTAATTCATTGTTATTCTATCATTGCTCCTGCAAGATGACCATAGCAAGAATTTCTGAAAAAAAAGTAGTTTTTCCATCTACTGAAGTTGCAATACACACTTGAATTGTACATTTGCGAACCCTTCTTTTTCGAAGTAGAATTTAAATCAATCTATGTAATGAATCAATTTATGTAAACATGATAAATGCTATTTCGAAAGCGAAGTTTCTAACACGGACTATAAGAAGTATCAATGCCACCTTAAAAGAAATAGGGATAGGATAAATTGGAACCACGTTGCCGTTATTGTTGCTTCTGATTCTTTAGTTTTTCGGGCACAAAGGTATGCATTCACGGGGCAAGATATGTACCACGGTGTATGCGATGTATTGACTCGAACCGGTTTTCTCCTAGTGTCATACCTATGCTCCCCTTAGATTAAGCGGGCGACGTGAGTTGATTGCCTGCGTGATTACGTTAATTCGATCTAGTTCAAGTACTCGAACTGTAGTACTCGGCTGTAGGAAATATCCGCATATTCCGTATCGACGTAACAGGATTTTTGTGTTGTGTACGCTTCCTTTCGAGTTTTTGACTGAACAGCACATTGAAATGTCATTCATATTCTATGAAAAAATCTCTCAACAGCATAAGTTGACTGACAAATTGGTCCTTCATTGTTGAGAACTATACAATTTTCAACAGAAATAAATCATAAATACATAAGATAATTAAGTGAGTAATTTTTGGGGTAGTGCAATAGCAGCAGGAGCAGCAACAGCCAGTATTTGAACATTCGGCATGCTCTGTTATTTCCTTCATCGTAGTATGATACAACTAGAGGAGTTCATGTGCACGCATTAAAGGTTTATACTCTTGAACATATTTTTCCTTCATTTTCTCTTACTGCTTTCCAGTCCTTCATATCATGCTTGTCTGTACCTCTTTTCCACTTGTACTGTTGAACCCGTTACTACATTGATCAAATTACACTTTGTGTATTCTCTCCAGTCTACGCGCTTAAAAGCTCGACCATCTGTGTCGTAAACTGTTTTACACGGTAAGCGTTGTGCACTGCGGTTTCATTCTAACATTACTTTTTTATCTGCTCACCGCACTTCATAGAAGATAGCTCCGGGCAAGGTGTTGCACAGTACTCGATCACTACTTTGTTGAATTAGATCGTTGCCAGGAATATTCAGCAGTTTGTAATATCCTTTACATTTTTGTAGCAAATAAGTGCTTCTTACAATATTTCGGGAAAAAGTCAATATCGCATATGAAGCATTTAATGCTTTCAGCAAACAATTTAAAATTAAATGTGGCTCTCATCATATTCGCAAAATCAATATCGCATATGAAGCATTTAATGCTTTCGGCAAACAATTTTAAAGTAATTGTGGCTCTCATCATATTCTTTCAGACATTTCTTTCGTTAATAAATTTAGAATGCCATTTTTAAGCCAATTTTCCCCAGCGTATTGCCCTTTTAGAGTAATTCATTTGTCGTTCAATTCACTTAACTATAAAAAATAAATGTTACGTCTTCTTTTGGAAAGATAATTGTAATTTATTATTAGTGTATTGAGAATAATTGGCAATAACCCCTTGTCATTCGATTGAATGCGTTATTTGTGACTATTTACTTTACTTAGATCGCGTCGGGAAGATACCTTTCTCATCGTTTATCAATGAAGGTGTTTATTAGACTTCGATGGGAATTCCCAATTCTTTTGTACTTTTAAAATGAACAGACGTTTCTCTTAGTTTCTTCTAGTAACTAACATTCAATTTGCAGGAAAGTATGTTTTCACTGCAAGTCTTTTCTGATTACAAATTTTATCTATTAATATCGTATAACCACTACCGGTTATTTGCGTCAAGTTATTTAATTGCAGATTGCTCTGGCCTGTGTGGACCCTTCTGACGCAGATTGCTCCTTTATGTGCTATTTATTTTTCCTTCCTAGTGTTCGCATGGCTTAAGTTTAAAAAAAGAATGTTTGTTATTAGGATTTTCCTTTCGCCACAGCCTCGTGTTAGTGGCCATTGGACGTTGTCTGTCTAGAGAGTTACTATTGTTTTTTCACGTGTTTTGTGGGTTCCACACCATACCTCATCTGTGTTTGGCTTCGATCGCAATTCATCAAGTCTTGTATTCATTTACTGAACAAGAACCTCTTTCTGTGGTGACCTAAATTCTTGCTAGTATCCGTTTAACGAATCCCATGTGTGATGTCCACGTAACACAGTCTGCTTCTCTGCGATTGGAAACAAACGTAGCAATCAGTCCCAAATATAAATTCGGATGGCAGCGAAATAAATGCTCTACAGAATTGTCGCATATGGAGTTGATTCCTCTGATTGATGAATATGTGTAATTATTTCGAAATGCATTATTATCCCCTATTTTCTTCAACTCTTATCAGCATTCCGCATGAATTTCGAATTCAGTGTTATTGTCAACTTAAAAATGGGACCATTGTCAGCTTAAAAATGGGACCATTGTTCGTTCAGAATGTGCCGTCTCAGAAGTGCTTGTCCCTTTTTTTCCACACATTTGGATATTTCGTATTGTATATTGCAGTAAGTTCTAGCATTCCTGGAACAACATGCTGCTGATGCTCTTGTGATAACCAATGAATTCCGCCAGAACATAACTGTAGAATTCTGAAAACTTCGAAGACCCGTGGAAAAGTGTGTGGGAGGTGACACCGAGCCGTTGAAGGATAGCAATAAATTTGTTTTGTCTGTTGAACGGCAAATGCTGTGAGTGAATCAGAAGAATGGACGTGTTGGACGTGAGGAGGAAGTGTCTCGGAGGGACTAATGGGTTTTTAAATTGTGAGGGCTGCTTCAACCGTTTCGAGGAAAGCTCGAGCTCCGGACAAGAAACTGTAACGGTTTCTGGTTTCACGGGGCGGAGCTGCGGACCTGCCGTCCACAAGAGGCTGCGATGCCGCCTTGATAATCGTGTTTGCGTGTCTTTGGTTTTGAACTTGTGTACTCGGAAATTATTGGATGAGAAGTGCTTGTAACTGCGAGTGATGTTTCAAGTAATTTTCCGTTCAAGGTTACACGCAATTGAAATTAAAATATGTATTATTTTATTCAAATATGAAAATAATTTTGTTGATCAGGTGTAAGTGCATTTGTTCTCTTTACTTCCAAGTCATCTTCGCTCCTAAATATCCTCTAATCATGTTGCATAATAATTACCAGACATCTACCATATTTGTTTTATGAAAATCAGTAGAACCAGGAGAATACTGAATTTCCAATTTGTCTCCAAAGATGCGATTCGTACTAGCATAGATAAGTTTGCAAATGTTTTAAGTTCTATGGTAAATATCACTATAATGGACTCCCTGTAAGAGTGAGTTGTCCTTTCGTAGCATTGACATTTCCGAGAAAAATGTAAAAGATTTCAAAATTACATTATCAAATATATTTATTCCTTATTGCTTTTTTTGGTGCTTTTTGATCCGTATCCATTAACAAATATTAGTAATTCATTGGATAAAGATTTGGGTGAAACAGAACAAAACTTAGAGAAATGCAGAGTTGCGGATGCTCTGTCCTCATGGCAGCTTCCTTTCTTCTCAGCGTTTCCGTTTAATGAACATCGTTACTATCTATTACGAATCCGAAACCACAGGACCCCAAACAACGTGATTTCGATAATATGTGGTAGGAGTTTTTATGACGTGCCATTCGGTGAGTAACCTGTTGAAATACAGTGGTGTTACCTCTTTGAGGTATTGTGTGATTAAGTTAACAGTGAACAGTTTTTTTATGTCGATGGAATCCAATGTTTTCCAAATACTTTTCTGTAAATGTTTTTGACTTTACGAAACTTTCTTCACAAACTACCAGCCGTGACATGGTGAGCGACCGGTCCTCGCGAGTGAAGCGTCATAAGTTCGTCATTTAGAATTCATGAATAGTGGTTTAGAAGTCCAAGTCCCAAAATTACTTAAAATATGGTAAACAATACTTTAAATTTTTTATGTGTTTTAAAGTAATATGTTTGGCGAAGCGTAAATTACAACAGATCCAGCAGGTTTTACAGTTTAATTCATGACGCGTTATTTAGAATCGCAAGCGAAGCAACTCCTGTCCACAGACTCAACCGTGGATTTTAGGTTTGGCGGATTACTCGGAGTGCATTCTTCGTAACTTTGCTGTCTCTCTATCTTCTCTTGAAATATCCGCCTCTCATCACTTCGTGTCGCGAGTATTTTCTCTCTTTCCTATGAAGCTATATCATGACCCGCTAAATATGTGAGTGACTCGTGTACTCGCCACTGCGACAGACCATAGTTAAAACCGTAAAACCTGAATTACACATGCTGTTCGAAATTAATTTTCAACTGAGGTGCATTCAAATTCGCCGCAGTCCTTTCACCGAATAATGCAATAATTAATTTTCACAAAAAAATTTCGAGGTTTCTCTTCCACATACCGTGCTAATAACTATATATTTTAGAAAATAGAGCATGGAGTAATTTCGTAACAACGTTCCAAGCCTTTTTGACATTGAATGTGGAGTAAGTCTCCTTGAACTTAGTCATACCATCAAATCGTCATTGTCCATGCCCAATCGGCAGGGACGCAGCACCATTAGTATCCAGGGTTCTCAGACTGACACCCATCCAGGGAACCAAGGTTCTCGAGCTCCTAACTTACGGAGCTTGTTTTAAGAATTTCAGCTACCGGCGCAGGCATAATGTGTTGTAAGAGCAATTGGCCAGTGACAAATGGTCTTGCATGCATCTATCTCGTAGTAGAACGTCTGCCGTTTGCCCGAAGAATATTCGTAAGTGCACCTTCATCCAGAAGTTGGTGCAGTACGTAGCGCCTCGCCATTAAGCCGAGTTCCTAACAATAGGGCGTGGCCTGGGAGTGAAGAAATGCAAAGGCCGCAGGTAGTTGTCGAGCAGCCCATGATAAAAACGATCAGAATTAGAACGCCAGTGCCACCGCCGCCGCGCGGCCGCCGCGTGCAACGCTCTACGTGGCGCCGGGCGCGCGGCCGCGCAAGCGTTGACCGACTATTGGATTAAGCAAGAGATGAGTTTTGACTGGACCCGCAGTCTCGCGGCGGAGAGAACCTGCGCACGCCACGATCACTCGTCCCGAATGCGTTGGTGACGAAGCGGAAGTCATTCCACTTAGTTTATGTTTCCCGAGGAGAAGCAATTTCTTCTCGTAAGCTGTGACACAACAGAGTGGTATTATTTCATTTAAAGTTCAATGTTTGGTCGCGGAAAATTGTGCGTAGATATGAAATGCTGTTGACAGTTGTACTTTTCGCTCTGCTGACCCACCTCCGATGTATTTTGAAGTACAAGTAATGATAAAATTTAGCTAGTATTGCTTGTAATGTAAATTTTTCATTCATGCAACTATAGCCAACCGTATATTTTCATATGCAAAGCAAATGCTTGAACGTGTTCTGTCCCCCTTTCGTAACTAATGCTCGTTCCCTTTGCGGTAGGGGGAGGTTTCTTTTTCTCAGAACGCAGAAAACAGTTCGTGTGAGAGGTACTAATTACTTCCACCAATACAACTTGGTGTTTTGTATCTGTATTTTTTGTCCCCCAACTGTGTTCGTCACCCTTAAATAGAGCTAATGGGTAAAGGATAACAAATGTTATGTGTTTATAAATCTTTAAACATGTTATGTCGCTCTAATCTCTGTGGAGTAGATCACATTGATCTACACATTGATTAAATCTGTGTATTAAAAAAAAGTAGCTTGTACATTTATAAGAATTGAAAGCTACCGTTGGTCACAATTGTCACGAACGATTGCGTCGTCCGTTTATTGAATAGAAATGTAAACCGTCTTGCTGTCTGACTTGCATAAACGCATGCAGCATTGTGCAACTGACAAATATCATAAGCGTTGTGCTTGCGACTGGCTTTTTCGTGTGAACTCATTCACGTAGAACAAAGGGGCGTTGTGAGTAGTACTTTATTAAAACTGTTTACCAAGTGTTTTCTGCCCCATGTGTCTGGGCGGACCTCGTTCGTCTGGCCGCGGGGTACATGTTCTATTGTTTTACAAGAAAGCCACATATGACGAAAGGCAAAACAGCGCGGCTTCCATCGTTGTTGAGCTTGTGATGGAACGGACGTGCTTTCTCCGACTTCTTTTCACAACGTCGCGTCGTCAGCTAGCATTGTGCTCGTGTTTATTTCTGCAGACTTTTAAATTTCTTTTTGAGTGATTTTTACTGTGCGTTGAGTATTAGCGAATTCCTGTGTTGTAGTTGGGAGTGGAAACTTTACGCACCTTTTACGTAAGTGAATCTTGACTCGACAGGGATGGGACACCAACTTATTGTTCCCCGAAAATTGGATCTAGGAAAGGTAAACTCGCCCGGGAATCACGCAACAATAATAGTAGATATAAAGTATTGATATACACACTTTTTCCACTGCTTAGTTTCTTTTTTTATATACTCGTGGAACCCGACTACGTTCGAGAAGAATAAGTAAGCTAAGCTACGACTGCCTCTTGAAGTAATATAGTATTACTGACGACGGCCTTAATTATTAACTCAGGCGATACACCGACCTTGTTGAAACCGGATTCTTTCAAATTCGTGTGATAATTTAGCAACGAAGAAAAATTGTGTGATCCTTCCCTTTGGATGATTGGTACGGTTACGATCCGAACTGATAAGCATCGCACAAGTAGAAAGGCACGCCCGTCGCTTTACCTGATTTTTAGGAGGTCTAAAAACATAATAAATTCCCATCTTTAGCCGTTTGTTTCATCATTAGGAAGAAGGGTACCAAAATACATTAAGTAGCATATAATGACTACGCGAGGGGTCGGGGCGGCCGCTCAACCAGGCTGTCGATAGATATATGGGCGTATTAGAACGTCTGGTATGTTTTAGTGTAGTTGTTGCTCAGTAGGAGGAGGTGGAGCGACGAAGAGACAATCAAGCGGAGTGTGGCGCAGCGGCGGCCGGGAGGCGGCCGGGCGGGCCTGCGCTGCGCTGCCCGTCCTCTCACCCGTTTCCCAGCCTCGCACCGAACTCCCCGCTCACGCGCGCCTCCTTCGCTCCGCTCCGCTCTATCCGCGCCACTCCCTCCTCATCGCCTGTCCCCACCCCACTTCTCTAACCACTCTTTCTCGTCTCATCTGATTGTCACTAATTCTTATTTGTTCTCCACATCCCTCAGTACGTCGTTCTTTGCCCACTTTTGATTTTCGTTGTTTTGCCTACACTTCTTCCCCATTTCAAATGTTTTTTCGCGGTTGTCTGACACTTGTCCCCACCTTTCTCGTAATGTATTTCTATTTCAACTTGATCTGCGTTAGGGCATCTTAATGTTATCTCTGTCCACCGTGTTTATTCTTCGCCTTTTCTTTCACCTGTGTTCTCCTCCCTATTCTTGCTTTCCTTCATCGTTCTTCTTTGCTCCGATGCAGTGGCCCCTTTTTGCCTCACTTTGTCGCTTTCAAATATAACTGTTTGTTGTGCAAGATTTACTCCAGACTCAACATTTTAGTTTAGCTTCTGTTTTTATAGCAAAGGATATTGTAATCTGTTTTCACAATGTGACTGTGTGGACCAAGTTTCCGTACTCCAGTGCGCTGAGTGCAATAATAGCGCCGAAGCTTCTGGTGCGAAGCAAATGGACCGTCGCTGGTGCATGGTTTTTCTGTGTAAAAATATATGAAAGAGATTTAAAGCCTGCGGTGGCTTATCTATATGGTGTAATGAAATTTGAATGACTCCTGAACCTCACTCTGCCTTTGTTTCGCGGCTGCCTCATTCACAGATTTCTAGAAACTCGCGCCCAGAGGTATAAATCAGTCGTCCTGCACTTTAACATAAATCTGAAGTAGTAAATTATTGAGTATAAAATGTGATTGTGACATTTTTCTAGTACTTTACATCTGCTTTCCAAGTTTATTTGCAACTTTTTGTACTGGGTTAAGTACGCTGGAGACACGGTTACGAAGATTTTGTACAGTCCGCTTTGATGTAGCTGAACATTAACTTCGAATAAACAAAATAGTTGGTGAAAGTATCTTATTAAATAGATGTATGGATTGATTAGATTCATTCAGACAAGAAAGAATATATTATTCCTCTGATTTGCGCGGAAGCGAGAAAAAAATATTCGGACAAACTGTTGTTAGACGTTTTAGCTTCTTTATATTTGCAAGATTGACATAAGGAAATGATATGAGTTTAATACTGGAAAGAGACGACTGTTGCCAGGAAGGGTGCCAGTCTGAATGGTAGCCCGCCGGGTGGCTGCTACTTGCTCCTGGCCACCCCGACGCCCGGCCCTGCCCGGACCACCTGGGAGGCGTCCGCGGGCCTCCGTTTGGACGGCGCGTCCCGCCAGCATCGCAAATCGCGCTCGTTTCAAGGTTGCATAGAGAAGACAGGACTTCCGGCTCGCAGCTCAACTGTCGTTTTTATGATAACGTTTTTTGGGAGAGCGCTCTGTTCGGAGCGCCGAGATTAGAAGTGCGTTCTCTGGTAGAATGAGATCGGTAAACACACAGCCATCTGCGACAACCGGGCTTGAGTGTAGCTCCTTGTCGCTCAGTGCCCATCTAGAACCATTTACGCCAACGATTTTTTTCATGGTGTCTTTGTATTTACGATTACCCAGACATCCATTTCGACCGCTTTGCTGCTCTCGCCGCCGACTGCGCCTTGAAGATGCCTTGGCGCCGAAGATAAATTATATGGCGGAGCCACTGCATTCGAACGCATCGGAACGTGTAAATAAACTTTCTAGTGAAGCAAATGGCTGTTGATTTTTAAATAACGTCGTATCATCAACATAGATCCTAAAATAAAACAAGTTATACTCTTTCCCTTTATGTTTAGTGAATATTGTAATCGGTGTTATGATAGCGTGCTGCGGAGCCTTCACCATCTTTTATTTAATGGATTCTCTTGGGAAACGCTCCAGAGCCTCCGCGCGTTAAAAAAGCACGGCGCTCCGTCATATCAGCGGAGCAAAGCGCCGCCCGCTCGGCGCGGTGATGGATGCAGTGTTTGGGTGGGTGGCGCGCTGGGCAATTACGGTGTCGCGATGAAGGTGCGGACGGGTTGTTCCATGCGTGCGTCCTCAGACGGGGGTCCTCTCCAGGGCGCCCGGCACCCTCTGATTCCAACGTTCACAAACGCCGCGTGCTGCCAAAAGTGTTCTGGCATTTTTCCGAGGGTGTGCCAGCCAGGCCGGATGGACGGGTACTTGACCTCTCAGAGCGCAGATGCCTGAAGATGTCGGAGGATGTTGGAGCGTGTCTCCTATTCTCCCCTAGGGGATGTGCTGGGCGCGTGGGGGAAGGTAGCGGCCTCTTGAGAAACGCCCGCTATCCTGAAATCTCCTCGCGGCGCATTTTTTCTACCCCCTGGCTCTTTCCTGCATCTCTCTGCAAGCTAACCGACTGTTGTGACGTCCGTGGGCGGAATTGTGTCTATATCGTCCTGGGACTCGTAAATTTTTGTTTGTTTTCGAGGGACCCTTGGCGTGTTTTAGCGTATTTCCTTGCTTTGTGTGTACTACGCTCGTTTGTTGCACCTCTGGCGCCAAACCTGTGTCTTCATCTTGTAAGTTTTGCAGAGAACAAGAAGTAAACTGTGTGCGGTTTTCGCTATTACCTTTCATTTATCGTGGCATCGATCGAGTGCACAGCTTGCGTCATCGCTTTTCGTCACCGCAACCAGTTACTCTCTCTTTGCCACCACAACTAGCACAAACGGCAATACCACAATTATTGACACTTTGACAGAACCACATGCGCCACAACCATCGTACCTCTCATGTATTTTTTTGGTGGGGGGCCTCCAATGAGAAACTTTGTTCCTATATTTCTTGCGTCTGCTGACGCTCGGACAAGTAAATAACAGAAAAATAGAAGACGTTTAATTTCCCTGATCCTACATGAGATACACCATGATCGATTTTCATGATAGTGAAAACAACAAATTCACGAGATCACTCTCTACACATATACGTCTCATTTTCGTAGGAGATATTTAAAACTTAAATTCGTCTATGAAACAATCCAGTTTGCTCTAATTCTTGCTGCAAAAATCTCAAAACTTTCATGAGACGAAATTAAAGGAGTTAATGCTCAAAGACACAAGTAATGTATCATTAAAAATGTAACGAAGCAGAATAACCTCTTTTGTGTTTCATTTCTGCGAAAGCCGTGCTGTATTCCGTATTTCGAGGAAATTCCTTCTTCCAGTATAATTTACGGTTGTCTCATCTGACGTAGAGGTACCCTTCCGTATAAAGCGCCCGGACGCTCAGAGTAAGTGCCCTGACTTCTTTCTCGTTTTCCACGGAGTCAGTGACACTGACGTTGGGCTGTCAATTGTCGAAAGGAAAGACCATATGCTCAGGCTCAGAAAAATTCGCATGCTGTCAAGTAGGTAGTTCCGGTTTGCGTATGAGGAAATGCGATAAAAATGCATTCCACGGGTGTTGCAGAGGATATGAGGAATCCATCTCGAAAGCTCTCATTTGTACGCTTTTACAATGTGAATATAATACAAACCAACATTGTCTTATTTGACAAAACAAAAATCACACGCATTTTTGGAATCTAAATACCGTCAATTGAGTATTTGCTAAACAGGAGAAATGAACAATTTATAAATATTTATTAATTGTATCAAATTGTATTTTACAATTGGGAGGGTGTAAAGTTACATTTAGTGATTATGAGCATGGCGTGTAACCGTCTCAGCATTTGTTCAGAAAAACGAGTAAAACTGATAAAAATTCTTGTTCGGGATGAGAAATAAAGAACAGATTATTGTCCATTATTTTTAACTATAATTCAAAATGTGGAAGTATGCATTTGACAGAAATATTTTTTGATTTGTGTATATTTTAAACCGTATTTCTTAAGACGTGATTTCTTGACATGCCGATTTCCTGAGCCTCATAATTAACTTCATGTTCGGTATCGTGTTTGAATTTTTTTTTAATTTTGCCAAAAAAACCGAAAAAACACTTTATGTGTATTTATAGCAATCTATCCGTATAAAATGTGTGCTACGAAATTGAAAAGTTAATTACGTAAAGGAGTTCTGCGTTAAAGGAGAAAACTCTGTTAAGGAGTTCCATTTTCGCTGTTCAGGAATTTCATTTCACATGGAGCACGTTGAGGAAGTAAGATCATTCCTCTCTTGGATAAGTAAGCGACTACACGGCCTGCAGGTTTTAGTCATTTGTGCCCTCAATCGAGCATGTTGGGAGAGGGGGGGAGGTGAGGGTCAGCACACCCAGTGCGCAGATGCGCACGTCCCGGATGGTGCAGATAGCGTACCTGCTCTGGCGGCGCGTGCGAATACGCGAGCATCAGAAATTGATAGCCGATACGGAGCTCAGAGGAAATGCCTAGTACGATTCCAGAACTAATTTAGGGGAAATCGATCTAGGAGATGCGTACGTGCTGGCGTCTGATGCGTTAATACGATGATTGAAACTATGTTAATGCAATTCCTGGAATGCGAAGATGAGAGGTGCTGCAAATTGCGCACTGGCGAGGAATGAGCTGTTGGGCGGGAGAGAGAAGCTCTAGATGGTAAGATGTGAAGGTCTAGACGGTAGAATCTGCTGGATATTCCCCGCATCTGTCTTGAGACACAATCGGTAGAAGAAATGTGAATTTCTGAATGAAGTGGTAGAAAGTAAGACAGGTATTGCCATTAGTTTTCCGGAAATTTGAACGTCTTATTTGGGTAAAATAATAGTTTTGAATGGGGAAGTCTCAGAAGAAAACTATTTTTTAAAATTTAACATTTTAAGTTTGAGTAATACATGTGTACACAGACATTTTTAAGGTACTTTGTATATTCTAAAACTTGAAATTATAAGTAGGGAATTTTGGTCACAAAACCATATACACAAAGAAGACAAGACAACCACCTCAATTCAGACTGGATGGAATGGCCCGCAAACTAGAAACGGAATGTAGAGTGCAAACAGCGCCCAAGGCCACTCAATTATTGCAATGGAAGGAACTATACATGACTCCGCCGAGAGCAGTGGACATTATTCAGTTGTTTCCGGACCATGGGTAGAAAAATCCACGACCTAAATAAGATAACAATGTGTCCTGGACTAGGCAAAATGCAGGCCGACAGCGACGATGCGAAGTTCGAGACAGTTCGAAGCAGCCAGCGCCAAGTCCAGAGAAAGCGTCTGGGCGGGGCCGGGGCCGGGGCCAGGGCGAGGGCGAGCACCGGACTGGGCGGCCCAGACGGAGCAGGGAAGGCACGAGGAAAGACGAGCATTTCCCTTGCGCGGGGCCGCCGAGGGTCGGCGTAGACGACAGGGAGCACGAGGGGCGCGCAGGTGTGGGAGGAAGGGAGGGCGGCGCTGGGGCGCCGCGGCGGCGGAAGCGACCGCGCTGCGGGGACGCGGCGGAGGCGGAGACGCAGTGCTCGTCGGGAAAAATCGGGTGCGGCTCGGCGCGCGCCGCGGAGTGCGCAGCGGGGCGCGCAGCAGGGTGCAGAGTGGGACGGCGGGGAGCGGAACGCCGGGCGAGGGGCGCCGGGCGCCGGGCACGCCGCGCTGAACGGGGTGCGTGGCGTCGAGCCGGGGCTCGGCTGGAGAGCCTGACGCGACGCGCGCGCTGCGTCTGGTGCGTGGCGGGGAGCGAGTCGCGATGACGTGGCGCGGCGCGGGACGGGACGGGACAGGTCGAGACGAGACGAGACGAGACGGGGCGGGGTGGGGAGGGGGCAGAACGGAAAAATGGGGGAGCAGGGGGCGGCGCGGCTCGTGGCGGAGGGCGGCGTGCGAGCGCCGCGCTAGTGGGCGTGGCGGGCCGTACGGGGCCGCGCGCGCCGCAGCGGCGAAAGGGCGGCGGAGCGAGAGCGGCAGGGCGCGAGGGACGGCAGAGCCAGGGACTGGGGAAGCGGTGTGGCGGGTGTGCGAAGTTGCGAGAGGTCGTCTAGTGGAAGTGCGGTGGAGGAAGGTATCGTGGGTATGAGAGGTGGCATATCGAGGATGTGCCGTGGGCGTCTCGGTAAGTGAACTACGGAATATAGGAAGCTTGGAATTAGAACATGAGGCAGAATAGCTGCGTACGACGGAAGAACGGTCTCTCGAGGTAGGCGTGGTGTTAATGAGGAGGGTGGCGGTATAAACAGAACGTGGATTTAACGTGACTACTAAATCGTGAGAAGGAATGGGGATATAACTGTACAGTTACATGACATGAGATTCATTGAACGGAATGCGATGTAACGGATAGTGTTCATGGAGGGCGGAATGGTTCGTAAAAACGGAACCCGGCAAGAGCCGGATATTATTAGCACGTAAGGTACGAAAGAGTAGTTCTGCGGGAAGGTAGGTGAAACGGTGTAGTGTAGATAAGTAGCGAGAGCAGTGTAGAGAGGCGGGCGCGGCGCTGCGGGCGCGGGGCAGCGGCGGCAGGGCCAGGGTGCAGGCGTCGCGGTGCGGCGTGCGGGCGTGCAACATAGAGCACGTTCCGCTTACGTATTCGGGGAGCGGCCGCTTACTCGCATCGATCGAGCGCTGCTGTACCGACTGTTATCGCTGTTGTCCTTCGCGCCCCTTCCCGCCGGATGCCGGTGGAGCGTCGCGTATTGACCATAGGCTTCCCGTCTGCCCGGCTTCTTTGGGTTTTAAGCGGTCCTGCGAGGATAGCAAGGCGGCGAGGGTGGGGACTGGGTTGGGGCCGGGGCCGGGACTGGGGCCGCGAGGAGCGGATGTACTTCCGGCGTCTCCACTCGACCCTACAGGATTCATTGGCTGCAGCGATGGATATGGGGAACGAAGGGCTATATTTCCGGTTATAAAAAATTGAAACAGTTCATACCTGTGCATGGCATATGTTTCGTTCATTTATGCAGGTTGTGTGGAAAGCCTATTAGTGAAGTGAATATCGGCGGGAAAATTGTGAAGGTTTTTTAACTATTGAATATTTTGAGTTGTTTTGCTCCATTAACGAAAGAAATGAATGATGGTCATTCAATTATTGTTATCCATTTTCCTAATTAGAAATTTGATGTGTCTTTTCAATATGCATTTCGTAAATGAGGTTTCACGGCCTTGGTGATGGCAGATTGGGATTTGTAAATTTCGGTTATTTACTAGTTCGATGAAATTCCGACACATTATTAAAATAATAGCATTGCTTCATTATTACGATGGCTGCAGCATTTCACAATATATTAAAACAATATATTTAAAGCCTCCACAACTCGCGTTGATACACAAACCAACCACGTTGTGACAATTCGTTCGAATCTCATTCTGAAGACAAAATAAATCGTTTCCATGTTCTAATAATTACAATTTGATAGGATGGTTCTTACGCACGCTTAAATATGACTTCGAATTTCTGAAGACATACTCTGTATTAGGCGACTGACGCAGTAGAACTTAAGTAAGAGCTCACATGAGTTGTGCTCTGTAATAGAGTTCAATTTCCCGTGTTTACGGATGGCGTACAAAAGACCTCTTTTGCGGATCATTGTTGTCACGTTACATGAAGGCAGTCAGGGCTTTATTTGCCGGTATTTAATACGGTAATATGTTTTAATTAAAATTCAAACCTTTATTGGAATTAGCTGTCTATTTCTGTTCTTCACCCACCCCTGTGATTTTCGTATTTGAAACATTCACCGATACAAATCGGAATAGAAATCCTTAATTTTTTAAACTCTACGTTATCTACATCCACCATGCGATTTGAATAATGCATTCATAAAGGATGGGGCCCACTTATCAAATAAAAGTGATGCTATCTCTAGCCAAAACGTGTATTTCAAAGACTAATGCCTGTTCTATAGTCCGTTGTATACATGGACACGCGTAAAATAATGAAGTGCTATCGGAAACGCCAGGCAGGAATGCTGAAGCAGAAAATTAAAATGGTGGCGGGTTTCGTGGTCGATTTGTGTGCTCTATTGCCTGGGACGGAGTTGACCAGGAGCTTAACTAGCTGAAAATCTGCTCTTGAACTTGAATGATAAATCGAAATCACATTAAATAAAAATATTTTAGTAATCAAAATTACAACATTGACCGCTCGTTTTCATATTTTATTTCACATTTAGGTTTCTGAATTTGAAGTCATAATCAAATAACAAAAATGGTATTCGTTTTTGTAAACAAGGGAATATCTAGTTGGTTTTCGGATTGTACTTTTAGTAGGGGAAAGGTGCCGAATATGAACCGCGCACGTATTTCTGGTCTCAAGTGTTCTATCATTCAAGTTGTCTAATGCTTGTGCATACTCTGTTGAGATTATTAGTCGATTTTCAGTGAGTAGCTATCAATTTAATGAGCAGGATTAGAGATAGTGTTTTCGTGAAGTACCTTACTATTTATATGCTATATATCGTAAGTCATTGTGAGCAGAGGGAGAAAAAAATTGTAACTATTATACTACTACTAACAAATATACTTCATTAGCATCTGAATACGCGAAGCATTACTATTTTTTCTCTGAAGTAGTTGTGGAGCATTTTCTGTTTCTTATAATTGGACCACACAAGTTTGCTTGAGTGGACCAGTCCATTTTAGGATACTGGTAAGCATTATTTTGTATAGTTTTTGTTCACGTGAACAGAAGCATTGGAATGGAATGGAATATGGGTATATAGAACATGATACTGTGCGCCATCTGATGACCTGTTAATTGGAGAATGTTGCGACATCGATGTTACCAAACATCAGTGTTCAAATTAAAAACATCGATGTTTTAAAGCTGGTTTAATATCCACTAAAATTAATTCGTGCGCAACAAACTCTAATTTGACAGTAGACGTGCTTATTAATTTATAATTCAGATATAACCGGAAACGAAGTTAAAACATAAACAAGAATAAACAAAACTGAGCCTGAAAGCTTCAGCGCCCAGTGTCATCTCAAAGTGTCCAGTCGTCAGTTCGCCGAAGAAGAGTACGGACAGAAGGTAAAGGCCTTTCGCCGATAGCGTATGCGTTGATCGCCTCGAGGAAAGACGTTCGAATACAAGGCTTCGGGGTCATCTCAGACGGGATATAGACAGCTCGACGACCGTACTTCAAAACGCATTCGCTTGGATCGAACATATAAACTGACCGAACATCAGTTATTATTTCGTATTTAAACATTTACAAAATTATGATTATGAACGTTTTCATTCATAAACAAAACATCGAAAACGTAAAAACAGTGAGCTCGAGACATCGTTGTTAAAAAACATCGGCTTTAATATATTGATATCTACAAAAACATCTGTTTTGAAAACATCGACATCGATGTCGCATCCCTAAATTGGAGTAGACAACAAGCGAAATGACAAAGAGAAATCCTCATCAGATGATTCTATCTGTACACAAAAAAAAAGAATGAACTAAAAACATTAACAAGATGGTGGAAGTTTTCCTAAAGCGTCCGTCTATTGGAAGAAGTGGAAATTTACAGTTTACAAACAGAAATTGGTTCATTGTAGAGTCAAGACAAGTGATTTCCAAGATTAAGCATTTAAAAAATGTATGTTCACAAGATAACAAAGAACATTGCTATGATGTTGAATATACCTGATTATGTGGACATGTGGAAAAAGAAACAAAAAATATGTGATAGTGTGTCTGGGATGTAGATTATGGGGTCACACTCGGTGTATTCATATAAAAATCCAGCGTTAAGAAATTTATGAACAAAAGTTGCAGAGATGAAATATAATGTTACTTGCTTCCATGCTGATACTTTTTTCTCGAAGGCCCAATAGAGGGTTTTAATTGAATAAAAAGTGGAGTTCTTAGTGATTCATTTAGGAAGTGCTACATAGTAATAGTGCTACATAGTGTTTTCATTAATTTGGAATATTTTAAACTGGGCAGGCAAGTTAAGTTTAAATATCAAAATGATTGTCTGCAGATGCAATCTTGAGCATTAGAATGAATAGTGAAAATCATTAAATAAAAGAATGGACTGTCGATAATATTTTCTCCAGAAAACTGTAATTTCGTTCTACGAATTCAACAATATGTTTTTTCCGTATCTTTTTGGTATGATGTATTAATGTCATCAACAAACTAAGTCATTTTCTCGGTTTATTTATTATTACTTATCACAAGTTTTTAATAACGCCTCTTATACGATATTTGGAACATTGTTTAGAGATGGGTATTTTTATTTTTACAGGTGTCACAGCGTACACAGTGGGGCGAAGGACAGATAAAAGAAACTGAGTGATAGCTGTAAAATCAAAATTCCGTAGCAGTCAATGGTTGTGGACGAATAATACCCGCCAGACAAAATTTAGCTCAAGCTCATTCAAAATTTTTTCCTGCGTGGTTCTCCTACAGCTCGTCAGAACCTTCGATATTGCCGCAAGACGTTTCTGACGGTACCGAGATTTCTTTCTTAAACCACCAAGTGTATGGTGTGGATGGGCTACTTTTAAATAAGGGAAAACAAGGTCCTTTTTAATTTCGTTCCTTCGTATCTCTGTTATGTTTAAGATACAAAATTATAAGTCGTGTAAGGTATCTATAAAATGTATGTATAATTTCGGCGAAGAAATGTTATTTGAATATCCTGTGCACATTTTACTGTTAAAACTTACTTCAGTTAGAGTGACGCTGCGCAAATATAAATGAGCGAACCTAAGGAATCGCTCTCATGCAACACAACAGTTTGAAGTATGTGTTCACATCCCTGAAATAACATAGTTTGGACAATTCTGGATTGCTCAGCAGACTGATAGACAAGTACATATCTCAATCTTTGTCGCTCGATGGTCCTTTGTGACGTTCACAAAACTGGCCTTTTTCCGCTTCATATCTTAGACAAGGGCATGAGTCATCCAACGATAATACAGTATGTTCTACTACTGAGAAATCGATTTTTATTGACCATTGGAATTTGTAATTCACGGCCAGTCTTCGATTCTGATAGCTTAAATGTCTGATTCATTTATTCAAATCTGAGGAAAATATTGAAAATATTTTCTTTCTCTTCTTTTGAACGCATTGAGACAATAAGTTTTTAATAACGCAGAGATTGTAGCAGTGGAACACAAAAATGTCTACGCCGCCGTTAACAACTGTATGTGATTATGTAAATTAATTTAGACTTGAATTTTGTCTAGACATACCATTTAATGCCGACATCCATGTGAATACTAATATAAATCAGCACATTGATCTTTCGACTAAGGTTGGTGTTATTTATTTCGACGTACGAATATTAAAATACTCTTCAAATAAGGTCGAATGGCATCTTTGTCCCCCGCGTTGCGCCGCGGAAGCTCTGCCGCGGGCCCTCGCATCAGCGGTGGCCAACGCTAGGCCTCGAGTCGCGACCAGAAGCGGCGGAAACCCTAATTCATTCCGCATAAACAGCTGGGGCGACAGCTTCCCCAGCCTCTCGGGGCTGTGCATGACGTCAGGCCGCGCTCTCGCCGCGCGCGCGCTTACGCCATAGGGTTTATGGGGGCGAGGAAACGCTGTCTGTTGAGACCTTAATGTCGATGCTGGATTGTGAATTGGATATGCGGCTGCTATGATGTCACATCTTGATCGTTGAATAAACAGTTATGTGTGGATTACTCTGTACTTCGCGGTTTTGAATTTTTGAGGTTCCGGGTTCCAGCCTCGGCGGAAGCTGCCTCCGAGTAATGAAGTGATATCAATATTACTACAGTGGGAGCGCGAATTTTGGAGACCAGCTACTTCGATCAGGATTTGAGAAGTCGAAGAAAAATGTTGTGCTAAGATTAACTATTTGAACATAAGTATGCGAATTTGAGATAGTCCGCACTGTTGGTCGAGAAACAATGTTTTAGCTTGTATGGTTTGTCAACCAATGATTGTCTATTTATTAATTCACTTTAATGACTTGTTTTCTTTATGGAGTGGAGGACAATAACTAACTTGTGAATTTATTTCATCCATTTTTTAATTAGTTTTTGAAAGATTACAACATTTCTGGTCCAGTTCCGGCAACTTTATCAGATGACAATCTAAATATTAATATAAAAAACGGTTCAATTAAATGTAATGAAAGATTAATTTTCGTTGCAACAAACTGTATAGAAGTTGATAATTTCAGAAGAAACAATCAAGTACAAAATATTAGGAAGATGGAGACTTGTCTCAAAAAAGACTGAAACGGTGAATAATTTAAAAACAGTTTTTTGAAGCAAGGTATTATGAATACAACAGAGGTGTGAAATATAATTCACACAAATCACAACCATGACTCGGCACCCGTTGCACTGATATTAGTTGGATAAAAAGCATATGGAAAATTATTGGAATCGGCACTAGATATGCGAGGATCCGACGACCGTTAAAATGCAAGTGTTGACGCGCATTTTAACGGTCGCCGAGCGCACAGACACCCCACGTAAACTCCACGAACATTCCGTGGATGGAGACTGAAATGGAGAGGGTCAAAGCAACAGAAATGAGGGAAGAAGTAGAACGAGAGGGACGAGGGAGGGAGTAGAAAAATGAGAACAAAACAGCGGATGGTGGAAATTAGATGTGTGTTAAATGGAAATTATGTAATAAGGGGCAATATACCTGGAAAGTAGATAAACATTGGTTCAGTAGAACACAAGAATAATAGTTCTGAAATCTAAATATTAGGAGACTGATTTTGTTGGGCTTCTGTGGAGTTTTTTGTCTTTTATAATATTTGGTCAAGGTAAATAAATTAGATTCTAAATTGATGTTGAACGTTTTATGTATTTTGATTCGTAGAGTTTCAGAAGTAACTCATACGTTTCACTACAAAACTCAATAAAAAACCTGGATTCCTATTTTTCGATAGGTCACGATAAACTAAGTATGACATGATCTAAAACGCGAAGTTAATAAATTATTGTATAGTGTAGTATTGCGATGTTTACTGTAATGTGGCGCAAAACATTGCAAATCACTAATGATTTTAATGGAGCTAGGATATAACCATACGATTTGTATTTAGTAGTGTATGTGTTACTTAGCCTTTAGCAGTAATTGTATATCAACATGAATGAATGCTATTCAGATGCATATATGTATTGTATGTATGTATGTATGTATGATGTCTGTATGTGAAACTCTAATAGGATTTTGCCAGCAGTCAATCAAAATGTCATTGAAAGCTGAATATTCTAATTCCATTTGCCCAACATGTAACAATTCCTACTAGTGCTTTTCCGCAACTCCGCAGGCGTCAAGCCCAAACTAATATCGGCTTTCCCAGAATGCCCGAGATCCTGGGCCAGGAGGAAGAGGCCTCGTTTCATCGCACTCGAGCGGCTTCTTGGGCGCGACTGAGCATGCGCGGAGCATATCTGCAATCGCGGTTAAGAAACTAATGTAGCGTGATGAAACTGGCCATCAGAATTCTTTGCCTGCTGGAGATGGGCACTGCACTGGTATAACTCCAACAAGATAATCAGCTTTCTGATTGTTGTGCTGACGCAGTACCTATCACACATTAGAGATCCTACTTGAAGCGTCATGCTAGTATTTTATAAATGTATTTAAGGAGAATAATGGTTTCTGGTAGATCCGGATAATGTGTGCTACTTTAGATGCTGGGGTTTCTAGATACCATCGCAGTTGTTGGTAGAATTTCGTCATCGGTTTTGAACAGTGTGCACGAATGAGGCAGTGGTTACAACACAATGTTGTAGAGAGCGCCGACTTTACGAATCATTTTTATCATAAATCTGATTTATACTCTTTGTATTTAAAGTCGTCATTCATATTATAGTTTGAGTGTCGCATGATAAGTCTGTTCCTCGGATATCTTCGTAAATATAGAAATCCGAGCACTTCATTAGTGACTTCGCGGTCGTTGCAGAATGCAGTTACTTATCTTTTACATTTTTAGTTACATGAAGAGGATATATAAAATGACCAGTGAATACGCATACATCTCCCTTTGAGTATAGTTCCACTTTCCTTTTATTGTTCTCTTTTGTTCACTTGTTTTTCCGCCATTCTGTTCACTTGTTTTTGCGACCTTCCTAGTTTGTTTTCTCCGTTCTTTCACTTTTGCTCCCTATGTGCTGCTTCGCTTGTCCAGGTTCTTTCTTCCTACTCCTTCTCTTGACTCTCTCGCAACTTCGACTGCGAATTGAGGAGGTTCGCAACTCCAGTCGTGGTCGAGTGGTTATGACTGCAGTTTCCCTGCGTTTCCTGCAGTCATTAGCGGTGAATGCTGAACCGGTTCCTTAGCTGGGCCGCCGCTGCCGCCGCTGCCGCCGCTCGCCGTCACCCACATCCAATCCATTCGCTCGCGTACTGACTGCTAAGGCGAGCTCTTCAGGATCTCTTGACTATCCACCTTCACATTATTCGTCTGGGTTGGGACTGGCCGATGCGGCTCAATTTGACGTGGCCGACTTTCTGAATGTGGCGTACTGTTTCAAATGCTACGAAGTTACAGACATTGTTTATTCTCGAAGATAGTCACCGCATTATCAGGCCGATAAATATGGTGAATGGATTATCTTCTTGGTTTGTGAAATAATTGGGATTAAGATATTTGATAATACCACAATTTCGCTTTTTCTACTAATAAGTTTGTTTTTAGAGGAGTAATGGCGTAAATGTACAAACAATATACCTCAACTTATTCCTCCACGTTAATCTTCAAGAGCATCGTGTTCAGACACAGAACGTAAGAAAACTGAAATTTTTGTATAAACAAAAATTTCAGTCTTCTTAAATGTGTAAACCAATGTAGTATCATTTTTCTTTGAAAAAATTGGGAAATTTCGACCCGTTCATAGACTTGCTAGGCAAATTTATGCCGCAGATCCTTCAAAATTCCGCTTTCTCTTGTTTCACCACGCCTCGGTTTATGCACTCTTGCACTTGCTCCGATATTTGCAGCAAGTTTGTAGCCGAGAGGTAATGACGTGTTCCTATTGATCGCGTTCCTCGCAAATGCCACACAAGGGTTCAGCATCCGTGAAGCTTCCGCGCATCTCGTTCGTGTGTCAGTCCTGATGACTTGCCGATGAACCGCAGATTTTCGACGATATGCACCTCGTATATCGTATTCCATTTGGCCATGATACACTGTCGACATTAATGGAGCTCTCAATGTACCTAACGTTGTTTCTTAGTGCGGAGAAGATGAAAAGCGGTCATTATGTAGTCGATATTGGCAGGCATGACCTGCTTCTGCGGTATTCAACTCCTGCAACCGTTCCTATCAGTAATCTCTCGACTAATTTTCATGTTTGATTTGTAATCTGTCAATGTTACATCACATATCCCGTTTCTTTCCATATTTGGCATTTCACTCCGAATAAAGACATAAACTAAAATATGATCATTTGAGTTCAGTCTCTTTGCAATACAATTTTAGTCAGTAAAATGTAATCATTGTGCGTTAAGTTTTATCAAAGAAGAATATAAATAAATGTATTAAAATTCTCCTCTTGCAGTTCGATAACACAAGAGAGAATTTCATAATTTCAAAATGGTAATTCATTAATTATTGAGACATTTGGGATAAAATAGTTCTATACGCTCGTAAGAACCCATGGCAGTGGCACGGTAAACTATTAAGTCTCTAGAAAATATAGTGTACATATTCCAGCTCTCCAAAGATGGCGTCAGTCATAAGGACTAGAGCTCTGTCGTGTAAATTTGAAATTTGTGACACATGCAATTCCACGTCAGCAGCTATATTTTATTACAAGGAGCATTTAAGAACATGTAATTTATATAGTGTCATATGCTGTCATAGTGTATATAATGCATGTTATATTTTCATTGTGCCTGTGATAGGTATATATCTTACATCTATGAGTTCCATATTTCATTGTAGGAAGTATGAATCCTTTACTTCATTCTTTTATAAAAATCAAGATGAGCACTTATTAACGTTAGAGAGTTTGTAAATATTTTTATATTCCTGAGATGAAAATCTAAATTCTCGAACTCTCGATCGTAACTAGTCTGCGTGAATAGTTGATAAACTCTTATACATTTCTGTGTTGATAAAGCGAATAGATTTTATCTAGGTCAGTTGAAATATGCTCTCCAATATCAACTTGAATCGTAATCGAATTTCACGCTTTACATTTGGTTAGTAATATATGCACTGAATCAGATCACTGATATGCAAATCATCAGATGTAGATGAAACTAACGTAAATACCAAACATTCACTCAAAGTTTTCTCGTCTGCTTCGTTATATGCGAGGCCAGCCATTTCACGAATTACATTTTCTGAAAACCAATTAAATCCAAACTATCAATAGTCAATTATAAATTTATAGTATTTTTATTACACAATGAACGTGAATGAATCTGTTTTACTTCACTTTATCTGGCTACTTACTATCTGTTACTTCGCTTTATCCGGCACCTGATTCTGTATTGCGACTTTGCTAGTGTTCGATTACCGTACCTTTCTCGCAATGTGGCTGAAAGCATTCGCACGCTTGTTTAAGGATATTGGGACCTGTGAGGATGAATATGGTCGACTCGACTTTTCTTTTTTTAAAGATGTTGCTTCATCAATAGATATAAATGAAGCATCAATTGGAATATTTTTAGATCTTTCGAAAGCTTTTCTTGGCGCTATTGGACATAACATTTTGCTTTCAAAACTGCTTCTATATCTTCTCTCCCATACGTCACATACAATTTTACTGTTTTTTTGACTAAATAAATCAAATTAAATCAGATATGGAATTCGTGGTATTGCCGAAGATTGGATATCTTTGTACCTTAAACGTTTATTGTAATGAGTAGAAATATCGCACTAGTACGAAAGAATAATATTTCCAATTTTTTGCCAGTTGGGTAAGCTGGGTTTGATCTTAGGTCCTATCCTCTTTCATACGTAAACGATCTCCCCTCGTCCAGTAGAAACGGAAAAGCATTTGTTTGCTGATGACACGAATGATCTTTCAAAAAGAAGAAGAATCAATAAGAAGTACGATTTCAGAACTTTCAAATTGGTTTCATTATAACAAATAGTAATAAACGAAGCTAAAACTGTTTCAATGCACTTTATCATTTCAAACAGGCAATTGTATGCGCCATTGAAAATGAATAATATGTAATTGGTTGATATTAAGGTAACAACAATTTTGGGTTTCCCACTTCAGTCAAACCTCAAATGGAGTATCCATATAAATGAATTGAACTCTAAATTAAGTTTATTGTGTTGCATATTCAGAATTCTTTCATATTCAATTAGCCTTCATGCAGCTCGTTTTGTGTATTTTGTAAATGAACATTTCCGCCTGAGCTATGGTATCATATTCTGGAGAAACACATCCTATAATAAGCAGGCCTTTACATTGTGTGTTCGAATAAAAAAACAAATGCCATCCAGTGATTCTTGCAAACCTCTCTTCATTGAGCTAGGGATCTTCCCATTGCTTTGTCTATTTACTTACGAATCTGTAGTTTTAGTATTATATTACAGTATCCCTGCTGTCAAACTCATTCTAGTAATTATTTATAACTTTATGCGTAGATAACTATGGAAGCAATGATGTCTATAAGAAACGTACATAATTAAGAACTTTACTGATTAAGATTTCCACTACATCGTGATTCTGAAACATTTATCAAAATGCAGCAATATTTGAACGTCAATAATTACTTGAAAACCAGTTATCGATATAAAAGCCTTCTAAGAAGAAGCTTTTTAAAACGTGATTCCTATTTGTATGTCTCAATTTACATGCAAAACTTCCTTATAGGACGGACCAGATAATTTTGTTTCTAAATGAATACGTATGCCCTATGGGTACCACCGTAGAATAATTCAGATTTACATCGTAACTTGTCTGCAAGCACTTCCGCAAAGTAAATTGGCATGTATCTATTTTGATTTCACAACAACATATATGTAAATCAAGACTAGCATTTCATATGCATGCAAAGATCGCAAAAATAAAGATAACGCCCACGGGAGTTTTAAAGCGGAACAAGGACGTGTTTGAAAACGCGAGAACAATACTGGAGGACATTATTTTGAAAACGTCGAAATGCATTTTCCCTTCCCTACCACGCGACGATCGTACGCTTACAAACGACCCTAGGAACAAGTGCGTAGGCGGCGAGTCGTTAAATGAACGCGCGCCGCTGACGTGTTTCCCTGCGCGTCAACGAAGGCGCAGCGCTGGGGGACCTGCCTTGTGCTCCTGCGCCGCCCCGCCGCCACGCCACCTCCTCACTGCCCCCAGGTTTTCCCGCGTTCGCTTCTACATCTCCCTCCCTCCGTCCCTCCCCCACTCCTCCCCTCTCTATTTCTCTCTGTCAACGAACTTCCCTGTGCATCTCACCATTCCACCTCGCATGCTATCTCATACTTCCTCATCCTTTTCGTTGAGTTTATATGTAGCTAGTTAACTATCGCTCTATCCCAGCTTTCCTGTATGTTTCTATTTCATATTCATGTTTCATGCACTAGCTTCAATTCTTACATCTTTCCCGCGTTTGTTCGCTTCCTGCTTTGAACATCCCTGTTCATGCCAACGTCTCCCTTAGAATGGCTTCGCGTTGGTTTTTTGTTCTCTTATTCTGTTTCTCTCCACTTTGCATTGCAGCGTCTTGCCCTGTCTCCTGATGCTCCTTCCCCCCATGCACCGCCAAACCATATTACCTGTATTACTCTAGAGCGTGGTTTGGAGCTATCCCTGGGTCTCGCGGTTCAGCGGTTCCTCAATTCCTCTCCGGTTCTGTTCTATCTGTACCGCTTGAATCTCCTCGCACGCTTTTCCCTTTTGCACGACGTTCTACGTACCCTCCGTCGGCCCGTTTCGTCATCGCCCTTCCGGGCCCGCCCCGCCCCTCCCCCGCATCCCCCACATCAGCGCGCGGGGGCGCAGCTCCCAGAGGGCCGCGCCTCACGATTCTTCCCCACTTCGCCGCTTCCCTTCGCCCGCCTTCATTTTATTCCTCGACGAAACCTTGTAAACCGCTCCTGGAGGAGACGGGGCGCCACCGCACGCGTACGCCCCGCCGCGTCAGGCCACTGCCTGCCGCCCCCCGCCGCCACCCCCCGCTGCCGTCACCCGCCGCCAACACCATCACTACCCGCCGCCGCCGCCACACATCTGCCACCGCCTCTGCCCTTCGCCAACAGCAGCACTGCCCGCCGCCACAGCCCACCGGCGCTGCCCGCCGCTGCTGCGCGCCTCTAGCGCCTTCCGCTACTGCCTGCCGCTATCGTCCTTTTTTACCGCCCACCACTATTGCCCGCCGCTACTATCCGCCTCTACGGCCCTCTGCTTTCTGCTCGCCGCTACTGCCGTCATCCCACCGCCATCGCCGTTGCTCGCCGCCATCGGCCGCCGACGCCACCGCCTGCATCGCACACTCGCCACCCCTCCGAGTCTACCAGCCTTGCTCACTCCGTCACCGTCACTTGCTGGGGGCTGATTCGAAATTATAGAATGGTGACGTCGCCGCCGCAGTTAGTGGCTAGCTTTCCCCCGACGTTAAGTCCACTCGACCAACATGTGGATGCCGATCAGGAACTTGCTACATCTCCAACACAGTGTTCTAATAGCATAAGCATGTTTATTCTTTCTTCATTACGATTTTTGAAAAAAAATCTGGCAGTTGTTTAAGTTACGAATGTATGCAAATGGTTAATGTCGGACGTGGGGTATGTAGATAATAGTTGAGCAAGATACATTTGTAACAGCTGAAGGAAATTACAAGTTTAGAAAAGTCAGTCCTTTTTTACAGGCGTGTTAATGCGTCTAATAGCATGGAACTCGTATGAAGCGTTCCGGGTAATAAGGGTTTTTAATAAGTATTTTTTAAAAACTTTTCTTCCCTATACTACAGAAAATAAAAAGTATTGGAATCATCTCAACAATACGTTCTCGAAATTTCAGTCGTTAAGTCAGTATTTAATGTTATTTAAAGTACTTTCATATGTATGTCACAGTTCCGATTTTCATTAAAACCCCTGACATTTAGAAAAGAGTTTTTTATGCAAAGAGTTTTGAATGTATCAACGCAATGACCAGCAAACGTTTGACACGTGTCCTTTCACAAACACTTCGAGTGCTTATAATTATGTGTAGTGCATTACATTTAAACAGAACAGCAGGATTTCTTTGCCATAGTTCCCTACAATATACATGTATAGATTTTGGTAAATAGAAAACATTTACATTACATTTTCACAAACACGTTCAAATCAATGTTCACAGTGAATAGTGATAGAATTGTTCTAGAATTTGTAAACCTCTATCATTTCATTAGTCTTCGAGACTAATGAAACTGAACGACATGAAATAATGTTTTGGAGGTTTTAAATTTTCCATAAAATGATTACGAAGTAGAACTTTTCTACTGCTACATCCCGCAGATATCTAATTTTTGGCGTGCGTCCTTGCTATTCGGAAATTTAAGATACGACCCAACTTTCCAAACTATTTTGTAGCCGTATTGATTCCTTTAGCTTGGATCTTTTCTGCATAACTTCATTCCTTAAATAATATATGCACTTTTTTAAAAATGTGTGTAATTATTGAGTAATAACACTAAGAGGATTTGCGGTGTTCCACGCATTCCCACTAATTTAATACACCATTGTGAAGTACATCAGTGACGCTCATGTCCAAAGGAGTGTGGATTTCACTCCCAGGAATATGGATTTCTCTTAGAAACATTTTGTTGAGTTCGACCGGTGTGGAAAATGTAAAGGTGTGTTTTTCCTCAGTCTTGTATTTGTTGAGTTTGCCCTTCCTATCCCGAGTGTCTTATTCACAACGCGCATACGTGTACGCTTGACAGGTTTAATCCTAATGATTGAATCGAAGGTTGATCAGTTTACTGCGTGCGATACTCAGGTAAAGACATTGTCATAGTAGTGACATGTGAAATCAGGTCATCGCTGGCAGACTTCATTCGCAGGACTGCAAACGCCGTACGTGCACGTACGCGTATGTGTATAAGGTTTATGCGGGAAGTTATAAGGCGATCAAGAAGTTGTCGATTTCACCTCTAGTAAATTCTGTTCAGTATTTTCGCCTAATACATTGCATTGTTCAATGTGTTTATTTACTTCCGTCAAAAACAAGCGCATGTTACCTTTGATGGCATGTGGCCAACATTTTATTCCCAGAAAAGATAAAAAGGCACCTCAGCATCTCAGTAGATTAAGGGATAACTGGACGAAAAACATTCATCGAGATGGAGTTGTATTGTCCGATTTACATTTCTTGATCCCTGGTCAGTGAAGAAAGAGGGCATCGCTATCCAATCCGGGACTTTTTTGAAATTTGACATTTCGGGAACTTAGTTCAAAAATTAATTTTTAAATTGAATTCAAATGAATTTTCGAAATTAAGCTTTCGATTGTTTAGCGGTGCCCTACCTTCTAATTCTCAAGGGGTCAAGAAATTTAAATCTGAGAATTGCTCACTAAGAATCCTCTACGTCTTCTGTATGTCTTTTAACTAAAGAAATCATTTCACAGAGAACAACAACGTCCGTATTCACTGAGTAACTATTTGAAACGAAACGTGTTCCTTGGTACTTTTAAAACAAACTTTCAAAATATATTCTTTATTTTTAATATGCATTTCAACTTACGCAAATTCATTCGAGATCTTTCTGTGTCGCCATTATTATTAAGTTTTTCCAATAATTTTAATGTATCAAAAATGATCACATTGAACATTCTACTCCTCCTCTGTTTTGTTAAGTTTTTTTTTAAAAAATACTGACTGTAACTTAAGAACGCCAAAGAATTTACAAAAACTGAAACGCGTACTAGCTGTGCCATTAATTAAGTCGAAAAAGTTGTGAGTGAATGTGACAGCTCTCTGCATCCTCGGGCTTTGCGGGCGGGTTGAATTTCAGGGGGTTATTTATGGTAGTGCCACACAGGGTACCTTTGTTTATAAATGGCTCACTAATTTCCTTTTCAGTGAGACAAATAAAGACCTATGAACATCTGTCTACTCTCCCCTACTTCCCCTAGTTTCTTCTGTTACTAATCACTTTATCTACCGACTACTATGCACGCCTTCTTCCTCAGACAGATAGCCAGCCACCCTTCTAAACGACCCCTCAAAGCCCCTTTCTATTTCCTCCTACTTAGTGTTAATTGGTAGAAGCACTTGGCCACTCGCGCATTCCGGCTATAAAAATAGACAGAGTCTTCTAATTATAGATTAAATCTCCATTGCCTAAATGTTCGTTTGTTTTGACTGATATTTTTACTTCACGGAGCTCTTGTATAAAACATGTTGAAGAATTTTCCTCTTTTTGCTGTGCTCAGGTGAAAAGTAATTGACAACAGAATAAAAATAGTTGGTACACTTTGAGCATCTTCAGATTTGTTTTAGTTAAGAACATTATTTTGTGTTACAGTAAATCCAACCTTGCCTTCATTTACACGTAATTACTTTTCTTTAAAAGTAAAAAGTAAACTGAAATTTAGAGTTTTGCGACTTAAGTAAGCTGGAATGTCTATTGAACATTCACACTTTTCTACTTTTCTCAAAGCAGTTACTAACGAATGACGTAATGGAATGTCATTTTCATTTCAAATACCCAGATAAACTGAAATAGTGATGAAAATGTTCTTCAGTACATTGGCGGATTGATTTCATGCTGATTATGAAACATGAAATTATATTCTATAATGCAGATTACGCACCCCATTCGTCACCCCTCTACACCTCACAGATGAAGACGAGCATGAGATAATGTCAGATTAAAGACTGCGACGGTCCATTCCAGGTACTTGGCAACAGCATTGCCGGAAGAGAAGGTAGCGAATTGTTAGGCACGTCCGCGGTGTAATCACACGTCAGGAGCTTTTAACTGATGAGAAGTTAGGGCGCAGCGGGCGAGACGCGTTTTCGGCGTGACCGGCGACGGGGCTCCCAGGGCACCAAAGGCGCTCGATGACATGGCTGCTGCTTTCCGATGAGAGCTCACTTGCGTCCGCTACCACACCCTACCCGCCCCGCTCCGCCCCTCCCCGCCCCGGGCAGCGTCGCCCCTTCCAAGCGGTCCCGCCCCCCGCCATCCAGCCCCGCCCGGTGCTGCCCCGCCCGGTGCCGCCCCGCCCTGTGCCGCCCCGCCCTGTGCCGCCCCGCCCTGTGCCGCCCCGCCCTGTGCCGCCCCGCCCGGTGCCCCCCGCCCGGTGCCGCCCCGCCCGGTGCCGCCCCGCCCGGTGCCGCCCCGCCCGGTGCCGCCCCGCCCGGTGCCGCCCCGCCCGGTGCCGCCCCGCCCGGTGCCGCCCCGCCCGGTGCCGCCCCGCCCGGTGCCGCCCCGCCCGGTGCCGCCCCGCCCGGTGCCGCCCCGCCCGGTGCCGCCCCGCCCGGTGCCGCCCCGCCCGGTGCCGCCCCGCCCGGTGCCGCCCCGCCCGGTGCCGCCCCGCCCGGTGCCGCCCCGCCCGGTGCCGCTCCGCCCGGTGCCGCCCCGCCCGGTGCCGCCCCGCCCTGTGCCGCCCCGCCCCACTTCGCCCCGATCTACCGCGCTCCCACGCCCCCAGTGCTCCGCCCCGCTTGCCGTCTCGATCCCCGACCTGCCCCGCTACCTGCCGCGGATCGGCATTCCCACTCTGACTTCACCGCCCAACCCCGCCTTGTCCCATCCCCCCGTGCTGAATCGGCCCGACCCAGCCCGACTGGGGCGGCGCGGCGGGAACGGCGACTGTGCGAAACGCGGAAGGGGGCGAATTGGGCGCGTTGTCTATCAGCGCGCGCCACCCGGGACCGCGCGCCGGCCGCCCGAGAGCCTCGCTGCCCTACGCCGCCGCTAATAATGATGGATGGTAAGTGAGCGGGTGCGTGCTCGGGAGGATGGAAGTACTGAGATAGGAGATCTGTTTGCGTTCGAATTGTTCTTTGTTATTTACGTCAAAGAGTCGACCATAAATTAAAATTAACGCATGCCGGAAAATAATTAGGGCCAACTTAAAAATGTACGTGTAGGCGGCATTGCTTCGGAGCACCAAAAAACAAATTCAGAATGTAATTACTTCACTGGCTTCTCGACAGGTTATTTGAGAACATTTCATTTCTTGGCCTGTAGACTCTGATATTAAAGTGTTCAAGTATGAAACAAGAATTTTTCTGAACTATTGATTTCTGGCCATTAGGTCATCATATTTAATTATAAAATGTATTATATTGGTTGCCAACGTTTAGACCGTGTATGTTCTTAGTGCACAAGAATATATCTTTTAAAATAACATTTGAATATTTACAATATGCGTATGCTTACAATACAATATGCTGCGTTGTACGTACGCAGCAAGCAATACGTGCAATTTTTAACAAAATTTATGTACGGTAAAAACATGTATTATATGTATATAATTGATAATTTTATGAATGCAAGCATCGTGCGGGACTTGTTACTGAAATTACATAATTGATACAATGATGTGGCATGGGCTTTCACATTAGGGAAACGGATCTATGTTAATCTGCTACAATATCATCACAGAATATTGGACTTTTACACTGTTCAAAAATAACTTGCTTCTCTATCGAAAGCTACTCAAATTTGACTCCATTTTTTGTAGCGTCTGAGATGTGTTTTGATTCATTTAAAAACCGAGAAACTCTTCTCAACAGAAGCACTTGTTGGAGAAATTGCCAATAACAACTTGCAAATTTCACCACTTCTTTAAATGTAGAATCTAATTGGTTGTTTATAAGAAATTGCTGGGTACCACAAACTTTTTCTTCAGACTCTTCTTCTGTTGAAATAAAGAAAACTGATAGTTCAGATTTTAGAGCCGAAAATTCAAAGAACTTTTCGTAATTCTTAAGAAGAAAATCGAAAGTAGATTGAGGAAGGGATGCGTTGCGATGTTTATGAAAATCGACCAAATAAAGGCATTTTTAATTTTTAAAATCGTAAAATATTGTCACTGATGCAAAATGTTGTCTGTTATCTCACAAACTTCATCTAAGGAACTTTCATGGCAGCAATTTCAGTGTTTCTTCTTTTATGTTAAAAAAGTCGTCTATTCTCGGATTCTTGTCCCATTCATCATTAAAATAGTTTCTCATATTGTTGGTTGAATTCTATGATTTTGTGCACACAGAAGAAACTGTCATTTGTTTTGCTTTGGACACAGTACATCGAACAGACCGGCCCACGTCTGTAATTTCATCTACCAGAATTACACTAGGCTATTGTCGGTATTTCCTCTGTAATGCAATTGAGAGTGACATTGGCAATTGAAGTACTAATCAAATAATTTCATATTGAATGTACCTTGAAATACTGAACAGCTTTCCAAATGAGACTTCATAATTGAATCATATTTTGCTAAGTATTTATTAACTACGTAAGACCTGTGTAATTGCCTTTATTAATTGACTCACTGGTTTCATCGTGAACGCTGAAATTTATTGCGTGAAAACTCGGACAGAAAATAACATCAATAAGCCTTTTCAAAATTCACGATTTACTCCACCATTTCGTTGATCTTTTGAACACTAAGATTTAATTGTTCCCTCAGCGCATGATCAATTAATTTTTTGCGGCTTAATGAATGTTTTCAGTTTCAGTGCGTAGTGTAAATAATTTTGATAGGCACAATGCCTCTTCGTGCGCTGGGGAATATTAGATCTATTCATATTTGTGTAAACGGTTCAATACTAAACATTTGTTGTTCCAGAACCCAACAGAGAAGCATAATTTCCTTCGTTAGCAGCTTTTACAGTGCTCTAAAGTCTATATTGCTCTGCATTAAAATGCCGAGTGTATGTTTTCACTTTCATACTAATACTCAAATTTATTATAAAGGAGTTGGCCTACTTCTTTCTACTTCTGTCTTTTCGCCAAAAGGACGAGAAGAAAACACACTGTTCACTATGTTTCACACCACGCTATACGTTCCTGGTCTCCCACGCTCGAAAGTTATTTGTAAGATGACAGAAACAATACTCGTGTACTTCACACCAGATTTTGTCAGTGAACTAGAAAGGCACTGCTAGATGACTTACAAAATTTTCCTCGTAGGGCACCTGTTAGATTATGACTTTGAACGTGTTGTTTGATACGATAAATTGCCGCAACAATGATTTTAAATGTTTGTGGCGGATATTAAATTTCAATGTATCTTTATTGTTTTCTGGAATATTTATATCTACGTGTGATAAATACTTTGTTTTCATTTGTACTCATTTTTTGTCAGTATGTTTGGCGAAGAAGTCGAAATTGATTTTCGAGTTTAGTGATTGTAATGTAATATGTACAGCCTACAGGACAATGAAACTGAATATGTTATGATCGATGAGAGTAATGACTGTGATGAAGCTTTATTATTTAATGATGCTGACTGTAATTTGGAAGATAACACTGACAGTTATGAAAGTACATCACAAAGCAAAAGCCTTGAAGATTTGTGGCTTTTGTTGTGTAATGCAGATACCAGATTTGCAGAATTTTGATTCAATTTAAATTCTGGCATAATCAAAGGAGTGTGAATCAGCAATTGACACCTCCGGAATTTTCTCAGCTTTTTTTACTGATGATTTTATAGAATGTAACATAGCCGAGCTGTGGGACGTGCCATTTGTGCAAACAGCCTGAGATACTGCGCCATTTCATAGTGGAATTCAAGAGATGCCGTTCGAGCTGTAGAGCGCAAAACCTCGTACTAGGTCCGAACTGTGCGATCGTTACCAGATTTCATCTGTGGTATGCCGTTCGAGCGCGAGGGGCCATAGTGCGATTTTTCTAACTCTGCCTCTCGAGCCCCTATGGTCACGATGAAATATCACACGACATTTCGCATCTTTCTCGGTCATGCCTCTAAAAAACGCATGACCGCAAGCACTGCTTGATACGGTCGCGATCGTACGATATCTAGCGGCATGACTGAGAAAGACGCGAAATACCGTGACATATTCCATCGTGAAGACGGGCCTTGAGAGGCAAAGTTAGAAAAATCGCAATGTAGGGGGAGGAAGTGCAGTCTCATGCGCTTCCTTATGCTCATTCAGGGGCCACCTGGAGTATGCTCACTGAGGGATCGGCGCGGCGCGGCGCTGCGGCATGGCGACCCCGCCGAGAACACGCGGATACCTCCTGTGTAAGGACGTCCATGCAGATTCGTAAATTTTTTAAAAATCTTTGATACAATATTGTCTTTTTAAGCGCAAAAGGTTATATCCTTCCCCGATGATAGTACCTTGTTTGTTCATTCGCAGTTCATATTCCAATGGAAGTTTTTGCATCGTCTATTGAACTTGATATTAAATTTCCGAGAAGTTTTCTCAGTTATCTAGTAACTATGGACAAATAAGTTCGTTTAGCTGCAGATGACGAGGTTAATCTCCTTGACATTCCATTGCATGATTTATGAGTGTGACTCTTCTACTTAATTGACGCGTAAATCTTCAGGGCATCATCATGCTTCGAAACATGGTTAATAACATCGTATATTTCGTTTCTTTTAATGATCTTTCTGAAAATCATTCAAATTCAAAGTTAATATCACTTTAGTCATTGTCACTTTCGAAATTTCGAAACGAATAAATGATTTTCCGTTCATTTAGACTAATAATATACTACAGGTGAACGCGTATCTTCGACATACAAGAATAAAATGCATTTCAGTGTGTGGATGCTTGGGGTATAAAAATAAATTTAATGAAAAGTTAGCTAATTATAGCGCTGCTAAAAGCAAGTGTTTTCGTGAATATATAGGACTATCGTGTTCTCGTTTCTCACTTATCAATGTGTTCTTTTGATGGAATTCCTTGTTTATTAATTGTTTGTTCTGACGTGAATCTATGGAAATGGAGAAAATTAATATATGAATTATTGTACGAATTACTATGAATTACCTAGTATACTCGTATATCAAGAATGTTGGGAAGAGATGATTAAAACACGAACAAATGTTTCACATGCCTTTGTTGTTGTTGTTGTTGTTGTTGTTGTTGTTGTTGTTTCATCATTTACACTGTGCTGAATTGATTTTCGCTCATTCGTTTCTATTTACTGAGCTCCCACATGCACGTGTGTCAGACACTAATAAAAAAGTTATTTCTATAGTTTGTAGCGTGGAAGAATGATATATCAGTTTTTTCGTGCAGGAAATGTGACTGCGTCACGCAGTGAGACACATGTCAACCTCCACCACCTTCGACTTCTAAGAACGACTCATAACGTATTCGAAGTATTTTTGTTGTGTGCGAATGAACAGCTACATATGGAGGCAGGCAGCGTGCGCACGGAGGAAGGATCAGTCCTGAGCAGCAACTAGATTGATCGGCCTGTGCGCGCCCACGCCCCGCGGAAAGGCTGGATAGACGAGCTGCAAGACGTAACCTGACATTCACCTGACACGAAGGGAGAAAGCCCTCCGAGTAGCTTACGTCGAGGCGAAAACCCTCCGAGGAGCGCGTGTCGATATTCTGTTTATTCTCGGCTCTCCAGGTGTTCCCATGCCGCAGTCGTTCGAAACAACGATCGACCTTATTTCGAGTGATATGAGTTATCGATTGTGGTGTTCTGAAAAGATCAGAAAGAACATAGAATTTAAGATTGTTGCAAGGTGGCAGTGTTATGATACTCCGTTCAGTTGAAGTCGACATGGAATCAATAGACAACCGAGAAATCCTCTGCACGCGGGCAGTGGAAACTTTTGCATCCCTTGGGATTCTGTATTCACGTTCTCTCAAGGTGAGAAGCAAGTGTGTAAATCACGCATTTTCTTTTGGTATTGAATAAATCTTGTGGAAATAAGTATGACGACCTCGTTAATCGCGCGTCACGTTAGCAGTTATTTTATCTATGGTCCGCCGCCACGAACTTCTTTTATTTGGCCGTCGCCGGCCGCGTCCCTTCTCTGCCCCCGCGCAGCCCTCCTCCCGGGACGAGTCCCCAGCGGAGCCCCCTCCTTAGCGAGGAGCCCGACGCGACCGCCTGCGGTTAGCGGTTTGGCCGAACAGTTTCGTTCTCCGGAGATTAATGCTAACCTTACGTGGGCTCCTCAGTGATTCCGATTATAAATCGTTTACACGAGTTTGTCGAAACACGCGAGTCCGCGGCGCGGCGCGGCGCGGCGCGGCGTGGCGTGGCGCGTTGCGGTGTGGTGTGGTGCGATGTGGTGTGGTATGGTGTGGTGTGGTGTGGTGTGGTGTGGTGTGGTGTGGTGTGGTGTGGTGTGGTGTGGCGAGGTGAGGTGAGGTGAGGTGAGGTGAGGTGCGGGGCAGGGCGGCACAGGGAGGGGCCAGGCGGGACGAGGCGGGGCGGGGCGGGGCAGTACGGGGAGGGACGTGGCGCTGCGTGAGAATCGGCGGCGCTGGGAGAAATGCGTGTGGCACCCGGTGGAGGCGAGGGCGGGAGCGACGGTGGCGACGGAGTGGCAGCGGCGGTGGGTGACGCGTCGCCGCGTGCGAATCATTAGTGGCCATTGAGCGAATCACGCTCACGCTTCGCGGCGCTGCGTGGCCAAGCTCGGAGCGTCGCTGCGTCTGCGGGACGCCCTGCCACCTACGCGAGACGCCGAATGTGTGTGAGAATCACTGAGAATACTTTCGTTTCATCAGCGAGTTGGACAGTTGTGACCCCGCCTGTCGGGTGGTTGACCCTTGGGACTTCATTCGGGAGGCCGGATTTTGATGATGGAAGTGAGGGTGGAGAGGATGTCCTTACGGCTATATAAATAGATCTCTTGTTACTATGAGAAATCGCGTGCCTGTCGGCATTGTGAAAGGCGATGAGTATGATAATGTCTTTGAAGCACGTTATTACTAAAAAAGAGTGCTCCTATTTACAGTGGTGAATGTCATTCTTGTTTATACAGACGACCTATAGAGTAGAAAATGTAGTGAAACCTGTTCAACGGCCACCTCCACCAACATTTTTTCCGTGGAGATGATTGATTTTTCCGTATGTCACGTGTAAATATTCCCTCTTTCAGCGGCCACTTGACTAAGCAGCCAGCGGCCAGGGACATTTCGTAGAGTTGCCTTTATTAAGCGATCGCCTCAAGCAATTTTGAATTGTATTGTAATAAAAAAGGAAAACTGGTAGGGTTTACAGTTGATTTCATGTCTTCGTTTAATGTCTTTATACGACGGGACGCATTGTCATATTACTTTCAGAGTCGGTTATTTCGTAGGGGATTTATTTCTGTTTAAGGTAAAAACAGACTATTTTCATAAGTATATCTTAATGAAACAATTACGCAGCTGCTTCTCCCATTTCACACCATTCCCATGGTTTATTAACTCGTGCTTCTTTTGTGTGAGGATGTTACGGACTCGCGGAGTACGCCGCGTGCGCGAATCCGTTCTACAGATCATTCGCTAACTCCTGCGTCAGACGGCCATGCTGTGAAGTTTCTATAAGATAGGGTTCATGTGTATTTTTAACAAAATACGGGACAAGACACGCGTCAAGTTAAAAGGATATCCTCTCTTTTGTTTATATTTTTATTACAAATATCATCAACAGGAGCCGTGTCCTTGAAATGTAACTTGTATTTTTCTGTTGGGGAATAAAACAAGGAAAAATGCTGTCATTCTACGAAAAGTTTCTTCAAAAAACAAAATCACAACTGTCCAAAATTGTAAAATTCTATAATTTCCGATCATTGAAAGATAGGAAAGCAAATAATAACTAATTTGAAAGTACATTTAATTCGCTGCAACTTGCTGTAAAAAATAGAGCTGACGTGCTGGAAGGCAAAGTTTATCGAAAACATGAGGAAATAAAGCGTTTTTGTTTTTAAATTTTCTAATTTCGCTGGCAATTAACTCGAAAGCTACTATTGGGAATAAAAAAAGGAAAGAATTTCATAGGCAACGATCACATTTTTCATGATAGAGAAAGATAGATTATTATGAATGGGATGGCGGTTCAGATATGATATGTCATGGTATGAGAAAGCATGGTTGGTTTCTCACTCGCATGGTGACCTCGGCCGTCCCTTAGGCGGAACTACAACCTGTGAGATTCGGACTGCAACGTATCCTATGGCTACGCATGCACTTCTGTAAGTCCTTACGCCACAACACAGAGCCAAGTCAGCAATTATTTCAATTTATTTTCATCTTCAATTTTAGATATCAAAATGTATTCATGTATGATTTAGGTGTATTGACCACATTCGTTCTTGTAAATATTAGAGAATGCCATCAAGTTTTCCCCGCGAACTCTTTAAAACGGCAAATTATAGTAACGATCTGATAACAGGTAGCACTAATAAATCCAGGATTCTTCAACTTCAACAGTAATGTCAATCTTTTCAAGAACCGAATGAGTCCACATCCTAAATATCTAATTTTTTTCAGGGCTTCCAATAATATTTTAGTAATCATCTTTTATCTATTTTCCAATTGTTCCGAAACTTTTTGAAGCTGTCTGATAGACGAGCACCTTATGTCATGAGACGAACAGCCCTGGCAAATGGAAAATAGTTATTTGACTGATGTATGTTTCAGACAAATTAAAAATGTATTTGCCTTCCTTTTTTCATATTATTTTCTTTATTTTCCCTCTTTTCTTTTTACCTTGATTTTAACTAATCTTCGTTATTGTGGATATACTCTTGTGGTATTGCTTGCATAATTCATAAATTAAATAACAGATATCATCTTTCTCAATTAAACTTTTTGAAGAATTGGTCGGCCCGACAAATTTAATTATTAAAAACGCATTGTTACTTAGTAACAAGGTCACAATTTGGATTCTATATGACTGCGGAATATATTCTCCGCTAATAGCTTCCAACATGGTGACGGGAAAGATGACAATTATATACATACAAGGAGCGATAAGGCGCTCATGAAAACTGTTCAAAGGGTAGCTTAGTGGTTAGAGCAGCTGGGCGTAAACTAGAAGGCCCGGGTTCGACTCCCGGTCGGGCCGACCAATTCTTTGAACAAATTTAATATTTTTAATGTCATTACCGCCTAGGAACAATGTAATGCAAATGTGAATGTGTTCGCGAGTGTGTGTATTGGGCTTAAAAATGTGTAATTTATCCATGGCCTACGTTGTGCAAACGTACAAAAAGAGAAGAATTGAGTTGAAGAAATTTGACTTTTATCTCGAGTAAAATCGCCCACTTATGTGGAGGGTTCACGATAAGAACATCGAACTCTAATTTTGTTACTTATCATACATGCATTAAATTCTAATTTTTTTTAATACCTGAGTGACTCTTAAATGCTAGAATAAAATTTCGAACAGGTACTCTTATTTACATTGTATGTAAGCAGTCATATGCGGAGGCGGCCCGAGGACAATTTTGCAAGATTTTAAGCTTTTTAAATTTTTTTGTAGGGGATGCTTTAGTGCCGAGATGTTATGAGAACCGTAAATGGAACTTGATAGGTGAAATGATGAATTGGAAGTCAGTGACAAACGGAGGTACCCCGTCATCAACTCGTATATACTAATTAAATATCGAGTGACTGGGATGGTAATCCATTTTCGGCTGTCCCTTTGGTCACCGCAGATTCTTGCCCTCTCTAATCTCCTTTTATGAATATTCAAACTGACGAAGTAATTATTTTGGTATATGAAAGTTCGAAAACTTGCTTAATATATTCCCAAGTCCTCGGCATCTTGAAAAGAATCTACAAACGCTTGTGTGCACTAAGCGCTGAAATAATATTTAATTTTATGAAAGTTCTTACGAGCATCAGTGCATCTTCACAAGAAACGCTTTTATAGTTATACAAGTGATCTGCAGCAGCAAAAAGATGCTCATCTATTGGGCGACACGTTTGAAACGCGAATAACACGATTCTTTGCTTTCTTTCCTATCGTGCTGCAGCCCGATTCGGGCCTCGACCCAACATAATCGCAGTTGGCAGAGTCTCGCCCAACGTGGATAAATAGGGTTATAAAAGTTACATCAAGCTGAGAAATAACACTGCTGATTTCTTTGCTTGTATTAGGTTTTCAACCCTAAAAACTAAATTGTTCATAGAATTTATTTTTCCGTAGATCTTGTGTGGA
>JAHLJT010008446.1:105059762-105084762 GCA_031308135.1 Acheta domesticus
ATTAAGTTCATTAATAATTTTTTTGATAATCAATGGGATCTTGATTATCCTGATCAGGTCCCATTTCATTTTTGGCTGTTGATCCCCAATTGACTCTCTGAACATGGACACCCTTCAAAATTTCATTGACCCCCTGGGGGTCTATACAGACACCATTAGGAACTCTTGTGTAGAGTCTTGTGCGTCAGTAATATTTTCTGGCGTACAGTAAATTGTTGTATTGCTGTTATTGCTTGAAATACAAACATAATGAATGGAGATATTTTCTTAATGACAAGTGCTATTGCGTTTTGTCTTCATTAGTTTAAAGTCATTGGTTTGCAAATGTTTCTTCCATTTACTACTTATTTCTGTAAATTGAACATTCTTATTTTATTGTGCAATGGGAATATAAACTCTCTTATGCTGAATATAAAGTGAGTTATAGAAAAATGAGTCACTTTTCTGAATTGTTCCTAGTAAAACATAATGAACAAGACTGTTGAGATGATATCAAAGCAATTGTAAAGACTCATTTAGCCTCATTGATATATTCAGTTAATGGTGAAAAATTCCCAATTTAGCTCGTAAAATGACAAAGTTCATGAATTTTAAAAACCTTTTAATTGTGTACATTATTTTCAGTCGTGGAAGCGATGAGTGCAATAAGAAACAACCTAGTGACTGTGATACATTGGAGTACAGAAATGGTGAAGGTAAGTTTTCAACTATCATTGTATAACTAGAATAATGTATATGGGTTGAGATATTACATTGATTCTTGTACATGTAGAAAATTTTACATTGTTCTGAAGTACTTATGGGAACAATATCTACTACAAGGTGCTGAAGAAATAGTAAGATATTTTTACAATCTTTATTTCCAGGATTGTCTTTATTAATTTTTGTTCATAAGCTCCATGAACTGATAGTTTCAATCTTATTACCACTTTCAGTTGATACCAGAAGGCATCTTGAAATCTTGATGTTTTATTGGTTTTATTTAATTTGATCCTGTGTTATTCTTGGGTAACATTCTTTTTCATCATTCCTTCCACACTATTCATGTATTACAAATACATATTTGTATTTGTTAATTTGTATTGGTAATTTAATATTACTTTTGATATATACTATGTAAGGGTATGCAAGTGTATATAAACTGTAGTTAAGTACCCAAATGATTCCCGGTCAGGGTGACTAATACCTTGTGCAATTTAAATTTATTTAGTATTTCACAATTATATTATAAAAATATTTTAGTAATGATAGATGATAATAATGTTTTGACATAATTTTCATTGTAATAGTATTTTTTTTAATGGGTGACTCAAGGTTTAACGTTTAAGATGTATTCTAGCAGAATAGGTTAATTAAAATTTTGCTTATTGCAAAGAGCGCCATCATTTTGCAAAGAGTCAGGTAAACTGGAAAATTCTATAGCTTTTTCCATTTAGTCTGACATTTTTCAGAATGATTGCAATAAGCCCAAATGCCTTTAGGTAAATTAGAGAATATGCACTGGTTTCCCAGTCAGCCTCCTTTCATCCAGGCTTATTGCATTAAACTTCCCTTTTTTTACTCAAGGGTTTTCACCATGCATGTGGTCTTGTGACATTTCTTATTTTTATTGTATCTTGTGTTTAACTACTTTTGAAAGAAGAATAGAGGATGGTTGTGCTGGACAATGACAGTAACGGGAGTGATTACCCAACTAAAGTTAATAACATGAAAGTAAACTTCCAAGAAAAATTAAGTTTGGTTAAAAAGTTATGGAATAAAGCAAAAACTGAACAAGTATTCATGAAATTGTACATTAAACTAATCCATAAAAAAGTACTGAAAGGCATCAGGCCCTATGAAAATACAACACAATGGAGGTACAAAAATATTTTTCTCATCAGGAAGGTGTAGTGAATGAATCCAAGTTTGGGGGCCAAGGGTTAAGTAGGTGCCAATACTGATGTCATGAACTGAACATCTGAGCACAAAAAATTAATGTAAGTGTCTAAAAGTCTAAAATAGGAATTTTGTTTTCTTAAAGTTAATCTAATTTTGTATGAAGATTTTCAAGCAAATTCACTGGTCAATTGTTGTCAGCAAATATCCTTTGTTGTTTGAGTTTAATAAATTGATCATGTAAACAAACTTTTGCAAAATGATAGTTCAGCAGTAAAGCATTCTGAAAAATATTTAATGTGATTGCAGTTCTTCAAGTTATGTACTCATTTCAAAGTAACTGATCACTTTATAGATATGTATTTCACAAATCCCCTAAGGCAAGCTAAGAGAAAACACTTTCTATCTCATGCTTTTTTAATAAGTCGTCACTCTCTTGACCTCTTTACATAAAGTGTTGAACGAAACCAGGCAGTTTGGGAAAACCAATGCACTTTTGTCAGTTAGCCTCAAGGGTTTTGGCTCATTATAGTTGGCATAAAAACATTAGGCTAATTGGTAAAAGCTGTATGATTTTCTAATTTGCCTGGATCTTTGGAAAATATCTGCATTCTTGTAACAAAACAAGCTTTTCCAAATAGTCAATGGCGTTTATATCAATGGGCCTTTAACATGTTTTGTTATTAGGAATTCAACACATCATAAAAATCAATCACATAAAAAATTAGAATTTTCTAAAAATGTAATAATGCAAAATGTATTGAAGAATTGCAAGGTGGCCTTTGGGCATCTATATTTTACTCTGCTTTGTAGATTGTTTATACATGCTCATCTATTCATACTTACATACACTGGTGTACATGTATGCATGTGTACTTGGTATGTCTTTTGGAGATTCTGTGGATTACATAGTATGTTAATTTGGCTGCTAGATAGACAGCCTTGGTTCAAACCATGGAGGGGGCATGCAAGTCTGAAATGGGTACTTATTATCTTGAATGGTTCCCAAGTCCACTTAGCGTCCTCTGGAACTAGTATTGAGTCCATTTTTAGAATAAAGTGATGAGAACAAGATTCAAGTAATCATTTATGATATGTACTGATGGTGTGATTCACAAATAGGTCATGCTTACTGAATATCAATTAATTAATGGTTTGGTGAGAAAGTATATGGCGAGTGTATTGGTATGGGGTTTAGATTACCAACAACAAAGTTCATATTTATTATGCACACCGTTAATGATAGCCATATAAATTGGTTTTGTGATCCAGTATCTTAATTATATAAGTAGATCAAATACAATTACTTGATTGTAACCGAACTTAACCTCCATTGAGTAAAACTTTACTTGTTTCATGGCTCTTATCTACTATTTGTAAATGTATTTTGTAATGTGTACTCAAGTCCATTAATATAAATAAGTATATATTTATTTATTTAAGTATATAAACCACATTTTTAAGCCAATCTTCAAATTAATTTATATTCTTTATCGGAACTGATTGAATTCTTCACTGTCACAGTATCATTTGATCAGTTGTTTTCTAGGGTTGTTCAGCAAATATGTACTACAATACTGTAATTTTTTTTTGACCCCCTGTCACACAATTTCATAAAATCTGGCCTCTGAAGTCTATGTACACCCTGTGACCCCCATCCCACTCTTTACAATTGACTAAATGACAAAAATATAATATCAGAAGTATACTAAATAACTTAATGGTGTGTAAAGGAAAGAAAATAATGAATCTATTATACATATTCCTTTTACCAAATCGTCTGGAAAGGAGACGCATGTTTTTGTAGTGTATGTACACTTTTTAATTACTTCTTTCCCCGTCATACTATACCATCTTCCAATAGTGCAATTGTATTTCTTCAATGACCCCATGTATATTATACATATTAATCACTGCTTCATTCTTTCACTCCTTTTTTTTTTTTTTAATTCACTCCTTTGTATAATGAAATTTTACTTTTCTTGTACAGAATACAATGTGTTGCATATAAAATAATTCTCAGTGAAGCCAAGGAAGTTAATGGCATATCTTGGAAAGTAACAAGACATTTTTCAAAATTTAATGTGTTTTATTTGTGAATGTACTTAATCATCCAGTTATTAAAGAAATTTCAAAATAAAAATACTAAAGGGGGAAAAAAAAACAACTTGGTATTTACATTGTGGCTGGGTGTTTATTTGACATAATGACGAAACAATAAGCTTCTTTGCAATACTGGGACTGCAATATTACTTTAAACTGAACGTAATGTGCTTTTATCTTGCAAATGCTTGGTCAATAGGGTGAAGAACAGGGGTATTCTCATCATTTCAAGTTGACTAAATTCAAAGGCATCTTTGAATCCCTTCCAAATTGTAGAATATCGAAATTCAATGATATCAGGAATGAAATTGATTTTGAAGTGTAATAGTGTTGTATATCATTTATTTCTTTTTGTGGTCAAATGGAATGGGTCCTGCAAATGTTAAAGATGGAAATACTACCAGCTTTGTGTGATAGTAGAGTATGAAAATGTGCAGTTTATGAGCATAAAATAACATAAACATTATTTCATTAATTAACATTTTGAACAGTATGTAAGGTTGTAGCTCTACATTCTTCTTTCTAAAGGGAATCATAATTATATACATTCTTCTGATATTTTTGTTTCTCTTGACAATAAGAAAGTTCCTTTAAAACAATAAAATTCATCAATTACAATATCTGTTTATTAATTGTCCAGAGTTCAGAATTCCTTTCCGAAACAGATGGGAGAAAATCCTTGTTCAAGATATTTTGCATAAACACTTGATTCAGATTTCAGTTGAGTGATTGAAGCCTGATTATTGACAAAATTTTTCTTTAATATTGGTATGGTTTTAATTGAATAATTCTTAACTGATTATTGATGAGGACGATATCAAATTACATTTAGTTATAGATAAACTTCTAATTGATTTGGTTGTATTGTGAACTACCATGGAGGTTTAACTCAGCTAACAGAAGCTAGTATGTTGACCTAGAAATGGCAACAGATATTTGATCATAAAATTGTTCTTTTCAGCTGAAATATAATGTTCTCTTAGTGATCTATATTAAAATGTTTGTTCTTATCTGTAGAGAAATATTATTTCAGTTCCTAAAAGTGTGTTCCTTAGATTTCAATAAATAAAAACACACACAAACAAAATTATTTTGAGTTCCTGGGATGTCCTTTTTCTAATATTTTCTGCTTGCTCATTTGGCAAACCTATTTCTTCCTTGAAGTGTACATATATAGGCTATCTTGTAATTAATTTTTTGATCTTATTTAATTCATCTTGTAGTACATACAGACCTGAATGCTATTCTATATTTTGGACCTTATTTTTGTCCTTTTATATCCCAACAAGTTAATTTTCTGTTCATCAGTTCAACCATAACTTCTGCAAAATTAAATCAATAGTCTAAAGGGACATCGCAGTTAGACCTTTCAATAGGTTTGTATACACAAAGCGTAGCTTGAGGATGGTTCTAAATTTTTCTCTTCTTGAGCTGGGATCGTTAGAAGGAATTGGGTGATCCATTGCAATATTGTGAAAGTAAAAATATTAAATAAATATTTGAGTAAATTGCCCAAGAGCATTTGTGGAAACACCCGTCTCACAAACCACTACTAAGAGAACAAACGTTCTCGCATACTGTTTGTAAGATACGGAAAGAGAAAAACAGACCGCCACAATATCCAAAAATGCCCCTTAAATGCCGACTGGTTTAGCAGAACTAAACAAAACTCGGTCGAGTGATAGAAGAGGGTCAGGGAGGAAGCTACTATGACTGTCAACGCTCTCGCCCACTCATATCATCCATTATTCCATAAACCAATTTCACTTGGTGCCTGTCAGACCGATATTTCCATATAAGTGTTAAAATCAAAATACTGGAAGTTGTTTTGCTTGAATGCACTGAAACAACTTGCTATACAAAATCTTTTAATTTCCAGCATTTTCACTTTTTTCACTTCACTGGTTGTTTCTTCCCAAATGTGACTCGATTCCCTACTAGATTTGAAGCTATGATTCACACTATGAAAACACATCAAAGTGTATATAAAATCATTTACTGTTATTGGAAACCAATTTACACTCCCGTAAGATAAGCAACTCTAGATATCAATGTTCTTAGTAATCAGATGTTTCATCCCTATGTAGGAATATACTGAATCAATAGTAATCCTTACCAGGCTTCCACTTGTTTCAAAGTGGAAGGTACAAAATCGCAAATTTGTCAGGAACTTATGATTGTCTTATACAAATTAATTTGCAAAATGTGTTTACCCACTGACCAATAGTTCAGCAGGTAGACACAAGTCTTACGGGATAAATAATTGGTTTCATGAAAAAATTACTTTTAATGAGATGTCCACTTTATCAACGCAGCCATTTCAGTAGGTTTCACCTCGGTCATCCAGATGGGGAGGCAGCTGGGACAACTTGCCCTGGGGCCAACTTATTTGGGGTCCCAATTTTTTTTTAATGCAAAAGAAATGAAAAGTATATTTATCTCTAATTCAAATTTAAGGCTATAAGTTATTTCTGATGGATGGAGAAATTAATTCTGTTTAAGAATTGGGCAAGGAGGACATTTTTTGTTTGAAATAAGGTACCTGCTTAGATGCCCCAGGCCCCTGTTTTCTCTGGGTGCCCTTGGGTTTCACTGTATCTATTTCTCACTGAAATCATTATTTTCATTGGTCTTCATTTCCAGACTTCACTTTCAGTTCCATTTAACTTAAAAATTTCCATTGGTTGAAGAAAAACTGTGAAATAATATGTTTTTTGAAGCAAATTTGTGCAGTGTGACGTGGATATTATCATTGTTTTTTCTCCCATTCCTTTACTGCATTAGGCTCTTTTTCCTCTCTTCAGAATTTTAAATTTCATTTTTTCAAATATAATTTACCTTGAGATAATTGGGCTATTTATTCCTTTGTTTTATGAAATTAGTGATGCTGCAAGAAGTGGTCCTTGCATTCTTTCTATCTTTTGCAGTTTTTGAAAATTCAGAAAATTCAATGAAAATTAAGCCTGCGCCATTTTTTAAGCATCTTTTACTTTATCCAAGGAAAAAGTTTAAAGAAAAAAATTGAAACCATTTTTGAGAATTTTTTTTGTAAATTGCTTTAACTTCAAGCAGAAATTACATGAAAACAACTCGTTTTTATCACAAAATAGTGCAAGTAGAGATATATTTTTCTAGAACAGATTTCATTTAAGAAAAACATCTATCTTCAATATTTTACTTTTGAATTTTTTTCCTTCAGTTTTTCGAAAATAGAGGTTGCCGAAAGTGGTACCAGCACCACTTTTTTTTTTTTTTTTTTTTTTTTTTAATTTTTATTTTATTTTATTTTATTTTTTTTTTATCGTCCGTTGTCACATTGAAGACAAAATTGTAGCTGTTTTTGAGAAAATGAATGTTTTTTTAAAATTTGTCTACATTACACCCCAAAGTACGTGAGAAATATTCATATTATTTTCAAAACATTGAACATGGCCTTATTTCATGATCAGTCTTTGAACATTTCATTGAGGAAAGAAATATCTATTTTCAATATTGTGGTTGTAGGAAAACGTTGAAAAAAATTGAATATTTGCAATGAAAAGGCATAGAACATTTTCATCCTGGTTGGATAATTTAATTTGTTTTATCTATTCATTGTGCATACTACTTCCAAATACTAATTCATAATTGATTCTAATGCTTCCATGTGTTTCTGCAGGTCGTGAAATAAAAATATGAATTTATTCTCTTTTAAGAAAGTTGTTTATCTGTAAGAAAGTGCTTTTACCGAAATGTTTTCAGTTTTCTCAGAATATTTTCACAATTCCTCATTTGATTTATTCAATTCATTATGCTCCAGATCTGTCTTATATTTTGCTGTAACTGTTATGAAGCAATTGAATTTATGCCATTGCTGATTTGGAGGTAGTGTTTTAGGTGTTCTTTGTCATGTCTGTTTCTAATAACAAAATATTTGCTCAGACTTTTACCATTCAATTGTCACCCAAACTTTTCACATCTAAGAAGCTGTTTATTAAATATATGTCAGGAGAAATATCTGTCAGCAATTGTCTGTCATAAAGGAAAACTATTTAGTCATCATAGACAAAAAGAAATACAATATTCATTTTGGTCATTTAATAGGAAGACAGAATGTATTTTGTTTCTTCCTCACCTGTGTGTTTCATTCTTTTCTTTCTTCTAAATTATGTAAATAATTTTATGAAACAAACAGCACCTTCAATGTTGCTTTTTTTTAAAACTTCTTTCTGATTTACTGAGCCACCTGTCTGGTTTTTTTAAACATTCCTTTTGGTGAGTTATTAAATAGGTATTCATTTCTTAGTTTACACTATAATTCAATTTAAGTTAATTACAGATATTCCTGTAAAGTATAATCTAAAAAAAAAGAAAGAAAGAAAAAAAAGTAAAAAATGTAGTAGAATAATTTTTAAATGGTTGTTCACTGAACAAGAACTGCCAAGGTAATTTTTCTAAGGGACATCTTTATTATATCTTAATTTTATCAATTTTTGACTGAGATGTTGCTTTTCTAGAAAGAGACAGACAGGCATAACTAGATAAAAATGATGAATTAATTGTTAAATGTTTCCTTTGTTTTTTATACATTGATTTGACCAGACATAAGAATGACTGTTTTAACAGAATGCAAAATTTCTTTATGGGACTCAAGAATTGGAATGATAGGATTACGCTGATAAAATATCAGCCAATAAAACTTACAGTTACCAGGTTGAGACAGTCCCTGAGGGTACACCTTAATTTTTGTTTTTTCTTGTACAAAGGCTTTAAGATTTTGAAAATTCTTCTCATTCATTTCCTCTAATAGCTTGGATATGAAAAAATTAAGTATGAAAGAATGAATGTTTTTAATATTTTTGACTTGAATAATTTATGAACTTGTCTGGAATAAATTATTCAAGTGATTTTCTAATCTTTGAGGATTGGCAAGAAACTTGAAAGTTCCAGAGGTCATAGAAAGAACAGCAACATTACAGTTTGTAGGAAAATTCTGAGTTTGAAAGCCTAGAGAAATTAAGGATATAATTAATGGCCCAGCTTAAGAGAGAGGGGCAGTAATTTAAAGGGTCTGTATATATTTTTAAAGATATGAGTGCCCATATAGATGATATGGCAAGAAATGTTGATTTTAGAAGTTGGTTATCTTTTTAATATTCGGTTAGGAATAATAAAATTCAGTAGTTTTTGTTTTATTTAATCAGATTCAGGTGAACACTGATGGAGAGGGCTCATAGAACATCAGCCTCCTAGAAGCTGATAACAATCATAATTAGCATTTTACTATTTATTACAATAAATATTCAACATTAATGAAAATCATTCAATATCCCACTTGCATAAATTATAATAATAAATGAACAGTTAAGCATTGCTTTTAAAGTCAGCATAAATGCAGAATTCTTTCTAAGAAAACATCCAGTCATCTAGACACTATACTAGTTTCCCCTGTAGGAAAATCTTGGTTGTGCCAGATGATTTGTGCTGATGGAGTAGCAGACTCATATATATCAGAGCTCTTGCATATTATCCCATGGGAAAACAAAATACTATATGTATAGTGAGATTGTAAATATTTTTTATATGTTAACGTATGGTTAAAAATATAAGCAATTTTGAGGAGGACTCATTGGAAATTTTTGCTTTCAAAAGTTCACTGGTTGTTAGTAATGCCACTGACTGAAATGCTCGTATATTTAATAATATAATTCCACAAAATACTTAGTGGAAAAATTACATCTTGTTTTATTCAACATGAATGAATGAGAAATAAATGAGCAATCAAAAATTCTGGATAATATTGGGAATTTCATTTAAAATGGAACAGCAAAACTTACATTTTATGAAAGTGATGGTTAAGAAGAAAAAGCATCCATTTTTTTCTCCCCTTAGGGCCCATAAAAGTTAATAAGTTAATAATAAAATATACTCTTGATACAGTTCTTATTTTGCTATCTTCTTAAATGTTTTAAATGATTATTTAACCTTTACATCTGGAGGTATAACATTAGCCCACTGATTCACGGGGAAGAAGCAAGTATTTAATGTTTCATAGATTGTGTTTTGATTTGAAATAGGTATCTCTAGAATGTCTCTCATAGACCAATAATTTTTAAGTTAATTTCTTTTGTTTGGGATTATTATATGGTTGTGTTATCTAGTTAATCTAATTGAAATATATTTTCACATGTGTCAGTAAACAATAGTCCCAATAAATTTAGTGCATTTCTTTGGCTAAACAGTGAATAATATTATTTCTTGAAGTAAGCTTTATTTTGGACCTATTATTACTTTGCTGGCAGTAGATATAATAGTAGAAGTAGATACTGTATTGCCATGTCACTGGTTTTCATGGTAGTTGTGTGTGTTTTAGTCTGTTTCATCGTGTTTGCATTGATATCAGCATTGGAACTCTGATGTGTATTCTAAAGCACGACACATATTTCACTGCTTTTTCTGTGGCTTCTTAATGTCAGTTAATGTTTTATATCTCTTATGGGTATAATTATTGTGATGATTGTTTCCCAATGTTGCCTGAGTTTCTGTAATAGTTATTCCTCCTCTTACATTGTATTGGAAAGGTAAAATACTGTTTTTATAAGGCATTAATGTTCTTTTGCTTCACTACAGTTCAGTCAATCACACCATTATTATCCAATGTTATGTTTTCATTGTGTGTTCCTATTGTAAACATCGCATTCTTCAATTTTCATTTGTAATCTCACATTATTTGTGAAGTGTTATTCTAGAAGAGTCGTTTGAATTTTAATTACAAGTTTTAAATATCATTTTATAAATGTGCTTAGAAATATGAATTCATTAAAATCTATTTTAATGACAGTTATAAACTTTTATTTGAAAATATAAAACAGGAAGAATTTGAAAAAAGTAGATTGTACTACTTGCATTTGGGAAGAAAAGAGTTAGTGTTAGAATTACAGGATAATTTTTTGTTAGAAGGAACTTTATTATTTTCATTGCAATTATATATCTTAAATAGATTTGTCAGATTCTTGCTTTTTATTCCATTTATTGTTTTCATTTCCTTTAGTGTTAAAGACAATTAATATAGTTTGCAATAATCAAATATTGGTATACCATTGCGCATGTCTTTGTGTTTTTCTTTCTTTAATCCTTTAATATTAATATTTTATTTTTTCCTCTTATACTTATATCCAAACAATTGGTATTCAAATTTGAAGATTTCTTTCTTTCTTTTTTCTTTCCTTCTTCTTCTACTTAATTTGGAAAATATTCTGTATCTTTGTACGCAGACTTTTTCTTCTCTCTATCCATTGTGTCATTCTTTTCTGTTATGATATATTGATAAGTTTTCAATCTGTAACCTAAGTTTTTGTAAATTTATTAATTCATTTATTAACTTTTTTCTTCCCTTTATTGTTATTGGTGTTTCATTCTCATGTGTTACTAAGTTGCATTTCTTTCCTGTTTTTAAAAATTGTATAATTATACATACAAACATTATTGATGCAATTTTTCAACTTACATTAACATTTAATGAAAAACAATAATAAAATTTGGTTGTAGTACATTAGATGTGGTTTATTAATGACAAAATTTTAATTTTGTTCTATCAATAAATCCTAGAATGCAAAATTTATGCCTTTAAAGTAATGGAAGTTGCCAGTATTAAACATAGGAAATATTTTATTAATTCATTAAAGTATGATGCGTTTGTAACGAGATTCAAACTTTTTTATTTTATTTATAATTTATTTGTGCTGTGGGGTGTTTCATTGGCAATAAAAAGAAGTGGTTTTAATCAGCAAGTCTCAATGTTATTTACAAAGAACATGATATTACAAAGTACTAGTACATTTTCAGCTCTATACTTCGATTGAACATGAAACAATGAATGTTAGAAATAGTGAAAACCCTCTCTAAGAATAAAGGGGACATATGCTATAAGAGTTTGTTGTTCATAAGGTAACAGGTATCAACATAATGTCATGTCATATCATATGTATAGCTTGAATTTAACATTTTTAATTTTCATGGTTTATTTCAATGCTGGTTTTTAAAAATCGCTAATGCCTATTTAATCATTAGTGTTTTTGAAAATAGAGTTTTCATGAGTGTACTGTGAAATTTAATTACAGTAATATACAAAAATTGTGTCAATTTCCTAAATGAATTAATTTACATATACATATAATCACAATGCCAAAAATTGTAAATTCAAGATGTGTCATGAATAGATAATTGACATTAACGAAACATATGTGTGAACAGAAAAAAAATTAAATGCCCTATATAAGTTATTTGAAAGTTGGAAGTATCAGTGTATAATTCTTATTCTGTAATTTCTGTCATGTGTTCCTATTTTCTCCCAGGTTGATGTATACAGAGCACTGTTGTTCATTACTGTGTCTAGATTTATTTTTGTGAATAATTTTGCTTGTTGGCTGTAGGAAGTGGAGCAAAATAAATAAATTTCAATGTGTAAATTGTTGAGAATGTAAACAATGATAAAAATTATTATGTTATTTTTTATTTCAAAGGACAACTATTTATTTTTGACAGTATAATAGAAAGGATAAATTTTGCTCCATTGTCCAGTGTTTCTCAACAATGCTTTATTTGTTTCTAACCACTTTTCTTCTCTCCTAAATTATTTTGTCTTCACATGCAATTCGCTCATAAAAAAAGGACTTGTAGTCACCTACAGTAAGTTCCCATGTTTGCAGTTCTTTGTTTTGACCCAAGCATTTCAAGCCGCAGTTGAAATATTGTAATAGTATTACTAGAATTAGTTAATAAAGTATTCCATTTAGAACATTCAGTAGATAGAGAAATGTATTTTGTATTTATTTGTTGTTTCTTATTTTATGGTAGTGAGAGAAATGATACTGAGTTTGCAAAACTGTTTTAATTCAACATTTGTGTGTTCAAAATTTTCCTTGTATCTTAGCTCATTGTGAAATATTAATTTTGATCATTGTGAAATATTAATTCATCCTGGTTTTAAAGTGGATGTTTTTCGGACATTTTTTACTGATATTTGAAAATAAGTTAAGCTTAAAATGTAGTGGTATTGAAATGAGAATACATAAGTTGAACCTGTTGCCATTTCTTGCATAAAAGAATGTAGTTAAGTTTTTGCATGTCAGTTTCAACTCAACTGTACCCAAGAATCTGCAAAGACTTCAAATAAATTAGTTTAGTTATTTATATAGATTAGTATTTATGTAATGCATTTGTAAATATGCATGCATCTGTTTCTTCATTTGCATTTAATTCTTTATCTTTCTATGTAGAATGCTGCCAATTTGTAAAATATCTTTTTGTTTTCTTTACATTTTTCTCAATATGTCAGTTTGTTTTTTATTTCCCAAATAAATATTGGCATGTTAGAATGTCTTTTGGTCTTGTACCTTATATTTTTATGACCTCTAATTTATGAACAATATGTAATTTAAGAGCTGTAGTTGTTGAGCCCAGGAGCCCACAGTTTGTGTTACTGTAATATGATAAAATTTATGCAGTTACTCATATTTGATGTTCTTGGCCTTTAATGGACATAAACTGCTATGATTTCAGACATAATGCATGTTATGATTTATGTACTCTTAAGTCATGACGTATCTTTTGATGTCCACTTGGATTTCTCGTTTTTTTATGTGTTTTTAATATAAATGTTTCTATTTCATATATTTACAATATTTATGTAAGTATTCAAATAATTTGTGCTTAAACTTTGAATCTGGTGCTTAATGTCAGTTCAGATATTGATTGTAATTCAGAAATAGGAAGATTTTGTGATTTTACTGCTTTTTAGTTGATTTGCTATATATTATACATTGTATATACAATCTTGTTTTCTGCTTACATAGAATATTAAACCTGTGTAGAGATATTAAGAAGTAAAATAAATATCACACATTTGCACCGTAAGACATGAAAGTATTTTGACAAGGAACTTTATCAAAGAAAACAGCATTTGGACAGAAGTCTTGATCTCTTGAAATTACAGTATAATAGTAAAGATTTATAGAATTTTGCAAAATAAATGGTAGGGTAAATTTTGTTAGTCTTTTGTTTTACTTGTGCCCATGACTCTTAGTTATGCTTATTTAAACTGATAAGTTGACTTATAATTATAAACTTTAGTGTTTGTTCCACAGGGTAGTAATTTTAATACAAATTATTGTAATGACTTTTACAGTTTCTTGGCAGTACTGTAAAACCTTAAGGCCAAATATTAATATACACTAAAAAAACTTCATGGCTTTTTTAAGTTTGCTTTACTTTTGAAATTTGTATTTTTAAATGCCTTATGGATGTGCAAACTTTTCAGAGTGATTGTCAGCATACTTGTTATTTTTTCCCTTACTATATGTTTTCACAAAATATTAATAAGAATAGCATAGATAAAGCATGTATCAGGATAATGTTTCATTGGCTGTTCTAATGATCTTTTTTTTCATAATTATTTAATTTTCATTTTATGCAAGTGCTGTTTAACATTATTTGAAGCCAAAGGTAACTTGTTGAAATTTTTTTTATATTCGATCATTTGGAATCAACATACATTCTGATTTCATTTAAGTTAACCCACTTAAGTATGTTTTTATTTCATTTATTTGCAACCAAGAAACTCAACATCTTAAGCACCACATATAATTTTGCTACATGAAAATTGTATCATTCAAATTGCTGTCATTCTCATTTTGAATTTTCTTGAGATTTTGGAAATAATAATGATTAGAAATAAATATTAGTGTAATAATAATTATGATGAAATCACTTTTCACAGCAGATGTTGATGTCTTCATATTTGGTATAAATGATTCAGGTTTCCGTTAATTTGTGCTACATTGATTATTGATAATCCTCCATAATTTACTTTTAGCTATTCCCACATACATTTTGTTTATGTTTAGTTCTGCACTAATATTCTTTTTCTAAGAGACTTGTGATGTATTGGAATATAATAATTGTGTATAAAAAGTTAAAGATTCATGATCACTTCAGTCATCACTTCGTCATTTAATAACATGCTGTATATTTGGTATTCATTAAAAGTTGCATCTTGTTGTGTAGATGTAATTAGTAAAGAATAAGCCCCAATATCACCAGTCTCATTGAAGATAAATGAAGAAATAGCGTAAGGCTGATGATTTTAACAGAAATTTTTCTGATGAACAAAGTTTTAATGAGTTTATTGTATTATAAAGTAGCAACCCTTTGTATTGCTGCCCTTACCTGTATATTTTCCACTTTATAGATATTTACAAATATTTACATTTTATCTGCAATAAACAATTTGTTACATAGTAATTTTCTAATTGTTTGTGCACATTATCATAAGCAAATCTTCTCTGAAAACAGTGTATCGAAAAATAATTTGATATGCATGGTTTGTTGATTACTATTTAATCAAAGATTTTGATGTTTATAAACTTTTGTTAATTCAATGTTTGAAAACTTTCTTATTTTTAAATAAATCTTTATTTTGATAAATATTCATTTCATTGTTTTGTTCATGTTGAATGCTTGCCAGATTAAGAATGTCTTAAAAACACTATTTTACAAATATTCATATAGTGGGCTCCTGAATATTGTTATTTATGTAATTAACCTATCAGAATACAGTGGATAATGGTTAATCTGAACAACTTGATATTTTAATAAAGTATACTTTTGAAGGCAAAATCCAATATCTACTGTTACATTCTGAGAAAATTGAAGTGTTTAGAAAGACATTTCTGTTTTTCAATCATTAGTTACAATTTGTGAATTGAGAAAATAGTTTCAGGCATTTGTATGTTTTACTTTCTGAGTGCTTTGGTAGTGGTGGATGTCCTTGGCTGTTTTGATAGATTTTAGACCTTGTTCTTTCTGTTAATAATGCAATTACTGTTGCTGTGAACATGAACTTTGCATGTGTAGCAATGTTTTTATTGCATGTTTCTGTTGCTTTTGGCTGTTTGAAAAGCATGAAATTTGTTGGTTTCATGTTTCATTTCCTTCATAATTCCTTTTTCTTTAAAAGTAGTCAAATATCTAGCCATGCAGATTAGATTGTTAGTTGTGAAATCATTGGGTTGATATACAAATTTAATTATTATATCTTTATTCAGAAATCAATTTGTTTGTTCCATAACAGTTTGAATACATTTTATTGGCAATTACATGCTTCTAAAGATAAATAGATACTTACAGTTCTCATGTGCCTTAAAAGGCCTACTTAGAGGAAGGAAATGATGATACTTGTTTTTTTTTTCTTTATCACTTCAGAGGTGTTATATTTAACAAATTTCAAGGGGAGGATTTCTTTGTTTTGTAGTTAATAATAGCATTTCTGGTGTCACAGAAGCATTATGGTTAAATAAGTATTACTATTTGCTTTTTGTTATTATTCACACACTTTTTCCTTGCAATGTTCATTTCGTCTTTTATTTTAGTGCATATTAAATGGCTTCTAGGCATTTTGTTTTCCTCCCTGCAATTTTTGTATCGTCTTTGTTTTCATTTGTCCCCAGTGCACTGCAGCTTGGATAACCCTCCTATTGTTACCACCCACACAAATGGAAGTAAGTACGGCTGGCAAATGCTTAGCAAACTGTCATTTTCATAAGGTTATAAGATTCAAATTAAGTCATGTATTCTTACCTTTCCATGGGTTATTCAGTTACATACCTCTTCTCTGTCTTCTCTGGTTATGGGTTAAAATTTTAACTTGTATTTCGCTTCTAGTATTGTAGGACATCTTCATAAATGAAGTGATAAGGAATATGGTGTGAAAGTTGATCAACTAGACATTTAACAGGATTCAATTATAATTAAAGTCTAGTTGAATTTGTTTAGGTTGTATGACTAATGCATTAAACTGAAAGATGAATTGATGCTAGATTTTCACTTTCATCTTTTCACTGTAATGAAAGTTACAATATATTAAAAAGTATACTATAATAAGGTGCTGAAAACATAAAAATTTGAACACACTTCAAAAGAGTTAATTCAAGATGTCTGTCCTTATGCTGTTAGTATTTTCATTCTTACTGACAGCAAGTAGTTATATTCTACTAAGTCAATATAATACTTTCTGTACATAGTGGGGTGCTTTTGTCTAGTTTATGCTTATGCAAAAGAGAAGAATATATCATCTCAATTGCTGCATTGTGTCTTTTGTTCTTAATACTTAAATAAGTGCTTGTGTTGATGTGAATGAACGTACCTGCAAATAATAATGTACACTTAAAATGCATGTTTATTTTTATCTTTTGGTTTATGTTTTGTATTTGTAAAATTGCCTGAAGGTAAATAACCGTATAATTATAATTAATTCTTTTATATGGGCTCTCATTTGATTGAATCTTTGGACTATTGTATCATTATGTTGTATCAGTGTTAATGATTTGAAGCACTTGGGGTATCAAAGTGGTGCAAAGGGTCTTGTGGCTCAACTACTTGCTCCTTGTTGGGTTCTTCAATAATTATGACAGTATTCTAATTTCTGTTATGTTCTTGTTTCTTTAAGTAACATAATATTCAATCTTTGTTTCTTTTGTATGAATGTAGTTCATCATCATGAAGTGAAGTTGTGCACTTGTTTATTTTTTTAAGAGTTCTGTAGATTTTAAAGCTAATGTGTATATTAGATTTGATATTGTGCTAAATATATTTGCTGCCTTATGTTAATATGATATTTAATTGTTTTACTCCTAGTGACTACACCATTGTTTACTGCTGTGGGAGCTGCATCTCGAACATATATAGATCCTCATACTTATGAGGATCCCAATCAAGCAGTTAGGGAATTTGCTCGTGAAATAGATGCCTCTTGTATAACAATAGAGGCAATTATTGGTTAGTAGTTGTAGTAATAGTAGAACCATTCACATACTCAATATATTTAATTATATTATAAAGATTTTGCCATCTTACACATTTGCTTTCAAACCTTTTTTTCAGGGGGCGGTGAATTTGGTGACGTGTGTAGAGGTAAATTAAAATTGTCTCCTGATGGGCGCCAGGAAATAGATGTGGCTATAAAAACTTTGAAGCCTGGAAGTTCTGATAAAGCTCGTAATGACTTTCTTACGGAAGCAAGTATTATGGGTCAGTTTGAGCATCCTAATGTGATATTTCTTCAAGGTGTTGTAACAAAGTCAAATCCAGTCATGATAATCACGGAGTATATGGAAAATGGATCTCTTGATACGTTCCTCAGGGTAAGTTAATTTATCATTTTTAAACATTTTATTTACTTCTATGAAAATGTGTTTTAGTTACTTCTTTTTTATATGAAATAAAAGATCAGAGATGAATAATATGTATTGAAACATGTCAGATTATGTCAAAATCCATTTATTAGGAAATTGTATTGCAAATGTTTACTGGACTACTTCGATCCTAGAGCAGTAAAGAACGGGAAGACTTAAAAACAGTCACAACAAAGGCTGCTAGTGAAGTTCTTGGTAAAAGGTACAGAGACACTAGCAAGAAAAGATTAATCATTGGAATGATGAAACTAGTGGTTCTACCAAAGCATATACTTTCTTGTACTGTTTCTAAATGATCCTAAATGCTATTACACTACTACATAAACCGGCAAAAGTGTTTTCTACCAGCAAATTATTTTTCCGTTCCGCGAGCCAAACTCAGATCCTCAGAGCCAACATGCTGGCACTCATACCACTACGACAACCAAATGCCCTATGGGTCGAACTGGGGCAGATGCATAAAAAGGATAAATGACAAATTCATTGTAAAAAATAATTTGGGACGGTATAAAAATTCCAGCACAGATATATTTTTTGCTTTTTCATTAAAATTAAAATTCAACTAGTGATGTTACCCAAGCACATACTTCATTGCATTGTTTCTAAATGTCCATAAAACAGCAAAAGTGTTTTCAACCAGCCAATTTTTTTCGTTCCGAGACTCGAAATCAGATCCCCAAAGATAAAGTGCCGGCACTTATACCACTACGCCACACTATCAGTGTATGGGACGAATAGAGCCACAAAATAGTAAATGTGTGATAGGAAAACCATTGATTTGATGGTACATATTCTTTACAAATCCAAGAAGAGATGTGAAAAATTGTTAAAAAGTTGAAAATTCGAAAATGACATACAGACACAGTTTATTTATCGTAATTATCAATATTTATCATTCGAATGCTTCAAATGGCTTTCAGTAAAGTTTCTAGAATTCTCAATTGTTTCCTGTGACAACAGAATTTTGACAAATAATATTCCCCGAACAGGACTTGAAACTGCGAAGCTTCCCTCGGAAGAACCAAGACCGTGCTCGCCATTTATCGACCACGACCACCCTCGCAATGCATGGCATTTACACTTATATAATAGTAATAAATGTATGGTGGTTTCATTTCTAGCATTAGGAAGCCGAAAAATCCTGAGAATGTGAAAAAAATGTCCTTTTGGCGCACAAAGATGATCTGGGAAGATAATTCATAACCGAAATCCTAGTTCAAACCAAAGAGATTAGAAAATTAAGTTCTGCGAGAAAGTCTGTACCATTCTATAGCACCACTAGTTTTTCTTTATTTGCCGTCCCTTATTACAAATGTAGAAAAAATTTGAAGGAAAAATTAGGAGCGGTTTTTGAGAAAATTCGTTTTCGTAAATTTGAAGCGCAAATTACGCAAAAACTACTCGTTTTTTTCTTCAGTAAATTGTACATGACATTTTTTAAGGAGCTAATTTTGTACTATAAACTTTGTGTGAGGCACAAATCTGAATCTACAATTTGGTGGTTTAAAATTATTTTTTTTGAAATTTTCGGGAAACCGAGCGATAGCCGAAGGCGAAGAAAATTTAAATAAACAATTTGGAGCGGTGTTTGAGAAACAAAATTTTGGTAAATTTCAAGTGCAATTTACGCAAAAAACTACTAGTTTTTTCAAAAAAAGTAGGGCGGTATTTTTTCAAAATATTGGAGATTATCAAGGAAAATGATACGTACATAATTTTTTTAAATGTCCCTTGCACTATTCAACAATAAAATTTAATAAAAAAATCAGGAGCCATTTTTTTTGGAAACTTTGAAAAAAGTTAAAATATCGCTTTCAAATTCCAGGATCTTCGACCTCAGCCAAATCGATTGGGGAATATCAATTTTGAAGAAAATCGGCTGAACTGTTAGGCGCTAGCGTTGACCACAGGACAGACGGACGTTTTGCCGTCAATCGGTTTCGGTATCAAGAAGCAACAAAACATGAATTTAGGCTACACCACGAGTTAGAGGATTTTTTTCTAAATTTAGCAACAGGTTTTATCCACTTTTTCTTTACCAGACCCCAGCTACAAGAGTTTTTCTGGCGAAAATTCGTCGTTTTCGGGCGCACGATAATATAACTTTCTCCTTACGAACTATTCGCAAGGCGAGAAAGTAATAAAAAAACAGGAAGAAATATTATTTATGATGCTTACAGTCACAATCTGGCTTGGACAAAATAGCTTATATGCAAAAATGTGCTACCGGAAAAAGGGAAGTGAAAAAATGAAATACGGAAAGTTGGAACAGTTCTATAAATGGAATAGAATATGATGTGTATGATGCCCAAAATAGAGCATATAAAATTTCACAACTTTAAACGTTGAAGAAAAAGATTTTGCTTATAAATAACATTTTAGAAAAAGAGTTTATAAAGTAATGTAAATAATGATGGCCATCAAACACGGAAGAGGAGGAAAACAGCCTAGGAGAGGTTGTTTATGTAGGCCCAATTGAATTCAGAGAACTGGCTGAAGTAATACACACACTTGAAAACAAAATATCTCCTGGAAATGTCAGACTAAATATATAATTATTTTAATATGCACCTCAAGAGATTAAAATAAGGTACCTGTCTATACGTTGGAATACCTACAAAGCCCTAGATGAATGGGAAAAGGCAATAATCCATCCAATATTCAAGAGAGGAAATCTAAGTTACTGTAACAATTACAGAGGAATTAGTCTCCTGAATACTGCATTCAAGACTTATTCTAAAATCATCACAAGAAGGGTACATAAAATAAGTGACAGACTTCTGTCAGAAACACAAAATGGATTCCATAAAGATTCTCATACTCAGATTGTACATTTGCTTTACAACTAATTGAATAAAGACGTGAATAGAAACTACCTACCTACATCCTTTTTATAGACTTTGAAAAGCTTTTGGTAGTCTCCAGAATCAAATTATGGGGTGTAATGTGATTAAATGAATAACCAGATCACATGAGAAGTATTATCTGAGGCATCTATTCGAAAACTAAAATATGTGTGGATGGGAAAAAAATGGAACACAATTAAAGCCCTAAATCATGGTGTCAAACAGGGATCTTTGCTGTGTCCAACTCTTTAAATATATATAAAACTATGCCATCAAAGAGTGACAAGAAAATATAATGCACTGTTTTAAAGTGAATAACATACCTTTTAAATACAATTTTATTTGCAAATGACTAGATAATTTTTAACACCTCAGATGATGTTCTCTCAATAGTTGCCTATCATCTTCAGAGAATAGGAGAAATCTATGATCTACAAATTTTGGCAAAGAAAACAAAAGCTATGGCATTCCAGGGTAAAAATGGAATGTGTGTAAATAATGGTAAATGTGTTGAACAAGTAAACAACTTCAACTACCGAGGTTGTAATATGTCATACTGTCATAAAAATGACATTAATATAAATATTCAGAAATTTCAGAAAATGTCCAGAACTATTCAAAAGACTCTCAGACAGAAAACAGATACAGACACCCAACTGAAATTTTATAAAATGGCAGTACCAGGGATAATTTATGGATGTAAAAATTGGACCCTCAAAAGAGCAGATAAGACGAAACTTATAGCCATTGAAATGAGATTTTTTAGGCCATTAGCAGGCTCTTCAATACTAGCCCATAAAAGAAACTTGGACACCAGAGATGAATTACAAGTGTTCTACCTAGTCAAGAAAGTAGACATACTAAGAAAGAATTGGCATGATCATTTAATGAAAATATCAAAAGATCAATGCCAAAAATCCTCTATAACTACAACCTGAATAGGAAAAGGAGTAGGGGCAGACCAGTGAGGTGATGGAATGACACTATTAAAGATAGAGCCATTGGTTCAATCCATGATGATGATGATGATGATGATGATGATATTTGTCAGAAAAGCATAGAGCACATTAGTTTTTTTTTTTGTTAATTTCAAATTGATATTTTAATGAAAAAATACACATACAAATTGACTCTTGTGAGAACTCAGATTTCAAAAAACTAGATGAATTTGAATGCAGAGGTAAGACAATAAAAGTAAATTCACAGTTCTTCCTGCCAATGACCAGTAAATCATTTGCAGTCTGATTGGTTTAATCCATTGGAGCCTGCATCCAGTGTACCTTTGTGTATTTCTCTTTTCCTGGTTATATTCTTCCTCTGTTTTATTGAATGGAAATTGATACAATAATAAGAGTAAAATGACTGCAGTAAGACTAAAGTCTGTTAAATTTCTTTAATGTTATGACACACTTTTCTCGTTTGTAATATTCATTGAGAGATTTTTTTTTACATTTCATGTCATGTGTTATAGGCAAATGATGGAAAGTTCCAAGTGATACAGCTAGTTGGTATGCTGCGTGGTATTGCATCTGGAATGCAGTATTTATCAGAAATGAACTATGTGCATAGAGATCTAGCTGCTCGTAATGTTCTGGTCAATGCACAACTCGTCTGTAAAATTGCAGATTTTGGTCTCAGTCGAGAAATAGAAAGTACAACAGAGGGTGCCTACACAACAAGGGTAAGAGTATTTTGTATAATTCATGTAGTATTTTATTATCTTTGTTGAATTACTAGTATAATAAGTACTTTTTTGACTAGCAGAATCAGATATCTGCTAGTTCAGTGTTTTATGAATTTAAAAAAAATAATTTTATTTATAAGTGCTGTCAACCAGAGCAACTTTGCTATATATTTTTTGTTGTTTATTCAACTGATTTCAATACTGATAATGAACAAAAAATGCTTCAAAAATAAATAAATCTTGGCAATGTTTCTTTGGAAATCAGGCAACTTGTACAACTTTGCCATCTGTGTTAAAACTGGTGAAAATAACCAAGAAAACACAAGAGAAAAGATTTGAAATTTGCAACTTTTGCATGTATACTACCATCAAAAGACAATGAAAAAACTGTATGTTTTTAAACTATAAAAAACTCCTTGCCATTGATATTAAATACAGTAGGGGAAAATATGATATTTTAAAATTGGAAATTTGACTTTTTTTATAAAATAATATTCATTATTAAAAAACCTATTGTAGGATTTTGTATATTTTGTTGTATTGAATTGATTATTTTAGCAACCAGTCACATTCCACATTTGCCAATTTCAGGAAAAGTAAAGGGAGAGAGAGAAAGGAAAAGAAAAAAAAGAGAGAGAGAAAACAAACACATAAATAAACAAACCTATCTAGTACTACACTATATATTTTGCTAAAAGTAATATGTATTTCAATAATTTATATTCAAGAAAACTTTTTACATATGCTCTTCTAGGAAAAAATATACCACATTAACTCATTTTTTGGCAGTTGAATGGTTTGTGAAATAATCGATTAAATTAGATTATTATTCATCGTAAATGATGAAAAATAATTCTTGTTATTTTTCTAAATTATCTTGTCATTAATACAAACTTTTGTATCAATAATTGTGATTTTAATGAAATGATGTTCAACATTTATTAAATATTTTTTCATATATTTATAGTAATGTTTAATATTTAGTTTGTATTTAAGTAATGTAACCAAAATGGTTGAAAATATTACATTTTAATGTTAAATCACCCAAAAATTTAATTTTACCATGAATAGATATAAAAAATACACACATAATATGAAAAAAAATTATTGCAAGAATTCGAGAAAATTATGAAATTCTAGGTTGGCAAATTTGCTCCAGTTTCACCAAGGTTCTTGGGAAGACATTGCCAAGTTATATTATTAAACCTAAATGCAACATAAAGTTCACCTCTAAAATGATTCTGAAAGGGAATTATATGCTGCATTCAACTAATCAACAAGTTTTTATTTAAGTTTGAATGAATTTAAAGGCAAGACACTTTTGTAGTCTACCAAAAAGTCCTATTCTACAAGTCAAAAACCAAAATACTGATAAAGACTTGCAAACTACCGATAATGCTGAAAAATGTATGAAAAGCCTATCTTTCAATACCTTGTTTGTGCAATGAAAACATTGGCACCTCCGTATGCTGGATCAAGAACTTGGCAGGACAACAAACTACATTACCGTGGTGGATAGTAATGAACAAAATAAAATAAAACGTAGAGAACATAACTACTTTTCTTAATTTTTGGTTTTGTTATGGGGCATGCTATATAATATTGGTCATATTTTTAAAAGTGTAATATATTTAATCTTATTCTGTCTTCTATGTTGCATTTCTATTGAGTTTTTAACTTTGTGTATCTACAGGGAGGAAAAATACCTGTGAGATGGACAGCCCCAGAAGCTATTGCATTTCGTAAATTTACATCAGCATCTGATGTATGGAGTTTTGGAATAGTATGTTGGGAAGTCATGTCCTATGGAGAAAGGCCATATTGGAATTGGAGCAATCAAGATGTGATCAAATCTATTGAAAAAGGCTATAGGTAATATAATCTTTTGTTGTATCTGTCAGTTGAAGTTGCCATGGTAATATATCCTTGGTATAGTTACGTTGTCTCATTGCAAAAAGGACACAAATAACAAAGTGAAGGACAATCACAAAAAACTGCTACTGCTTGACAAATGGAAAATATTCTCTTTTCCTTTGTTCTAAATAGATGTTCATTGCTATGCACTTTCAGGATCCATAATATATAAATCCTGGAATTTTACTTTTCTCCAAAAATGGAAAAAATTACTTGGGAGTTGTCGCCTTATGCAACTTGATCGTGGACTTGTCCATTTTTTCAAAATTTCTGCATTCCACATTCACTTTTGAAGAAAGTAGTATGCTCTAAATTAAAATATTGTTATAATTCGACATTAGATGCAT
>JAHLJT010008446.1:105090938-105142230 GCA_031308135.1 Acheta domesticus
AATTACTTAATAACTGGTAGGTAAAAATGTAGATTTCCTTACAGCTCAGATCTTGAATATGAGATTTTAATATTACAATTGCTTCAATTGTTCCAGCAGTTACAGGTTTTTTACATCAATCCAAAGGGAGTTCATAATTGAAAATACTCTTTCCACCACAGCATTTTTGTCTGGTACAGCCAGAGCAAAACTCGCAACCACCTCTATGTTTTTTCATTGATTGTCTCTACTTTTAAATGTGAGGAAGACATCACACCATTTTTTATCAATGTCTACATTATCTTTTACCCATTCCTCAAATTTTCTGGATAAACGTATGTTGAAATGTAAGAGCTAAGTAGTGAAAACCAGAGTGTGTCAAGGGCAAGTTCTTATAACTAAGAACGAATAAACAGGAAATTTCATGTCTCGTTAATATTTTGTCAGAACAACGAGACACATAAAGAAAAGAAATGACAATCCCATTAAAAACGGGATGTTTAGTCACCCTAGTATACTTGTGTTTAGAAATCTCACCTCCACTGCTGTAACTTAAAGGGGGTGGCTTCTTATGAGTAACTTATCAATATTTTGAGTTTGGATAAATTGTCCCAACTATGTAAAATGTCAACTGTCCTTTAATAAATATTTAAAAAATTTAATATATTGAATTCTCTGATAATATCTACTAATTCTAATTAAAACTTTTAAAAAATAATTTACTTTATAATAAAGAATAATACAAAAAGTTCACTTTCCATTCTGCTAAATTATTTTAAAATGTTTTCAACAAGAGTTTGGCTCCAGTGACACAGGAAATACAGAATACATTGCATGCATTCCAGGAGATTCTAATCTAAATTCTAACGGTTAGAATTTGCTTTCCTGCCAAATTAAGGCGCTAAGAAATATTTTTTCAGGGCTCAATTAGTATTTATTCAATACCATAAATACAAATCGAGGAATCTTATCATTGGATTGCACCAAATACTAGTTATAATATTGGATGAAAATATCCCTTTGACTAATTCACCCCACCCTTGAATAAGTCAAACCATTGATTCTTAAATCTAGCAATGGTAAGATTCCCAGCTTAATAGAGGCTTACTAGCAGGGGTGGATTAATACAGAAACAGAATAAGCACATTCTTAGGGTTCCCACTGGAAATGGGCCCCCAAATATTTTTTAAACCAAATTTTATATTGGTTCATAAAGCTACAATTTTTAATTACCTTATTTACTAGATACATAAAGATAGTAAATTTAATTCACATTGAAAAAAGATAACAATTTTTAAAATCTTTATATTACAAAAATGTAGAAAAATTATTTTAAATTTCATTTAAATGCAGATATTGTGTTTATTATCATAATATTAAATTTGTAAATGATGAATGTTATAGAATTATTTTCATATTCATTTTGATTATTTGTGAACAAAATATTTTTATATTAGTATTAGGCAGTCACATAATTCAGTCATGCGTAGGAATGCCTGAGTCACTATTAATCTGGCCCTGCTTGCAGGGATCATACGTTCAGATACCACTTAATGACAATAATTTGAAGTATCTCTGTCAGCATTTCTTGCAATATTGTAAGTAGGTGTGAAGAGAATTATAAGATTAAGAGCACTTAAGGTAGCAGGAAAAAGACCAGTAGATATGCATGGCAAATATACAAGATTCTCTCTTTCATGTGACAGTAAAATTAAAGTTCATGAACATATACAGTCCTTTCCAGGAAAATATAGTCATTATAGTGGTCAGCAAATATAGTATCTTCATGCAGATTTGAATACAAAAATAATGTACAATATTCTTTCAAAAACAAATATCCTGGCATAAAAGTTGGCTATAGTTTCTATTATAAATCAAAACCTTTAAAGAAAATGTCAGTCTATGGTTTGGAAAGCCACAAGTATATTGTTGGGTCCATGAAGAGTTAAAGGTAAAACTCAAATCACCTTATATTAATGATGCTGCAAACACCACAGCAATTGCAGAGCTAGCTATTCACATGCAAAGAAGCAAAGAATTTTATAATGCTCTACAGAAGGACCATTCTGATGCAAATCATGGAAAAAACAACAATGTAATATGTTGTGATTGATTATATGCAGGACCTACCCTTGCCAAAAAGACCTGTGCAAGAACTATTTTATTTGGGACAGTTAACAGAATTTTGCATTAATAATATAAAGATGAACAGATCTGTGATTCACGTCTACCATGAAGGCCAGACAAGAAAAGGACCTGATGAGGTATGTTCTTTCCTCCTACACTTCTTGCTCAGTGTTCCAGCACAGTATGATGAACTTCACATATTTTCTGATAACTGTAATGGGCAGAAACAAAATCATTCTGTATAAAAATTAATGTTATGTATTGTGGACATGAAATGATTAAAGAAATACAACATTATTTTCCTGTCAGACGGCACATTTTTCTGCTTTGTAATAGGGATTTTTCTATTATTAAAAGAGCTCTTCACAAGCATGACTGAATATACAGCATATTGTAATTGACTGAAATAATCCTTCACAGCAGTTCTTCTTTTAAATTTTCTGTTGTCGAAGTGAATACAGAATTTGTCAATTTACAATTTTAAAAGCAGATGGCAAAAATACTACAAGAAAAATCCAGTATCTGTAGAGACTGCCAGTCAAGAGAGAAGAAAAAATGTAGATGTTGCTATCAGTACTTTCTATCATTTTATTTATCATGAAAGGTCTCCAGAAGTCATCACAGCTTTGCGATTAATCAATGGAATAACATCTCACATCTTTGTCTTACTTCATGATAGGCATATATTTGTTCAAATGGCAAATGAAATTGCCTAACCAGGAAGAAGAGTTAGCCTAAAAAAACAAAAAATAAAAATAAAAGCAGATCATAAAAAACGAATTGTTTTGTGTAAGAATACAAATTTATTACTTCAAAGAAAAACATTAACTTATTTGTTAAAGGGGTGTATGTCCACTACATTTAACTATTTCTAGGACAGTCATTTTTTATTGTATTTTTAAATATGCTGCTGAGAAATATGACTGGGGTGACTGGGGACACTTTGATTTTGAATGCAGCAGATATTTTCAAAACTTGATAGAATGAATAAAAATACTTTTTTGTTTTCCTGTAAAATTTGTTTTTTTGGACTTGGGCTCTTTTGACAAACAACTATTATTATCCCTTCATCTTCTATTAATTTACATTTACAATAACATGAATAATAATACTACATAATTTAAAGCTTCTGATATAGGCCTACTACTTCTTTCTTTTCTGGAAAGAATTTTCGTATCATCAGCGAAAACGTTCGAAGAGTACTGATGAGTAGATTAATTAAGCAACTTTAAACACTTCCGTTTTTGGTGTGTTTTTATGTTGTCTTGTTTCCGTTGAGAGTTGGTGATTAAATTGAAATTCAATTCTGTTGCGAAATCCCTGAACACTTGGAGTACGAAAACACACCAAGACAACTTTTTGATTTTTCAGTTTGGTTATGGCCCTACCCAAATTGTGCCATCCATTCCAGACGTAACGACGTAGACGTAAGTGCGTACCGTTCGTCCATGCCGTGCCGATCCAGTGCGCTTAGGCTCACTACGACGAGGGTTGTCCATAATGCACATAAAATGTTTTTGGTTATTCACTGTCTGCGTGTTTGCCTATCTGCCTGTCTACTAGAGGTCTGCATTCTGCGCGATTTTTACCGACCAGCGCTTGCTCGCCTCTCTTCTCTCGGAACCACGAGCTCGACTGTCCTTCGCAGCCGGTTGGGGACTCCCGTTCGCCAGTGACCGACCGGGACTCGGCCGCCACGCAATAACCGGCCGTCACGTCGGAGTAAATATGGGATGCCAAGTTCCAGGAAAAGGAAGCTAGCATTTTTTGAAGATGGCGCGCGCGCGCATTAATACGCCGCGCCCCGCGGAGCTCGCTGGCGCGGTGCGCAGCCCAGCGAGACGGAGAGCCTAGAGGCGAGGCTATACTGGACCGTGCCTCCCCTACTTAAGGGGGTGCAGGCGCCGGCAGAGTCAGAGAGAGATTCCAGAAATCCAGTCCGTCGGTCGACGCAGCACGAGGGAGGAAGCCGCACAGCCCAGGAGCCGTGCCATCTAAAACGCAAGTTTTAGTCTTTTCTTATTTTATACCGGGTGCTTTTTTATCTTTCGCCGAAGATGACGCGCCGCTTGCCCGGGCAATCGAGCCGTCGGTTCCTCGGGGACTTATAAACAAGGCTCCCCTTTCATTCGGCGCGTTCGTCGTTCGGCGCGTCCGGGAGATACACCAATGTCCCGCGAGCGTTCAACTGTGCAACATGAAATTTTCTTTGAAGCAGAGAATATTTCTTTGCGACACCTTCGTTCGACTGAAGTCTGCCAGTAAGTGCCGCAGGAGGTTTATTAACAAATTTCCGGGCGTGAATATTCCACATCGGTCAACAATTTTGAAGCTTGTAAAGAAACTTCGCACCCATGGAATTTTAATTGACAAATACAAGTGTCGAAAGCGCCATGTCCTGACACAAGAGAAGGCGAACGAAATCTCCACCAGGTTACAACAATCTCCAAGAAAGTCTCTGAGGGGCCTCGCACAACAGGCACGTGTATCCACGAGCTCAGCCAGAACAGCCACTAAGATTTTAAAGTTCCGGCCATACAAGGCCACTGTTGTTCATGCGTTGCAGCCTCGAGACCCAGAAGCCCGAGTACGCTTTGCGGAATATTTTTTGCAGAGCGTACATGACGGTGTTCTTGATCCAGCTTTGACGTTTTTTTCTGATGAAGCGTGATTTCACCTGAGTAGATACGTCAACAGCCAAAACAGCCGCTATTGGAGTGCAGAAAACCCTCACCTGCTTCACGAACAACCACTTCACGACATAAAGATCGAAGTGTGGTGTGCTTTGAGTTCCACAAGAATTATCGGACCTATTTTTTCAACACCACCGTTACTGCTGACGTTTACATACATCAAATATTGGCATTATTCTTCGAACAATTGACACTAGAAGAAAGGCACTATGGTTACTTTCAACAGGATTCGGCAACTGCTCACACTGATGTTCGATCCATGAACTTTTTAAACAATGTTTATTGTGACGATTGTTTAATTAGTCGTGGGTTATGGCCTCCTAGATCACCTGATCTATCCCCTTGTGATTTTTTTCCTGTGGAGGTACTTGAAAGATCAGGTGTACGCAGAAACCCGCATTCGGAGGAAGAGCTCCGGCGCTCTATTGAAGAGAAAATCGCAGCAATTCCTCGAGACTTACTTCAAAGGGCAAATCAGAATGTTTTCAGAGGTGCCAAGAATGCATTCGAGCCGAAGGACACCACTTTCAGCATCTTCTTTAAGGTACGTTAAGCGGCGCAGCGATAGTTCTCGGATAGCACGAGAGTTGAGTCAGCGGTTTGCCGGGCGAATGAGCCTTCGACTGCCCGGGCGACGCGGCCGGAATCTTCGGCGAACGATAAAAAAACACTTTGTATTATAGTATTTTCTTTGCTTATTGAAAATATACTGCAAGTCCATATTTACATTATTAGAGATCCCAATTAATAAGCTTTATTTTTCAACATTGTGTAAAAAGTTGCAACGTCAAAAGAATTGATGAAAATTATTTTAGTTTAAAAAAAATACTCCATTTTATGAATGGAATGAATCGTTTAATTGAAATTGTATTTTCTTTCGATAATAATTAATTAATTACAATTTATTGAAAGAGTTCTGCGATCACTACGCGCGGGGAGTTTAAATCCAGTACATGCGTTGGTGTCGAAGCTGACTAAGGCCTTGGTGGGATAAGCCGATGCCCATATGCTTATACCGTTAAATACCACAGACGCCCCCCTGTAATGGGGTACTCCGACAGAAGAGCGATTGAGAAGAGCAGTGAAGATCGGGGTACAGTCAGAAAGTCCATTCTCTCTCCTCCTCGTGGTGGCCCCTGGGTACTCTCTGAGGTAAAACTCTGAGAGTAGCCAATGAGAGAAGGGCAAGGGCGGGTCTCCGGCGCCTTAAAACGGGAACATTTGGGCTAAGGGAAGGAAAACCCTGACAGAAAACCAAGGGGGGAGGGGACCTCCGGAGGTGTAGTGAAACCAACCTTCCTAGAGGAAGGACACCTCAATTACAAATCCGGTCCTCCAGGGTGGGGGTTGAGAGTCGGGCCAGCTCCTCGTCTCTCAGAAAAACATACCAATGCTAAAAAGTCTAATCAAGGAACAAAGCTGGACCTGAAATATAAACGACGACAAGGCAATCGAAAAAGGACAATGCAATTTGGAACATGGAATGTACAAGGCATTAACATAAAATGCTTACAAGTTTTCAAGGAGTTACACAGATTACATCTAGATGTGGCAGTACTCACTGAAACAAAAAAGAAAGGACAGGGAAGTGCAATCCAAGAACAATATATCCATTTCTATAGTGGGGTTGATAAAAATCAGAGAGCAAAATGTGGGGTTTCTATCACAGTCCATAACAAGTATAAAAAATATATTACAAATTGGGAAGCTATTTCTTCCAGAATAGTAAAAGTGGAAATGAAAGTATATAGTCTACGTGTGGTTATTGTAGGAGTGTACGCCCCAACTGATGATGCTCATGTGCAACTTAAAGATGATTTTATGCAGGAATTGACAACGGCATTAAGTGAAATTAGTGACTGGAAAGAAATTTTTATGATGGGCGACTTTAATGCAAGAATAGGCAAAAAAGTGGGTGATAAGATTGTGGGGCCTTATGAGGAGGATACTCTTAATGATAACGGAGAACGCCTTATTGAAATCTGTAATCAGTTCTCTCTCCGTATAACAAATGGATTCTTTCAACATCAAGATGTACACAAAAAATATGGATTCAACAAAGAAGAAATTTATCAATTATAGATTACGTGGTGGTAAAACAGCAAACGAAAGCTAAATTTCTAGATACAAGGGTGTATATGGGAGCAGATTCTGGCTCAGATCATTATCTATTAAGATCCTCTGTCCTTTTTAAGTACGTAAATTATGTAGATGAAGATCGTAGACAAGAAAATAGTATTCCCAAACAGAATGTTTTTAATGTATGTAAGCTTCAGAATGCATCAAGGTTTAAATACCAACAATACGTAGCTCAAAGTATTAGTACCATGCCAATGGAAAATGCCAACCTAATATACCAAAATCTTAAAAACATTTTAAAGAATTCTGCAGAATTAACTATCGGCATCAAGGGAAAGGTACAGAAAAGATGTGAATGGTGGAATGAAGAACTCGAGAAAATGGTTAGAGAAAAGAGAAAAGCTTACGAAAGGTGGTTGTCTACAGGATGTTATCAAGATAGACAAATATATGTAAGATGCAGAGTAGAGGTTAAAAGAAATGTCTAGAATAAGAAATGAATACTGGCGAAATAGATGTACAGAAGTAAGTAAACTAATGAGGAGTACAAGGTCAAGAGAAGCATGAAAATTTGTCAATACAGTCCGGAAGAATAAAAAAGGGCATTGGAAAGTGGATCCAATAGACCAGGAAAAATGGAAAAGTTACTACGAATATTTACTAACTGAGAAGAGAACAGAGTATATGAACATTTCATATGAAACTCATGAAACTGAGGAAAATGTTTCACAAATAACAAGGGAAGTCAGTAAGGTCCTCATGGCAATGAAAAGTGGTAGAGCTCCGGGACCTGGAGGTATCCCAATTGAATTAATTAAAACTGCCTCTTCAAGTGCCATAGATGTCATAGCACAGATCTTCAATAAATGCGTGGAAGGAGATTTAGTTCCCGAAGAATGGAAAATGGCACACATTTCATCTATTTATAAGAAAGGCAACAAGAATGAATGTGAAAATTATAGGGGCATTAGTGTTACCAGTACAATTGGGAGACTGTACGGCCCGATATTAGGGAAAGATTGGAAATAGAGATGGAGAAAATGGAGGAACAGAGCGGTTTTTGTGCAGGGAAATCTTGCATTGATAACATATTTTGTCTAAAACAAATTATTGAAAAACGAATGAGTGTAGGCAGAGAGATTCATATAGTATTTGTGGATCTGAAAAAAGCATTTGACTCGGTACCCTTAGCCAAACTGTGGGGATACTATGGTAGATGAGAATATAAATACAGTATATATAAATGCTATAAAGCGTCTGTATGCAAATTGTCAAAGCTGTGTAAAAGTTGGTGCAAATAGTTAATCAGCTTTTAAAATAAATAAAGGCGTAAGGCAAGGTTGTTGTATTTCCCCAACTCTATTTAAAATGTACATTAAACGAGTTCTTCACACATGGAAAAGAAAATGTAAGGGTATGGGAATACCTATTGGTGGAGATTTCCTATATACATTGATGTATGCAGACGACCAAGTGGTCCTAGCCAGTGACGAGGATGATATCCACTACAGGACTCGAAAATTAATTGAAGAATATGAAAAGTGGGGACTTGAAATTAATACACCTAAAACAAAATATATGGTAGTGAGAGGAAATGGCCAGGACCTGTTAACCCATAGGGGTGTAATTAAATGTGTAAAGGAATTCAACTATCTGGGTGTAACCTTAACAAGTGATGATCGTGATAGCAAAGGTGTTTTAAATAAAACGTACAGGGGTAGGCAAGTAAGAAGATCTTTACATCCATTGATATGAAATTCAAACATAAAAGAAATACAAAAATTACATTGTATAAAATTATTGTTGAAAGTCTATTCACATATGGAGCTGAGTTATGGACTATTAATGCTAGGGATAGGAGTAGGATTCAAGGAACAGAATTGGAATACTGGAGGCGGTGTTGTCAGATTACAAGAAAGGAAAGAATGAAAAATCACAGAATAATAGAAATAATGAAACCTGGAAAATCAACCTTAGAACTGATAAAAACAAAGGCTTTGCTATGGTATGGGCATTTAAGAAGGTTGGACAGTGAGCGACTACCAAAGATGATGTGGGAATACCATCCTGAAGAAAGAAGATATAGAGGAAGACCAAGAAGGAAGTGGGAGGAAGACATAAGATCAATGATGGCTGCGAGAGGTTTAGAAGACGATGCTTGGGAAGATAGAAGGAAATAGAGATTAGGCAGCGAGAAACGGCGACAGCTGTAGAATACTCGCTTTACTTACTTACTTACATGCGTTGGGCGGCGGAGATACCGAGCGTTCGGCGGCGGTCGAACGCTCGAGCGCTCGGCGACTCCCGAGTCTCGCCGACGCTCGACTGTTCTGCAGCTAAGCGGAGCCGCAAGACGGCCGGTCGAAATGCCCGTTAAACAGCGATCCCCCCAAGCGACCGTTCAATGGATTTTCTCCAAAATTGATATTCCTCAATCGATTTAAAAGGAACTCGAAGTCCTGTGAGTTTGAAAAGGATTTTTTGATATTTGGGGATACTTAACATAAAGTTTCAACAATATTTTCAAAATTTTCTCAAAATGGTTCCAAATTTTTGGATTAAAAACTGTCCTCGGGTAGCGTAATGGACGCTTAAAAAATGGCGCAAGTCTAATTTTTGTTGAAATCTCTCATTTTTCGAAGATTTCAAAAGTTACGTATTTTTTTCCGCCTCTTCCTACAACTATTTCCTACAACTTTGAAGATAGTGATTTTTTCCTCCTGAATAAAGTCTGTTCTTCAACGACAGATCTTGAAATATCATGTATAGGGGCGGCTTTTAATGGAATGTTTTTTTCTTTTCACTTTAGAATAAAGCCGTTTAGTATAGACATTTAATTCATATTATGACGAAAGGAAATGACACACTTTTATACGCTACTAGGAAAACCCGGCAGACGTTGTTCTGCCCTTCATCTCCCTCTTTCCCGTTTCTCACTGTCTCTTCCTCCCTCCCTCACGCTGTCCCTATCTGTCTCTGCCACTGTCTCTCATTCACATTTAATTGCAGATTCTGCACATCTCAGTGCAGGTGAGGTAATATCGCGAAGCGCCGCACCAGCAAAAATATAATAGAATGCTCAAGAAGCTTTCATCCTGTAGATTACGGTGTGAGAAACGTTTCTTTGAAGCCTTCGGCCTCAAAATTTTAGTTTGTAAGGCCATAGAACGCATTGTTAAGGAGTTATTTAACGATATATATTCTAAATCCTACCGAATGTTTTACGGGTTGCATTTAGTGTAAATATTTAGTGTTGTTCTACAGCGCCATGTAGTGGAGTTTCAAGAGATTTAACAGAACATAAACCATCTCGGTGGAAAAACATGCAGACGTCCCAACTTTCATGGAGATTGGTCTCACGACATCGGAGTTAAGCTCTTTATATATATATATATATATATATATATATATATACATATATATATATTATATATATATATATACACACACAAGGTGCGATCAATAAAAGACCGGACTGATTTTATTGCGCGCAAACCGATCAGCGGATCTAAACAAGGAAGACTGCAGCATCCAGGGGCACATTTGACAAGTAAAACGGCAGCTGTCGCGTTTGTGTACGTTGAGCCGTTAAGCAGCAACTGCGGTAGTTGCGTGAACCTGTTCGTCACCTCGTACAACGGCAAGAATGGTTGGAGTTGGAGGAACAGCGTGTGCGCGTGAAACTTTGTTTCAAACTTGGCAAAAGTGCTACGGAAACCTTCCGAATGATTCAACAAGCCTTTGGGGATGAAGCTATGAGTCGAAGCCAGTGTTTTGAGTGGTATAGTCGGTTCAAATAGGGCAGAACCTCGAGATTTGCGAACGGGGCGGTCTTCCACATCGACGACCCCAACCACGTCAAATTCGTGAGCGATTTGGTGCGGGCAAATCGCCTGTTTAACTGTTAGATACTGCGAGATAGTTGATAACTGCGAGATAGTTGATGAATGTGAACGTTAGTTTTGGATCCTGTCAGACTTTTTGACAGAAATTTTGGGCATGTCGCGCGTCGCGGTCAAAATTCGTGCCGCGAGTGCTGACTGCTGAACAAAGACAAACACGTGTGAACATTTGTCAGGAGCTCCTGGATCAAGACAACGCCGACCCAGATTTTCTTAAAACCGTTAGAACCGATGACGAAAATCAACCCTAATATCAACCTTGAAAACGCGCCGATTCGTAGTCAATTTTGGACATCAAAACCAATTGTACGACGGACCTGAAGAGGATCTCTAAGGTGGCTTCCCAGGCGGGTTTCGGGAGCTGGAAGCAACGTTGGGAAAGATGTGTCGCGAGCCAAAGCAACTACTTTGAGGCGACAAATTCGAATAAGTTGTATCTATCGAAATAAACAAGTTATAAAATCAGTCCGGTCTTTTATTGATCACACCTTGTGTGTGTGTGTGTGTGTGTGTGTGTGTGTGTGTGTGTATATATATATATATAGATATATATATATATATATATATAATATATATTAGGCTGTATCGAAAAACATAGAATTCAATAGTGAAAAAGCTTAGTGAAAAAAGTTAGTTTTCGATGCAAGAACAACATCGGCACCAATGAAACCGTTTTTAAAATGGTTTAGGGGTGCCACAAACCCCATAAACACCCATTTTTCGGCTGTTCTTCGCTACCTTTTAGAAAATGACGAATGAATATTATATAACCTGATTTTTATCAACGGAGTTGGGCTGAGATGGTGCCCACGTTACCCCGCAACAATTTTATGATCATCAACCAATACTTATTTGACGCAAAACAGTGTGCCACATTATCTCGAATATGGCCAATTTTACGTTAAAACCATAGAAATAGACACTTTTCAATGACCATAGCTCCGGAAATTTTTATCCAATAATTTAGATAGGATTAGAGCTTGAAATCTTTAGTTTAAGAACTTTGCTTCGCACAATTTAACTATTTCACTTCAATCGGCTAAAACATCGCCGCGCGCTATCGCTATTTACGCCCCACATTTCTTCTGCACTGCTCTATATGATTCTTTCTTCACTATTAAGCTGTATTCATGATATTTGTAGAGGTTTAGCGAAAAAAGTTAGTTTTTCATGCAAGAATAACATTGGCACCAATAATAACAGTTTTTAAAATTAGTTCAGGGGTGCCACAAACCCCATAAACACCACAGTTCTTTGGCATTTTCGCTACTTTTTAGAAAATAACGATTAAATATGTAATGGTAGTTTTATCAACGTATTTTTGGCTGACGTGGTGCCCATGTTATTTCACAACAATTTTATGATTATTAAACATTACTTATTTGACTCAAACAGTGGGCCACATTAGTCCGAATATGGTCAGTTTTACGTTAAAACGATATAAAAAGACACTTTTCAGTTGGCCATAGCTCCGTAACTTTGTATCCAAAATACTTTAATTTGAAGAAGATTAAAATTTAAATTTCTATTTTAAGAAATTTACTTCGCACAATTTAACTATTTCATTGCAATCGGCTAAAATTGCACTGCACGCCATCACTGATAGCAAGCCTCATTTGAGCCGCACTTCTGTCACTGATTTCTTTATTCACTATGAGGTTGTATTTGTTGATATCAAACGAGTTTTGATGTTTCAACACTTTAAAGAACAATTTAGAATTTGGGAACTCATCAACTTGCCCATTTTTACTGCTGGGCCGTGCTGTCTACAAGTTGCCCTCGTGCATATTGTGATCCCACTGCTTGGCCGTGAAAGCACCCAATTTTGGCATAGACTCAGACGGGACACCGCACGTTACGGCCCCTGGCACGAGGAGCCCAGTGGGATCCTGCCATATAGAGCAAGATGGTGAGAGTTGTGTTAATTGAGTTGAGTTAAATGAGAGTTGTGTCTGAATGATTGTTTGACGAAGTTCTGAACTGATTGGTAAAATCGGGTATTGTAATCAAAGTTGGGAGGGTCTCTGGGAGGATCTATTACGCCATGCGTAGTTTCTATAACAGAACATTAAAAGACCTACCATGTGGCTACTGTAAAGGACGTACTATAAAGTTTTCTACCATATGGCGAGAATACCACCATTTGGGGACAATTAACAGAGCAGATGAATTGCGGTTTGGTCTTCTCTGTAGCCGTTTGTGGGTGAGTCCGCGAGGTGAAATTGGTGTAATTTGGCTTTTGAAGGGACCACGCCCAGTCATGAGTTGGGCTAAATAAGGCGTGGGCCTTAAATGTTTGCACTCTCTTATGCCATAGACATTAGGGATGGATGTGTAAGTTGCTCTGCCTGTCGTTTCCTCATCCCATCTGCGTCGCCAGATTTCATTTAAACTTAATTTTCATTGTTGTGAGTGGAGATTCTAAATCACTTACTTGCATAATTTGCCATCTATCCAAATATTACGAATGTTGCGTTAATGTGATACAGTTAAACTGGCTTCAATGCGGAACCTCAAGGGACCAGAATTTTTTCCGCATTAGACAAGATTCCACATTATACAGATAAAGCAAAACTTCTCTAAGAATACAGCACAAAACTGTGTACAGTTTAAAGAAACTTCTCTATTTACTCACATTGAAGAATAAAGTTCACTCACAAATACTTTTGATACATTTATATTGTTAATTTATTGTGAATGGTGTACACATATAGTATTACAAACACAATTTGAAAATATTCCTGCTACAGTACTTATTACGCAAGAACTCCTCTTACTTCTGCTTCCACATAACTAATAAAGTAGCTTGTTTGAATATTTTTGTGGTCATGTCACTTGCAATACATTATTTTACATTGTATAATATCTGAAGCAGATTGGGGTTGTCTGTGTCCACAGCGAATTGCCCTTCATCACTTATGCTTTGAATAACATGTGCATGCTTACGTATTTTGGGCTCCACTTCTTCTTCTTCTGATCCGTCCACTTCACATTTTTCTTTCTCTGAATTACGAATTGTCAATAAATCATTTCAAAGCAGTCACTTTCTTGATTTGCTTTATTGACAGTCCTCCCAATTTTACGGCATCCAAGACTGATACAAATCTCGCCACAGCATACGTGGTTTCAACGACAACATCCGTCTGTAGTGCGACATAAACGTGTTAACGCCCATGTCCACGGGTTGCAATACTGGTCGAATTGGGTGGAAACCAGGCGAGTTTTACGTTCGAAAGAGACATCGAGCAGAACTGTCAGTTTTCTTTAGAGAGTTTCCCAACGGCATAAGTTTTAACTTTAACAGTGAGTGATTATTATTCTCCACGATCTCCATTATCTTCTCCACGAAACAGTCCAAAAATGAACTAATTGTAAGAAAATTACAGAAATCCGCCGTGACGCCTGCGCGAAATAATTTCATCCTTACCTGAGCTCGCGCGCCGGGCGCCTGCAAACAATAAACGAGGAAAATGCCACAAATATGGACGCATTTCCGCTTAAAGGACTTACTTTTTGAAGATATTTGTGTCTGATTCCACGTTGGACAAATTCCGTATTATACAATGAAATACTGTAGAATTTACTTATAAGTTCGCCAGGATCTCGGTTTCTGTTCACATTTGACAGATTTTCGCATTATACACGTTCCGCATTGTTCAAGTTTTACTGTATCTAGCTGCTCCGTACTTCACCACAAGTAAAATTGTAGCATCACTAGTTTAAAAGTTGATTTCATTGTTTCCCGTATGTCTGCGCGCACTAGGCCGTCACAGTCGGGACGGGATGATCCGCACCTTCCGCGGTTTGCAAACAGTCTGAAGGAAATACCATTTGGTGATTCCAACTGCCGTTCCGTCCTTATCGATGACTTTCTGGTGTCGTGAAAGTAACACACAAACATATAAAGTATAAACAAGTTTTATTTACAAAAATATACACAAAATGAATTGATCTCCCCCATACACTCTTTCCGGTATTTCTCGACCGCCAGCCGCGATCGTACAGTCTTGTGGGTACTCCACATTTAACAAAGACCCCAAGTGCACGCTCCTACCGCAGTACTCACGTGACTTTCGTCACCCGTGCAACGCACGAAAACGCTCCAGCCTGGGCCTAACTTTTGCGCTAAAGCGCGAGGTCTTCCATAACAAAACCCACCGGCGAGGGCGAGTCGACCCAATTCATACCCGCTGGCTCACCCTCGCGTGACCACCGTTGCGCTTGGGAATGGGGTTGCATATTACCACGTGACAACTCAAGATACGTCGGCGTCACCTGTCTCTAAAAATATCTGCACCTCCAACGCCGTGCGTCTCGCCACCCAGTGCTCAGGTATACAAGACTTCAACCCTTTCCTCTCACGCAGGGCAGCCAACGTGACGATACAACGTGATTAGCACGCGATTCAGGTCGGGGCGGCCTTTCCGGCGTTTCATTTGTGAGGTTATATGAAGCGAAAATGGATGTGACCAATTCAATTATGTTATACAGAATTATCCCGAGTTGCACAACATGATATTAAATTGTATTTAATGTACGCTCCGAAGTGTAATTAAGTTGGTTAGCTAAAATATCTGTACTAGGGGTAACATTTGTCAAATTGAAAATATTAGATATTTATAAGAAGCCAGTTGCGGGTCCTTGGGGTAGGCAAGCTAGACATTGCCTACCCTAATGAATGTACTAGTTTAATACATTTCATAATAAAAAAAACTTATTTTTGTATGGTTTAAGTATTATTCAAATAGAAATGTATAGTGAACGTTTAATTATCGTGACACGAGCCATATTTCCATTTCAAACGTTTTCTAATAGCCCATGCGCCATGCTGTCTCGTCTCTTCCCGCAGAGACACGCGCCCGTTTGCACATCTTAGGGTAGGGACGCCCGGGTACTTACGCACAGTTTTCTGAGAGGAGACACTATAGTGAGCGTAGAACAGTAGCATGCGGTGTCCATGCTGAACGCGTGCGCGTTGAGCGAGGGCCAGCAGATTCTCTTGCTGCCTGCCTGCACGGGAGACCCGTATTTCCACACACAAGCCGGGTAGCGCATGTGTTGACTGTTTTGTTGTCAAATTAATAAGTATAGAAAGCGATTATTATTTAGAAAGTATTTAGCTTTTCATTTTAAATTAGTTAATTGATTGATTATAGTGATTCCGAACTAAAGTAATTAGTCCCGTAAATGTAGCGCATACTTTTGTTTTGGGAGGTGTCGGTGATCTTGTCCCGCTGGCCAAGTTCCTGCGTAGACTTACCATCGGCTAGCGGAGTTTCCCCAACCAGGTATCTCTCACCAGCGGGTACCGTCCAGCCGGGACAAGCTCTAAGCTCCCGACCGGTCTCCGGCACGTATGGTAGTGTAGTGCAATCAAGGATAGGGCAAGGAATGGGAAGGAAAGATCGCGCGCGGTCCGAGGCCCATTTGATAGGGTACCAAGTGAAGTGGGTCAGTGCGTAGCGCGCTAGATTCGCAATCGGGAGGCTTGTGTTCGATCTCTGGGCCAGCCATCCTGACCGGGGTTATCGTGGTTTCCCTTGGTCATTAGGCTGGGATGGTTCAAAAATTCCACGAACACATCCTACCATCATTCTAGTCCTCTCACTCCTCATCACCACCCTATCACTGCAATCCTAATAATAATAATAATAATAATAATAATAATAATAATAATAATAGTATTACAGAAGAGTGAGATTGGTCCTGCAGTCTGCTCTGAACTCCAGGAATAAAATATCAGCAATAGGTAGTTTGACGGTGCCTGGAGCCGAATACAGCTTCGGACTAGTGGGCTGGACTAAGCAGGAAATTTGCATCATGGATAGAAAAACAGAAAACTGCTTACAGTGCATAATATTGCCTACCCTCGTGCTGATGATGTACATAGACTTTGTGTCACGTAAGGAAGGAGGAAGAGGCCACAGACAATTTTTAGCCTCCTGGCCCAATGCAATTGTCGGGATGGGAAAGTCAGACATCAAGATGACCCACGACTGAGGCAGGTGAAATCTGACCGAAGAATGGGAAACAGAAGCATTGTAAGTGTAGCAAGAAGCATTACGAAGAAGACTAAGCAAGACACGCAGAATGACAGAGACACTGAACTTCTGATGCTACACTAACATGAAATGTGAGACACAAAAATGTTAAAGAAATCGTGGAGAGACAAACCACTCTACGGGCAATATTTGAAACGAATGGACAGGGTACATATCTATAAAGATCAATCATTAGTGTCTTAAAAGGGAAAGAATGAAGCCAGAATCGGAAGCACGTATAATAGCTATCAAGATCAGGCCTTGAGAATATGACATTACTCGTATGATAAAGCGGTTCTCAAAATTTCACAAGATGATAAATGCCACATTTGCCAGGAATATGTAGAAACCATTGATCATATTGTCTCACCTTGTCTAATCCTAGCAAAGACCGAATACGTAAAAGAAACGACAGGATGTGTAGTTACTTCCACTGGCAGATCTGTACCACCCTAGAAGTTCCAAAAACATGCCCCAAGTGGTACTAACACTCACTAAAACCGGTGATGTCTGTTGGATTGTGTACAATATTGTATGACCAACAAATCCAAACTGATTGCACGATAGCGGCAAACAAACCGGATTCAGTTATCCGGGATTTGGAGAAAAAATCGTGTCTACTTGTCGATGTTGCTGTACCTAGCGATTAAAACGTCGTTACCAAGGAGACAGAGAATCGTCTTAAATACAAGAGTTTGGAAATCGAGTTCAGTCGAATGTGGGGCGTAAAAGCACAGGTCGTCCCGATAGTTATCGGAGCTCTGGGATTTGTTCCGCAAAATTTGTGTAAGAACTTGTCTAAACTTCCAGGTAATTCATAAGACTGGGAAGTGCAAGAAATCGCTTTATTTGGAACAGCCCATATTTTGCGCAGAGTATTGTAGAGGCACCGACATTCCTTAGATCTGCTCCTTAGGTAGCTGGTTGCAACCTGGAGTAGATTTTCTTTTGAGCAGACTCATAACATCTTTAGTCGTGACGTAGTGGAATAATAATAATAATAATAATAATAATAATAATAATAAATTATTATTATTATAATTATAATGGCGTAGGGAATTAACGACTCCATCGCCCGCAGTACCATGCAGGAGGGTAGAGGCTGCGCAATCATCCCGGTTTCCTCTACCCACAAAGAGGCGCTGACCTCTGTCCTAACTTAGACATCCTCCCTTTTATATTCCGCCCTTCCCCTTCCACCGGGAGTAAGAAGGTGGATCGAGTAGCTCACTTTCTTCCGTCACGTAAATCCCAGTCATTTTCCATCTGCAAATATTTCCGAACCCTATTTTTCCCTTCCCATATTCGTCCCCATATACCCCTCGTCTCCCAAAATCCAACCCTACTTCAGAGAGCCACGTGGGAGTCGGGTAATGTCGATTAAAAACTGCAAATAGGGCAATGGCAAATAACACCTGGCCGTAGGTATAAAAAGGCGTACCTATCTCTGATGGAGAAAATTAATTTGAGAAACCTAGGAAAAGTGCTGCTGCCTGGGGAGGGCCAGGGCACCTCTGGAGCCATCGCTGTAGGCAGTATGCGAACCGATGATGGCAGGATGATGACTAGGCGGTCACCTGCCGGGGAACTCGAAGAATCTACAGCCAATCACCGAAGGAGGACAAAAAAAAACACTATCTCCGGCAGAACCAGCAATTGCTGTTTCAATGGAAACTCAGCCACTGACCACTCTTGCTGGCAAGCTAAGGGAGAAAACGAAATGGACCAAAGAAATGAATGAATACATCGTTTAGTGCTACCTCAGAATAACCAAACTGGAATCGGAGTAACAGAGAACCTGTTGTATACCAAATAAAACAGTACTTGGAAGACTGCAAACAACAATTTATTAATCACCAAAATCCAACAGAATAATCCAGAAAACATTCCAAGGAGTCACGATATCAAGGAGATTTATCTATAGCCGGGTCGTTGTACAAGTTACTAAAAGCCGTTAACCAAAGAATTACAAAACAGTCGTGCCAGGTACAATAGCAGAGTCTGGTAATGTCTACGTAGAGCTGCTGGTACGGAATGCCGGGGCCCTCGCTCCGCGGCGGCCTCGCGGTCTTGCAACCCCTTCCGAGGAGGGGTGACGGCTCCGTGCCCCCTCTGCTACCGGTGGAGGGAGGGGGGCGCCTTCAACGCCTCGGTCGCTCGACTGGGGCGGCGAGGCGTATCGATTCTCGCTGCAGTGGCGGGCTTCTGAAGTGCCCGCACTGGCGAACACTACATCCTCCCCACCTAATTGTGGGAGTATGGGGCGAGGCGCTTCTGTAGGCGCGCGCTGCGGTGCCTGGGTGCTGCCTTCTGCTACTACTGCTGCCGACCAGGCAACTGCCCCAGTCGCGCCTCCCTCCCGGAGGCTGCGTCCTATATTTCGGCGTTGGTGCCGTGGTGTTGCTGCTGGTGTTGGCCTGTGGCGCTGCTGGCGGGCTTTTGGAGTGCCCGCACAGGCGGACACTAAAGAACCATTGAACCGAATGTTTATTGGCAAATACCTCGAAGACTAGCTCTTTTGAACTTTCCTCGGAGACTAGCTCACATCTCGAAGAAAAGTGAAAAAATCTAAAATATCAACCTCTGGCAAATGAGATATGTGGAAATGGTGGCAATTGTATAATTCTAGGTGCCAGAGGTGAAATTCACAAGTTCCTGCATGAATCCCTGACTGAACTGCAACTGAAAAAAGTGTTATACATCCAGCTGCAGAAGATTGTCATATCAGACACAAGTAACATCGTGAGGAAATTTCTAAACATTGATGGTTGATCCAGTGGTGACTATGACAAATGAAACTTTTATCTCTTGTTCATGGTAACCGAAAATTCTGACTCATAATCTTCTACAACTAGATTTGATTCCCCTGAGTTGCTTAACACTTCCATATTTTTGTCCCCTATTTTAAGATTTTAAAACTCCACAAACTCAATCTGATTTTTGTTCTGAATGCGAACATGTATAAGCTGTAAAAGGTTACTATTTTGTATGTTTATGTGTATAAGTTTTAAGTCATATTAAATTGAAAATTGATTTTTGCACGCGTAAGAAATGTATTGTTTATTATTTACAGTTATTGTTTTCTTCGTATTCCCTTCACGTTTTCAAATTTAATGTTCCAAGGCAAGTTGCAAATTCTTTGCACAAAATACGCATGAAATACTTCAGAATTTACAACACATTCTGCCGGGCGATATTCAATTAGTTTCTGCTCGTTTGTCTAAAATCAGTGTTGCCTTCCTTATGGATGAAAATTACGGTGTCGTAGACTGAATATAACCACGGAATAATGGGGTTTAATCAATGCCACCTGCATAGATCTATTTAGGTGGCGTTGGTTTCATTCCCGTCATATTCACAAAGATCGCAGCGCCAAAACAAGAAAATAAACGTTTTTGTCAATTTCTTGGAATCTTATGGCCAGATCGGAAAACAAATTATCAGTTCCCCATCAGGAGACCGAGACGCGTTCAATGACACCTCATATGTCTCGATTGGTGCTCGGGAAGTGGTCTAACCGTGAGAGACGGAACCGTATTTCCACACGTACCCCCACGAAGAGATTATACAAATACTATATAGGGATTATCACGGACTTTTCAATTTTTCTTGTAATTACTTGTAAATAGTAGATTTGTCTTACGTTAGGTTCTTACATGTAAAATTTTCATTGAATGTTTATTTAACCTGAGGGCTACATCTCAGTATTAATAATTAAAATTCATTTCTAAATTTTCCTTTCGGATAAAGAGTTTTTGTACAACACCAGATTTTCAAAACGAATTTGTTAAATAGTAGACCAGACTGGCATAGGGGCTGGCGTCCGGGTACCGGTCTTCCTACTAAGGCTAGGCCGACGCTTTCGGTCATACACTTTAAGTTAAACAGTAAACACATACACTGTTGTGTGGTAGTGTAGTGCATGTTAGTATAAGTGTGTGTGAGTAAGGAGTGAGGATAGGACGAGGAAGAGGAAGGAAAGATCACGCGCGGTCCGATCAGAACAGCCGGCCGCTAGAATTCTCCTCCAGACAGTGACTGAATGCAAGTGTCGAAAATCAGGGGAATTCTGGTGAATCAGCTGAATCGTCAGGTAAATTTTCTTTACGTCTGTTATGAATTCAAACCCGCATTCAAGAACGTGTGTTACCGTTATACACATGGGTAAAGTTAAGCAAAGCCTCGATCTATATTATCGATAATATAGATCTATGTTACTTTTGTATTAAGGTTTGTATACTTAACGTGTTTATATGATAATCACGGAGAACCTATCAAATATTATATGCTTTGTTAACAATCTGAAATTTCAGAACGTTAGATGTGATGGAAATGAAAAGATTAAATTAATTTTTAACAAACATTAAAAAATGTAAATAATGGTAACATTTATAGAATCTATAATTATGAATAGTATTATATCAACTAATAATCAATAAATTTTGATCTAGAAATGTAAATTCTTGCGCTTTGTGAAAAATATGTACTTTATTTAAAAATTGAATTATTTGAAAAAAAAAAAACAAAAAAACAATTTCGGCTTTAAACACCCGTAACTTTTGAAATTTCCAGTTTCACACGACAATTCTTTTTTTGCGTGAAAATTTAGGGTTTGTATAATATTTTGGATTAACAAACTCGAAAATCACTTTTTACGTATTTTGGGAATTCAGGTTTGGATAAAACTTCCCTTTTGAATTCGGGAGTAACAACATTGGTATAAATACAAATGACACGAGGCTCAAAAACCTTTTCTTTGAACTACTTGCTACTAGGAGAATCATGTTTTAATATTAGAATGGATTTTTGTGAGATTTCGATTTGTTCTGAAATTCGTCCGAAATGTTACGAAATTTTACTAATTTTGGTATAAATAAAAGAAGGTCGATGGTCAAACATATGCACTAAATATGACGATTCTAGCTTTTTTACATCACATTAACAAGTCAAAAATTTGTAGATCAATCGGAAGGGGTCATGCTTTTTTCGGGTTATTTCACGTGGAATTACCCACAATTATTTTCTCATAAAAAAGGGTCCAATTTTTTCTTTAAATTTTTTTCTCGAGTAGAGCAGTGGACGCTTAAAAATGCTGCATGTCTCATTTTCGGCGAATTTTCTGCAGTTTTCAAAAACTGCTAACAAAACATTAACATTGCAAAACTACATTATGATGATAGAGTTTTTACTTAATGAAATATGCTCTTTAAAAGTAGATCTTGAAATAATATGATTGAAAAACTCCCAATATTTTAAAATTATAAATGTAAATGTTCAACTTTCTTTAAAGCGTGGGGAAGGTTGGGTTCAGCTGTGATTCTGATGGTTTAAGAGGAAGTGAACGGCATGCTGAATTTAAGAATTTGATTTCTCTAAATGTGGCCGATCTCCGATTTCCTTGATTAAATGTCCCAGTAACCGCATATATCCTCGTAATTCCAATGAAATTTCACAGGCTTGCTATAGTGAGAAATGTTCCACCAATGTATAAATACGCAATATCGATCACTGCATGCCCAGTCGTACCGTCGTTTAAGACAGGGCAGCTCAAGTGGACGGCCCACCTGGTGCGCCTTGTGTCAGCACTTAGCTGCGGACAAACTTCGAGACCCGTTGTCTATTGAGTCAGCTTGAGGGCGTGGGAGGGGACAGAGAGGCGCTGCTTACATTGCTGATAAAAGGGAAAGGAGTAGTGAAAGGGTAGTGGGACATGGGCCACTGCAGTAGGCGCCCGCGGACTGTTCGGACCTAAATCTTGCATTTGAATAGCTCTGGTTTAAGAGAAGCAGGGATAGTGGACAAGAACATCCCAGGAGATTCCAGAATGAATCAGTGGATAATAAAATAGACAAATATCGTGATCTCCAGTTAGAGCTGGAAAGACTATGGAAACGGCAGGTCAAGGTTGTTCCAGTAGTATTAGGGGTTCTAGGGTTTTTATCCAACCCTGAAGAAACTTTAAGTAAATGTGCGCAAAATTTACTGCCCAGAAGCAAAGCTAGGCGCCATCGTGAGTATCAATGGATCAAAGGAAACTGGGTGAAAAGCATAGTAGTCATTGACCCCAAAACATAGTAGGGAGAGTTAGGTTAACTGGTCCACTTTTTAACTAGTTCTAAAATGTTATTTACATGACCCATAGACGTGAAATTTCGCATGATATTTGAGAGAGGTTTTCTCGTTATATTATGAGAACAAATAACATCATTGTGCTTACAGTTATTGTCAAATATGGAATGTTTTATTCATTTGCAATAGGACCAGCTAACCTAACTCGTAAGATTAAGTGGACCGTGAATTGAATAAGCTGTAGAAATAAATTACTTTTAATAGACTGTTTTAATGAAAAATCATTCTTCTACAAATTGCCAGAACCTTTCGCAATCATAAATAAGAAAACGGGCCATGGACCACCTTTTCCCAAAACGTGGCATCTAAAATTAAAACTTGAAAATAACTGTGGCAATGAATTAAATTAATAAAATACCGAAAGGCGAATAAATTATATAACATTACAGATATAATAATTGCAAATCTACAAATACTTCTTCCGAATACTACTTCCGAAAATAGAGGGGGTAATTAACCTAACCACCCGGCGGTCCAGTTAACCCCACAGCACATATTTTCTTTATATGCCCGAAAACACGCAAGCCGCGACGTATTATTAAAAAACAAAACACGCTGTTATAGAGCAGAAATACTAACAATTAATTTGGGGTGAATATTCTCATTGTAGTTGTTATTCAATCGCTATAAAGATGCGAAGTAGATGAGAGGTCGAAAAAGCTTCTGACCTATCAGAATAAAAATTCCTTTCCATGCTGAACAAATGAAGTCCTGCAACTTATGATTGTGGCTTAGATTATCAGTCCTGTCATCCTACGAATGCCATCCAGTGGAAAAGGTAGGAAACACTTCCCACCAACAATTAAAAGCATGGACCACTTAACCTAACCGGTCCAGTTAACCTAACTCTTCCCTACTTGTTACATGCTTTTTTAGTCTTTCGGAATTACACAGTGCGAGAGGAAAATAATGGATTAATATAATTTTAAATTATTTATTTTTGCTGTCGATGATCAATGTTGTGTCTCATTGTAATACAGAAACGGTTATTAAGCAGAAAAGATTTTACTTGTGATTTGAATTTGTGTAGCTTATCGATTTTAATTGTTTAATGTCATGTGGTAATCTCTTGTAGAATAATGTACAGGTGTTGCATGTGGATTTTTTACAGTGAAATGTTGACACTAGCACCTAGATATGCACATGCATAATTGTATTTCTGCGTCGTCGTGTTGTAATCATAGGCGTCCGCGGCCTAAAAAAAGAGGAACTTCATTTCTGGGCCCTTGTGCGCCCCCTTTTCTGTAAACTTTTTTAACATATAACCTGTTTTTCTAGGAAATAAAACAGACTTCAAGGGGAATGAAATTTTCATTTTAATAATCTTTCTCTCTGTATATATATGTATATATGTATATATATGTATATATGTATATATGTATATATGTATATATGTATATATGTATATATGTATATATGTATATATGTATATATGTATATATGTATATATGTATATATGTATATATGTATATATGTATATATGTATATATGTATATATGTATATATGTATATATGTATATATGTATATATGTATATATGTATATATGTATATATGTATATATGTATATATGTATATATGTATATATGTATATATGTATATATGTATATATGTATATATGTATATATGTATATATGTATATATGTATATATGTATATATGTATATATGTTATATATGTATATGGGGGACTTCTTCCCCAAATGCTGTGTATAAATTCCCCAAATAACAGCTTAAAAAGTGGGATTTATCATTTCTATGCAAATAAAATGTCGGGCCGTCGGCCCCGTGGCCGAGACCGCTAAAGCAGTAGTGCCATAGTGATCTCGGACCGTGGGGCCGCGGGTTGAGTCCCGCCTCAAGCAAGGTTGTATGTGTTCGTCCTTTCACCCCTATCACCACCATATCATTTCATCCTCATAACATAACGATTCAATAATGGCCGCTAATGACCTAATAGTTGATGCGACCTTAAACAACAACAATAACAAATAAATAAAATGTCGGCTTCTCTGCCCCCCATCCGTGCGCACTCTTATGGTTGTAATTATACACTTCTCTATTCGATGCAAATTTATTCCCATCTTAGAGTACTAAGTCAGTTTTAATAAAGAAAACACTCATTCCTAAATGAAGGAGCGGCAATAAAAAGATTTTTAATTTAATAATAAATTCCATCCTCTTTTTGCGACATGATCACGATTCCAAACTACAACAGCACATACTTTCTCGCGTTATTGGAAACAACTACGTGATATTGAAATATTGCATTCTCTGCGCTACTAATATCTCAGCTATTGCTTGAAAACGTCCAGTTCAAACAAAACACCTGTGATGCTTATCTGCATTCATTTCAATAGTCAGTAGCAGCAACCATTTCTTACCTTGACAAATGAAACAAAAATAGGAATAAATTTGACTGTTACAGTTCTGCAGCAAATTATACAGAAGCACTGTTGTCAGTGCAACATTGTCAAAACTATGTGCATTCGCTTGGTGAATATTATCAATTCTTTGCAAAAACACTTATTTCCATCTGCATTCAGATTTCAACTTATCAACTTGTTTGTTAGTCATAGTACATCATAAACAGTCGATAAATAACTCTAATACTAGTAAACTAATTAAATTACTAGTATTCCACGATTTGTAATATTAAGTGAATTTATTACTGCCTTTTTATATATTGACACCGCCTCAAACGGAGCGCAGGAAATAAAACTTTAAGGTAGAATGTTCGTTAGATCGACCACGATGAAGTACTCCCCCAAAATACTTTAAATGAAAGTAAAATCTCTGTTTTTCAAGACGGTAAGGAACAATTTGGCCTTGACAGGCTTCATTTTTTTAATAAAAGAAGTTTAAATTAGTACAGGCTCTTAGGGGCCGTCCATAAATTACGTAACGCAAATTTCTAGTATTTTCATTACCCCTCCCCCTTGTAACGCACTTCCCTATCTCTTTGTAACGCAGCGTAACACTGCCACAGACCCCCCTCCTTCCCCCTTGAGCGTTACGTAATTTATGGGTGATCCCTTATGGAAAAACTTTCTTGGGTATAGTTTTCTTTAAGTTATGTACCGTTCTGGTACTATTTTTCTGGTTCTATTTTCTTCAATGCGCATTAAATTCGTTTAGGGATCACATGATATTAAATTGTATATAACATACCTCACTAGGCACTCTGAGGAGTAATTTATAAAAAAACTGCTGCGAAATTCATCGCAAAAGAAAGTACAAGCTCTCGGCCTAGTAGTTACGGCGTACAAATCATGCTATTGTCAGTACTGGTTCTCTTAGGGCACAAGAGAAAACCGCGACAAAAAATATGGATTATGTAATAGGTTTCGAATCATTTCTGGAAGGTTTATTTGGAAACACCAGCTCGACTAAACAAAACAGTTGCATCTTATCACCGCCACCATCTCGACATTCTACAACAATGCGCTTTTCAAATATCGATGCGGCATTGTTGCGGAAATTTCAATTAAGCTTTGCAGATTGCTTAAAAGAAATGCATACAATGAGAATACAAATCGAGTAAAAAGTGAAAGTGCAAGAAAGTACAAATAGAATTAATATTGGCATTTTCAATAGTTAATTATAATAAAAATTAAAATAATTATTTTTCATATTATTCATTTAATTTTTCTCGAAACCCATAGTTGGTGTGAAACCTTTACGCAGGGTAATTCAGTTGTCGTTGGTAATACGCCGGACCTTATCCCACATGTAATGTACAGACTGAATTTGCCAAAGTTGTATACTTTTCTTTGTTTAGGTTTGTAAATAATTAACGTTTAACTTCGGACTATGCGTTTGTGCTCGTGTAACACGGGCTATGGCAATTGAGCGAGCGGTCTCATCTCGCGTTAGGCACTTGCCATTTCTCTGGAAAACTCAGTTGCCAAAACTATCCGAGAAGCTCTGGAAACGAGCACAAGGGAAATAGTGCGCGAGGTCAAGCATCGCAGACCCTCGTCTGGCGAACGATTCATGCGGAGGGATTACGATTTTTACATTTCCAGCGGGTGCAGCATTTGCACAGTAGAGACTTATAACGTCGTTTTCAATTCTCTAGGCATTTCTTGTGTAAATGCGAAGGAATTTCGTTCTTTGGTCAGGTGAAGCGTGTTTTACAAGAACTGGCACAGTTCATGTGCACATCTTGTATGTGAGGGCCGAGGAAAACCTGCATGTTGCATGTAGTGTAGCTCACCAAGGGCGATTCTCTGTAAATGAGTCGGTTGGCATTGTGAATGAATTTATCATCGGTCCTCACTTCTTACTTGAGCGTATAAGAGGCGTTCAGTATCTGAATTTTATAACAGGTACTTCCAAGGGTTTTGGAGCTGGAGGTTAATGAAAGACTGCGTTTATGCTACCGAAGTCGAGGATCGTGATAACCTTATTCGGTGCATTGAAACCATAGCGGCAGAAATAAGGTTCAATGCGGCAAAGTTGTGCGCGTCACAGAGGACGTGCGGCGCAGACGCCTGCATTGCGTTCACACAGGAGACCATTTTGAACATTTGTAGAGCCCCTGTTACACGAGGTGGAATTGCGAAATTTTAGCTGCTTACGCAAATATGATAAACTATTGTAAAAACACTTAAATAATAGTTTCTCCCTCTCTTTTCATATTCGTTAGAAAAGAATGCAATAATAACAACAGGGAACAATATTTAATGTAATATTTGGGATACCTTTTTTGAAACAAATGACCAATGGCAAAAACTTTTTTTTCAAAATTTTGAATAGGGTTTACACTAGGGCTTACTCCTTTTGCATTCACGAAAAAGACTCATCATTAGTGTACTCTATCATTGTGCCCTGCATGAACAACGAGGACTGAATCACACTATATATTTCATTAAATTTAAGTAGAAATTACGTAAATACTACTCGTATTTTCAAAAAATTGTACTTGACATTTTTTAAAGAGCTAATTTTGTACAGCAGACTTTGTCTAAGGCAATAACTCTATCTTCTATTTTGTAGTTTTAGAATTGTTTTGCAATTTTCGAAAAATCGTGAATTTCAACGAAATTGAGTCCTGCATCATTCTCTTAAACGTCCTGCGCGTTATTCAACAACAAATTTTAATAAAAAAATTGTAGCCTTTTTTTAAAATCTCCGAGAGGCTTCATGTGAAGTAAGCCCAAATTTAAAATAACGGTTTCATATTCCAGGGGCCGCGGCATCAGCCGGAACGATTGGGGATATCAATTTTGGAGAAAATCGACTGAACGGTTTATGCGCTAGCGTTGTGCACAGGGGGACGGACAGACCGATTGACAGAGGTTTTGCGGTCAATCGATTTTTACTTTCCCGTATACGTACGTATATACGGAGTATATACGTAGTATGGGGTAAGTTATGTAATGCTGCGCGAAAATACCTGCGGATTTTCGGCAGCAAAAAATTCATTGCCCGTCCCTGATAACGAAAAAGTGGATAAATCCAGTTGCTAAATTACGGGGGAAAATCCTCTAACACATGGTGCAGCCAGAATCCGTTTTGTGGGTCCTTGTTACCGAAACACCAATTGAAAGCAAAACGTCTATGTCTGTCTGTGAACAAGGGTAACTACTAAACCGTTCAGCCGATTTCTCCAAAATTGATATTCTCCGATCGATCTGACTGATCTCGCGGTCTTTTACATTTGAAACATATTTTAATTTTGGGAGGTACCTTACATGAAGCTCCTGGGGCATTTTCAAAAATTTCCAAAAAATGACTCCAACAATTTCGACATTTTGTTGTTGGATAGTTGGAAGTTCGTTTAAGAGAATGGCAGAGGTTTCATGTTGGTTGAAAACTAATTTTTAGAAAACTGAAAAAATTGAAATTTTTGTCGGCGTCTTCCTACAACTACAAAATTGAAGATAGAGATTTTTCCTTCAAAGGAAATTTGTCCTCCAAATTAGTCCTTTCTTTATGGCCATGTACATTTTCTTGATAATTTTAGTAGATTTCGCGCAATATTGCGTGCAATATGTGCAATTTAAAAAAATACAAAAAGATTTTCTCAAAAACGGCTCCAGATTTTTTCTGTAAACTTTTGATAAGGACAGAGCCTGATATACTCTATGAGATGACATAAACGCTATTTCGCTCTGTTCTTTATTGTTTTTTTTTAAAAATTACAAAAATGAAATTTTTTCACATGTCTCTCACGTTGTTACTTTTTACATTAGCGGGGATTTTTTCACATTATTATATTAATGAGTACATGCGCTTTAAATAACATTAAGTAAATTTTCACGAAAACAACCGTTTTCTGTGAAAACTAGCTGAAAATTCCGCATTTTTAGAAACGCTCAAACGCCATTTTCTCATAAATGACTCCAAATGTTTTCTTCAAACTTTTCGAACGGTTAGTGCTAATTTCACTCCTTAATATGACATAAGTTTATTTTGGGGTATTTCTTCATTTTTTCAAAAATTACAGAAATGTAACGTTCTTGAAAGATCTGACACACCGTTAATATGCACATTTCCAGCAAGTTGTTAACACTATTGTATTTGTGAGTTAAGGTGCTTTAAATTACTTTTAATGTTTTTTCGAAAACTCAAATATATTCTGTGAAAAAATGCTACAACATTTGCATTTACAGTAGCGCTCAAACGCCATTTTCTTAAAAACGGCTAAAATGTTTCAAAGAAAATTGCCATTCAGGAGGAGGTTTTACTGTGCAGGATTGAACAAAAATAGTAATTTTGGTGGTGATAAATAATTAATGATAATATGATAAATAATGAATTATAAATCTAATAATTTCTGTGTAATTAGTTCTTGTGTTGATGTCAAGGTTGCCAAATTGGAATGTTGGTATTCCGCCAATAAGATGTAACACCCCTGCCTAGAAAATGAAAGAAGGAAGTAAATTTAAAAAATAAAATAAAAATTACTATATTTATTTAATATATTAATCGCGTCGAATTCTATTCGCTAATAGTGATGTTCTAGTGTTATTCGATTTGAAAACCTTAGGACTGCGCATATTGGCTATATTGAAATTTGCCCAGTGCATTGGTGTAGATTCATGAAGAGTGATTTTGAATCTCAGAATCATCGCTGTACAGATGGAAGGTATTGTTTTCTTAATGAAATATTCTTATCAAAATGAGATCTTCAAATAAGGTCATGTTGAATTTTTCCAAAATTCTGGCTTCACATTCAGATTCAGCGCGTCGACATATATAGAGGAACATGTGCCAAGCCTTTGGATCTGAAACTTTTATTTTATTTTGTGAGTCTGTGTAATCAGTGAGCTTATCATCGCCTTCGGGGCTGCTCAGAGCCGCCTTGCCCAGTACGCAGCATTGTCAGCAGGTGCTTATGAAGATAGATTTCCCCGAAATGGCAGCATTTAAAAAAATCGAAATACAAATTTTAAAAAAAATGAATTGAAATGATCGAACTGTATTATCGTAAATTTTAATTGCTGTATAGATTAATCGACCTAAATATAATCGATTTAATTGTGTTTATTGATCATATAAAATAATCGATTGTTGTGCTAATTGCGATTAATTTCTAGTAACTAACCGACGAATGAACAAAATAAATCCACAGATTCAGTATACCGGAACACTGTGTTCCCCGAAATGAACTACTGTTTCCGCCCTAGCGAAGTCAGTCATTGCCGGTAAGTAGAGATCGTAGAGAGCAATGACTACACCATGTGAGTCGTTTGCTGCATCAAGGGTTGTCCATGGCGTTGGCGAAACTCATTACAGGGAGCGAATTTCTACGATTTTTCATATTTTTCTCCATTGCTTCAAGACATAGCTAAGAGCATTTTCTTGACATTTGGTTATAATTGGATGCTTTGTAAATTAATTTGTTAGTGCATATTTGTGCATATTTTATAGATTTTTCTTGTTGGGGCATATTCGTGTAATGATGGGAACAAATTTTGCACATATCGTTAAAATAGAGAAAACGTTTTGTGTTTTCATAGAATCTATTTGTGAGCGATCATTGTTAGGAAAGCTTTTCACAGTTTTCTTTTTTTTCTTCTTTTCTATAGATGATAAAATACTCTTGCAAATGAAGGATATTTCTTGATACATTTTTTAAATCGGATAGAAAAAGTGAAAGATGGCCTACAATGTAGGTACTTCACTACGGGGTACCTACTTCTAATTCACTAAGGTGCCTATTTACTTCAATTATTTCTCCCGAGAAGTAAATTAGCTTACATTGTGGTTGCATACATTATTTTTCAAGCATGCTTCTCCTGAATTTTATCAAGAAAGGTTTATACTGAAAATGAAATATTGTTAATTTTAATTGCAAATTAAAGTGCATATTTAACAATTTTTAGATCATCAATGCGTATTGTAAAAAGCATATTTCAAGATTTTTTAGGGCATAAAAGTCCGCTCCCTACTGATCACATTCTTTATTTTTTTCAGCAATTTCCAGGGGGCGACGGCAGCTAATTTTTCCCCAGCACGTATCTTTCTTTAGAGTGAATTTCTTTCAATAGGAAAAAATCAGTTCAGATTTCGACCTGAACCTGTTGAAGGTCCCTTGTAAGTCTGTCCATAAAAGAGGCAATTAAAGCATTAAAAAACATGAAAAAATTAACAATATCAAAAAATTCTACGTATAAAATGTTTTGATAAGCATACTGATAGGACGTCTAACGTTCTTAGATATTACTTTTTAAAATTCTCAAAAAAATGTTTTTTTTCGATATTAAGTTTTAATATACGTACTATTTAATTATATTATCCCACAAGCGAGGGCAAGAAACTGAAGCGATGTAGGTAATGTCGGTAGCTCAGTGATCAGAGGAACTTGGCGTAAACTAGAAGATCTGGATTCGATTCTTGGTCGACGTGACTAATACTTTCTACAATTCACTATTTAAAAAAATCAAATTCAGAATACATTTTTTTGAAAATTAATTGTGGATGAAATTTATTTTTATCCCTGTATTTTATCAAAAAGTTCGAAGTGTAAAGGCTTAAAAAATTAGAACATAAAATACGTTTATCGTTGTGTAGGACATGTTCAAGAAGTTAAGGTGTTAGAAACCAGTTGAAACATTTTCATTTTAATTGAGAATCTTGTTCAAAACATTTTATTCCGTCTCGTTAGAATGCAGTTTTTACCATCGATAAGCCTCAGGTATGTGGTGATGCTATAGGTTCAAAGTACAATTTTTACTCAAATTAGAGCTCAGAAATTGAAAAACTGTTTTTTAAATACCCCACTTACATACACTATGTGGTCAAAAGTATGTGGACACGGAGGCGATGGTGTTATGGTGTGGTCGTATATTTCATGGAGGGAGTTCGCACCCCTTTTTGTTTTGCGTGTCACGATCACGACACAGGCCTATGTTGATGTTCTAAACACCTTGCTTCCTACTGTTGAAGAGCAATTCGGGGATGGCGATTGCATCTGTCAACACGATCGAGTACCTGTTCATACTGCACGGCCTGTTGCGGAGTGGTTACACCACAATAACATCCCTGTAATAGACTGGCCTGCACAGAGTCCTGACTTGAATCCTATCAAACACCTTTGGGATGTCTTGGAACGCCGACTTCGTGCCAGACCTCACCGACCTACATCGATACCTCTTCTCAGTGCGGCACTCCGTGAAGAATGGGTTGCCATTCCCCAAGAAACCTTCCAGCACGTGACTGAAAGTATGCCTGCGAGAGTGGATGCTGTCATCAAGCTAAGGGTGGGCCAACACCCTATTGAATTCCAGCATTACCGATGGAGGAACACGAACTTGTAAGTCATTTTCAGCCACGGATACTTTTCGGGATACTTTTGATCACTTAGAATATGTCAGAAAATAATTAATCTTACAAAACTACAAGTACATGCTCATAACTTACATGCCCGCAAACCTAATGCAAGAAACCATGAAAACTGTTTCTGGTGTATTATGCTGTGTGACATTTCCGAATATTGTTTTTGACTCTTTAAATAACTTGTCGTTATCATCGTTAGTAGTCCTCATTTCTTCGGTAATATTTTTTAGACGTTCTTGGTGTCTTATATTTCTTTCAATTATTTCTAATGTGCGTAAGTTACTTCCAAATGTTTTCACGTTGGTTATATAAATAAAGTCCCTCTTTAGGAAACATTTTAGTGCTTTCAATTTTTCTTCTTCGATGTGTGTTCCTCTTTCGATTTAATGTTTCTGCATACACTTTATTTGCTTGGTGGAGCTGCGAGCGTGACGAGAAAGCCTAAGGCCAAATCGTGTGTGGCTGTCGCCGCGTCCAAGGCCCGTGTTGGCTGCAGTCCCGAGAGCGCTTCCGCGCAGAGGCCACTGTTCGTCCTCACGCCCGGCCTTCCACGGCGCCCGAGGAGCGATTGCAAGGCGACAACTATTTTTTTTTACTTTTGTTGCGTTTTTACGCAACAGAAAGTCCCTAAGCTCTTGGTAGGGCGTTGAACGCGCAGTAATCCTCTATTACTTTTTTTGCTATCAGCGCTCTCTGTATAACACATGGCGCGATATTATACAGAGTGTCCCACCAACTATGGACCACCCCCATAACTTCTCAAGAGTTCAGGATATCGAAATGCAGTTTTCGATTAACAATGCGGAATCATGGGGCAAGTAACATGCTATAGAGAAATTGTCGATAACATTTTTAGTTTTCGAGAAATTTAATCATCTTTGATTTTTTAAATAGAACTATATTTTTTTTCAGCAGCAATGTATAGATCATGAAAAGAGGAATAAAATGATGTATCATATGCTAGTATTTTGATAGTAATTTGAGTATAAAATTAGATTTTCTGATATGTGATTTTGAATTAAACGGACAAAATTTCGTGAAGCAGCCCTTGCAACTCTCGCCTTCGGGAAAAGTGACCTTCACGGCGTAAAGACTTGCGTGGAGAGAGGAGACTGAGAGGGGTGGCAATGAGTTATAAGAGGCCTAACTAAAGCAATCCAGGGTCTTGTCACAAAGGTCACATTAAGAAACACTAATTTCAAGTATCAGAATAAGAGATTTTTTCCATTGATTTATCTGCATGTAACTTGTCTTCTTTAATAATAAATATCATTTTCAAACTTGACAAGAATCCAACCACCGCCTCTTCGTTAATAAATTTAATTTTTAATTAAGATGATTATTCGTCCACTGCGCAACCGTACCTCTCCTGTTGTTCATAAATGCAAAAGAAAACATTACATTTCCGTCTTCTGCCGTGGATTTTCAAGTTTGTGGCAGCACGTGGCGTTATGAAGTGAGAAACTCTCCAATCAGTATTAGCAGTTGTGACTGCAGATGTGCATTTGTGTTAAAGTTTATTAAATTTACATCATTTTATTCCTCTTTTCATGATCTATACATTGCTGCTGAAAAAAAATATATTTCCATTTAAAAAATTAAAGATGATTAAATTTCTCGAAAACTAAAAATGTCATAGACAATTTCTCTATGGCATGTTACTTGCCCCATCATTCCGCATTGTTAATCGAAAACTGCATTTCGATATCCTGAACCGTTTAGAAGTTCTGGGGGTGGTCCATAGTTGGTGGGACACCCTGTATATATTTCTGTCGCGTCTCGTCTGCCAGTTGTGAACAGGACCGCCAGGTAGGATCTCCGCGAACGCGCCTCACACCGCGCGCCCCGGCGTCCCTACCCAGCGGCCAGAGTTGGGAAGGAATAAGGAAGGGGGTAAGGTTTAGGATACTTCACAAAGGTTGGACTAGCCCTTGTGAGCCACGAGACAATATAATATAATATATTATATTGTATATAATATAAAATTAATATATTAATAATATTTTTATTGCAGCCACATAGCCAAATAATATATATAAAATAAATTGAATGCCCTCCACACCACACATACACACATTACATTATTGATTTGCAAAGTCTCTAATTGACAGTTCTCATTTACTGCAGAGTTCTATGTGGTCAACAAATCTGTCCACTGTCCACATTCACACGTTTCTGTTGGTTCATGAAAAGCTGCGTTGTTACAAATCATACGGTGAAAGGAGACAACTATTGCCACTCCTGCGACTTCGGCGAGGAGGTCCTAGGGTTCGATTCCCGACGATGGCGGATTTTCGACATGGCTATAGTATTTCTAGGTCAAGTTCAATCGCTGTCTTGTGGATAATTCTAACGGCAGGTTGCTTTGATTGGATGTTTTCCTAGGTGTCTCCGATCAATAAAAGTAGTATGCCGGAACAGTACTTTAACAAACAGGACACGTATCGCGTACGATCTTTCCTTCCTGAATCTTGTCCTGCCCCCTCCCTTTACACTCCAACACACATTCTTATACTTACACGCACTTCACTACCATACATGTTGAGAGATCAGTCGGGCACTGAGAGTTAGTGAATTATAAGAACCAATTATTAACACACTGTTTATTCTTTTCAGAGTGTTTACGTTTTGAACCTTACATATTTAGATTCTTCTTTGAGTATATTTTTCTATAAAGCGAAAAGAATAATTTCACTTTTTTGGCGCTAAACCGGGCTTATTTCAGTAAATTGTGATGTATTACACATATTTCTAGTTTTCAATTAATTAAAATGTAATTGATTCTATCCTATTGTATCCAAGTTGACAACGGTATTATAATTAAATCTCATAACCCTGAATTTCATTGCCTATTGAGCCTCACTTGATCCATTTCCGTTTTAAATCTCGATTTTTTGATAGATTGATTAATGATTTCGGGCCCATCAACGGGTAGGGTCATTAGTCCCGTGCGTGTAGTGCATGTTTTATCGCGAGATGTGTGATGATCTTCCCCCACTGGTTACCGAGTTCCAGGGCTAGTCCAACCCCTGTGAAGCGTTCTACCCCTATTCTAATTTTTTTCTTCCCAATTCTGGCCGCTGGGCAGTGACGCAGGAGCGCGTGGAGTAAGAGTCGCGTACGCGAAGATCCTATCCGGCAGTTCTCTTGACAACTGACCGCGACGAGACTTGACAGTAATAATGACAAATATAATAATGAATGTTATTGGAGGGTTACTCCCTAGTGCAAGCGCTCAATGCTCTTCTACGGGCTTAGGAATCGCCTTGCTTCGATGTAGACGCAACAATGTTTTAAAAAATACTGATCAGAGCAGCTAGTCGCTAGAATTCTCCTCCGGACAGCGGCTGAGTTCGACCTAGCTATGTAGCTAGCGTCGCAAATCATGCCGTCGCCGGGAATCGAATCCTTCCGGTCCTCCCAGTCAGATGCAGGACCTTCCGGTCAGATGCACTGCAGAGACATCAATTGATGCCCTGAGCCACCGAAGCCGGTTTTTAAATCTGGAGAGTTGGACATCAAACTCTTGTCCGTTTTTTGTGGCTTCTCTATAGAGAAGCCCCTTTAAAATTTTGGACATTAGAAGTTTTATATTTAATTTATTCCATATCAAATCTTATCCTAGGTGTCTTGTCTGATTTCTTTATGCATTTTTTCGTTCGAGAACGCAGGGTGTTCTGGTCATTCTTGTTTCTCACTTTTTGTCACACTCGAGAATAAAACAGGTTTACTGAAAAAACATATATTGTTATTGCGTTTGTAGTATAATACTCAGGCCGAAGGAACTTGTCCACTCGCCCACGTGGAGTTGGCTGGAGTCTCGGGAGCGTTTCTGAACGGAGATCATCGCTTGTCTACAATGCTCGCCTTCCACAGGTACACCGATATAGTCCAGTCAAATGGTGAACAATAATGGATATTTTTGGTGTAGTTTTGAGATTAGGTTCCTATATTTATTTGGGGGGGGGTCGCTAAACACGAATATCGGGTTTGCCAAAAATAATTTTGCCTGGAAACGCGTTTTTATGCAAAAAATTTAATGTCACGACTTCTTTTTAGTTTTTTCAAGCAGTCGAGCCGCTAGAATTCTCCTCCAGACAGCGGCTGAATTTGACCTAGCTATGTAGCTAGCGTAGAAAATCCTGCCATCGCCGGGAATCGAATCCTTCCGGTCCTCCCAGTCAGATGCAGGGCCTCCCGGTCAGATGCACTGCAGTGGCATCAATTGATGCCCTGAGCTACCGAAGCCATCCGTCTGTGGGTAGATAATGACTCCTTATGAAATAAAGGAAGATAAACATCAGATGTAGTAGAAAAACATTCCTGTAGGTAATTGCAAAATATTCACACATTGCACCATCACGTTTAATCACTTCCAAAGGAAATTGAGTTTAACGAGGATACTCTACGGAGAGATATCAAGATAAGAATCTATCATATTCATATCATGATAAGAATATTCTTTGTTTACAGAATAATTGTTATCTCGTAATGAACTTAACATTTTCCAAATTCCCAACTTTTATCTTCCTTTCTATTATTCTAAAGCAAGGGAATCAAATAAGGGTCCTCCGTATGCAGGTTCCTCTGTTTCCATTAGGAATTATATTAACACTATTTCCTTGTCGGAATTAAGTGTTAAATGATTTAATTTTTACAATTTTGAATGGTTCATGTTTGTTTCGGTACTTTTTCTGTTTAACCTTTAAATAAAAACAATTATTTTATTATGTTTTGGTGTTATTTAGAATTAATCTTGCTCGTGTTGGGTGATGTCGATTAGAAACCTCCCAGAAACAATGGGCGGTGTAAACACCGCCGCGCTCTATGAATCGTTATGACAATTTGCGCACGCGATGCAAGGTTAAACACGAAAAAAAGCTTTTTGCCTTAAGCACAAATAAACATTATCTCCAGGCAGGTCCAAATTCTTATTGCGCTCATATAGCGAAGAGCGCGAAACGTAAACATGTTAATAAAACTTTATCGCAAAAATTCTACGTCTTCTTTTATCTGTATACGATAAAATATTGGCTCTGACCCATGCACCAAAACCCCTGGTAACGAGTTCCTGATCTTATTTAACTTAGAATTCCCTTATTGCTTTCTCGCTACGGAGTAGAGTGCAAGTTATGTAATGCTGCGCGAAAAAGCGGTGAATTTTCGGCAGAAATGCTCTTATTACAGGGCCGCGGTAACGAAAAAGTGGATAAATCCAGTTGCGAAATTTAGAAAAAATCCTCTAACACGTGGTGCAGCCAGAATCTATGTTTTGTGGTTCCTTGATGCGGAAAAATCGAATGATGGCAAAACTGTCCGTCAGTCTGTCTGTGAACAAAGCTAGCAGCTAAACCGTTCAGCCGATTTTCTCAAAAATTGATATTCCTCAATCTATCTGGCTGATGTCGCAGCCCCTTGAATTTGAAACCGATATTTTAATTTCGGGTGTATTTAACATGAAGCCCCTGGAACATTTTCCAAATTTTCAAAAAAACGGCTCTATCGTTTTTATTTAATGTTGTTGTTGGATAGTGTGAAGGAAGTTTAAGAGAATGGTGAGGTCTCATGTTTGTTGAAAACTCTAATTTACGAATTACGAAAATTCGAAATTTTTTCCGAGTTTTCCTACTACTAAAATATCAAGATCGCGACTTCTTCCCTCAATGAAATCTGTTCCTTAAAGATAGATTTTGAAATAAGGTTATGAACAATTTTTGGAAAATTTGAGTATTTTCACGTAATTTTGCGTGAAAATACGGGAGAGAATGTACGTGCTGTTTTAACACAACTAGTTTTATAAGGAGCTTGTACTTTGGTTCGAACCCATTTCAAAAGTAGAGCATCATGACCTAAGTGGGCAGCGGGAGCTTGTTACAAGACAGGAGTTTACTAAAGTACCTTGATTTCATCATATGGATGTCAAGAGAGAATAAACAAATAGGCCGCTCGAGCGACTTCATTCCATTTCTCAACGCGTCGCTTCCGGGGGCGACACTAACGGGTTCGCACAATCTACTGAGGAAAGGTGGGGGACTCAGACTTGATTGACTGATTATTTTGTTTCCGCGCGCGTCAACTGCTATGGTCACTAGTCCTATAGGTGTAGTGCATGTTGTATCCTGTGTGGTGGTGGCGGTGTTCTTCCCCTGCTGGAACGTGAGATCCTTGGCCAACCTACCCGTCCGGTTCCGAGATTACCCGTCCTGATATTTCTGCCGGCGAGGCACAGCCCGAGTCGGAACTAGCTTTAAGCTCTCGATCGGTCTCTCGGTGTGTTTGGTAACGTAGTGTATGTAAATGTAAGAATGAGTGTAAGGGGAGAGGAGGGGATAAGGATGAGAAGGGAAAGGTCGCGTGAGGTCGGTGGCCCGTCTGTTAAAATACTTCTACGGCAATCGCCCGGTGTTGATAGAGGCCACTGACAACTGTGGTTCAGGGCAGCCAGCCCCTAAACTTCTCCTCCAGACAGCAGCTGAATTCAACCTACCTATCTAGTTACTGTTGAAAATCCGCCACCTTTGGGACTAGAATCTAGGACCTCGTGATCAGAGACGCTGCATTGGCAACAACTGTTACCCAGGGTCGTGTCAGCCGGTAGCCGAGGTTGGGGCTACAAAATTTACATTTAATAAGAAACTATTGTAGAGTTTAATATTGTTATTGTGAGTGTTCGTTTAAAATGGCATTATAAATAAGACGTTATATTGAAGTGGTTTTAGAAAGGAAAAAATTGTGAGGAAAAATCGAAATAAATTTGACATTCTGAATGAAATAAGAAGTGATACTAGATTGAAAAAGAGCGTTTGACCGCCTGGGAGACTGGTGAGCCCGCCCCGCTCCTCCCACCTCGCCCCGCTTCACACCACCCCGCCCCGCTTCGCCACCCCACTCCGCTTCGCCCCACCCCGCCCCGCTTCGCCCCACCCCCGCTCCGCTTTTCCCCGCCTCGCTTCGCCCCGCCCCGCTTCACCTCACCCCGCTTCACCTCACCCCGCTTCACCTCACCCCGCTTCACCTCACCCCGCTTCGCTTCTCTCGCTTTGCCCCGCTCCGCTTGCCCCGCCTCGCCTCGCTTCGCCATGCTCACCTCCTTCTGCCCCGCCCAGCTCCCCTCGTACCGTCCAGCTCCCTCAGTCCCGCTCCGCCCCGCTCCGCCCCGCTCCGCCCCGCTCCGCCCCGCTCCGCCCCGCACCCCCCGGCTCTGCCCCCGCTCCGCCCCGCTCCACGCGCACTGCCCGGCTCTGCCCCGCTCCACTCCGCTCTGCCCCGCCCCACCCCGCTCTGCCCCGCCCCACCCCGCTCTGCCCCGCCCCACCCCGCTCCCCTGCCCCACCCCGCTCTGCTCGTCCCTGCCCCGCCGCCTTCTCTGGCAGCACCAAGCGCGCTACGCCGCCGCGGGGAGAAAGCGTCAGTGGCGAAGAGGCCGGTGTGGCTTACTCAGCTCCGAGGGCCCAGCGTCAAGCGACAATCGGCGGCGTGCTTTGTGTCGTGGTGCAGTGCACTGCCCGCCGCCGTCCCAGCATGGACGTGTTGATCGCTGTCCTCGCGTTGCTGGGCTGTGTGCTGCTGGGCTGGCTCCTCGCCGACAGCTTATGGAGCTTGATTGTGGGCTGCAAAGCGCACGTGTGGCCTTACATAAAAGGACCCGATGCAGACCTCGTGTCCAGATTCGGTAGTTGGGCAGGTACGTTGATATTGGCTTTTCTGGAACACTGTTTTCCTGCCTTATCTGCCTTTTTATCAGTGCAATGGATGAAAAGACGAAAGGAAAGAAGTTTCCCCCACATCTTCTGCATCGTTTCCTCGATTTTCTAAGTGTATTTAAGTAACTGTATTTATGTTCAGTGATATACTCGTGCCATCAGGCCAACTTTCTGCAGTAGTCATTGGACTCTCACAATTGTTATCATTCATGAATGCGTAGAGGTTGAAGTTCACTGAATACGATAACAGCGAATGAGACTTCCAGCACGGGACCTTGTGTGACCGACCCAAGAACATTGTTTCTCACAGCACGTTCTTTATTAGGAGGAAAATTCCAGTTTGATGTTTTGGGGAAGAAAATATTGTTTTGGGCCCCAATACTAAATTATTGCTGGAAAGATGTTTTCTGACAGTTTTGTCTTTCGTCAATCAGAATATCTTAAAGAAATTTTGTTCTTCAGAAAAATTTTTGCCATTTTTAATGGCCAAAATACATTTATTTTCTGTGTAATAATCAATTCATATTTTGTGTTAGCGTTCGCTTCATAGAGGTTGTTTTCGTAGTACGAATGCTTCTTTATTTTATTGTTTGCAAACTGCTGTGTGTTAACATTCACAATTTATGTAACGGCAGCGTTTAAGTAGTGGGTAGTAACCGGTAAAAAATCTGAAAGAGAGGATTGCTAACATCCTCTAACCCTAAAACACGTTAAGCCTGCAGTACTAAAAGTACACAAGGGTGAATTAATGGCGACAATTTGCAGTTTTAAGAAGTAGAAAAACTGTAGCAGTTATTTCAATTTGGCGCGATATTTGAATATACAAATCCTTCGAGTAATCACAACCGATTACCATAGAAACTTGAAAATTACTGTTGTACAGCGGATCATTTTTCGAATGAAATCACTATGAAATACGAACATACTTCTTTTTCTCTTTCATTACAAGAATGAATTAGTCGTCTGTACGTATTAGATGCGATCTTTTAGACGTTAGTTAAGTAGTGTCTCTTATGTGATATATCAATTCCAGAACACTCGTGCTTTCCGCCAGGAAACAGAAAATTAAAGACCAGAAAAGCTTGCGCTCACTTAGAATTGTTCTGCAAGTTCATTGTGTTCCTGAATAAAGTACCAGGGAACCACTCGAAGATAAAACTAGCCGATCCGACGCAGTGAGTCGAAGCCGAAAGTAAGAGGAAAATGAAGTAATCACGTTGCGATGCTGCCTTACTCAGGGTACTCGCAGTGCAGCGCGATGGAAGATATTTCAAAGGCACCGCGTCTTTTGAAGCCGCATTTTGAGAGGGCCTCCACTTTCTCCGAGATCGCACAACGTGCTAGATGGATCTTCAGATGTAGAGGAGTCTGCCCAAATTTCTCGCGAAGCAGTTTTCCTCTAACCTATTTTATGTGTCAGACTGAAGCGAGATGTAGATCTGTGACTGAAATATTTGATTTCCAAATTTTTACAAAAACGTATGCTAAAATCTTCCTGCAAATTTGCTTTTGGTGCCAGTATTCCCCTGTTTTTATAATGATTCTAATTAATCATATTTGTGAAATATTTACGCATAAAAAGGATTTTCAAATATTTTTTCTGCGACAAGCTTTCGAGACAAAATGATATTGCATGTTTCACTAAGGAAAGCAACTGCTAGAGTAGTATTGTTTTCTTCCACATAGTGCGATTTGGCTTTTCAATTGTCTTCCGTCTATACTGTGTTCACGTCTGTTGATCATATTACCCCCACCATCACACCACCCCCAGTAATGATTGATATGTATGTGTTACAACATGAACAACGTACAGAGAGCCCTCAACACAATGTACAAACCTTTTAAATCTCAGGTGGATCGTTTAAAACCTTAAATATTCTCAAAATGTTTTCTTGGTTTCATGCTTCTAAAATATTTATTTCTTGCGAAATTCCTACGATTTCACACCTATAGATCGTGTCATACCTGGCAAACTCTGCTTAGGTCAATCTTAAGCTTGCGAGAATATGAAAAGAGGTGACAGTGAAGATAATTATGTTGTTCCCTCTTTGCGGGATCATTTTCCCCTCTGGAGAGCAATGGTAGGCAGTGGGTCACAATTGAATCGTTCAATTCAGAAACAAGACAAACGACAAATTTGCCAATTTGAGGAAACAAAAACAAGAAAAGCAAAACTGTCTAGCATCAGGAACAAGTTTTTTTTAGTTATTTTCATTTTTTGCTCATAGCACGTATACGTAGTATACATATACGTAGTATACGTATACATATACTATAGTATATAATTCAATAATTTCTATTGAAGAATTAATTTTACTGATTTACGTAAACCCTTTTAGAAAGATATTCCATCATTAACTCATTTTTTCGCGCTTGTCTTTCTTCTGAAATAAACGATTCAATTGAAGGACGGCGAGGTACTTAATAGTAAGAGAAGTGTTGAATGAGCCTAGAGCCAAGCCGTGGAAGTCGTCAGAGGGAGGGGGGACTCCTCCTGAGGAATCATAAGACTCTACTTATGTTTCTACAAGAGTGCAAAGTCAGATAGCAGTAAGTCATGATGCTACTGTTTATCGTTTGGCAAAATGATACTTTTAAATCCTATTGTTTTCTCAGCGGTGGAATTTCAAGAGAAGTTTATTAAATTTATAGGGACTTTCTCTCTGTCGTGAGTTAAGTTTAGTTTGTGATCTCTTTCATTTCCTTTTCCACAACGCCTAACTTTGCCACTGGGTGTCTGTCCTAATATTATTTGTCGCTCTGTCATTGTTCTATCCGTAATGGATAGTAAAATTGGTGTGGTATTATTTAACCAGAATTAAAGCAAAAATGTGAAGCAAATCTCGTGTTATTGTTATTTATAAATAGGAAATATTTGAAAAATGATGGTGAATATCCTTAAATAACGATTTATATAATATTTATTGTTATTTATTATGTATTATTTATTACACTTCCATCTTTGCATGTAATTTCAAATGACCTGCATAGAAGCAATAGATTAGTGGGAAATCGGAACCTGGGACGGAAAAGGGGAAGAACGTTTAGTCAGCTCAGCTCAGTTTTCAGTTAGTGTTAAGAGCTGGGTGGAGTGCCAAAATCCGATGGAAGTGTGCTGGAGAGTAATTAGGGCTGGATTGTATCAGGCAGGGCAGTAGGCTGATCGTTTTCATCCGCCTGTCCGGCGCAGAGCAGCTGCGAAGGAAAGACTGGCCCCTTCCTTTCGAGCGCCTCGCCCCGCCCCTGCCCCATCCGCGGCTCCGGTCCTCCCGCCCCCGTCTCACGCCGTGCCGCTCTGCCTCTCCCCGCGTCGCGCCGACTTTCACTCTCCGACCTGCCTCCGACCCGCCGCCTCCGCCTTCGCCTCCGCCTCCACCTCGGCCGGCCACGCGCTTGTCGTCTTCCCTCTTTGAAGTTGCCGTTACCACAGTGTGGTAACAGTCGAGCCCGTTGCGGGTTTTACAAATTTGTTGGTATCACAAAGTGTGGACCCTCCGTTAGCATGATACACGGATATTTAGCACGGGATAATATCTCTATGTTCTGGTGTTTCGTTTCGTCGCGATTGATGCGCATCCTCACGATTTGGGATTCCACTCTTGTTGCTCAAGTTACGGATAATATTTTGGCTAATGGATTTCCGTTCCATTTTCGGTATTATGATGACCTGTGTAGTATTATGATGTTCAATGCCGAACCAGTTCTTGTCGAAAGTTTGTATTCATGAACCTATCGTGAAGTTTGCTTCCGCTTGGAACTAGTATTTTATGAGTTTGAGTATATTACATAAGAAGCAGTTGTACCTTGAATTTTGTTTATAAAGAGATGCAAATGAGCCGGGAATCGTTCATTAAACTTACCCGTTATTGAAATATACTTCCATGTAATGGAGAAATTCAAGTATATTTTTTATAAAACTAGACCAAACGTAAGCAATGCACACGACATTTTCCAGTCACGCATAGATACTTGTTTACACCTAGATTCTCATTTATGTAAGCCTTTGAGGCAATGATTTGTGCGTAACTCTTGTATACATGTTTAATCTGATTTTATAATGAAATATATAAAGGGAAGATTTGAATTTTTGCTATGTATAATCGCTAACTCTACGGTTTTTTGGTAATGAATGAACTAAAATATCTATCGTTAGTGGTATTTTTGAAGTCTAGTACAAGAAAATTACGCGACATACCAAGCGAATGAAGAACAACAATTTATAATATGAAGATCATTCCGCTATTATTCTAGAAACAAGTGATGTTGTAAAACTGGCGTATTTCAATTTCGTTATCGTATTGACTGTTGCATATTCACCATTTGGTGAATATTGGAGCAGTGCTACATGCACGTAAAATTTGAAATGAAATGAGAAGCGCATTCCTTGCATGACTTGCATTAATTTGTAGATATTGCAGACAGTATCACATATTCTTAAATATTAAACTAATCCGGTTCCATAATGTAAATGTGAATAGTCCGTAGGTATACAATAGGACTTGTGTAGCCTGGTTACTTTGAAATTGATGAAATGAAACATTTGCCTGTCCCACTTAATGACAGTGACTTTCAATGCCCTCACCCCATTTAACCACAACATGAATTTGTTTCACTTTTACCGACTTACGACAAAATCTAATCTCACTAGAAACCTCCTAACACGTGACATTTTCGATCCTAGTGAAGAATGCATACACTTGAAATATATGCAGAATCGTAGGATCATCATTATTTTTTGAGGAATTTTTGGTGGAATTAATTCACGGGAGCTCGGTAAAAGCGATACGACAATAGCTTTCAAATAATAATAATGAGCATAATGGTGGTAAATATTTCGTTCTAGATATCTTATCGATGCTTAAGATAAACATTGTTGCACCCACCATTCACGATAGTTTCGTTCGACACACAGGGCTATTGTACGTTACAGATTCGAATCTCTTAACCTTTCAGCATTGTTGCCTGTCAGCAGGTGTTTGCTCGTCGAGCTCGGAAGCACAGAAATTCACGGTTCTCTCAGCGCGAAGCCCAGATTTCTATCAGAACGAATATAATCAAATTAAATTATTATTTTATTTGTTCTATGCATTGTATTATTAGTGTTTATCCAAAGGAATGTTCTAAATGTGTGGAGAAACTGTAACACCCACTATCGAGAGTTATTACTGATAATCCAAACGATGAACAATAAAAAATGTGGGTTCGGTGCCAGCTGGAGAATAATTGAACGTGCAACTATCATAGCGACGAGCAGAAATTTCAGCAATGAAATTACGAAGCCATGCTATACGAAAATAATAAGTTTTCTTCTGTGAAGGCAATGAAGGGAAGTGACAACAGAAGATTTTATTGTCGAGAATTTAGAGAAGTAGTTCATAAGCTGTAACTACGAAAGAAACCATTATGTATTATTGGTTTTTGTACACTTTAAAGAAAAAGACAATTGATTATTCTTTCATGTCAATACCAATATCAAATTAAATTTTGTTGAAAATAATTAAACAGAAGAAAAACCAAGAATTATTTTGAAGAACCTGAATTAATTTTAAACGCATAGTCCTTCAAATACTTTAATCTGTATTCATATAATAAGCGATATTTGAACGTGTGCTTAAATCATATCGGGTTCAGTTACGCCACAGAAGAGGAATAAATGTGAATGTGGTCTTGATATGTTAACCAAGGGCATATTACTGTATATATTGTATTGTGATACGGGAGACGGGTTCCCATGACATTGCTTCACAAAAAGGTAGTTCGATGTTTCAATTTGATCACATGCAATATTATCGCATTTGAGTTACGCATGAGCCAATGCTTTCGGTTTCTTAATATCCACCTGTTACAGTTTTATTTGCAGGGCTAGCAAGAAGAAACAGTAATGTTGAATGCATTTTGCCTGATCATAAGACCTGTTGTTTACGTGCTATATAGGGAGAAATCTCTGCCCCTATTTCAGATTTCACTGACAATACACTGCCCATTTTCCCACTTCGCGTGTTCGCTAATAGCAGAACATCGTACTTTTAGAAACATCATTGTTGATTATATGTTTTTACACATAGAGGTACTACTATTCTACACTAGAGTGTGCAATAGCGCTAGCATGCGGCTGCAAATTGACGAGGAAGAAGTCGGCTATTAGTATGGCAACACGTGGAGTGAGCGTCTAAGATGTGTTGAATATTGAGGGGATTTTTGTTCGTGTTTTCATTGTGTGTTCGCTATATCTAAAATGGTGATGTCTTGTTCTGCATTCGCGTCTACGACAGATATTCAAAGGCAGTGATATATCATTTCACAAGTAAATCTTGTAATCTTGATATACTAACCTTCATATAATGATCCATACACTTATATCACATCAATTAACATTACTTCAATAAAATTGTTATTAATATATTTTCTTTTTTATTTCCCCATCAAATACTAAATTTGGTACACTGAATTTTAATACTAAATTGGAAAGGTAAGGAAGTAATTTTCCATATAATACATGTGTTTGGAAAAGTACAAAAACTAGTTTTCAGTTAATCAATGCAAAACTAATATGTAGGAAGTGCTGCTTGATTACAAACTTTGAAATATAGAATTGTCTCTCCAAGAAAAAACTAACTTGAAGATTAATTAGCTCGGTGTCTTGTTTGGTAATAATTAAAGTATTATGACTTCAACTTGGAGTACATGCAACCCTATATCCTTAGAGTAAATGCTAAAAATTTAATAATAGACAATGTAAGGAATACATACACAAGCATGTTTTAGGAAATTTTCTTGGTCCCATCTATTTCTTTACCCTTCATGGGCAATGACAATCATATTCTGGTAGGCCTTTTCAGTTAGTGAAAAATTACTATTTGGTATTGTGATGTGAATATGAATATGAATTCTAATGTGCTTCACTGCCTGCTGTAAATCCATTTAACAGTTTTCAATGTAATTGTGTTGAAATAACCAGTCTGTTATTTAGTTGTCTTACATCACTTGTATATTTGGCTTATATATAAACTCTGCGAGTGGATATCATCAATTTAACTATTGTTTATAAGAGAGGTGAAATTTTGAAGCATGGGTTCCAAAGGGATTGATGTTGCAAAAAAACATTGGACGTAGTAATCCAAACGTCAGGCTGAGGGTTCTACAGCTAAAGCTTCATGCCTAAAGTTAAAAATCGATCAAAAAGTAATAGTTTGCGTTCATGACAAATACATAAACAAGTACCTAAATAAAAGTATTAAATTTGTTTTAAAATTTCTCATGATTTGACTTAGCATCCAGCTAACATTCTTTTCAGGTAAAAGTTTTGCTGACATTTTTTCTCCCGAAATTTCAAGTATGTAGAGCATGTGACAAAGATATTTCTGTCTTCTGTGCACATGTGCGTATAGTCATTTCATATATTGGGTAAACTGACGTGTTTCAAGTACCATGCGTTCTATTTAGAAAGTATATTCGTATTTGAAAGTATCGTATTTGAAATTCCCGCGCGATGTTGCCATACTAAGGGCGTCTGGCCGCTGCTTCAATTTGCAACCGACTTTGCTTCAGATGGCATACCGGGTGGTAGGGCCTTGTTTTTACATAATACTTTCTTAATGCGCTCTCTCTACTTCACGCCTTTCTGGGGTGGGTGAGTTAGTAAGCACTTAGTAAGCACAGAAGAAAAAAATCAGTTTTTAATTTATATTCTGTTCGTATTTCTCGATTCTCTGCTGCTACTCTATTTTCTATTGCATGTATTCTATATTATTTATTTTATGTTACTACTCTATTTTGAGAGAACGAATGTAAGATACTTTATATTTCTGACTTCTCACTTCGTATTGTGGAGGTTAATTAGCACCGTGATTAATTTATAGCATCTGTTTACTGTAGATGCCATGGTACGTCGACATCGATCGGTTAAATTTTCTGTTGAAATCCAAAGAGCATTTACTTCAGTCAACAGTTTTAATGCATAGGAAATTAAAGAGTGATTTTCTCTTAATTGTTTTTAGTTCGTTATCTCTGGCTAAAAGTAGCAGAGGAAATTTTTGACGTCATTTCACATGAAGACTTTCATATTCTTACGTGTAACTACTATTTATTTTCGTAGGTTTTATTTTTCTAAATTTTGATATATTTGGGGAAATTGGCCCACGTTACATTGAAATATACTTTAGTCCCATTTAATCGAAATGAAATATATTATTTGGTGTTTTGTTTGATTTATTTTCAAGGCCATTAGTCAGGTTTCACACTCTTCAGAATCATACTAGAACAGACCATTAGAATTTTTCACTTACATCCCCTGTTGTACATTAATTTACCGAGAGAAAAAAAGTGCAATGTTATAATACAGACACTTTGATTTTCTGCCAAAAAGAATTTTACACGTCCTTGGTTAAAAATAATGGATCCGAATAAGAATAAAATATTATTAGATTTAATCTATTGATAAAATAAGTGTTTTTAATTGTAGTAATAATTCAAGAGCCAGAATTATTTTTTGGTAAAATGTGTCGAGAATTGAAGATGTGGATGAAGTAAAACAATAATTTTGCACTGTGACTCAAGGATGTTATAGTAGTATTTTACTTTAATATTTAACTGGAACGGAATATTTAGTATAACATTCATTGAAATGGAGAATTGTAGTAAGTGAAGACGAGACCTTTCCGACCTCCTCTGAGTGCAGGAGTCCCTTTTCTTGAATTGAAGAAAAAGCACAACGTATTGTGAAGAAAGCCTAAAGTTTACTGAACAGACTTACGATTGTGCGAAGGGGTGTTTGACACATTTTAGGTCATAGTTTCAGAGTGACACACGTCTTTCCAGTAATATTCGTTTATGTCGTAAATTCTACAGTTCAGGTGTTGACAGTGCCTGGTAATATTTTGTCTGTAGCATTGCGATAATGTTTGATTTGCGTAGTCATATGGATACTATAAAATGCTTCATTACCAGAATTCTGATGAATTTGCTATTACACTAGTTCCATAATGACTTCATTATAACGCTCCTTTTTTAAGAAAAAAAAGTCGTTTGTTTCAAACTAGTAGCATTACTATCGTAAGACGGCCTTGTAAAATAATAATAATAATAATAATAATAATAATTATAATTATAATAATAATAATAGAAGGTAGTAGCAACTAAAATACGTAATGGATTTGTGATATTCGTTGATAAGAGTTTAAATTATACACCTTTGATTCAACATTGTAATGAAACTTGTTTCATTAGTAACTATTAAGATCGTAAGAAGTGATACGTATTGAAATCAGGGATGCATGCTGAGTCTAAAAAAACTTTACTACAAAATAAGGAGGATTCTATGAAAGCGGTGTGTGACATTGAATCGTCGGTTCCGTGTCATTCATACTCCTTTTGATCTTTACTTTTCCCATGTTTCCTTGGTCGCCAAATTTAACTCGATATCCTCTGCATCCTCTCAGATGAATCATTGAAAAATTGTAGTTGCAAATGTGGGGATGGAAGACGATAAAAACTTGGGAGTAGAAACATGGAAAATGACAACGCATCGGCTTAGATGGAGCACCTATACATAAGGCAGTGCACTAATTGAAGTGGTTACTGCTAAGTGGTGTTAATAAGTGTGGTACTTACCCTTTCTCGTTGGTACAATATTTGCGAACATTGTTTGCGAACGTTGGAATAATGCTGTGAAAATCGTTTGTGAATGCGAGAACAGACCTTTCATTGATTCTCTTTTCCTTTGTAACTGGGATTATTTAACTCAGATGATTAATATATGCTACGGATAATTGGGCGCTTTTGTAGCATTTGGAAATTAATCTTTAAAATAAATACTTTTTAATATTGTAAGAAAGATTCTAGAGTTTGAATCAGTCAGATTGACCGATACTCCAGAACCCTCCCAACAATACTTGATTAAGATGAACATATACTTGTACATATTATTACATTTTTATTGTAACATTTCTTCTTGACATAGAAGTGCCGCTTTTATTAATGTGGGCAATTCTTTGTATTGTGAGATGACAAAAGTGTCTGCATACAAAAGTAAATAAATGTAGGCCATTTTTAGTTGGCAGCAAAGCCTCGCCCTTAGGAAATTATATTTTTATGAGAAACTTCTGATAAATTGACGGAAATGATTTCGCCCTTGTACTGGAATATACCTTTTATATTCTTGGTTGTCAGTAGCAACAAATAAAATCGAATTTACTGGTGTCTACAAAGGAACATTAGAACAATGTTCGTGGATTGTTTCTCTTAAACACATTTCTTAATTACAGAAATGTCTACTTAGAAATGGCCACTGTTTACAACACGAAGTTTTCTCTTGGAATGATTTTCTGATGTAAAGCATTAACAATATTTTAATTGAATGCAATCTGAAAATTTTGTAAGTAGTGCAAGTTAAATAAACTAAAGGTAATAGCCATCATTTCAAATGACCTTTGTATCGTGCAAATAACATTTTTTGTGTTCAGAGTGTGTGATAGTGTCAGAAAGCTTATAATGCGAAAACCTGCTTTTGATTATGTTTGAACAGGTTTTTCTCTTTAATTGTCACTAAAATTTCAATTAAAGTAGAGAGACAAACCATTTATTTAGTATCAACAAAATGATATAATAAACTTATATTTCAAGAACTTCACTTACAACTATGACGATAGGGCACAATAAAATCACGTTGATGCAACTAAACTACCTCTGTGTGGTAAAATCATGAAGTTCCTTTCCGGTGAGATTTTGAAATTTTATTACTGTTTTTGCAGTATTTTTTCTTTCTGCAGAACTTAATTGTTTATTAACTGTTACTGATTCGTGTTGTAAGAACAAGACAGCAACTTCCTAAACCTTCATGCCCATCTTCATGGTTGT
>JAHLJT010008446.1:105143230-105229157 GCA_031308135.1 Acheta domesticus
AAATAATGCAGGAGCCGTAGCCCTTCCATTTTGATGACTCGTGTTCAATAAAAATACAGAGTTGTTTTAATGTTGTCCAATGCCGAACTCTGGAGACTTGTGCATTGGCTCTCCCACGACATGGTCCGTTTTTTTCCAATTTCCCGACTCATAGAATCTCAAATCATCAGCTAATTTCATTCTCCCTTATTTGCGGCTGGAGTCGAATTCCACGGTCTGAGTTATTTATTCATTACCTGCATCGTTTTTTTATATTGCTTGTGTAACAATATAACAAGCCTTTTTGACACTGAACGTGAAGTAATTCTCTTTGAACTTATTTACGTCACGTAAACATTTGTTTTTGTCGATCACATAATTTTTTTTAATTGTTTAGTCGGTACACTTGACGGGTTTCTACAATACAAGATCAGAAACACTTTGTAATGTCAGTTTTTGTAGAGAGTATTATTTTTAATGAAATCACGAGTGTTGCTATTTATTAGTTATTGCATTGTACGATATGATTTGAATTGAAATTTTTGACACAGAAAATTGGAAAATCAGACTTGTTATTATTCCTGAAGAGCAATACCACAATCACCTTCACCATCTGTTTGAATAATGCAAAATGTCAAATGGTCATACTCAACTACATAAGGACTCAAGTTTCACTAAATCCTCTATCTTCTTCTTGTTAGTTGGTACCTTCCACAAGAACTGTAAAATGTGGAACAAACCTGTCTAATTGAATATTTTAAGATAACCAAAATGTAATTGAAGGCCTTTCTTAGATGCCTTCGCCAAATTTCCTTTGCTTCTATCAGAGTTTGAATACAAGTTTCTTGAATGGTTTTTATTCTCTAGAGAGTAAAAATAAGTGTAGGTTACGATTATTACTTGTTCATTAATATGTGAAGAGCATCTAATGTTGCATGAAGTGCCCTCCGGCTTTGTTTTCTGAGCTACTTCCTTACCGGTGTACGCCTTTCACCCTGGGATTGCGTATAAGTTGCGCCTATGTTTCTTCAAGAACAACTCCGCGCCTCCTTTCACGTACAAGTTCCTCTTCAGAACTAGACATATTCTTACAAACCTCTATTTCAGCACAATCAAATTACTTGCAAGAGAAACTTCAAAACACCACTCTGAATTTATGCTACTTACAAACTCAGAACAAAAATGTCGCATTTTTTTAGAAATGCACAAACAAGAGATCACAGGCTTACGACACTTCCTTACTGGCTTACTTCTTAGAAAATCTCTCCTCTCGAACGTGTAACCATCCACTGAGGGGTGCTGATTACTTATCAAAATAGCTTGGATTACAATAGTAATTATTACTATTGTAATTATTAATTTCATTATTAGACTGAATTATTATTCATGTGGCTATTGTGCTTAAGTCGGCATGCGACCACTGCAGGGTTAAAAAGAAATACTTTTGATTGAGAGCAGAAACACGTCAATTAACGTCGCTTGGCGGGTTTCTGTTTTAAACACGATTTTTAAAGCCTTTCAGGCTGCATTGCGAGAGTTGCACAGAGCTGATTTCTGCACTAAACTATGTGTCTATCCTCATGGAACAATATCCCACCACTAATTCGTTTAAAAAAAAAAAGGCGCTTGACGGGTTTCTGAAATAAACGATTCAATTATGAAAACCGAACTTTTGCCCGTAAACTTGAACCACGGCAAAAGTTGGATAAGGTTGTCCGTAAATACCAGTAGCCAATTGCCCTCGGTAGCAAGAGCGCAAAATTAGTGGTGTCACGACATATTACCGACTTTTCCGTTTAATTTGTGCGTTACATAAAATTACAATAGTTTTTTTTGAAAATTACGTAATTTAATATTTCAGTCATCTCCTGCAAAATTCTCTTCACCAATTTGGTTGGATGGCTCTACATTGTCTTATTTCCTAACATCCCATAAGACGGTACATAATAAAGAACATTGACTTTACTATTGAATTTTGGGGCAACAATGCGTTTACCCACGCTGAACATTAATATGAACACACGCTGAACTGAATGAACTTTAATAACTAGCTTTGTAATAGTAACAATGCTCCAAAGCCTACTTATATGTATTTTTTAAGCTTCCATACTCAAAAATAAACGTTGCTTAAAATTCACATACTTTACACATCATACAGAACACAATATTAAGAAAAACTTATAGCAAACAAGATGGTTTACTTTTTGTTGCACTAATAATGATCTTTTAGATAGTGTTGGTTCCGCATAAATATATTTATTGTTTCCTTGATTTTTCTAATCCACAATAGTTTAATAAAAATGAAACTCGGAATAACATATAAGAACACACATTTTTTCTCATGACAGTTTTCAAGGAAAAAATGGGGCAATTTTCTTTTTAGAAAGTATAGGAAACGTCGTTTGAGTGTTCTTGAAAATGCTTTATCTTGTACCTGTTTCTACTCGAAAAAAATTGAGATTTCGAGAAACTTCATAGGAAATCGTTTGAAACTTTTGTGCCCACACACGCAATTAAATCACGAAAAAGTTTGTAGTGTTAATCGCAGCGACGCCTGGGAGGACCAAGAGACTTACATCAATTTTGAAAAATTGCAGCAGTTTTTAAAAAAATATATAAGTTGCATTAACTTCATGAAAAAATTACGCGACAACTACTGCTTTTTACAAAAATTGTACATACTCTTATTTAAATATCTCATTATCTAGATTTTATGAAGAAAAAAATCACCATCAGAATTGTACTTTCGCAATATTACATTCAATTCAATCTGTTATCTTAAAAAATCTATTATATTTGGAAGAAGGTGCCGAAAAAAATGTGAATTTTTGCAATTTTCAAAAATTCTGAGATTTCAACAAAAATAAGACCTGCGCCATTTTTAAGAGATCTCTATGCTTACCGAAAACAAAGTTTGGTCAAAGAATTTGAAGGAACTTTTGAGAAAATGTGGAAAATATTGACAATATGTAAAGTTCCTGCAAAAATCAAAATATCCGTTTCAACTCTCTGGAAATCGGTAAGATCAATTAGGGAATATCAATTTTGGGGAAAATCGTCCAAACGGTTTAGGCGTTAGCGTTGACCACTATCGGGTGTACAGACAGCCGTTTTGTCGTCAACAAGTTTTTCGGTATCAAAGACTTGCCAAATGTGGAATCTGACTACACTGCCGGTTAAAGGAAGTAATTTACTACATGTAGGAACAAGATTTGTCCACTTTTTCGATAACAGGACTCCACAAAGCTATTTTTTGTGGGAAAATCACCAATTGTTTTCCGACTCTTACTTTCTCATTACTTCGTAAGTATTCACTAATGCGATAAAGTTTAAAATAATACCATTTCAGAATGTTCTTCCATCGTCGGGCTAAAGAATGATTGGGAATCTACGTCAGCATCGTATTGCCAAAATTTAATATTGTGTTTTCTGACAGGAAACTAATTAATTCGGATCGAATACTTCGACCCGGAAGACTTAGGGGACCCAATTTAGACACCTTGCGTCCTTGCGTTCTATGCATCCTTGTTCTGTATCGTTGTATTTCGAGGCTTCCAGATGTTTGGTTTTTTTCACTGCTAACATATCTCGCAAACATATCAGTGTCGAGTGTGACCAAGAGTTGTCGAGTGTTGTTTGAAATCTGTTTGAAATCTCAGAGGTCAGAAAAATGTCGACATGTCACGTTCGCTTCATGTACTTGATGGAACCGCGTCTCAGGGAAAAATCAATCTCTTTTTACTTTCTCGCCTTACTTCGTAAGAAGAATTATTGTAATCGTTCACCAAAAATCGGGATTTTGCGTCAAAAAACTCTTATTGACAACTGTCTGTCTTTAGATAATTTTGGCACCTAAACCGTTCAAGCCATCTTCAAAATCAGTGTTCTTCGATTGATCTGAACGAACTCGCAAAGGACTCTTAAGAGAATGCTGCAGATCTCATTTCCGTTGAAATCCGATTTTTGGAAAATTGCAGAAGTTCAATTTTTTCGGCGTCTTCCTACGACTAAAATATTGAAAATAATCCATTTCTGTCTTCAAAATTTCTCCTCGTATAGAACAAAGAACGTTAAAAAATAGATGCCGGTCCCATTCTCGGCGAACTCTGTATTTTCGAAAATTGTCAAAAAAAATTAACATTGCAAACTTACAATATTGAAGATAGGGATTTTTGGCTTAAATTATATCTGTTTTAAAAAATTAGATCTTTAAAAAAGATCATTCGTATTTTGTTTTGAGAAAACGAGTAATTTTCGCGTAATTTCTGCATGAAGATAATGCAATTTATTAAGCAATATCATAAGCGGTTCTAAATTTCTTCAATTTTTTCACAGATAGTGAAAATTACTCTTAAAAAATAGCAGAGATCTAATTTTTGTTGCTTTAAGAAATTTCGAAAATTGCGAAAGTTAGAAATAATAGGAGAGACTATTAGCTATTAAGAGTGGAGAAAATTGATTACGGCCGAGCGACTGCGTTATGTAGCGGTAAAGCGCATCACAACTTAACCTTTTGACCGGAGTTCAAGTCCCGGCACTGAAAAAATTGTTAGCTTATATAATAGTACTTATTTAGTACTTATAGCTTATATAATAGCCGATTTATGTAGTAGTATAATATTCCGAAGCCTTTACAAATAACGCGAGAAAGTAATGTTGCATATCCTCTAGTTCTTAAGAGACTAACGGCTACAGGCCGTGAGTAAAACTAACATGGATCCGCCGACCAAAGGGTCCGGATTCGTTCAAGCCCGGTGTGCAGCGGCGTGGCCAGCGCGGTGCGGTGCTATGCGGCGGGGTCGTGGCGGCGACCTTCAAGAGAAAGTGCGGCCATGGGCAGAGGAATAACGCTACTCGTTGACAGCGGAGAAAGGGAACTTAACGGAAAGAGCTCTTCCTCGCAGCACCTCCTGTCCGCCTCCACTCCCTGCCCCCGTGCCTTCCGCTCACGAATGCTTCCGCCCACCGGGACACTGAAGCCCTGCACCGCGACTCAATTTTCTTCGTAGAGCACCACTTTAGACGACTTTCGTCGCAGGGAGTATGGCTCAATTTTCTTCGTAGAGCACCACTTTAGACGACTTTCGTCGCAGGGAGTATGGCTGAAATGAGGCTTTACCTCGAAGGAAAACTCTAGAATTTGTTTAACACTAATATTTTCTTGTATCAATAAATTCTTAGCTGAAAACGTGCAGTAGAGAGAACTGTTTTCAATTTTTTTCTCTCCTCCAATTCAGCTTTCTTGCCTTTACTTCTTTCTCTTTATCCACGCCCCCTTTGCCTTTAGAGGGTTGGCCCATATTATTTCGGTTTAACGTAATGCGATTTCTAAGGCACACGTATTTTAACAGATTTATCTAATTACGTAAATATGATTGTATGAGTGTATATGAGTGTATTTCATGTTCTTAGTTGTATAAACAGTTATTTAATGTTGGCCTTTTCACTGGTAGATCTATAAAAACAGAAGCAATGTTATAAGTCAGGGACGTCAGACAATATAGCAGGTCTAGGGACGGCTGCGTGGGTCAAGCGTGCCCCACTCACCAGTCCGCAGTTCCGAACCTGTGACCAGAGGATGAACAAAACGCTTGGATTTTCCATTGTTGTACCGGGAGAGATGGCTCAGGTCATCAGCTGATATCACTTCTGTCATTCTGACCGGGAGGTCCTAGGTTCGAGTTCCGACAGTGGCAGGAGTTTGGACACTAGCTTGTAAGCTAGGTCGAATTCAATCGCTGTCTGGAGGAGAATTCTAGCGGCCGGCTGCTCTGAAGGGTAGTTTTCTATGGTTTCTCCGATCAACACCAGGCGAATGTCGAATCAGTCCGCTCGGGAGATTAGAGCTTGTCCCGGTTGGTACGGTGCCCGCTGGTGGGAGATACCTGATTGCAGAAAACCCCGCTAGCAGACGATAGGTCGGTGCCAATCTCGACATCCAACAGGGGAAGACACCTCTCGATGAAAAAACATGCACTCATTTTACGGGACTAATTACCTTAGTAGTTGACGCACTCGGAATCACTAACAATCGCTAACAATGCGTTGTTTGTACGATTATTGCAGAAGACACAGGAATAGACTGATGACTGGCGATGTGCGATCGTGAATGTCACTTATGTGGCCAAAATGTATCCCAAACGTTTACGTATGCCAAAACGACTTGGAATGGCATGTAGCATTGAAATCTGCTACAGCGGCTATGAGATGCTGCCAGGTGTTGGTATGTTTCTACGCTCTCACTCTTGCAGGAACTCGTAGGGCAGATCTTACAGGAATTCAAGGTATACGGAACTTTCCAGACCTATATATTTCAAGAAATAGTATTCCTAGTAGGAAATATCATGTGAAACTCTTAACCATCCTCATTCTAGATAGTGTGAATAAATTGTTTCGAATTTCGAATCCAAGAAGCATTCGAAGAAAGCAAAATTACATTCAGTATAAAAAAGTATACATTTTCTTCCTTTATAATAATACAGCAATGTGTCCCGCCGTTCGTCCGCCTATTTCTGTCTCCGACAATAAAAAGGTAAATGATTGTGGATTTATGATAATAAAAAAGTGTATTCAGTAATGTTCGTCGATCTTTAGCAATAACATTATCGTAGTTCATTTTGTGAAATGTTTTGGAGTTACGTTAAAATCTACTTCCGTAATTCTATATATTTCACTTTCCGCATATGAAACATCGCCTATCGCCTCCAATGGAGTTCACATAAAAAATCAACCGCCTTCTTGCTTCGAAACTTCCTCTACGCCGCGCGGCTTCATTCGTGCTACCATTCTGTTCTGCGAGATTGTAAATCATTGTCAGGGAGCAGGCAACCGAACAGGTTTCACTCGGTGTGCGCGGGCTCAGGTCGGTGCAAACGCCACCAAGAGGTTGTTCGTGCTGGGGCTTCTACCGCTTTCATAGGTGAACACATAAAAAAAACACCTTTGAGTATGCATGGGCTAACATTTTGATGGCTGTACACCTAGATATTTATGTCTCTTGAAAGTACGGGTCCATACGAAATGGTCGCCATCGCGTCGTGGCATCACGATTCACGAAGTCATGTTCTTATAAGAACACTTCTCCCCATAGCTCGTCATACGCAGTTTTTAACTGTTTTTTTGACATAAATAAATAGAAAAAAACAAGAAAAACTATAGTTTACTTCAGAGAAACCGAAAACAAAGTGTAAAATCAAATAACATGACAAAATATTCTGATGGCCCATATTAAATTGCAGTTTCTTCCTACTTTTCTTAATAGTAGCGCGGAAATTCTAAAGGAACTGTGTGCTAAAATCAGCTTTTCTTATGTATTCAAGAAAAATTTAATAACGTTGAGGTCTTTGCGTCCTACAAGTTAATAGAATGAACTTATCTTGCATCAGTACTTTTTGTTTTGGCACATATACTTTGTCAGATTATTAGTTGCCAAAAGCCACAAAAAATCGTGCAATTGGCGATTTTCGAACAGATCTATGTGGTTCGGTATAATGACACGAAAGGAAGCTATGCTAAGGGAACCCAGCTTTCAGGAAGTGAGACTTACATTTCACTGCTGCAACTCAACTACATATCATTCTAATAATACCGAACAGAACACAACAGCAACTGGCACAAAGTTACTTTAGCACTGCCAGGTAACGGATGCATATCAGCATCACTTGTTGACGAGGGGAAGTATCATCAAGACGCGACTCGGCACTTTACTCTCATTGCAATGTTCTGGCGAAGGGACCAACATTAATTTGCTAGACAATCCATTTTTGAAAATAATGGTACTACGTAGCTCCTTCAAATATACAGACTATACATTATTTGTGGATGAAAATATTGCAGAAGGAAAGTATTGCGGCAGCGTAGTGATTAGAATACTGGCTTGCTAAACCGAGGTATCGGGCTTCAGTTCCCAGTATACCTAAGGATTTTTATCCGGTCATGACTTATTCAGGGCGGTCCTAAGGTACACCCAGTCTTCTCTCCAAATGAGAATTTAATGACATTATTAACAGTATATATTGGGTAAAAAATATCCCGTTGAAGCATGACGCTTGCCATGTCATCTCCACCCCACTTCTAGACATTGAACCATCTACAAAAGAGACACCGTTAAATTAATTGTACACAGGGTCGTGTAAGTGGGTAGTAACCGGAAAGAGGATTCTTAACATCCTCTAACCCAGGCATGTCAAATAGCGCCCGCACGAGCTACTTGCCCGTCTAGGGAGCCTGGAGCCTGGGCAATGTCCCCTGACTCCGCACTAATTTCCCCTTAAAATCCTGGAACGGGTGTACATGCGCAATCTGGTGCGGCGCGAGGCAGTGAATAGTGTCTTCATACGAACATATGTTTGCGAGATTTTTTCTATCAAATAACAGAGAATTGTTTTATGTTTATAGTCTTCACTACTTATTACTATTTGATGTCTATTTTCTTACAAAATTCTCCTTAAATATAAATATATCTTTGCAAAGAGATAGGAATACTTTTGAATGGCGAATTCTTCGCTTGTTTTTTGTTGTGTTATTCAGTTTTTTATTGTATTTGGCAATAATGTAAAATATATTAACGAGTTAACAATTCTCGCTTAAGGACGGACAGCACTTTTAATAGACAAGAATATTTGTCTATTAAACCTTCTAACCTGAACGTAGAAAGTTCATGCTTTTATATCACTCTTAAGTAAACAAGATTACAAAAACTTTTGAATCAAATTTTTTAATTTTACTCTCAATTGGGAATTTCAAATCGGACTGATGTATTATTTCATTTAAATTGATAATTTCTTTGCCTAAAAGAGAAAGTGGGAATTAATATAAGTAAATTTGTGACAATAACTGTCAAGGAACTTCTCCCAAAAACTGTCATGGGCCAGGTTCCCAGTTACGTGCCGCCACCCCTTAGCTTTGTATAACCCTTCCTTTTAAATCTCGCGCCAATTTCTCTGGACGCATTGCCCGAGAGCTCTAGTAAGCTTGTTACCTTGGCCGCGACCTTGACATGCCTGGTCTAATGTAAGCATCTTAAACATGCTGTAAAAGGGTAAAAATTAGTGGATTGATCACTTTAAGAGAATTCTCTAAAAACTAAATCGTTTAACCTAGTATATTTAGATTTATCTAAAAGTTAACCATTTAACCAAATGTAGTGGATTCCACCTGTGGCATAGTGACGCTTGTATACATAAAAGACAGGTTGTGCCTTTGTCTATGGAAGCCACAAATAGACAGACCATTAGGTTGAGCAGGAAGGGGGCGTGTCTAAGATTGGTTTAGGCTGAGCCAGGAAGTAGAAAGGACGCGGAGGCGCCGCAGGGGGCGGCAAGACACGTCACAGTGGTCTGTTGTATACATCACACACGCGCACTACCAAGCTGAGGGAGGAAGGACACGTGGGGCACCCACGTCACTTAGTTACGGAGTGGGAGTAGATCATGTGATCGGTCGGTCATGTGACCGTATAAGGTGAGGTAAGGGCATATTAGCCAGGATACATTTGCGGCACGGAGCCGAATTGGTATCTTCATTAAGTGCTCACGCACTGCGCTCCAGGGCGAGCGGCCGGCCTTGTCCGGGGAAGACGTCAGTCTCACATTTAGCGACGCGGTCACGCATTCGCTGTATCTTGTAGTCAAGCAAGGGCGGGTGGGGACTCGCAAGGCAGTCGCGGGGTGGCGGCTAGGATAAGCTGTTCTTAGGAGGGTTCCGTAAAGCACGGATAAGTGTAAATGAACTTGTGCAACATTATATATTTCTTTAGTTACAAATAAACTTGTTTTGTTACGAATCCTTCGTGTCTATGTCTGAGTAATTAAACGACGCCACACACCATAGATACTTAGTAGTCATTTACTGTCCGTCCAGGAGTTTTTCAGAAGATATTTCCACAACATAAGACATGTCAACATTGAATTTAAAGAATATTACGTTGCAACAACGCTTTGATGATGAAAAGAATGCTTATTATCACGAAGAATATACAGTTCATTTGCAACGCAGTTTTTTTCATCATGCCTGGAATAATTAAACACGCAAACTTACCTTATCTAAATCGTTACCAGGAGCATTATCTTGACGTCTGAACTGTTAACAATTAAACTTTGTTCGTCAGTTATGTACAGATTGTTCAAGAATTAAACTTCTGCGATGTCATCAGATTTACAAATAGAGCTTTTCTAGTTAATGCTGAAACATGAGATTACATATGCTATATAAAGATACATATGCTATGTGCTAGGGTTTGGGCGCGGCCGACTCTAGTAGAAGGGCGGAATAAGCAAATACTATGCAATAATATGCAACGTCGTAATGTTTGTCTGCTTTAGGCCTAATGGAGTTGCTCGACATCGGATGGATTCAGAAACACATTATTTTGATTGACATTTCGTAAACAAACGTCCTATAATAAACGTAATATTCAAATTTATGTTATATAGTATTAAAATGTTCAGTTCTTTTTTCAGTAAAATTTCAAAATTTTTTTGAAATATTAGTAACATTTGCATGAAAATATTCCACTTGTAGTAGTACTATTCCGTAGTTACTTGAATATCATTATCACAATAAAGTATTAGCTTCAGAAAGAAGCATACAAAGTTTTAATATGAAATTGTTTGATAAAGTTGTCAAAAAACTTTTTAGGAATTAAACTAATTTTTTAAAAGTAGCACATATCTCTGTAACAGATGCAGTAACATACTAATTAAATTACACTCACAGTACCTTATTTTTCAACAACTCTCCTGAAATAATAAAAACTACACAAAACTTAATAAATAAAATACAAAAAGAATTAATGTTATATCTTTTATTTTCTAGCATCAATTATTGTGTAAAAGTTCCAACTTTTCTTTTTTGAGCAAAATATACATGGTCATTTTTCACTTTTACATAATTTTTTAATAAAACATTGGAAAATACAGATTGTAATTTGTCAATTTGTCATAAGTATTTTTCAAATCTATTGCCGAAAACGCAAATATTACTCATTAATATTTATATTTTCATTAACTTTTCTGACATGTACTCTTTAGTAAGAGCCATCAAAATTTCCATTTTTTCACCAAGCAAAAACTGTCTCTCATATTCATCTGAAATGAGAAAGCAAAGAATACTGAATACATATTTTCCTACTTCTACGCAGGTGTCAGTGGGGAAGACAATCCACCACGATTTAACTTTCTTATGGATAATTCCTTGAAGTCTTTATCACTAGATTTTTACCAACGAAACTGAACACTGAAGTTTTGACACAACATACTCAACATTGAAGTTTGACACAACATACTCAACACTGAAGTTTGACACAACATACTCAACACTGAAGTTTTGACACAACATACTCAACACTGAAGTTTTGACACAACATACTCAACACTGAAGTTTTGACACAACATACTCAACACTGAAGTTTTGACACAACATACTCAACACTGAAGTTTTGACACAACATACTCAACACTGAAGTTTTGACACAACATACTCAACACTGAAGTTTTGACACAACATACTCAACACTGAAGTTTTTGACACAACTTTGTATGTTGCATACCGCAAACATAAATTAATGATGATTTATCAATTGTAGCATCTAATATTGGCTCATGCAATGGAATCTAAATTACATTTCCTATAATGCATAAGTAATTTCTCCAGCTGTGACTAAAAACAAAGCTTCAAAAAAATATCAAATCCACACTGTTCTTTAGTTAATAATACACTAATAATAATGCACTAATATACCTGTGCAGGTCAAGTGATTCGTAACAATTATATCTGGATTCCATAACAATTATACTTGAACTTACACATGGAACAATATGTTTTAAATTCTGTTGTTAAAATATTTATTTTTCTGAAGAAAGTACCATCCATTCTTTCAAGGACTCCCGCTTTGAGTTTATATCAGCATGAAATGTCTGGAAATCACAAATTCTATCACTATTAATCCACTCAGTCACTTTTCTGTAATGTGCTTTCATTTTCTCTCTTCGCTTTCCAGGATCTTCGTTTACTTGTAGTTGCTTTAGATAAATATGCAGATCAATTTGGGAAGAGAGTAGCATAGCACATTGCAAAAGTCCAACTTCGTGTTTAGGATATTCTTTCCAACATCCTAAAAAATCCAACAATTTCAACAATGTTCCAGCTTCCATCAAATTCGAACAATGTTCCAGCTATCCACTTTGGAAATATCATTTTCATTAATGTTCTATTCATACTACGGAGTATTTTGATGGCTTCCGATTCTCTCTGGTTATAATTCCAAGCCATTGATATGTGATGTCAGGATCTTTTGGAAATCTGAATACTGTTACATACTCAGATTCAATAGAATAAGAACTACATCTAGGTTCACAGCCTGTGAATAATAACGACATAAACTATGAAGAGATGTATTTCTTACAATGTTGGTGCATCACAAATTCATTTTAAAATATTATGAGCCTTAAAATAGAAGCAATGTTAAAATCCTCCAATTAACATTAGAACTGAAAAGAACAAAATCTCCCATTCCTGCACCCAGATGCACAGCTGAGCACACAAACAATGTCATTTTTCTCATAAAATTAATCTGCGAGTTTAATTCATTTAAACAAGTACTAAACTTAATATACAAGTGACGGTGTACCGTGAAGCCGAAACCTTCCCCTTAACATTCGGATAATAATAATAATAATAATAATAATAATAATAATAATAATAATAATAACTATACGAAAACGAGAACAATAAATCACGTAATAGAATTCGGGTCAATCGTCTCGCATTGTCATACTCACACATCCAATATCTACGACACACAAATGGCGGAAGCGGTCTGATTGAGAGACTCACGAGAGATCTCGTCGGCCTAAACGTCACGTTGCCAAATTTCTACCTTACGGCCTGTATTAAAGTTGGCCATGGTTTGTGTATATGATGAAAACAGCGAAAGCGTCTCTTCAGATGATCTGATGAGTTGCGAGTCTTCTGCCAGCCACCTCAGCTGTAGCAATCCCATTGGTAGCTCTCGGCGACGAACACGATATGATGAAAACGCCGAAAGCGTCTCTTCAGACGGTCTGAAGTGTCGCGAGTCTCCTGACTGCTAACTCGTCACTCAACCTCAGACGTAGCAATCTCGTCGGTCTCTCTTGGCGACGAACACAAGCTTTGTCTGTCAGGCTTAGCCTTTTCGAGTAGGGCAGGGGTTTTCGAGGATTTTGGATCCACGGCTCCCTTGATCTGAATGAAAATTCCCGCGATTCTTCTGGTAACAATAGAATTCAAAAATGACGATAAATATACTTTATATTCAACACAAATTAATAAGAGAAAGAATAAGGTCTTTTATTTCTTCATTTTAACCATTAAAACTGAAATAACAGCATATTTTATTCGACTTGAACTTTATGACATATGTTCTTTGAAAAAAACTGATTATGAGATTGTAAACTGCGTCTTACATCTCTTTCTTGACGTCCTGTCACGAAATGTATTTGGTTGTCGTCACTGTCAATACTGAAAAAATACCTCGTTTAAGTAGATGTTGCAACAGTAATAAAAACAAGGATTTTGTTACCTACTTGCAGATTCTCCTGTTTTCTCAAGCTCCAGAAAGATTTGCTATGAAACGAACTTTGATATGAAGTTTGATCAAATATCGATTAGTAGCTGTGGTTCTTCAATAGTTAGCGTTGATGGAGGTCTTTACAGGACGCATACATAGTTCTTCCACTTAGTATTTTCTTTCATCAAAGAGGTCTTTGTTCAAAAAGTTACATTTTTAAGGAACCGTCTTCATCAATTCTGATATCATTAATGAACACTGCATAACAAATTACATGCGCATCATTATGACTATCAATAATTTCAATGATTAACCTCCACTGGAATTTACTTGTGAAAATACACAATAAGTCCAATTGAAAATCACCAACACAAAGTTCATTTCTTCTTTCCTCCAGGTATCTCCGCCAGCGGTGTACCGCCCCAGCCGGGAGAGGCTCTAAGCTCCCAACTAGTCTCTGGACATGTCGCACCCCTAATGCAACAGGGCCACAACTCCAAAATCACTCATTTCGCAGGAGAGCCTTCGGAAGGTTTCTCGAGCGCACTTAGAGGAATTCAATTTAATTGAATTACTATTTCTTGGCAATTTACGAAAATTAAAGAAATTGCATTTTTGCATATCACGTAATAGAAATCGAATAATCTAACAATGGGTGTGTCTTAATTTTAAATTTTTCGGAGATGTGGCCCTCTGTGATATGCGACGTGTGATAGTGTAGTGCATGTAAGTGTTAATATATATGAAGGTGAGAGCAGGGGACAAGGATGAAAGAAAAATCTCGCGCGGTCCATGACCCGTTTATTACAGAACTGCTCCGTCATTTGCCTGGTACTGATCGGCGAAGCCCCGAAAAAGCGATCCGATCAGAACAGTCATCCTCCATAATTCTCCTCGCGACATCCCATAATTTCGACTTAGCTACCTAATGTCGAAAATCTGATAGTGTTGGGACTCGAACCCTAGAATACCCTGATGATAGGCCCACCTCTGGCAACAGTTGTTGCTCTGAACCATCTCATCATAGTAACCTCATGAAGGGCAGAGTTAATGTTTTTATTACAGTGCTTTTGTATATAATAAAGTGTATTTAAATTGCATTACGAGCTTCTTTACGGATCCAAGTTTGCAGTACAGTATTACAGCCTTTCATAGTGCGAACCGCATCTACATACGCCTACACAGTTCTTCTACTTAGTGTTTTCTTTCATCAAAGATGTCTTTGTTCAAAAAGTTATTTTTAAGGAACCGTCTTCATCAATTCTGATATCACTAATGAACACTGCATAACAAATTACATGCGCATCATTATGACTATCAATAATTTCAGTCAACTGAATAGCAATATTACTTTTTTTTCAATCATCTATCCATTAAAAGCAATGTTGAGTATTAGACGACTAATAATATTTGACAAAGGCACACGTCGCATTTGTTTTGCAGCAAACTCACCTACCATATACGTATATAGCAGCTGGCAATATGAGGTCTTCCGCAATGGTGAGAGGCTTCTTGCTCTTTGCTACGCTGTAAACAACTTTATAAAAAGAAAAAAAGAGCCTTTGTAGTTATTGTGGCTTGATAAGTGAAAGCTGAGTTTTGTTCAGTCATTTCTCTCAACATTTGAGGAAAGTATTCCTGTATTTCGTTTATCAACCTTCCACGATTTGACCACAAATTGCGTTTCGTCTTATTAGGAAGTATGCTCTTTTTTCTTTCTCTTCTCATTAACAGCACTTTCAAATAAATTACACTCTGTGGTCATTCTTGATTTCTATCAGTGGTGTTCGTGAAAACGAATTTCAAGCAACACTCGTCATACTTTCTGTATTTTCGTCTACCATTGCCTTGAGAAATGCATGGTACGCCTGGAATATTGAATAAAATTGAAATTCCCTTGGACGCCGCGCCGCGCTCAGCGCCCATACCCACAGCTCATGGAAGAAGACTGGTTGCCGCACCGAAAGTCGTATGCTGAATCATAGGGCCAAAGAGTAAGTGCAGTAAATGCGTCCTCCAAAGTGTAAATGCAGTAATAGAACCAAGAGCGTGACATGGTTCTCTCCAGGGACAGCAGCAGACGCCGACGAGAACGCCTGTTGGGGGCTCCTTGGTTTCAAAATGATTTTATATATCGATATTGCTGCAATATCTTGAATATTGAATGTCATTAAAAGTAAAATGTGTATTTATAATATTATGAGATACGTTTTGATTGTTTGGGGGTTTTGTAACCTAAGCACGAGCCGCCGCTGCTTCGAACTTGCCCCAGCTGGGTGGCTGCCACGCTGGTGGGAAACACCTGGTTGGGGAAAACCGAAAGCCGACGCGTAGGTCGGCGCCGGCTCTTGCCATCCAGAAGAATATCAGGACCGTGATAAAACGTGCACAGCACTTACGGGATTAAAGGCCTTAGCCCTTAATGCGCCCGGAATCACTAATCAACCTCATTTTGTTCTCATTATTTTCTTTTCCATTTCCTCCCTCATCTTCCTCAAGCATCACCACCATCATAGTCGCCTACCCCAAACACCTCCATCTCCACCCCAACCCTACTCCATCCCCTACCCCCAGCCACAACCACAAACACTTTCGATACCACTTCAACCACATCACTACCCTTATCGCTTCCACAGCAATCTTTAGCACGCCCCAATCATAACCCCAACCTCCTACTACACCATCCCAAACAACTGGCACTACCACCCACAATCGCTACAACGGCCTCCTTCACCACCACTACTACCTTCTCCATCATTCCCAACCACAGCCTCAATCACCTCCAACACTGCCACTAACCACGCCCATAAATCACCTCATCATCACTCCTAACAAAACCAACTACCTCCTTCACTCACCCCAACCACAACCACGTCCTTCATTACCTCAACCACATCCACCTCATTTACGATCACTTACAGCAGCAAAAACGCCATTGTCATTATTTTCACCGGTTGTTGCGTTTCAGCCCTGCCTCTAATGCTTGTGTTGACAAAACCAGGACACGCGAGTCAAATACGTGCCGTACGAAGCTTCAAACTTTTCGCACAGTCACTGTCCATACAATATCACCGTGCCAAGATTTGTGTTGCTGAAGGTGGAATGAGGCAAGAAGCAGCCTGTCGAAACCCGCAGCGTCCTTAAAACGGACAAACCTGTGTTCCGAAGGAATGGGTGGCCGCTGACTGAAGTGAAATGTTCAGTGTGTTTCGTTATGGCGTCACGGCCTCTCAAATGTCGTTATAGATAATCTACCAGTTTCTTGTGTCGAGAACCACCTTAAATGAAGCATTTGGAACTTACGCTGTTAGTTTTTTCTGTTAAGAACCTTTTTCTTGTTAAAATTAACGAGAAGCTGATTGACGATGACGAACAAAAATGCAATCCTCTATCTGGAATTATTATTGCTTTTGTTGTTTAATGCAAAATCGTTCTTTGAAATCGTCATATTTAAACTGATATACTTGTTCAATGCTAACAGGAATGAATTCTCTGCAAAATATATCGTAGTATGTGTTCTAAATGTATCAAAGTACACTTATTCTTGTACGTTTAACGATGTAGGAAAGATGTAATAGTTATTTACAAAATCATTGGATGTGTCCCCTATTGTATTATTATTATTATTATTATTATTATTATTATTATTATCATTAATTATTATTCCTCTATATCACGACTAAAGATGTTATGTGTCGGCTGAATATAAAATCTTCTCCAGGTTGCAACCAGCTACCTAAGGAATAGATCTAGGGACTGTCGGTGCCTCTACAATACTTTGCGCAAAATGTGGGCTGTTCCAAATAAAGCGATTTCTTGCACTTCCCAGTCTTTTGAATTACCTGGGAGTTTAGACAAGTTCTTACACAAATTTTGCGGAACAAATCCCAGAGCTCCGATAGCTATCGGGACGACCTGTGCTTTTACGCCCCACATTCGGCTGATCTCGATTTCCAAACTCTTGTATTTAAGGCGTTTCTCTGCCTCCGTGGTAACGTTTTGATCGCAAGGTACAGCAACATCGACAAGTAAACACGATTTTTCTCCAAATCCCGGATGACTATATCCGGTTTGTTTGCCGATATCGTGCGATCAGTTTGAATTTGCTGGTCGTAAAATATCGTACACAATCCAACAGACGTCACCGGTTTCGGTGAGTGTTCGTACCACTTGAGGCATGTGTTCGGAACTTCTAGAGCGGTACAGATCTGCCAGTGGAGGTAGCTACACACCATGTCGTGTCTTTTCAGGTATTCGGTCTTTGCTAGGATGGGACAAGCTGAGACAATATAATCAATTTATATTATTATTATTATTATTATTATTATTAATATTAATACTATAATAATATCGTGATGTACGGTTATGGGGACTTTCTATTGATGATAGGTTTGAGTTGCAATAAGTTTATTTTTGCTTGATTAACTTATTTTTTTGTTATTTAAGGTCGCATCAACTACTACGTCATTAGCGACCACTATTGGATGTAACGTTATGGTATGAGGATGAAACGATATGGTGATGATAGGGGGTGAAAGGACGAACACCTACAACCATGCCCGAGGCGGGACTCGAACCCGCGACCCCACGTTTCCATATCACTACGGCACTACTCAGCGATCTCGGCCACGGGGCCGACTTGATTAACTTTGATTTGTATGTTTTTCTCATTTTAGTTTAGTGCCTCAATTGTGTCGAGGGTACTTCATTAGGCTCTTCGGGAGAGAGTCAGTTTATTGATTCGTTGTTAATGATAAGTGAATGGGAGAACTGTAAGGTTTGAAAGCTAATACTTTGGCAACAATTTTTCACGGGTTAAGTTTGATTTTTAATTTAGCGGACCAGCTGTCAATCAGATTGAGATATAATTGCATTATATTTCGTGCGTTGAGTAGCTCGAATCATAATGAGAATAACTCCATGTCCTCAAGTTTGGGAATATTTGTGGAATTTAATGAGAAATTCTGTCACATAAATATTGAAAAGTAAGGGGGAACAACGATGTCCCTGCGGGAGGCCAACATTTATGTCTGAGATTTGAGTGGACACTGTTACAATTAACTGCAAGGGCCTGTTGGATAAAAAACTGAATGGCTGAAGAAATGTAAAGAGGGATTTCAATATTTTTACTTATGGGTCACTACTCTCGCCTTACGTCGTAAGAAGAGAAATTATTTTAATCGTGCGTCGGAAAACGGCGATTTTTCAACAGAAAAACTCTTATTGCCCGGACCTAGTAACAAAAATTATGATAAATCTTGTTTCAACTTGTTGTAAATTATTTCCTCTGACACATTGTGTAGTCAGAATCAGTCTTGTGAGACCATAATTCCGAAAATCAATTGGTGGCCTAACGTCTGCGCGTCGGTGCAGCACCGTTCAACCCTAGTGTCCCTACGCTTCTGACGATTTTCTTCAAAATTGATATTCCCCGATCGGTCTGGCCAAACTCAAGGCCATGCAAGTTTGGCGTCTTCTTACATCTACTATAATAAAGATCGAGATATTATTTAATGAAATCTGTTGTTACAAGATAGTTATTTAAATAAGGTGAGTATAATTTTGCGAAAATAAGACAACTTTTCGCTTATCTGTATTTTCGAAAATTGCAAAAAGTAAACATTGCCAACAATATTGAAGACATACATTTTTGTTTTAAATGAAATCTGTTGTAAAAACTCTGATCTTGAAATACGGGCATGCACAATTTAAAAAAAAATAGTTTTCACGTAATTTCTGCTCTCCTCACGGATAGAAGAAGGGGCTAAAAGAATTGTGCATGTCTCAATTTCGTTGAAATCTGAATTTTTGAAGCTTGCAAAAATTAGAAATAACACGAGAAAGTTATGTTGTAACACCAGTAGTTTGCGTTTAATATATGTTAAAATGTATTAATATTAATTTTCTCGCTTGGGGAGTCACTTTCACTATTTCTAACTTGTCTTTTCTTATGTGACTGAGGAGGCGGTTGTGGCAGCGATACATTAAAGCTGGCTGTCGATGAAGGCAGGGTTGATGCCGTCCTCGCAGGTAATATGGTCTGGCGTTGCTAGGAGGCTTGTGTCTATAGCCTCGTGGCTTGTTAGAATTGGCGATTCAGGACGCACTGCACCGTTATCATCGTTATTCAGAGTGATCAGGGCATCTTTAATTGCCTTCTCTCTGGTGAGTTAATGGCATTAACTATTAAGTTCTCAGAGAATAATTGTGAAAAGGCTCTCGGGTACTGTTTGAACACCAAGAAGCGACTGCAATAGCGCGTAGGCCAGGGGTTCCTAAACTTTTCTGTCAGCGACTCCTTTTAAAAGAATGGTTTGCTTCATCGGCATCCTTTTAAGTAACGTGACCAAACTTTTTAGAAAAATTTATAATAATGTTTTATTATTTCTGTACTACCATAATTTTTAATTTTACAAATAAAAACAAGTTTTCGGAAGCAAAGTCGCAGATTAAAATTGCACAAATGTTCGATTTTCATTCATGTGAACCATACTGAATTCCAAAAAAGTAGCGAATTTGTATCTTATTGTTAGATGAAACCATAAGTGAAATAAATATTAAATGGCAGGCAACAAATAATTTTCAACTTCATATTTCTTGTAATAAATAGCATACTGATTATGCTAATGAGTTGTTGGGACATTTTGTCTGTCGACCCCCAAATAAACCCACTGTCATCATTGACACCCTTTAAAATATCAATGACCTCTAGAGGGTCGTTGTCGACCCCGCTGGGAACCCATAGACCAGTGGCGTCAAGGTCTTCTACTGGTGACAGTGGCACGCGTCGTGGCACCGTAGCGAGCTTCTCTGCGCAACTAGCGTCGGGAAAGGGAACTATTACTACCCCGCCGTTTTACAATAGGGATGGCGTGTTCTCGGGTGGCGGGATAATGAACTGCGTGGAGGGGCGATTTCGTCGTGGCACTCATGCTACGGACTCCCGCCACGGACTTCCGCTCGTGGCATCGACCTTGGCAACACTGTCCTAGACGATTTCCACGGAGCTCCGCTAGTAGTTCCGCATCGCACGGCGTCTCGTGCTATATTTTATTTTTTTTGTATCAAGGTAATGAGGTGTTTAGTATCATCACTATTAGCCATGTTTTTTTTATCGGAAGGCTGTTTGGAATGAATCTTTTTTTAATGAACCTGATGATAAACATGTTTCAAGACAGTTCTTATTGATGAAAGTGTTATGTTCTATATCTGGATTTGAGGAATGAAAAGAGGGATATGGTAAGTTTATTTCCGAATCTACAAACTTAAATGTCGTAGCTTCCCTTATAAAAAAAATGCTCATTGCGTTGTTTGTTTCCGCTTGGGAGCGCTCTAGTAGTGAATATTTAGCAACACAACAATTAGGTCGCACTAGAAATTGCAGAAACATCCTACCAGAGGTCTCCAACAGCTCATGTGCGCCCACGAACGCGACAACAATGGGCGAGCGCTATGCGAACAATATCATTCTGGGCAGTAATTGGTTAAGTTGAATTTTGACCACAGGAAGCAACACGTGCTTTTTGGCAAGGATTTGTTAGAAAATATTTGCTCGCGTGTAATAAAAACTATTTACAAAGGCAAATCAACTGTAGATTTTGACTACTCGTATCTCTTTTCATGCCCTTCACGACAGAATCTACTTACTACCGCGAGTACACGCCGATCGATTATTTGAGTAACTACATTATCCACTGAACTCCGGGAAACGTGCACAGTTAGTGAAGCTACATTAGTATGTCAATAAGCAAAACAAGGGCAATCTCAGCATTCGCTCAACGGATGTGGGAAACCGGAAGAAAAACCTGATCGAGACTGGGTCATTGACCGAATTCTTACAAGCGTATTTAGCCTTTTAGAATTATACAAATTGAAACCAATACATTAAATGTCATTGTTAAAATTAATATTATTTTCCTTGTTGATGCTCAGTATAGTCCTTAATTATATAGAAACATTTGTGATGCACAAACTATTTTTTGGCTCTTAAACTTGTATAGATTTTAATCGTTTAATGACATCTGACTATAAGATGGAAAATAATAGACATATATTGTATGTGAATTTTTAGTGAGCTGTTGCTCCTGATATCTCGTATATATACTACGTCGAGTGTTGTAGTTATATCTGTATTGGATGAAAATATGTTCCCACCCTTGAGTAAGAAAGTTTTTTTGAAAATACACGGAATCCTAAATCAAGTGACAAGGCATGGTAGAATTCCTAGCGTGATAAAGACATGCTTAAAATCACGTGGGTGGGATTTGATTAATATCAGTACAATTATTTTATGTGACATAAAAATCTATTTCTAGAATAAATTTTATCCTGAAATGAAATGTGTTAAAATATGAAAAACCTGACTTTTATTTTCTTGAAGAAAAAAAATACAAAAGTATTTTTTATTTTTACATATTTGTAATCTGCCAAAAAATAAAAAAGGAACTTTTCAAAGGTTATTGATATTGTATTTTTTACAGGGGAAGCAATATTTAGAACAACTTTGCAGTTCATAATGCAGTTCCATTATTTCGAGCAGTGTATTGTATGCAACTCGTATGCACTTCCTTATATTGCGTGCTCGCATGCTATGCGAAAGGAGAAACTCATCGTTTGGAACCACCGGACGGCGACTAAAGACGGGAGCCTAGCCCTTGCATAAGAGGGCTTTCGAAACGTGACATTTCCTGACCTCGGCTTTTCATTGTTATCACACTCAATAAACTTCTTCTTTAATCTCTCGCTTTCAATTAGACAGCACATTTTTGATTCTCAGAATGGAAGCCTCAATCACTTTTTAGTTGCAAATAATACTCAAAAATAATTCTATAACAAAAATCAACACTCGCAAAATTGTTCATTACGTAATATTTACAGAATATTTCTGTTGAAATAATTAAAAAAGTAGTCCTACTACACTACTAGTATACTTGATAGTCCATATACTTTACCGTATAGTTTGAAATGGTTACTGTATATTAACATTATAATAATATAATTCTAGTTGGTCCAGCAAAAATGCTTCCAACTAGTAAAATTTTTTGTCCACGCTGGATTCGAACTTGCATTCAAGGTAACCACTACACCAACCGACTGAGACAGCGTAACATACACAAATTTCGAAAATTATGATGTAATAAAAATCGAACAAGGAATTAGGAGAAACGTGCAATAGCATGCTCGTGTTAGTTCAGGAAATGCTGTATTAGTAGCGAAGCATTTGATCATGTAAAGGCCGGATGTAATGTACGTGACAACAACGCATACTTGGGTCGACAGAATCTGCTTTTAAACATAAAGAATGTTGAACAGAAGAGCTGCGCCATATTATAAATTCATCCCAGCACTGGTACTGGAAGGAGATAATACTATCAATTATTGGGTCCGATCAATAATCTGTAACATAATTTCCTGCGTCCCTGAGATTGTATCGTAAAGTTTGAGCAACTGAAGCAAGATAGAAACGTGTTTTTTGCATATTATTGCTTGTGATTGTAGGATATGCAAAAAACGAGCTTTAATCGGATAGACGTCTCCATATGCAATACAACATTATAAGTCAATGGGTCATTACGGCATGGGATGGTTTTAAAACCTCTGGCGGTACAATTCGGTAGTTATCGCGGCGCCAATTCGTTTCACAATTTTTAGGGCGGCAGTTGCTAATGCATTGTTGTACTGGAAATCAGCATCGCGCGCAAGCCCGGGCAATAACACGTTTAGGAATTCGGGATCTGCAGAGACAGAGGAATTAAATATCTCGGAAGAGAACTGAATTGTAAAGGCATTGTCATATTCAACTAAATACATTATCATTATTCTTCTTCTTCTTCCCAACAGGGTTTAGGTCATGTGACCTGTTCCGGCACCCATTTTTCTTCTCGGTCTACCAATGTCCCTTCTTCCTTCTGTTTTATAGTTCATAGCTATGAATGGAAGTCTGTTCATTGGCATTCTCAATACATGATTGTACCATTTTAACTTATTTTCGAGAATATTCTCGTACAGTTCTTTGAATTTTAAAATATCTCTTATCTCAGAGTTCCGTTTCTTGTCGAGTAGCGAGCACCCTAGTGTGTTTCGCAGAAATTTCATTTCCGCCGTTTGTATTTTATTTTTGATCTTTTTCGTGTTCACCCATGTTTCGCTGGCATACATGAATGTGAGGACTGCAATTGTCTTATAAAACTTAGGCTGTGTCTCCTTTCGTGTTCGGTTTCTCAGATACTTGTGTATAGTTCCACATACATTTCGGAATTTTACTAGCTTATTTTCCATGTCACGATCTATATTAAACGATATATCACAGCCTAAGTACCTGAAGTTGCTAACTTGTTCTAGATTGTAGTTTCCTATTGCTATTTTAGATCTTCCTGGATATTTGCCTCGAAATGCCATGACTTTTGATTTTTGAGCAGACATTTTCAGTCCATATTCTTCAAGGATATTTTTCAAGATGAAAATGGACATTTGGAGCTTATTTTCAGTCTCTTGTATCACCACTTTGTCGTGGTATAAAATTGAATTAATGTATGTCGTCTAAATATATATTAAAAAGGGTTGGTGATATTGAACAGCCTTGTCTTAATCCTTTATTTGTAGTGACAATTATATTAGGTTTCAGTTTCCTAATATGATCGAAGTTTCTTTGTATACACTCTTTATAGCTTCAATAAGGTGTCTTGGGTAACCTCTTCGTTCTAATATTTCCCATAGAAGTTTGCGTCGAACATTGTCAAAAGCCTTTTCAAGATCTATAAATGCAAGATGCGTTTCTTTGTTATGTTCTCTTCGTTCTTCTATCAATCGCTTTAAGATAAATATTGCATCTGTACATGAACGATCTTTTCTGAACCAACGTTTATTCTCTGCATTATCATCTGGAGAGTTTTTCTTTGCTTTTCGCCATCTTGGATACATCTTGATGCGAGATATTACTAGATAATGGTCTGAGTAGATGTCATAACCTCTCAACACATTCGTATCCATTACTTGTTTTGATATTCTCTGGTTAGCAATTATATAATCTATTAAGGATCTGCAGTTTCCATTGGCCCAAGTAAACTTGTGAATTAGTTTCTTACGGAAAAAGGTATTTGTCACTGTTAAGTAAAATAGTATGTTTATTTTAAGTAAAATAAACCAAAACACAGAATTATCATGAAGAACATACGACATGGTACAATATTGTCAAAATCAATAAATGAAGAAAGGATAAAAATTATAATAAAAATACGTCCGACAGGGTAGGACAACCCTGCAGAGATAAGAACCTACTCTCTGCTTCCTTGATAGAAATGGAGGATGCTTCGTATGTGCAACTTTTAGAAACGCAATTGATTTAATCTTCGGAACTCACGCTGTTCGATTACAAAACCGCAGTGTGACTAAAGGAATATAACAAATATCAGAGGAACTAATGATGATTGCTACGTTCTTCATGGAACGTAGCAATCAGTAGAAACAATAGCCCAAAATATAATCTGGTGACCTTTTCAGTATTTCCTCAAAATTGATTCACGGCCCTGTGGAAGACCGCGGACCGCAGTTTGAGAACCTATTAATGATGATAAGGAAATTTTCAAATAAAAAAACCGTTAATTCAAAATTAAAGAAATAAAATTGTAATCAATTGGGAACTGCTAGGAAAATCTATGTGGGAAACTACATAGTGTGATAATATATCCACTTGTTATTTCGACTGAAGGTGTGGTTACGAAACATTCCAAGGGAAATCTAGAGAAATGAGATTACCTCAAAGAATCCTGAATCACGGACAGAAAGCAGTCATTCTGTAAAATATGGCATATCGTTCGCAAGTTCTTTAACTAATGAGTTTCCCAATATCTGACTGGGACGGGAGCGGAAGTGAAGTCTCTCCCCTCAAGACCGAGCTCTTTCCTTATTGGTAGGAATAGGCGAATTGGTCCTAGCACAAGTTGCTGAGAAAAAAACCCACATATTATTATTATTATTATTATTATTATTATTATTATTATTATTATTATTATTATTATTATTATTAACAACGACAACAACAACTTGACTTGAGTTGACTACCAGAAGACCTTTGTCAGTGTACCACATGATTGGATTTTGAAGACCCTTGAGATCTATCGATTTCATCCTAGACTTATTGAGTTTTGCAAGGCTAGTATGACGTCATGGAGTACCATGTTATTAATACACAGCGGAAAGGAAGTAGTAGAAACCAAAAATATTCAGATTAACAGGGGAATTGTTCAAGGAGATTCGCTATCCCCTCTGCTGTTTTGCATTAGTTTAATCCCATTATCTAGACAGTTGTCGCACACTGACTTTGGTTACAGGCTTCATGACCAGTATCATATTTGTTTTACATGGATGATCTTAAAGTGTTAGCTAAGAATGAAGTGATTCTCTGCCAAATACTGTCGATCAACATTGAAGTTGATATCCACAATGTGATTCAAGATCTAGAGCCAAGTAAAACTTACAAATAACTGGGCATTGAAGAATGTGAGATCATCTCAAACGACACAATGAAAGAAAGAATTCGCAGGAAATATTACAGAAGAGTGAGACTTCTCCTACAGTCCGCTCTGAACTATATCAGCAAAAGAAGTTTGGCGGCGGTGCCTGTAGCCGAATACAGTTTTGGACTCGTGTACTGGACGAACAAGAAATTCGGATCATAGATCGCGAACAAGAAAACTGCTTACAATGCATCATGTCGCCCTCCCTCAAGCTAATGCACATAGACTTTATATTTCACGTAAGGCAGGAGGAAGAGGCCTCGGACAAATTGAAGCCTCCTGGCACAATGCAATAGTCGGGATGGGAAAGTATGTAGTCAGATATCAAGACGGCCCTTATAATGAGCAGGTCATGAAATCTGACCGAAGAACGGGAAACAGAAGCATTGTAAGCGTAGCAAAAAGCATTGCGAACAAGACTATGCAAGACACGTAGAATAATACAGACACTAAACTTCTGATGCTACTGAACATGAAATGTGAGACAAAAAATGTTAAAGAAATCGTGGAAAGACAAACCACTCCATGGACAATATCTACAAAGAACGGACATGGTGTAGATCAATAAAGATCAATCATTAATGTCTAAAAAGGGGAAGAAAGAAGCCAGAATCGGAAGCACTTGTAATAGTGCCCAAGATCAGGCGTTGAGAACATGACATTATGATAAAGCGATTATCAAAATTTCCCAAGATGATAAATGCCATATTTGGCAGGAACACGTAGAAACCATTGACCATATCTTCTCGGCTTGTCCAATTCTAACAAAGTCCGAATACGTGAAAGACACGACAGGATTTGTACTTACCTCCACTGGCAGATCTGTACTGCCCTCAAAGTTCTACACACATGCCTCAAGTGGTACGAACACTCACCAAAACCTATGACGTCTGTTGAACTCTACACAATATTATACGGCCGACAAATTCAAACTGATCGCGGCAAATAAAACAGATATTGTTATCCAGGATTGGGAGAAAAAAATCCTATCTACATGTACACGTTGCTGTGCCATGGATCAAAACATCGTAACCAAGGAAACAGAGAAACGTCTTAAATACAAGAGTTTGGAAATCGTGATCAGCCGAATGTGGGGCGTAAAAGCACTGGTCGTCCCGATATTTATCGGAACTTTGGAATTTTTCCGCAAACTTTGTGTAAGAACTTGCCTAAACTACCAAGTAATTCAAAAGACTAGGAAGTGCAAGAAATTGTTTTATTTGGAATGGCTCACATTTTGCGAAAAGTATTGTAGAGGCACCGATTGTTCCTAGATCTACTCCTTAGGAAGCTTGTTGCAACCCGGAATAGAATTTATACTCAATCGATTCATAACGTCTCTAGTCGTAAATTATAATAATAATAATAATAATAATAATAATAGTAATGATAAATTATTACAGTAGTACTGGTTTTCGTAGTTGTATCATAAAGAGCAACCACTCAATTTAAATCCACAATACGCAGAATATATTTCCTGAATGCTGTAAATATCCTGCCAAATGTACGGGAAACCACAAATGTGTAATTTTCTGGCTTGTGACGGACGGCAATAATTGAAACTTTACTAGGTTAAAGCAAGACAGGCAGCGACGGACAGATAGACGGACAGGCAGCGACGGACAGACAGACGGACAGGCAGCGACGGACAGACAGACGGACAGGCAGCGACGGACAGACAGACGGACAGGCAGCGACGGACAGACAGACGGACAGGCAGCGACGGACAGACAGACAGACAGGCAGCGACGGACAGACAGACGGACAGGCAGCGACGGACAGACAGACAGACAGACAGACGGACAGGCAGCGACGGACAGACAGACAGACAGACGGACAGGCAGCGACGGACAGACAGACAGACGGACAGGCAGCGACAGACAGACAGACAGACGGACAGGCAGCGACGGACAGACAGACAGACGGACAGGCAGCGACGGACAGACGGACAGGCAGCGCCAGACAGACGGACAGGCAGCGCCAGACAGACGGACAGGCAGCGCCAGACAGACGGACAGGCAGCGCCAGACAGACGGACAGGCAGCGCCAGACAGACGGACAGGCAGCGCCAGACAGACGGACAGGCAGCGCCAGACAGACGGACAGGCAGCGCCAGACAGACGGACAGGCAGCGCCAGACAGACGGACAGGCAGCGCCAGACAGACGGACAGGCAGCGCCAGACAGACGGACAGGCAGCGCCAGACAGACGGACAGGCAGCGCCAGACAGACGGACAGGTAGCGCCAGCCAGACGGACAGGCAGCGCCAGCCAGCCAGACAGGCAGCGCCCGCCAGCCGGCCAGCCAGCCAGCCAGACAGGCAGCGCCAGCCAGCCAGCCAGCCAGACAGACAGGCAGCGCCAGACAGACAGGCGGCGACAGACAGACAGACAGGCAGCGCCAGACAGACAGGCGGCGACAGACAGACAGACAGGCAGCGACAGGCAGATAGACAGACAGGCATAGTGTTTTCCGTTAAATGATTTTTAGGTATCAAGGACCCGTAACGCATAAATTCTGGCTACACGACGTGTTAGAGGATGTAATTTACTGTATATATCATCAGGATTTATCCTTTTTTCATTACCAGGATCCGGCAATAAAAGTTTTTCTGCCAAATTTTCGTCGTTTTTCAACGCTACACAACTTTCTCTTCTTACAATGTAAGTGCGAGAAAGTAAAATGACAGTATACTTTTTGTAATTTATGTCTGAAGTGTATGCATTTTTTTAATCTCAAAAACAGCCCCAAATTTTTTCTTTGAGATTTTTCCATGTATGAAACGCTTAACACAATGGTGTAGGTCTCATTTTCGTTGACCTCTCTGAATTTTAGAAAATTGCGAGTTGGGAATATTGGGTTGAGACGATTACATTTTTAAGCGTCGACCCGAATTCAAAACTCACATCGTTTCTATAGCGTAGAGTAAAAACTCACGAGCTAACTCGGAGAACCTGTATTCGAGTATCGATGCGGAAAAAATATTTTGCAGATAGAAAAAAGCTTTGCGGGTTTATGAAGTAATATAATACAGCGAGCAGTTAGAAGTAATCCGAATGCGCTATTGTAGCACCACTAGTTAGTATTGCAAACAGAATAGTATACCATACCCCCCTCTACTCTTACCACAACAAACAAAAGGAGGGCTTAACAAAATGTCGCATGGTAAAAAACATTTATTTCCAGAACCAAACAAGGGCCCATCTCAACATTTTCTCAGTGGATCTTGGAAACTGGACGAAAACCTGATCGAGATGGGGGTCATTGACCAAGAGGCCGACATACATTACTTCTTAGTGACATATTAAGTATTTTTAAAATTATACAATACAAATGCAAACGGCCGACGTTGCTAGTCGAAATGCTAACTTCGCTCCGTAATGTCACGGAGGTTAAGCAATTCGAGACCGCGTTGTTGGGTTTGAGAACCCTGGGATCGACGGCGCTGAACTTCACGACGAAAGAATAAAAGGCGAGGACTGACTACGTCAGACGATGACTGACTAGATTAAAGGAGGATTACTCCAAACGTCGACGCCAGTAAGTTACCATAGTAGAACGCTGTTACGAATTGTAACAGAAGCTATATACTAATGCTTTGTATATCATCGTTAAACTAAATATTATTCCCGTCGATGATCAGTACAGTCCCTAATTGTATAGAAACGGTTATGCAGCTGAAACGATTTTACTTCGAACTTAAATTTGTGTCTAGATTTTAATTGGATAGTGTCATCTGGCTGTAAAGTAACCCAGTAGGAGTAGGGGAATCTGCCGTACCTAGGGACACTTTTCATGTTTCAATTTTCCTCCTCTTCTTTCGGATATAACATTGCTAATGTTTCTCTTTTTGGGATGCTACACATCTCAGCATATTTATGTGTAATAATAATTGTTGTGTATTTGAACTGACTTTTAATAGTAATGTATGTTCTGTGCCTATGGTCCGTTGTGGTAAAAGTCTGGTGACTAGGTGAGATCGTGTTATGCTCGCTGGCAGTCTGTTGTTACCGCGCGAGTACATGTAATAGTGCCATGTGTTGTAATCAGTAAATAAATACGTAACAGTCAGATCTTAAAAGTGTGTATTTAGTTGAATACCTAACAATCTGGCGACGAGGATATTAGGAACGGTATGGAAGTGTAAAAGTGTGGAATGTGAAAGTGTTAAATGTGAAGTGGTTAACAAAGTAATATAACCTCAAGAAATACAGCCATGGCAAATGAAGAATCAGCAGCAAACCAAGTGCAAATACATAATTATTTACAAGCAATCGGGCATGTGGGGCCATTCGACATTAATGCGTCGTGGTCCAATTACCAGGAAAGGTTGGAATTTTTTTTCGAAGCAAATAATGTGACAGACGAAAACAAGAAGCGGGCTATGCTGCTGGCACAATTCGGCGAGGCGGCTTACGAAATCCTGCGTTCACTGGTAACACCGCAAACACCAAAGGACTTCACATACACACAGATTATCAGCAAATTACAAGGACATTTCAACCCAACACCGAATGAAATTGTGGAAAGATTCAACTTTAATAGAAGAATACAAAAGGAAGACGAATCTATAGCAGATTTTGTTGCTGACCTGCGAAAATTGAGTAAGTTTTGCAATTTCACAGAACTAAATAAAATGTTGAGAGATCGAATTGTATGTGGAGTGGCCGACGAAGGACTACAAAAAAAGTTGTTTTCGGAACCTAACCTTACTTTTGAACGAGCTTTAGAGCTGGCTATAGCAGCGGAAGCGGCAAGAAAAAATGTTGAAGACGTAAGAAATGTGGCAGGAAATTCGATTTCTAAAATTTCGAAAAACAAAAATAATCAAGAAGTTAACTCTACTAAAACATTCAACCCTTGTTACCACTGTGGGGAAATGCATGATGGAAAAAATTGTAAATTCAAAGAAGCAGTGTGTCATTATTGTAGGAAGAAAGGGCATATCGTCAAAGTATGTTTTAAGAAGAAGAATGAGAATCAAGGACAAAGAACTCTAAGTAATTCTAAAAGTGTAAATTGCAATGCAGTGGAAGATGAATGCAATTTTTATATACTGAATGCGATACATGCCGTGGAGGAACAGGAGAAAATAGTGGCAAATTTAAAATTAAACGACATCGGAGTCAAGATGGAAGTGGACTCGGGTGCAGTTTGCACAATTATAAAGAAGCAAACATGGGAGAAAATTCGTCAGGGGAATGAAATTCTTCAAAAATCACCACTCAGTTTGCAGACCTGGACACAACAAAAAATTGATATTTTGGGAGAAACAGTTGTCAAGGTGCAGTATCAACAAATCACCAAGCATTTGAAGGCTGTGGTTTCAGAAGGCGGTGGTTGGGATTTGTTGGGACGAAATTGGTTTCGAGAATTGGGAATTTCAGTCCAGGGAGTGCACCACGTGGACAGCAAAACTCAAGCACTACGACCGAATCATCTTCCATTGTTTCAACAATACCCTACTGTGTTTCAAGAAAAATTAGGTATGTTTGTAGCAGATCCTGTGAAACTAGAATTGAAAGAGGATGCAAAACCAATTTTTTTAAAAAGTAGGCAAGTTCCTTTTGCATTAAAACCAGCGGTCGAGAGGGAGTTGGAAAAGCTGATTCAACAGGAAGTTTTGGAGCCAACTGACTACTCAGAGTGGGCAACACCTCTGGTGACGCAGAGAAAAAGTGACGGGAAGATACGACTATGTGGGGATTACAGAAGTACAGTAAATCCGGCATTAAAGAAGAACTCATACCCACTACCTACAATTACAGAGATGATAACGCTCTTGACGCCAGCTACTGTTTTCTCAACGTTGGATTTATCTCAAGCATACCAACAGGTCAGAGTTGACGACGAAACAGCAAAAATACTTACCCTTAATACACATCGAGGGCTTTTCAAAGTCAAGAGATTACCGTTTGGAGCATCAGTTTGTCCTGGAATTTTCCAAAGAATCATGGACTCGTTGCTGGCTTCGATTCCCGGAGCAAAAGCATATCTGGATGATATTATTGTTTTCGGAAGGAATGAAGAGGAACATGAAGCAAATTTAAGAAGAGTTTTGGACAAACTTCGTGAGGCAGGATTAACGCTTAAAAAGGACAAATGCAAGATTGGGTTGAAAGAAATTAAGTTTTTAGGTTTTCTTATCGGCGAACAAGGAGTGCGGCCTACAGAGGACAGGGTAAAAGCAATAAAACATGCGCCAAGGCCCACAAATAAAGAAGAGTTACAATCCTTTTTAGGAATGGTAAATTTCTATAACAGGTTCCTCAAAGATAAATCGACAATTATTGAACCATTGAACAGATTACTCGAAGACAAACCCTGGAAATGGACTGCAATTCATGAAAATTCTTTCTCAAAATTAAAGAACTGATGAGTTCGGAGGTAATCCTGGTACATTACGACGAGGCAAAAGAATTGGTTTTGAACTGCGACGCGTCTCCCTACGGAATTGGAGTGGTTTTGGCACATCGAGAGGGGAACGTGGAGAAACCAATCGCTTATTGGTCCCGCACATTGGGGAAACATGAAAGGAACTATGCGCAAATAGACAGAGAGGCTTTGGCTGTCGTTGAAGGAGTTCAACAGTTTCACCAATATGTTGCAGGACGAAAATTCACAATTACAACAGATCACAGACCTCTTTTGGGGCTGTTGAGTGTAAAGAAACCGATCCCAGCTGTTTTATCGCCTCGAATGCTACGATGGTGTCTAATCCTGAGTGCTTATGATTACAATTTGGAGTACAGGAAAGGAAAAGAAAATGGAAATGCAGACTGCCTTAGCCGCTTGCCAATGACATCGGATAAAGACGAGTTGACTCCTCCAGGTGACATCCTTTTATTGGAGTCTGAGAAAAGGCCAATTCCAATAGAAGACATCCGTGAGTATACAACAAAGGACGAAATTTTGTCAAAAGTTCGGTACTGGACTTGGCATCAGTGGCCAACCACGGAACTTCCTGAAGAGTACAAACCATTCCAAAGGAAGAAAATGGAAATTTCAGTACACAAGGATTGTCTGCTGTGGGGCAATCGGTTGATAGCACCAAAGGTAACTAGGGAACGTTTTTTGGAACTACTGCATGCAAATCACCCAGGAATCGTAGCCATGAAAGCTTGTGCTCGGAGCTATGTATGGTGGCCAAACATAGATCAGGACATAGAAAACTGTGTAAATCAGTGTAAGACGTGCCAAATTCATGCAAATAATCCACCTAAAGCTCCCCGTCAGAATATCGAAAAAAATTTAAATGCCTGGTCTACATTGCATGTGGATTTTGCTGGCCCTCACAAAGGAAAAGTGTACCTGATTGTAGTCGATGCGATGTCCAAGTGGTTAGAAGTGGACATTATGAAATCGATGTCATCTGCTGAAGTCATCCAGAGTTTCCGGAGAATATTTGCAAGAATGGGAATACCAGATCTTATTATCTCAGATAACGGACGTTCATTCGATTCGAAGGAACTTCATGAATTTTACGACCGGAACCTGATCAAGTACAGTACAATTTCTCCATATCATCCATCGAGCAATGGACAGGCTGAACGTATGGTCCAAACTGCGAAGAAGATATTGACAAAATTGGAGGAAGGAGATGTTGAATTGCAGGTGCAGAGATTGCTTTTCCGACAGCACACAACAGTGCATGCAGGTACCGAGAAGACGCCGGCTGAACTTTTGATGGGAAGGAAGCTGCGAACTGTTCTCGATAAAATGCATCCATATGCATTGCAATGGAAAAAAAAAGGAGACAAAAATACGACGCAGAAACTGCGCTCGTTTGAAATAGGTGATTTGGTGTATTTCCGGAATTACAATCCAATTGGTCCAAAGTGGTTGCAGGGCAAAGTTCATGACTGCACGGGACCAGTCTCTTATACAGTACAACTACCCAATGGAAATATAATCAAACGACATGTTGATCAACTGAGGAGAAGAAATGAGAATGCTGAAGATGACCAGAATAAACAGATCGTGGATAAACCACAAACCCAAAGTAACCAGCCAAGGATTCCGGTCCCTGCTCAAATCATTCAGTCTCCTGAACCGGAATCACCATCCTTTGCACATAGTCCTGATCAAAATGTGTCAGAGGGTTTGGAGCGATCGCCGTTCAACGAGGATCCCGAACTTCGAGCTGAGAGAACTACGAACCTGCGGGAAGTGGCTAGCCCGAGAGGAGCTGAACTATCGCCGCGAGTGGATCCGCCCGGAGCACCCAACAGTCAGTCGCGGCCCAGTCGAGTGATTGTGAGGCCGTCACGTTACAAGGATTATGTTTCATATTGAAGGGGGAAGAGATGTTGTGTATTTGAACTGACTTTTAATAGTAATGTATGTTCTGTGCCTATGGTCCGTTGTGGTAAAAGTCTGGTGACTAGGTGAGATCGTGTTATGCTCGCTGGCAGTCTGTTGTTACCGCGCGAGTACATGTAATAGTGCCATGTGTTGTAATCAGTAAATAAATACGTAACAGTCAGATCTTAAAAGTGTGTATTTAGTTGAATACCTAACAATAATGATTTTAAAAACATTCTAAAAGGCTATTTTTAATAAAATTTGTTTGTGTATAATGTGACCCAAGGTACATTGTATACAAAGTACTACATACACAAAAAAAACGCAACTGAATAAATATATGTTCTTTTTTCATGGAGAGAATATCACAATAGCATTTATTGAACAAAAGGATCTTTAACCTAGGTTATAATGAATAGTGTGTAAAGGGAAGAAATGGCTGCCCTTACAACCAAACACCGATTGGTTCTGGTGTTTACATGTTCTGGTGTTTACATGTTCTGTTCTCTACGTCAATTTTAAAGGATGAAGCTTTGTTTAAACCGAAAGGACTTCAACCTAGATTATACCTTGTAAAGGAAACAGGAAAAAGAATAGATGTTTGCTGTCTTTGAGAACAACCGAACGCAAATGGGTCAGGGAACTGAACTTTTATGTCCTCCATGTCAACTTCTTATATTGCAGAACCTTCATCAATTTTGAATGAGTGAATTATTATTTGTGCATTTTTTCAATATTGTACAATAAAGTTTTCAGATTCGTCCTTTTCAGTAACTAAACTAGCAATGAACAACGAATTGACATACGATCTTTAACAGCAGTCAAAACTGCACTATTCATTATTTCTGCCGGTTGTTGAGATCTTTTATTGTTTCTTTTGTTTCGTGGCATGGGCAGATTACTTCCTGAAACCAACTGCATTTAGTTCAGTACTTCACTCCAACAGTAAGACACACTAAGGGATGTCCCTAGGTACATCAACAGTCACTGTCGGTAGGTACAACAATCTACAGTCATGAATGGACATGGCTATTGGTAATTGTTGGTTATCTGTAGGAAAGAAGTATACACCTTGAATTAACTAAATTATATGCTTGTAAGTGTAGATCTACTTCAATTGTCGTAAAGTAATGGTAGTTATTACAAAATTGATGAGAGAGAAATGCAGAACAATTTTCACTCGTCAAATCTATTAAACTCTGATAAAATTACTGAAGCAGCTCACACTACAAAATCGTTCACTTGAGTAATGGCAATAGCAGGAAAATTAACAATCCGAAATTTCTCTCCTCGAAAACACTTTGTCCCTAGCCCCTGGTACATCTGTCCCTACGTACGCAGCACAACTACTTGTGTTATAAGAATGTTTCTTGTAGTAAACTGTAGATATTGAAACCTAATGAATGTGATTTCTGCGACATGTGTTGTAATTATAAATATCAGTATTGCATGAAAACATGTTCCCACCATTAAGTAAGTCAGTTCTGACAAACATTTCAGAATCATAAATAAATAGACAATGCAGTAGTAAAATTCCAAAGCTCAGTGAAGAATTTACTAGCAGAAATTACGTGGATGGCATTTCCTTACTATTAGAATTTTTTCTGCAATCTAACAGTTTGGGTACCGCCAGAATACTATGCCATATCTCAGGCGGAAATGTACATTTGCAAAATATACGCAGAGGGCTGCATGAAGTCTGAGTGTGTAACATAATTAACTTCATTTAGTGTTTAATTCAGTTATATGGATATTCCATTTGAGGTTTGACTGAATTGAGAGATCTGAGAATTCTATTATCTTTAAATCAGCTAATTGCATATTGTTCATTGCATTCATCATTCATTCATTATTGTTCATTGCATGAGATTGCCATTTTAAAATGCGTTAAAATCGTTTTTCCTTCGTTACCTATTAATTTGTTATTACGAAACCCAATTTGAAATTTCTGAAGTCGTAGTATTTATTGATTCTTTTTACTTTTGTGCTACCACTTACGCAGTAGAGAGAAACTTATGTAACGCGCGGAGAAAAAGGCGAATTTTCGGCAGAAGAACTCCTATTACAGGGTACTGGTAACAAAAAGGTAAAAGGTGGATAAATCCAATTTCTGAATTTAGGGGGGGAAATCCTTTAACACATGGTGTAGCTAGAGTCCATGTTTTGTGGGTCCTTGATACCGAAAAATGGAATGTTGTCAAAACGTCCATCTGTCTGTAAACAACGCTAGCGGCTAAGCCGTTCAGCCAATTTTGTCCAAAACTGATATTTCCGAATCGATCTAGCTGATGTCGTGGCCCTTTGAATTTAAAACTAATATTTTAATTTTGGGGGGTACTTTACGTGAAGCCCCTGTGACATTTCCCAAATTTTCAAAAAAATGTCACCACCGCTTTGAGTAATTTTTTTTGTTGGATAGTGTGAAGGACGTTTAACTGAATGGTGCAGATCTCATATTCATTGAAAACTCTAATTTTTCAAATATTGCAAAAATTCAGTTTTTTCGGTGTCTTCCTACAACTACAATTATGAAGATAGAGATTTTTTCTCTTAATGAAATCTGTTCCTTAAAGATAATTTTGAAATAAGGTCATGCATTTTGTGAAAACTTGAGTACTTTTCACGTAATTTTGCCTCAAAATACAGGCGAGAAAGTACGTAGCAATACTAGTTAGCAAAGAACATTTGTGTCATCAGCAAACATAACTTTTCTTCTCTTTCTAATGGACGAGGGAATATCGTTTACATATAAAAGAAAGAGGATAGGGCCTAAGATCAAAACCTGTGGGACCCCATACTTAATTGGCAAACAGTTAGAAAGATTAATAAATAAAATGACCTTCGTTCCAGTAAGGCATTTCTACTCTTGGAGATCGATGTTTATGGTATGAGGATATCCAATCTAGGGCAATACCACGAATTCCATATGAAGGTAATTTAGGGAGCAAAAATGTTATGGTCAATGACATTAGAAGCTTTTGAAAGATCTAAAAATATTCTAATACGTTCTTCATTCTGATCCATTGATGAAGTAACTTCATCATGAAAAGAAAGAATTGCCGTTTCCGTAGATTTTGATTTCCTAAATCCATGTTGAGAGTCTGAAAATGTTTTGTTTTTCCTGAGAAATCTTTGCATTCACATATAGAAAAGCCTCTATAATTATAATACCAGTAATAATTACAATAATGTAGAATAAAGATGTATTATGTAATTCAATGAGGCAATATGTTATATCAAATTGCATATTAAAAATAAGTTTTGTATACATCAGGGTGTGGATTTAGTCCCCTCCAAATTGAAATCATGTGGACCTGTTTGACTTCAACATGTATGGTGTTAATTCTTGTTTTCTTGTAAACATACTGATTTATAAAATTTGCAATTTAATCATCATGGTACTTTTCTACCATGAATATTATTTTGATCTTGGCATATATGGATATGAAAACCCATTTCTTTAGTTGGTCTCCTCATATACCTACCTGTATAGATTGAATGCCTTGGCTATGTGAAATGCAAATAATTTGTGTTCACAGCCAACTTTCATAGTATATTTATTTATATTACAAATGAGACTTCCTTATACACTGCATCTCTGTCAAAATTATCACATTTAAATGAATATGTATAAAACTTAATATGTTTTATTTCTTTTCTCAGAATGCATTCATTCTTACATTAATTTAATTGATTGATTCATTATTTTATTCATTAATTCACTGTAATTATTTTCCTTTCTTACTTTTGTGTTTGAACCTCCAACATTGTTGATCAGAATTATAAATACTTTGATCTACTGTGTTGCCTAAGGAATTTGAAATAACATTTTTTAAATTCTGAATTTGAAAAACCATTAATTAAAAACTAGTTTGAAACTTCAACCAATTTTTATTTCAAAGTCAATGCTTCTTGGTTTTTTATGATTATGAATAATCATTTTCATCTTTGCTTTTATAAAAAAAAATAATAAGTATTACCTGAAACTGAAGTATAAGTATTTACTTTCTATGTTAATCTCTTTCATTAATTAATATTCACTTATATTTTCAGTTGTGACAGGTTCAACAGATGGTATCGGCAAAGCTTATGCTATGGAACTAGGAAAGCGTGGAGTGAATATTGTTCTAGTCAGTAGAAATAAGCAGAAACTGGAAGAGGTTGCAAAAGAAATAGGTATGATTGTTTATTACTTATTATAGATGGTGTTTGAAATATTTTGTAACTTTTAATAAATTATACAGCTTTACAATTGCCAAGTAAATAAAAAGTTTTAAAAATGCTGTTCTCTTCTTGTAATTGAATAGAAATAGAGTGCCAAGTGAATACAAAAGTAGTAGTAGCAGATTTTAGCAAAGGACAAACTGTATTTGATTATATAGAACGTGAACTAAGAGAGATACCTGTAGGAATCCTGGGTAAGTTTGATAATTATTTTTTGATGGTAGAAAATGAATAGTCATATACTAATAAATCATATCCACCTTTTTGAATCATCCTTTTTTGTGCAGTAAATAATGTGGGAAGAAACTATACTCATCCAATGTACCTTGCTGAAGTACCAGAACAGGAATTGTGGGATATTTTGAATATTAATATTGGAGCAACTACAATGATGACTCGCATGATATTGCCACAAATGCAGAGTAGAAAACGTGGAGCGATTATAAATGTTTCATCTGGCTCTGAGTTACAACCCCTTCCTCTAATGACAGTCTACGCTGCATCAAAAGTTTGTTGAAGATATTTCAATATATTCAAAATCAAATTTTTTATTGAAAATATCATAGCATTTGAGATAGTAATGATTTATTTCAACAGATTTATTTAGACTTTTTTTTGCAGGTTTTTGTTAAGAGTTTTTCAGAGGCTCTGAGATATGAATATCAGAAAGATGGCATTACAATACAGCATCTTTCGCCATTGTTTGTTAACACCAAAATGAATGCATTTAGTCATAGATTACAGACCAATAGTGTGTTTGTGCCAGATGCAAAAACATATGCTCATAATGCTCTCAACACCTTAGGAAAAGTAAACAGTACCACTGGGTACTGGGCTCATGGAATCCAGGTAGGTACTTGAAAAGTATATATAGAGCTCTAAAAAATTAGCTGCTTTCTTATAAGACTCATAAAAAATATTTTGAATGAATATTCTTATTGTACTGTACCTATTATAAGCTTTTGAAATACAGTTCTTATTTTGATATTTTATTGTTCTTGTACAGTAATGTTTGCTTCTATTATTTCAGCAATATATAATTTTACCATTATATTCATTTCATAAACCTTAAAACTATATTTCTATTTTTATCTATCAGTGTTTTTCTAATTTTATAATATTTGCGTCTGTCTTCTTATCTTTTTTATTTTACAAGTGTATGTTTAAGTTATTTCTCTTATTGGTCTAGTTAAAATTCTGGTAGAAAATGCCGACGAAAATGATAATCATAAAAAATGCCAATAGTACCTCTCATGTAACAGTACACACACATTACCACATTGCAAAATGTTACAAACAAAACCTCTCTTATTCAATACCTACCTTTCGTAATGAAGAATATATTTGTAATTATTTTGTAATTTGATATATTTTATTCATTATTGTTCATTTTAAATAATTACTTTTACACAATATACATTGTTTAAAATTCTTACCAGAGCTGCTTTGATAATGATAGGTATCTTGCGATTGCACTTTAAAAAATTGTACACTACTAGAAGTGTAGGCTATATTATGGCTGATCATTGCTCGTAAGTGTGGTCATCATTACTGTATTCCATTTGCATGGCCATAGTAAAATGGATGAATAATAATTTGGTTTTAATGTATATCAATTCTGTTTAACAAAAGAAAAAATGGGCACTTTATAATATAATCAAACATTTAGTTCTGTACAGGTGAAACCTGGTCACATTCTTTTTTTCTGAAAATCTCTGATTATCTCTATTAACCATACCCAACATATATGTCCCAAAGCAACTAGTTAGCAATTCAATCAGTCATCCAAACACTGGGACATCACACCATGTTGTGGATAGGAATTACTTGAATTAAAACCTCAAATCCTCATTGATTATGCAATGTAATAAAAACATGAATGTAGAAATTGAACTTGCCTACATATTTAATAAAATAAATATATCTAATGAAAATTATACATCTAATGTGTGTGGTTTTCCTGAATAAAATGGCAATTCTAATACTTTAATACATAATATTGAATAACATTGTTTTGCATAACTAATATCCCAAGCATTCTCTTGGCCTCTGCATAATGTATCAATATTCGGTAGACTGATCCCAGTCCTGCCAAACTGTATTTGAAATTAGAAGTTGTTTTAATTAATGTAGTACTAACAAGAATCCAGATTCACAATTGGGATCAATCACTCATCACAAATGTATATTTTGTTTCATATATATTTTATAATAAATTGTATTTCTTTTGCAGTATGGCTTGACAAAAATTCCACCAGTTTGGATTCGGACCTACATAGGAGGACTAATGAATCAAGTATTTAGAAAGGATTATTTTAAATCACAAAGTAGTGAATTGTAAGGAATCTATTAAAAAACATTCAGTCATTTATTTTTGTGTGAAATGAATGATGTATTTATTAATTTCCTTAAAGGATGACACCTTGATGTGCATATTGTATTTTTCATGTGGAAAAGTTACAAAAATTTGATCTGAATGAGATGAGAAGTTCCTTTGTCTACATATGCTTTTCACTTGTAACAGTATGGTATTAACTGATTTTATTTGAAGAAGAAAAACAATTTTTTTTACTATTTTTTATTGAATATTGTAAAAATGAAATACTGCTAGTACATTTTCAAGGAATATAATAACTACTATTCTTCATTGAAAAAAAAAAAAAACAACAAAAAAAAGTATGTTGATGAATGTGCAGTGAAAAGCAAGTCATCTGACAAATTGGAATTAAAAAGATTACTAGATTTAAGTTTTAGTTTAATGTTTTGTTCACCAAGAGTGCAACTTGCATGCAATTGTGTTACATTGTGTATTTGTTTTACCATTCTCATTGAGAATTGTTCATAAATGTTTTTGATGTTCAAGAACATAGTTTCATTTAATGTGGATAGTCTTGTTTATCAGAGAATGCCTAATGTCAAGTATCATTAGACATGAATTAATCTTACCTCTGTGTATATACTGAAATCCATTTAGAAGTGTATATTAAATAATAACACTGTCATTTGCACACATATAATGATAAGTATCTTTGTAATAGTACCTAATATTAATATTATATAAAATATAAATATCCATGTCTTTCTGCATTTTATAAGATGAGCATTTAAAATGCACACATATCAGAAAATGGAAATTGCATTCTTTTCCTGTAATGCAAACAGGTGTTCTCAATTGCTTTGAACACGCAACAAAGTTAAAATTCGATGTTTTTTTGTGTCCTAAGACCAGCATCTCGTTGACAAAGAGACAAGCAAATAATTATATAAACTCTGGAATTTTATCAGAGAAATCATAAATAAAAAGTTCATCGTGAGAAGACTGATTTTTTTTTTCTTTTGTAAACTAAATGTTTAGAAAGTTTTTCAGAAACATGAGTATGCTATATGTAATTCTGTTGTTATTGTTAACACAATCATTATAACAACATAAAAACTTTTAAATATTTAATTTTTAAATGTTTTTTGTTGTTTTAATTAAACTTTTTAAATGTTTAATTAACATCAAGAAACTTTGTATTTCAGCCATGTATATTAACCTTCAACAAATATACTACTTCCTTTTTTCTATGAGTTTTATTATACCTTATCATTCTTTCCCAAAAATCTTGGAAGATATTTTGTCCTAGCTTTATTTTCACAACTAATTAAATAGGAAGTGGAGAAACATATAATTATTGGATTAGAAATGAGAAGCTCTGGATATGCTTTTTCCCTACTTACGTAAAGATCCAGTTGCATTTTTATCTGTACTGATCCTTGCTGCCCTATACAGTTTTCTACTATTTTATTTCTGAATCTGAAACATATTAAAGTGCATTCAAACAAATACATTTTAAATGAAAATAAATTTAAATAGAAGTTCTTGCCAATACAATATTTGCAATATCAGAACAGTATATCAATTTTACAAAGAATGATTTGGGTAACTTACAAAAGCTAATCTTCCAGCATTCATGCATTCATGCATACCCGCGTTTTACTCCTCACTCTTTCAATTTACAAACAGCAACATTGAATTCCATAAGTGATTTTCAGTGATATGAACCTGCAATGAAATAATGTAGTATAGTATACTGTACCCGGTCTCAAATGTTCAGTTTTCTTTAAAAGATAAAATAATGCATAGATACTTCAAAATAGTACTTTAGTAGCCTTCATATTCTGCAACTTTCGGGATAAATCTGTGAAGTAAAAACAAACAAAGAAACAAAACAACAGCAAATTATACCAACTATCACTCACTATCTGTATTCGTTTAGGCATATGACGAGTGTGAAATGTACACGACATCTTCCTAAAAAATTTTCCCTTTATTCTTGTTATTATGTTTATTGCGAATGGACCAAAGCGCGCAGAAATTGAAAGAAAACAGTGCAGCCTCTGGCGTGAGATGCGTTTTCGTTTGGAAATGTGATGAGATTGGGTTTCGTTTGAAACCCAAAACTCTGGAAAAATCCAAAAACAATTTGAAAAAGTTTTGATTTTCACTGAAAAAGACAAATATTTGGTAGTCTTAATCCGCGTATTCTCATACAGCGCGTATCAACCGCATTCTCGTACTCAGTGAATCACTGCTTCCGGCACAGCTGACGTCATGCGACAGCAAGGTGCCATGGAAGAGACCGTCCGCTATTAAATATTTACTTTTCACGTGTTGACTTATGGAAAAGCAACTTTTTTTGATATCTTGGTGTGTAAGGAATTGTTATTGAAGGATTTATTATTGATTATAGGCGCGTCAACTGCTAATGTCACTCGTCCCGTAAATGTGAATGTTTTTATCGTGAGAGGTGGTGCTGATCTTCCTTCGCTGGATGGCGAGACCCGACTCCGACCTACGTTGGCTTGCAGGAATATCCCCCAAAATTTCTCTCTTTCCGCAACGTGGCACCTCCCCAGCTGGGACAAGCTCTAGGCTTCCGACTGATATCCCGTCATGTGTGGTAGTATAGTGCATGTAAGTGTGTGTGTAAGAGAGGTAAATATAGGACAAGAAAGAGGAAGGAAAGATCGTGCGCGGTTCGTGGCCCGTTTGTGTGGTACTGTTTCGGCATTCGTTTGGTGTTGAACGGAGAAACCACGGAAAACTTCCAATTAGAGCCGCTAAAATTCTCCTCCAGACAGCGGCTAAATTCGACTTAGCTAACGCGCTAATTGCGTCGAAAATCCTGCCATCGTCGGCATTTGAATCCCAGGACCTCCCAGTAAGAGGTACTGCTAAAGAACTGTTATATACTACATTATTGGAATATTCAGAAAGACTGCGTTTGTTAAAATATTTAATTTATTGCAGAATTATACAATAGTATTTCATTTGTTGTTCTTGAACAGTGCTCGTCCTACTTTTTGGGAAACAATTGTGCGTGGTTTTGTTCAGCAGCAGTTTTGCCGTTGCAATTTAATAGTATATATTACTAATTTCCAATGCGCGTAGAAATTGAAAGAAAATTATGCTGCCTCCGCCCCTGTGAGAGGTGTTTGTGGTTTCGTTAGATACCGAGGAACTCAGGAAAATCTAAAAACGATAAAATAGTTTCGATTTTGACTGAAAAATGTAAATATTTTATTGTATTATTCCATCTAGAAGTTCTGTTATCCATTTGTCAGTATCAGCATTTTTCTAAAATGAAGACAATTTGCAACATTTTGATTGTATAATCAATAGCTTAATGGGGAGTCAAATGTTCTGAATTTTTGAAGACTGAACTGTCCCGGGAACGGAATTAGAGCATTTGATACCAAAAGAGCACGAACTTAGGCACACAGTAGTTTTTATAAATAATTCGGCGAGGGGGGTCACAATAACCACATGTCAACTTCAACGAAATCATCAAGTAGTGTCTTTACTTAACGTCCAGACGCATAATACGAAGAAAATACAAATGTTTTAATATCACAGTCACAATTAGTGAGTTTCGAAAAATGAATCCTTTTTCACTAAAAACATCACATACACACACACACACACAAATCTTCTGTAGCTTTTTGCCGGCTCCCGTTGCCACCACCGCTATTTTCGATAGTAAACGAATGTTAAAAAAACAGGTTCCTCAGGTCGTTACCAAGCAGTAGTTCTTGGATGCGGAGATCGACTGGGGGACGGATTTATGAGTGGAAACGATGAGCACTTTACCCTAAACGACATAATCGGACACCTCCTACATTATGGATCTTTACATCAGGAATGTCAAGGTCGCGGGCAAGGTAACAAGCTTACTAAAGCTCGCGGGCACTGCGTCCAGGGAAATTGGCGCGAGATTTAAAAGGAAGGGTTGTACAAATCCTCCGGGATGGCGGTACGTCACTGGATACCTGGACTATAACAGTCTTTGGGAATAGTTACTTGACAGTTATTGTCGCAGTATTAGTATATATTTAGTTATATTAATTCCCACTTTCTCTTTAAGGCAAAGAAATTATCCATTAAAATGAAATGATACATCAATCCGATTTCAAATTCTCAACTGAGAGTAAAATTTTATTAAACTTGAATCAAAATAATCTTGATTTGGTAATCCTAATTACTTATGGGTGATCTAAAACCTGAACTTCCTACGTTGAGGTTAGAAGGTTTATCAGACCAATATTATTGTCTGCTAAAAGCACTGTCCGTCGGTAAGCCAGAATTGTTAACTTATAGAGCCTTGCTAATTTATTTCAAATTATTGCCAAATACAATAAATAACTGAATGTTTTAATAACACAACACAAAACGAAATCAAGGGAAGAATTTGCCATTCAAAAGTACTCCTGTCTCTTTGCAAAGTATTCCTGTCTATTTAAGAAGAATTTAGTAAGAAAATAAATATCAAATAGTAATAGGTAGTAAAGAATATAAACGTGTTAAAATTCTTGTGTTATTTGATTGAAAAAAATCTTTCAAACATATTTCCGTGTGAAGCCACTATTCACTGCACAGCTTCCGCATGCACACCCCTTTCTGGGTTTTAAGGGGATATGATTTCGGAGTCAGAGGAAGTTGCCCGTGACCTCAGAGGCACCGGTCTCCCCAGGCGGGCAAGTAGCTCGTGCGGGCATGGTTTGACGTGCCGGCTTTACATCATTAAAGCAATAATTTAACATATATCGTGAGCAATAAGAGAAACTACGAAAGAACCCCCATCACACTGATTTCCCAATACTCCAGTGGTGAGAGTTCACCACCATATTGAAGCGTACAAAATATCTGAGTGATAAACAGTTGTAAGTTTATTTTTATTAAAAGTTTGACCATGATTTTACAATCGTTTGCTCGGCGTGTTTACGAGGTTAACTGTGGAATTGTCATCATCGAGTGAATTTATATTTGCGTTCCTAGTGTTCTAATTGATGCTCGCCTGACCCTTTGCGGGGTCTCTTCGAGGCTGCTTGGGTTTGTGATCGATATTTTTTTGACTACTCTCCCCCGTACGGGGACGGGGATCGGGAGTCTGGATAGTTTATATTTACAAAACGTTTCGAAAAGAAGTTAATATACTCGTTTTTATTTGCAAATATGGTCTTTATTTATTTTTCATTTTTTTAAAACTGTGATAAGTAGTGATAGTGTCCTTCACCTTTGAGGTACATTCTGCACTAAGGAAGAATATCTCTGCGAGTATATGTCAGAGCTGTGCCCTCTTTTGAAGTAAGTTTTCTAGCATCAGTATCTTCTAGATAGAGGGTACCCAGCTAAGGGCGTTCGCTCAGTTTTGTGTCGATGAGAAAGTTTATGGATTCTTTCAAACTCCGAAACATTCCTGTTGTAGAGAGTGGGCCCCCGTCGTAAACGCGGCGTGCAGTTTTCACGTTGCTCCACACTCGTGCTCGTGTTTCCCTAGTACTTCTGCCTGTTTTCCCATGTTAAACACGCCGCGCCAGCAGAACAGCACCCACATCCGAGCGTGTCTTGGATGTCAAAACCAGTCCCAAAATATTTCACAAGGTGTTCTTTCAGACATATTTTTGTGTCCATAAAATATTGATTTTGAGTTGGCGTGATCCAGCAAATGAACTAGTATAGTATATGATAAGCTCCAGGTTAGATACTATATGTACAGAAGTGTAGAAGCCTGCTTATTAATTCATGTCCCTGACAATACCAATGCGATTGTCGAATAAGATGCAAAGGACATATTTAAATATATCGGTTTTCTTCATGCCAATGTATGCTTTATTTCATCCAATGATAATATGAAATACCTGACGGTAATGTTCTCATAGGACGCGATAAATTATTCAAATAACCAAATAGACATGCTTCTTGGATATTACTTTTACTACCCACTATTGTTATTTAGGAAAACAGTTATATAAATATGTTGCGATCCTATTGCTTACCACATTGTAAGTTCCAGTTGCTCTTTAATACAAAGAAATATTATTTGTAAAATAAATGTAATGCTTTCTTACATATTTATCGAGCATAATGTGTTAGCATCTGCTCATTTTAGACAGATAAGTCTGACCACAGAGTTTGCATTATTTCATGGTAGAAAAAGCGAGTTTGTAATGCTACGAGGGAGCAAATTTTTCTTTAGGAAAAAATTGCTTTCTGTCTGAAAAATGCACTGGAAGTGCTGGAATAATGTATTGGTTTTTGTCCATAAGTGTAAGCATGCAGCATAAAATTCAATATTTTCTTCAATTGCACACATTATGTCTTCATTCTCTAAATGCACTCATCCACGTCGGTTATCACTGAGCACATTTCCACGTTAGATCAATATCAACACTGATCTCAGTGTCTTCGCGTTTTTTTTTTCTGTCAGAAACAGTGTCTGACATTTATGATGCGATACATAATTTAAATGTTTAGAAGAAGCTGTGCAAGGGACAATCTCAGCATTTAATCCATGAATGAAGGTAAATTGGACGAACAACCGATCGGGTTGGGGTCACTGATCTATGTTTACTATATTTATTACTGTTATATTTACTTAGACGACAATAATTTACCCAAGTACTATGCCAAATTTTAAATGTTCGGTGTAAAAACCTTTTAATTTTCAATAAATACATAATCGTTAATTATTAATTTTAAAACTTGAAATCTAGAATTTTATGATTGATTTCCTTATATGTAGAGGCCTTATTTTTATATAATTACATATTTTTTGTCTTTCTACTTACCGTTCTCAAAATGTTAATCTTGAAGAATTGTCGCCGGCGCACATCGGATTTTTTCGTTACTTATTTTTACATATTTGGTACTATATTACATGTTTTACATATTTCGCTATTTTCTCAACATATTTTTTATTTTATCAATTTTCTTACAAATTTTTATGAAAAGAAGTATTTTTAAAAAATTCAGCACTTTTTTCTACATTTTTGCTGCGTGCTACTGCGTACTCTATTCGAGGTAGGCTTCGTGGAAACGCGGTCGAATATTCTCACAGTCCGACGTGCCTGCTTCAGTTAGTATCTCAGTGGCGGGAAGTGCGCGTCAGCGACAGACCATTCTCACCTTTAGGTGTGAAAAGTATCATTGACGCCGCGTTTGGTGACCTTTAACCTCAATTTCCAAGAAACTGTGGAGATCGCCGTCGTGTAACACTTCGATGAGTCTATTTCCATGCCGCAGTGATTGTTTGCTGGTCGTAGATTACGCCAGTTTGTACGATGGCTTCTTTTGCGTCTACTGTGGCTGCTAAACTACGTTCCTGGATAACAATTTGTGAAGGTGTTACTACTGATGGGGAAAGTTGTATGGTGCAGGTGGGCATCAACTTTTATATTCCAAATGATTTTTAAAACGTTCGCTTTATTTTTAAAATTTGTATAGGCATCTTTTTTATAATATAAGTTCGTATTATGTAAATGAGTTTTATAATTAGAGTATTTTAATATTACTTATTATGTTCGATTTTCATATTTATTACATATTCTTACCGTTTTCATTACATATTTATGTACATATTTTGACGTTTCATTCTACCTATTTTTCCGGTCTCTATTTATATGACACGCATAAAACCAACAAGAGTAGCTCACTACAATCACTGCCTTATATTTTCTAAAACTACTTCATCCCTTCCTGGATGCGAAATTTTTATTTTTGCATTTACTTTAAAAGTATTTTCTGGACTTATCTGCACCATATCCTTCTATTATTACCTTGTAACTAAATTTAACGGTTTGTCACAGATTCGATAAATAATCCCCAATAAATCAGATATCTATTAACCGTTTTCGCAGAAGATTTAACGTAAATGTTAATAAATAAATGTAAATTAGTGAATTTAAAAAATATAAAGATATGCAGTCCTCGTATTTTTGAAGAGCGTCGTCTACTCCAGTCACATCTTTGACAATAATTCATTATTCTGATTCCTTTTGTCATAGGTATTTGACAAATATTTTACGTCGTTTATGATAAATGAAGTAATGATGGGGTTTCTTGAAAGTTTTCGTTATGGATGTAGCAGTTTCTTTTTTACATGCTTTCGCACGTCTGTTAGATGGAATAATTTAAGTACCTGTTAGCTACTCTCCAACAATGCTCCATTAGCGTCGTTTGGTACTCACGTCACATCGAATATCTGCTCGAATCATGGTGGCTCAAAAATATTGTACAAAATATGTCATAATGCTGAAACACAGCGTGTGTAGTTATGATATATCCCGGGGAGCAAGGTGAAAAGTTATCGCAACGCTTTTGCGACCTAGTTGTCCAGGGAGATGTATTTTTACGTACCCGCTATTCTGACCCTAAGCACCGGAAAGAAGTAAGAGAAACGATGCCCTCCGTTGCTTCGCCCACGCGTTTGAAAGAGGCCGGGTGGTGTTGGGGTGGGCACGCGAGCGGGGCCGGGGGCGGGAGTGGTGGCGGGGGCGGGAGCGGGGACGGGGGCGGGGATCGGCGCGAGGCTGCGCCGACGCGGCGAGGGGACGAGGGCGCGGAGCGCTTGAGTCGTTCTCCTTTCCTCTTGCCCCTCCTCTCCATGACCCCGCCCTCGCCCTGGTCCTCGCCCTTGCCCCCGCCCCCTTCCCGCCCCTCCTCGCGCCCGCCCTCGTCCTGCTCCCCCCTCTCGACGACTCCGCAAGCGTCCGACAAGCGAAAAGGCCGAAAGCGAGACGCCGCCGCTAAACGAAGGTAGAATTCAGTTTCATGCTGGACTGGGTTCTGCTGGTCGAGTCTTGGGTCGCAACGTGATTATCGTAAAAGTGGTTGTTTTAAATGTCCAATTATTTTTTCCTTTCTTTTGTTCTTGTACTGTTGTTTCTTACCAGAATATTTCATTCCTATGGTAAACAGTATTTATGTTAATTTTGAAAAGACGCTTAGTTACCATCAAAGTGAATAAAAATAAGCAGATACCTTCTGTTCCCTTGCGGAGAATTTCCTTGGTAAGTTAAAATGAAGATAAAGGCGTTGCCATTTCCTTTTATCTCTGGCAGTGTAGGGAGGTACACTCTTAATGGGGCCCTCCGTATCTATATGATGATACGAAGAAATGACCGCTTTTTATGGAGTCGTTTCAACTGGGGGAACGAGCGATAGACACAAAAATAAAGGAAATAAATAAAAAGGAAAGAGAAGAAGTGCATGAGAGAATGTAATTCTCGCGTGGTGGAACAATAATAACGCGCCAGAAAAGGACGACAATGTAAACCCTACAGAAGAGCGCAATCGTAAAAAAAGTTTGAAAAGACTCCTGGCGCACTTTCATCGTCAGAGAGCGAGGCGGGGGCTAAAATAACGAGTTTCTTTATTTCTTCAGAGGCGAACCGTAGAAGTGGTGTTGCTCCCATTTTATTGTCGGGTACTCGCCTCAGACAGAGCAGTCATAACTCAACGCTGTAAAGGGGATATAGCAATTTAATATATTTACGCGCTATAACGGTTTTCTGAAACTGAGCTGCGCATTCTTCTTTGTTACCAGCGTCAAAACAAAATGATACTTCTGTTGGTCAATACAAATGCAGAACAAAGGCGTTAATTTCCCTTTACCTTGAGTTCATGGATTCATCATCGTATTCTTGATTATAGTTCGGAGCTGTGAAGAGAATCAATTCATTAGAAGTAAGTATTAGTACTATTGCTGATGCGGTGTAATCAGAACTACACGAAACTCGTATCCTATAATGAATAGTTAAGGTTGTTGAATAGTTGGAATTAAAAAGCAATAGTTATCTGCAAATCATGTAATTTGCTAACGCTTACATTCTTGCGCTATCGAAATATTTTTCCTTTTTTAAATTACATAGCAAATATCTGTTTTGCACCGTATTATTTATTTATAATAACATTTCGAAAATAAAGTTACAATACATAAATAAGTAAAAATTAGTGTATTTTGAAATGCATTTCAATTAAATTATTATATTCGTTAAATGCATTTATTATTAATATTAATTATGCAAGTAGTATCCCTATATATTTAATTATACTATGTTTTTCAGTCTCCCAAGTTATTTCAATCAATCAATATTTTTATCGTGGCTATCAACACGATCAACAAAGATTATTGCTTAATATTCACAAATTATCCTTCAATTTGATCGGAACCTTCTTATTCGCACATTCAGTGTGTTGAAAAACTCATTTGTTTGACTTTTTCTTTCACAAACATTTCAAGTCAGACAAATATTGTAAGTTAAATGAACATAATTAGAAAAACTGAATTGCATGACATTTTATTCTTCTTCGGTACGTACGAGTGTAAACTCATATAGATTTCGCCTTAAGATTTGTTTCAAACACTTTTTTTTCAGATAGTCAAGATAGTCCAAATATTTCAAAATTTTTAAATCGGCAACACATATTCGTATGAACATATACTGGATAAAACGGGCGACGACAAATTTCCATTCTTCAAACACCTTTTTTTGGTCCTTCGACCGCAGAATGAATTTTGCTTCGTTCAAGCAGAGCTTCCAGCGGTCACTGAGGTGCTGCGAGGACGTTTCAGACCGAGGCGTCCGAAACGCAACGTGCGGACGCATTTCCATAAATTGTAATGTAAATGAAGGTGGTGTCCGCAATAAAGCGCATTTGAATGTGAGCCAGATATTTCGAAACACTGTGCCTTGTCAAGTCTAATAAAAAAGGAAAAATTGTGGAAAAAATCTGAAAGTGGGGTGAAGGGGTTGCTGACGGAGCGTGTATGGGTACACCTTCGTAAAAATGATTCATGTTGGAGAACTGCTTGCTCGGCAGGACAACCGAACTATTCTGTGTGATCACTAGAGACAGTATTTTTTTGTAATTACATATTTTTTACTTTTCTTCTTAGCGTTATCAAAATTATAATATTGACGAATCGTCGCTCTTCTAACACATACAATTTTTTCGTTATATATTTTTACATCTTCCGTAATATATTACACATTTTACATATTTTGCTATTTTCACCGACTATTTTTTATTCTACCAATTTTCTTGAATTTTATTACGTATTTTTTTACGAAAAGTATTTTTAAAAAAATCAGCATTTTGCCTTCATTGTTGGTGAAATGTAGGGGGTGAAATGTATCATTGTTGTCACGTTTCGTGACCTTTAACCTAAATTTCCGAGAAACTTTCGAGATCGCTGACGAGTAACACTTCGATAAGAATGTTTCACGCAGCAGTGATTGTTTGCTGGTCGTAGTTATCACCATGGCTTCTATTGCGTCCGGTCTGGCTCAAAGTGCATACAACCTTGCTTATACATCTTGATACACCTTTGTCTGGCTGTTAAACTACGGTCCTGGAGAACAGTAGATGACTATTTTACTACCGACGGGATAGTTATATGATGCAAAGTGTGCATCAACTCGTGCTCTCCAAATGATCTTTAAAACGTTTGTATTACTTTCACATTTTGTTTAGGAATCTTTTATAAATGTAATTTTGTAGTACGTAAATGTGTTGTATAATTGCAGTAATTTAATATTACATATTATATCCGATTTTACATATTTATTACATATCCGTACTGTTTTCATTACATATACATGTACATATTTCGACATTTAATACTACATATTATACCGGTCTCTAGTGATCACCTGCAGCTCCCCGCAGCACCTTGTAGCTCTATTCTGGCCGAGATGACTAAGTGACAACGTTACTGTAGTCTCTGCAACGTCTGTGACCAGGAGATTCTAAGGTTCGAGTGCTGACTGGCGGATTTTCGACATTGCCTAAATAGCTAGGTGGAATTTATTCAGTCTGGAGAAAAGTTCTACCGGCCGGCTGCTCTAATCGGTAGTTTTCCGTGGTTTCTCCATTACTACCAGGGGGTGGTTGTGCAGTACCTTAACAAACGGGTCACGGACCGTACGCGACCTTTTCTTCCTCATCCTTGTCCCCTGCTCTCGCTTTACACACACATTCACACCTACATGCACTACACCGTTACACATGTTGGAAGATCAATCGGAAGCTTCAAGCTTGCCTCGTATGGTGAGATACCTAGAGGTGCTGCTGTCGCAGTCTTCCCCCGCCTCGTCGCTGACACTTACCCGCCACTGCCACTGCCCCCGCTACCATTTTCACCCCCCCTCCGACGCAATCGCGACCCTCTTCGCACCGCACCCGCTGCCCTTACCTCCTCGCCCGCCCCGCCCCCCCCCGCCCCCGCCCCATGCTCCCCGTCGCATCGGAGCCAAGCGAACTTTTTCCTCGATCTCCGGCGGATCCTTAAATGTGCTGCTATCCGCAGGCGATATTTCTTCACTCTTGAGAAGCTCTTTCGCCTTCCTCTCGACGCTCTTTTTTCTTCCCCTCCCATTTCTGCCCTTTAAAAATAAAAGGCTGGGTGCAGAATCAATAAAAAGATTTTGATTTGAAATGAAAAGGGGAGAAGTGAAAGGGGAAGTCAGATGGGAGATGATTGTGAACGCCGAAACTGCCTCTCACTCCACTGCCTCTTTTCCTCCCCCAATCTTACGTTCTTCATTTTCGTTGGCTGAGACCAATTCAATATGGCGGTGAGTAAGGGAGTCGGGGAAGATAAAAATCGTCTGCGCCTTATTTTAAAAATTAAATGCTGGCGTTCTTTTGATGTAGAAATGTTCGCGTTCACTTCGTCTTGTTATTACAGAGTAAAAGCTAGAAGTTCTGATGAACGATTTTCGCTTCTCTTTTGAGTTCGCTGAAATCATCAGTTTTAAAGGAATAAATTAGGGAAAAGAAACGTCATTATGATATTTTTATATACAATAGTTTGAGTTGGTAAGATTTGACTACACTTCGATGGGCCAAGAAAATAAAATCATTCCACATTTTTTAATACATAAAACGATATATCAGATTTTTTCTTGAGATGGGTTCGGTGCCTTGGAAATATTGTTTGACAGTTGTTAAATTAAGTATGTAACTTTACGTCTTTTGGTTCATTAAAAAACTTTTTTAAATGTGTTCGGGTTAAATATAATTGAAGAACATATCACTATTAGCCAATTCATCATTGTGTTTTGAGAATTTCCTTCATACTTAATTTAATTACTCTTTTTGGGCAAAAATAAGTAAAAATATTAAAATGATTATATTACGGCTTTGATAATTTAATAATATATTCATTTCTCATAATTATATACATATTATTTCATTTTAACAATTGTAAACCATCATTAATTAAAGAGAATAAAAGATAATTATTTAGTTAAAAGGTAAGAGATGCCATATTCACTGAGAGTTTTTTTGGGTGGGTCACAACAATTAATTCAGAATAAATACTTCTAATTCAATTAACAATTAAAAAATTTAAAGTTTATGCTAAACATACTTTATTATAATTTATTATAAGTCAGATATTTTATCATTTACTCATTAACAACTTCCCAGGCGTTTATTTTCTGGAGGGAAGAAACATGGATTTTTTCAGAAGAATGCGCATTTACGTTTGTAAACAAATGCTTTGTAGCGCCCAGAGAAAGGGAAAACAGCAATGAAATTCTAGAAGTAATGGGCATATAGGACGTAAAAAACTGTAATGAAAATGCTGCGATTTTGTTTTTGGTGTCGTAAGGAAATTCGTCTTGTTGGAACATTGCCACAAATGCAAATCAATACCGGCGTTTCCTGCACATTAAGCTCCGGTGGACGATTGTTCTTACATTTTCCCATCGTATTTAGAAATCATTTGGGACATCCTGCTACGACGCATGTCACAAGAAGCAAAATATGTGGCAGTATGCCACTCATTCTGCTTCTCGTTGATAGCTGTTGTAGCGGTATTCACGCGGGCGCCGAATGAAACACTAGGTATACCTCAACATCCTGATGTTGACACACCAAACCGGAAGCAACGAAATCCCATCTACTTCTACAGATTCACTTACGTACAGCGGTGCAACAATGGAAATGGGAGGCGTTGGGCAACGCCTCCTCCGCCATCCGCGCGCCGGAGCTGGACGGCCGCCATTTCCACCCCCGGCGCAGGGGCGGCGTCGGCGGAGGGGTGATTGGCCAGGCGCATGCGCGGAGCCACCTCTCCGCGTCCGCCGCCCCCCTCGCCCTCCCTCGCAGCGGCCTCCCTGCCACCGCCGCGGGCCTGCCGCGGGTGGAAAGAAGCAATTGAAAGAAACCGCACCCTTCATCTGGCGATCGGAAGTGCTTGCGAGGCGGCCGCTCGCGTAATCTTCGCGTCTTCTGACGAATGTGAATCCTTCCTCCAAGGCCGCGAGAACGATTTACCTTCCGGCGCGGTTCCCAGCGACGCAGCGCGCGCGAAGCGTTGGCGTGGTATGTGTGTGTGGGGGGGGGGGGGGGGCAGGAGAGGGCGCAAACAAACAACAAAGCACGTGGCGCATATGGCGGATACGCAACCAGAGCAAATACCACGCACTGCGAAAAACAGGGTAGTTAGGAAAAATGTTTGTTTTGGCCAGTACACATTATAAATAAACAGAACCCCACAATTACTTAAAAAACATTGTAATTAGTTAACATTAGTTACGAAAGCATTACCATAAATCGTTGTTATTAAAATTAGGAATCAAATGAATATTTCAAAATGAATGCAATTGTAAAAAAGTAAGAATGCAGATGAACGCGATACAAATGCACATATGTAATATTGCGCAACGTTACAAATGAAATACACTGAGCATGTAGAATTCATACATCAAATAACGAACGATCTCTGAGGTGAAATTAAACTGTTTGTAAGCGCAGGAACGATAGAAACTATGACAATTGATGTTGTGCACAATTTAAAAATGCTTAACGTTCTTAATAAAAGAAGTAAAAATAGTCCCAATTAGACATATTATTATTTTCACAGAATTCGTGAATTATTTTAGAGCGATAACAAATTGATATTAGTACTTTCTCTTCTAAACAAAATTTAAATATTGCCAACGAACACAACAATTTCATTAATCAAACGGTTTCCACATATTAATATAGTGAGCATTAACGGCCATATTTAATTCATTTTCTTAATTAAAGAACAAATAAGAAGTTCATTCCTAAATGAGTCGATATATATCGCCGAGCTCATCGAACAAATAACACAATTGCTTAATTAACAGTAAAATTCGTGTGGTCTGGAGAGGATAGTAATGCGTTCCCAGTAATAATTAGCTACATTTTACGCAAAAACAAATATTAACAAACGAATATTTTCGAGGAGGTAATTCAATTACGGAGCGGTTGACGTCATCACTGGAATATACACTCGTATACCGGTTTGGATGGCATCATATCATTAGTTTAATAACCAGCATGCTTTCATGTGCTTGCTGATTAATGATTTCCATTACTCGTGCTCTTGTCAGTATGTGGTGATTTTTTTTGAATGATTGAACTTGCACGTCATTTTTTTCATCGAATACAATTTTCGTAATGTTTGCCTGTTTTCCACGTGTACATGTTTACGTGATTGTGCAAAGCTGCACTTTAAAATAATGGAGTATCATATTTATCCTTATTCCGGAATAAGTTTTGTAGAGGGATGACACAAATTGTAAAATATGCAGTTTATATTCCATTTTTTCATCGAAAAAGGAACAGAACGTGTGTTTCTTAAAAGGTTCTACTCATTTAGATTTAATAATTTACTGAAATAATTGTTGAAGAGTTAATGAAAGGTTTATAAATATTGTTTCAAAAATGGAAATAATAATTTTTAAAGTAATGTGACTGGTGTGTGTCTTAAAATCCAAGCTACTTTCGGGTTTACGAGAACGTCGTTTAAACACGCCCTACGCTCCACAAAATCTCCAAAGAAACAATATTCGCATTCATTATTTCTCATGGCTTCAATCACTCGTTTTTTCCCCAGTAAGATGTTTATTCATCACAACAGTGGTGTACACAATTTTCTTCAATATCGTGAAAGGAACGATTTTTTCTGCCATGTTCTTGTTGCAATTAGGCTGTAACAATAATTTCTTCTTATATAAAAACATTTTATTTAATACACTATTAGTTATCTGAATTAAAATTAATATCAAATTATCTAACAACATTTCAGTTAATGTTATATCCATGACAGTGAAAAATAAAACAAAGCTATTGGTACACTCAGTGCAACTGAAAACTGAAACACTGATCTAGATCAAGGATCGAAGACATTATATGGCCCCTCTTGTAATACCATCTCATATTCAACAATATCCGTGACAGTCCATTTAAAATCATGGGGATATGCCGACGCGTTCGATAATAATATTAATAAATATTGATAACGATATGAAGAATGGAAGTATTTTGAGTCCCTAAACGTTACCACTTATTCCAATCATGCTACATGAGAAATTTTATAACTTGAGTACATGACATTTCATTTAATGAAAAACATAGGAATTTCTTCTTTAACTTCCAAATTCTCATAAAATGCAGCGTAATGTATGTGTTTCAAATCGCTAATGAGTGATCTAATTATTAAGTGCATTCTGTGTATATAACGAAATGTTTCTATTGAAACATTATCTAAAGAAAAACCAATTGTGCTCATTAATTAGCATTTCGTACTACGTTATGCAAAAATGCTTCATTACTTTGGAACAGGAACATGAATGCACCAGATTATACCTTCCCGGCGTTAACGCGCGACGCAACTGTCGCCGTTGTTATTTCTCAGATTCGCCGGTCAATCTTCAGTCCAACACTTCGCTTGGTCGAATTATAAATTTTAGACACTGTTTATGGAATTTGATAACCAAGACAACGTTAGTATCGTCTCTTTTCTTAAGGCACTGAAATTGAGAATTATCTGTACGCCTAAGCTTCAGTGAGTTTAAGTTTACTTAGATTTAATTAGACATAGTACTAAAATTCTTTGATTGTGAACTATTCCGGATATCAAGAGCCGTTCTTCAAATGAAATGAAAAAAATTCGCCGTTTTCCGGCGCACGATAAAATAACTTTCTCTTCTTACGAAGTATTCGTAAGGCGAGAAACTAAAAAGTAAAATGGATAAAATGAACCGCATTCTTTAAAGAGTTGGACAAATGTACCACCCCACTAGTCACATAATAAATTTATGTGACTTCTGAAAGTATGTGAAATACTCACGATTGTGATATTATAATGAGAGCTTTTTTTGGGATACTTTCCAAAAGTACCACATTTTTATACACTATTTGCAATTTGTTTACTTTACAGAACAGCAGGCAAAGTATTTCACAATTTTCCTTCGTATGGAAGTGAATCACGTACGTTCTTTCTTGTGGAAGTGAATTTTGTTAATAAACTATCACATACTGTCATACGAGCTGATTTCAGATCCATTTTCAGCATCCCTCTTGCTAAAATCTACAGGATAAATTCAGGAACATGTAACATAAAATTGGAAGTGTTTTTTTAAAAAAAACAATTAAGAGGTTGATTTCCCAATAGAAGTTTTTTTCTCGTTTTAGAAACAGATGGTGATAACTGGATGCACAGACATTTTAACGAAATGTTCAAGGCTGCAAATATTTTTTTCAGATTTTTGCGTCGCTTCGTTCTTGCGAGAATAAGAGGACAAATAGCATTGGGGAAAGACGCGATTGTTATGCTCTAATTCAATTCCGTATTATCATCTCTTTTTGATACAGAATTTCGTGTATTAATTTTAGGTGATATATGATTAACAAATTTTGCAACCATTAGAGATTAATAATATTTATAATTGTTTAAAAATATTCGACATATACTGCACATAAGTGCAATAAACTATTCACAAGAAAAACTTTAATATTTAATATAATTCTTAATAATATAATACTCAGTGATTTTTCATTTTAACCTATTTAATATCTGTAACCGTTTTACCTAATAATGTTGATTTAAAGTCTCCTAACTGTGACTCCAGCCATTTGACACCTGGTGACATTACCATTCATATGCTTCTGTAATGCATTACATTAGGTTTTAATAAGTTATGTGTATTTGAATATGGATTATGAACAACTTGAAAAATCATTCAATGATAATACATTTTGTGTTTTAATTGATCAGCGACCATGCACACAATGATAGAGGGTATGTAGTAATATTGTTGTGTATCTCTCCTGAAGATGAATAAACACATTTCCGAAAAATACGCGCATATAGTCGCTAATAAACACGTTGAGTCGACAATAACTACAGTATTTATAACTAGTGGTGCTGCAACATAGGGTAAGCTTTCTCAAATTATCCGTAACGGTTCAGTCTAATTATAATAGTTACATTGCAACTTATGTGCTACCACAATTTCAGCAGTTTCTTATAAAATACTCATCACCAAACTGCTTGGAACCCAAACTATCTCCATTCACATGTCTATTATCATATTGGATGATCCACTTCATAGAGAAAATTTACCTTACTACTTCTTATATAGGGGTTCGTTAAAATTCGTTTATCAACGCTTAATGAATAAATCTGAGTTCCGAAAATAATTTATTGCCATTGTAACATGCTCCGAATCGTTTTAAGCAATGCATTCCTTGGCTACCGCGCACATAAAATATTTTTTCTTAAATTTCACTATGACAAAAAGTAGAATACAATATTTAAAAAAATAATTGAATTGACACACTGGTTTAGTTTTGATTACAGTAACATATATGTTCGTACGATACTGTTTTTCTTCAAATGACGCTTACAATTTTCACTTATTTGTAATTTTTCAAATCTCTATTAGTTTAATCCAAATTACGTCGCTTTTCAAAAAATGCAGATTGAACATTTTTAGAAATATGCAATTTTTAGATCACTAATTCTCGAGTCTCGAACAGTTTAGAGATTACAAGAACCGAAGATATTACAAGAACCTTCAAAATATATAATTTCAAACTTTTTGTTAACGTATGCATTAAACCATAAAATTCATGGGTAATGTAAATATCAATTACTCAGCAGAGGTTCGAAAAAATAGGAATTTTAGCATATTCCTAATGTACCATACTGAATTAGAGCAAAAGAATTGGTTCCGTTTTTGAGAAAATTTTGAAATTATCCTTTGGGATTCTATCACATTCACGGGACCTGAAGTTGATTGAGGTCGATTGGAGAATTAAAATTTTTGAGAAATTATGTCTGCGATTTACGCGATAAAATTGTTTGCAGATAGACAGACGGTTAAAAACACTTTGTCTACATCAGGGACATCCAAAACTGAATTTCCATCGAAATATCGAGACTGATATTTGCGGCATGATATTACTTTCTCTAAAATACACATACGAGAAAGTAAAAATTACCCAATCAAAAAAATGAAAAAGTATTCAATCAAATGTAAAACATGATAAGTGTGTGCATTATACTAGGAAGAAAATGCGGTCATTTAAAATTAATTTTGATTATTTAAATGAATTTTTACTATAGCAAAGCTATTCAAAGTAGTGTTAATATGACAGTCAATGAGATTTAAAGAGAAGTCAAAATTAAAAACATAAAGTCATAATTCATTAATCACCGAAAATCTAGGTTAAAGAGTGTGTCAAAATTTTTGTTTTCTTAAAACATCACATTACACTGTGCTCTTGATTACGAAAACGTGCAAACAAAACAAATTACAACAAGCCAAGATAATACTGACTTTTTGGCGCGTTACCGTAACGTAGTTACCAACGTGGTTGATCAATGTATTTTCGGCAATTAATAAATATTTATTTGTTCATCTATATCTTGAGCATACGAGATTATTTACAATTTTTACTTCTACGCTTTGCCGAAGAAAGTAATAATAATACAGTAGTATGTGACATACAATATCAAACAAATATTTTGATTCTATTTATTCATAACAAATTTTTGAAAGAGTTATAGGAATTAGACTTAGCGAAACAAAAATTTTCAGCATTTTCATTGGTATCATATCCAGCCATTTTACACCTGTCATGTACAATAATTACAATTATTTTTTTCTGTCGTGTATATTGTTTCTTGTTTTCATATTTGCTGTTAATTATTGAAATAGGAATACATAGAATCTACATTTTTTGGCTACTTTACGTTATTTTTTGTATTGGTGAATGTTTAACTGTCGAATTTTTTAGAGTTGTGAAAATGCATTAAGTCAAAATGTGCCAACAATTCCCACTTGTGTGGTTGGTTGGCGGAACCCTTGGGGTAGGTTTGCAAGCTACTTCCGTATAAGTGTAATGAATCACTTTAAATAGGAATCATTTTTCAATGTTTTATTTACAAAGATAAATGCAAGTACGTTTATCACCGTTGGGTCCGGCAAATTTGGTACCTAGGTTCAAAATTAAGTATATAAATATCAGTCTTTAAATTGATTTAATCAATATTTTACCTCACTTTGATAAAACATGCTTCTTGTATTTTGTGGAACATTGAGTAGGTAATCTGATTTTATTGTTTAGAATTTCACGTTAACAAGAACTCGAGGTAGACGAACAAGGTAAATTTGCAGGCTTAAGCTACGATTAAAATAATCTTTAAAAAAATAAATGAATAATAACTCTTTCGAAAACTTAACATCGCCGTTGACAAACAAAAAATTGGACTCCTTTCGTATATCTGCTAAATATTGGACGTCCTTATCGTAAGAAGAACATCAGAAGAGGAACCCGTTCCCCTGAGACGAGTTCCTCATCGCGTCACCGCCCCGACGGACGGCAAGCTGTTACAAGCTACTACGAAATGTGTAGTTGGCTTCATATGTGCCGCCCGCTCAGATAATATCAGAAAAATAGTTTTATTTGCTGGAAATGTTTGGCAGTTAGAGGATTGTGTCTGCTTGTTACTGTCCCAACTGATCCCAATTGAAAAGTGCCATCCAGTACCGAGTGAGATATTTAATTAAAGATGACCTTAATGAATTCCAAATTTAAAATAAAAACAAGAACTTTGTTGAAGGTTTCAGCTAAAAAAGAGTCAAAATCTTTTGTTTCCAATATTACAGAAAACATTCAATGAACTACGAATACATTACTCTCCGAGCTCTAAACCACATTTTAGATTACGGTTCCACATTCGTTGCACTCATCATACCAAGATTTCTGTGATCGTTAGCTTGCGAAGAACACCTGACACAAAGCTGAGGCTTAAGGAAGCTATGTGGCCGATGCAGAAACCCGAGTACCCAGAACCCCTGGGTGCAACCGGCTCTGGTCTCCCCTACAGTCATCTAAAAGAAAAATAAAATTCGCGCGTGTGCATTATCGTGATATTAAAAGTATAAAATTGGGCCAGGACAATAAAAAGTAGAATATTATCATGTAGAGAGTCCGAGCGTTATACGTATCTTTGTGTTGAAGGCAAAATGAAACTAGTGATGCTACAGCACAAACGTTCTGGCATTATTAGTAACTTTCTCAATTTTCGAAAATTCCTACTAAACTAATACTAATAAAAATACTACTTGAATGTCAATTTTCGACAAAATTGTGTGAAAGGTTTAGCCACTAGTGTTGACGACAGACGGAAGGACAGACAGACGTTTTGCTGTAAAACAATTTTTCGGTATCAAGGATCCTCAAAACGTGGATTATGCCGTCCCTGTGGTTAGATAAAGTAATTTACTTCATAAATAGTAACAATATTTATCCACATTTTCGGTATCAGAACCTACAATACGAGTTTTTCTGTTGAAAAGTCGTGTGTTTTTTGCCGCATGATTACAATACTTCCTGTATACTACGTAAGTAGTATGCGAATAAGTGAAAAGTATATAAGTAAAACAAAAAAAAAATTTAAAATGTTGTGTGTGTGTGTGTGAGAGAGAGAGAGAGAGAGAGAGAGAGAGACAGAGAGAGAAGAGGGAGAGAGAGCGGAGAAAAGGTGATGTAAGTTCGGAGGTAAGGGGTGAGGGTGAGGGACGGAAGGAGAGGGAAATGCAGATATCAAAGAAGCTAACAATAGCCATGTTGACGAAAAATTTGGGACGAGCCTGAGAAACATGATGTGAGAGAATACGAAGGTTAAGATGTCTCATTGACAAATGGAGGAAAGAAATCCGCGTGCTGGTTGTGACTTTGTGTCGTTCGCGGACTTACGTCCACCTTCCGCCCCTCCATGCCCTTCTAGAAGCTGTACTCGGGCGTCAGCCTGGCCCTCCACCTGAGCTGCGGCGCCCCTGGAGGTCCGTCGGCGGACTTCTCGTGCCCACATGGGGCTCCCCGCCACCCGCCTTTCCACACGCTGCCTGCCCTCGAACAGCCGCACTACATTTCTCCAGCGGCACGGCAATGAATTTCCGTTATTTCTTCGTCCAGTCGCTAAAATGCTAGTCTCTGGTGGATAAACATTCATTCACGAAAAGTGTATTGTGTTGACAAGTTTTCTTACGATGTTGACGAGTTAAGAAGAAAATTGCAACGTGACTTCGATACACGAACGAAAAAGTGTTATGTTCCTCTTCGAAAGTTTCGTCCTGATATGACTCCTGTTTTCATAATGTATCACATAATGTATCACAATATATAACATACATAGTAATAATTTATACACATAAACATATTATAATAATTTTAGTAAAAACTGTAAATCATTTGTGATTTTTGTTTCATGATTTCAAAATGGAATTTTTTACTTGAAAAGCAAGAAAACAGTAAGTCTCCCAAGCGTCACAAAAAATTTGCTTTATATATTGAAATCACTAAATTATTATTATTATTATAAAACATTGCGCGAACAGTATTGTATATATTGCAATAATTCGCAACCTTCAAACTGCGTTGACATAAGAAAATGACATAAAGAAAAAAGAAGAGTTAATTAAATTGTGTCCACCCCGATATGAAACCAATATCTACTCACAAATCAATTATAGAAAGTAATTTAGAAGATTGCGAAGTGAAATTGATATTTTGTGCTTTTGCGGACGCGATGGTTAAGCGACAATGTAATTTGTGAAAAAGCTCTTGGAGAAGAATGTTATAAAATGAGAACGCGATGAATCGTACTTAATGAAAGACGTAGTTTCTAGTAATACAGTTGTATTTTAATACTTTCTTTCTAAAAGCATTCTTGCAGTAATTGCGTTTTGTGATGTGTACACTGCAGATGTATTTTGAGTAGAAACTTGTAATGGGAAAGCTCGTCAAGAGGAATTTAAAACCGATGAAATTGAATTTAGATATAAACATCATAGTAAGAATGCTAATCTGGGTGTTCCAAGAGTACGCAATTTTTCTGAGTGACCTTGAAGATCAAAAACCTCATATGTTAAGAATTCTTGTAATCAGAAGTGGCAACAGTTACCAGAAGAAAAAGTCAGCAAAGAAATTTTTTTTCCGTAATTGAATTTCATTGATGATAATTATAATTTCATTTTTATCTAGATTTTGGGCATGGACAACTCCATGGAAATGGTTTTGAACGGACACTCATAGTTTTTATATTATGTAACTTAATGCTAATAAATTATTCCTCATGAAATAATATATATTGACTCTTTTCTTTCGTCTTGTTGGAACATTAAAAGGTATTTGACGGAAACTGTATGTATTGAGTTCATTTTTATAAATTGTGTAATCATTGATTGTATAACTAGATATGAAGCGAAATGTTCACAAAATAATTTCCATCTGTCATTTCTGTTTTACTATTTGTCTGAAATATTTCTTTGTCACTTCTTTTTAGTAACCAGACCTAATAAAATGACAACTGAGAAGAGGTTTCCATTTCCCGCATTTCTTCAGATGAAAGTCGGCCAATGCCCCGCGCCATGTGGGGTGGAGGAAGGGACGCGAGAGCACGTGAGGCCAGGGAGGGTCCACGTGGGATCATGCGCCACGCGGCGCGCCGGCGTACCTACCTCTCGCTCTTCCACGCTCGCCGTCTACGTCACCGCCCCCGCCGCTGTCAGCACGTGGTCCGTTCCACCCGCTCTCGTGTTTGCTTTCTTCCATCTCCACACAGCCGCCGGCGCCGTCCCTGCCGATTTGGAGCGACAATCTCCACTTTGGGATTCCTGGCGCCATCACTTCTTCCACGCGTCCGCGTTGTCTTGGCCACCCCTTTGCAGGGTGTCACTTCCATCGCCACGATCGTTTCAACATTGAAGCAGTCATGTCTCCAGCTTCACCGTAACCGTTGCTGCAGCGCACCGCCCCTTCGGCGCGGCCCCCGCCCCCGCCGCCCGAGCGTCTCCGCCGCCATGCCGCGCCGCCCCCTCCGCCGCGCCGTGTCGGTCGATATCTCGGAGACGCGGGCCGGCCGGCGGGGCAGCCGATCACTCGCCGGCGCTGCCGATGGCTGCTCACTGGGCGCCCGGCGGTCGGCGGGTCGCGCGCTCCCGGCCGCGCACTCCGCTGCCTCGCCCCGCCCCTCTTCGCCACGCCCCTCCCCCTCTGAAGATGCGGAAATGCGCTTAATTGAACCGGAACCCATCCCCAACGCAACCGATGGCTGGATATTTTTATTTTCGCGACTGCCGTTGTCCGCAGGAAGAAAGGCCTGATGCGAAGGGTTGCGTCCAGCTGCCTGCATGCACCCCATTGTTCTGAGCCGGCGTGGTCAGAACCGGTTAGCCAGTCCGGACGGTCAGATCCATTTTGCACTGGGCGATGTGCAAGGCGGCGTTGCGTTTCCTATCCTTTAACCCTCCGGAGGCTCCGCGCGAAGGGTTTTCACCGGGCTCCTCTTTCATAAGGGTAATGTATGATGCTTACGGCATATTCTTATATAACGGGCGTCCACTTCACCCTCTGTCCTCCCCATTCTTCCCGGAACTCGCCAAACCTGTTTTTGTCCATTGGTGCATCGTCCACAAAAACTGGACTTCCATCTTCTGTTTCTCTTCCCATAGTGGACACGGACTTCTCTTTGAATAGAGGTATTTATATTTTATGTTAACTAAGGGCGGGGTGTAAGTTCAACGGCGCGGATGAAAGGGCCGGGCGCGGAGAAAGGGCGCCCGCCGCCCGAAACCGGACAGGCCAGTCCGCGCGGCCGGAGGGTTGTCCGGCGCCGCACCGCCCCTCGCGCGCCGCCTGGCATACCTGCGCCGCGACGCGCGGGCCGCGCTAGCGGCGGCGGCGGTGGTGCCTGTGGCGGCGGCGGCGGAGGCGGTGGTAGGCAAACGAGGGGCGACGGGCAAAAGGAAGATGCAGCATTTCCTGCGAACGTCAGGGCGGCCGGAATTGCATCGTTGGGCGTACTCCGACTGTATCCCGCGGTCATCTTGTCCTAAAGGTGGCTCCACACATTCGCTATTCGGCGAAAAGCGAGCAACCGCCCGCCGAATTCCGAATAGTGTGAATGGGTCGCTTGCTATTTGCCGAGTGACGAACATTTGGCGCTCGCCCTACCCATCGCGTGTCGGTCTTTTGGACACATCAAAGGGAGCGAACATTCGCCGAACACTCAGCTGGTCGGGATCCGGCGAGCAGTAGCTCCACTGAAAAGACACTGGACACCGACTGAACCCAGTTATGATTTCCTCCTTAGAATAAGGATTGATTTCTGCGTTTACCGTGGTGTGCTTAGTATTATATTGATCGATTATAATTTATTCATCTCCTTTTTCAACATACGTTTGCGTGTCCTTGTAGAGCACAGCCAACGTTGAAAATAATCGCTTAAAATTTTGTGGAAACAAAACTTGAAACCTCTTATGACGAACATCTTTTCCCCTTGTTCACTTCACATACCCTATTCCGAGGATTCTGCTATGTTCACCAGTGTTCCAACATTTCTCTGGATTCATACGAGAGCATCTATTTGCGCTATTTATGAATGCAAATCTGCCGACCGAGGTGGCTAAGAGCGTGTACCGACTCAGCGCTTCGGTCCGAAGGGTCGCGAGTTCGAGTTTGACCTCGGAAATCGGTTGTTTGTGCCTTGTCTCTCATTTATGTGTTGTCTAGCGATCTGCTGAACTCAGATCAGAGGAGCTCCCAAGTGTGTCGGTGTCTAGTGTATGGTCGAATATGCGTCCCATTGGGATATAAAGGATAACCGGATGCTGGCTGGATAGTAGTCCTAGGGAAACTAGTGTTGCTAAAACAGCACATACTTTCTTGCTCGTAATTTCACAAAAAATTGCGCAAAATTACGCGAAAAGAACTCAAATCTTCTAAAAGTTGCACATGATTTATTTCAAAATCTCTCTTTGAGGAACAGATTTCATTAAAGGAAAATATCTTTAATTGCAGGAAGACTCCGAAAACATTGTGAACTTTCGCAATTTTCGCAAAAAATAAGGTTTTAACGAACATGAGAACTGTACCATTCTCTTAAACGTCCTTCACACTATCCAACAAAAAAATTTAATCAAAAACGGTCGAGCCATTTTTTTGAAAATTTAGAAAATGTCCCAGGGGTTTCATGTAAAGTACCCCCAAAAATTAAAATATTAATTTCAAATTCAAGGGATCGCGACATCAGCCAGATCGATTGTGGAATATCAGTTTTGGAGAAAATTGGCTGAATGCTTTAGCCGCTAGCATTGTTCAGAGACGTACAGACGGACGGACAGACATGTTTTGTCGTCATTCGATTTTGGGGTATCAAGGACCCACAAAACTTGGATTCTGCCTACACCAGATGTTAGAGGATTTTTTCCCCAAATTTAGCAATTGGAATTATCCACTTGTTCTTTTCCAGGGCCCTGTAATAAGAGTTTTCGCAGAATTCTATACCTTTCTCCGTTGCGAGAAAGTAAAAAAATTAACGCAAACTTAACAAACATTTTTGCTCCTTCCGAAATGCCGATCAACGGAACGGAATGCCGTTGTGCTGTGCCTTCTCAGGCAACGGAAAGTGAACGAGGATTAGCTGGGAAGCCGCGGTGAGAGAAAACTGACCGCAGGAAACAGTCGGGCGATATCCGCGTCGTTGTCATGATGTGATACGGTATAAGTCTTGGCCCAAGAGGAAGATCTTTCCGTAAAGGCGGCTCCACACATTCGCTATTCGGCGAACAGCGAGCAATTGCTCGTCGAATCCCGAGTAGTGTGGATGGGTTGCTGAGTGACGAACTTACGGCGCTCGCCGTACCCACTGCGTGTCGGTCTTTTGGACACATCAAAGGGAGCGAACATTCGCCGAACACATCAGCTGGTCGGGATCGGGCGAGCAGTAGCTCACTGCTCGGCGAATGCCGTATGTGTGGGGCCACCTTACACCTTAACGCAACTCCCATCACAACGGCGCCGGAGAAATTGTACTTAAAGAAGGAGGCGATCGTGAGGGGCCTAATTACTCTTTTATCTAAATATAATTGCGGTGAGATTGCCACACTCACGAGATGTAACGAGGTGATAATTGTTACTGTTGTTACGGTTGTGTTGGCATTGACGTCATGGTCATTCTGAGGGGCATTGGTTTGACTGGCATTGATTGAGTGGTGGGATTAGTTGTCAGGTCGTTGACTGTTTAAGAGAGGAGGAAATTGGTGCTTCAGTGACGATCTAAGTGAAAGTATCTCTGTCAGTAGTGGCGTGATGGCTAGTCTCTCTTATAAACTGAATGACTAAAATGTAATCGTGATAGAGGTTAAACGATAAAAAATGATTACTCTCTGTTCATTATTATATGAAATTTGGGCTACAGTTGTCATGTCAGAATGACATAACGTAAAAGACCTTGATGTTACGTGAACGAACGAAATTTAAAGAGTAAAAAAAATAAAAAATTAGACGCTCATAACATCGAACGAGTTTCCCAACCGTCAAATTTTCAAATTGGTGATTGTAATTTTAAAAAATGGGGATTGGTGGGAATATTAAACATGATGATAGAGACGAATTCATTGAGAAAAGAATTCATGAAGAAACCAGAATAAGAGGTTTGAGATAGGTATCGTTTCGTAGATAACGGTGACGATTGAAGTTCGCGTGCAAAAATCACCTTCCGTGGGCAGAGTCTTCCGTGTCTGTGGCTCCTACATATGCATGTTTTTCCTAATGTACTCACATACACGATTCCTCGCACGTTATTCAATCTCACTTTCTTGTCAACCGTATGTTAAGTGACTAGACGCATGGAGAGCTTCTGTCCATCAGACGTAGGTTATCAGCTTGAATTAATTTGCGGAGTGTATTTGATAAGATCAGTATATCTACGCTTCAGCAAATGCAGGGTAAAATGACCAAACACCTTTCGTGATAGAAAGTGCTTGGGCTGATGTTGCTACACCTTTCATTTGTAATTTCATCTTTATGACTGCAAGCGTCCGTAATTATCTTTGAACAGTCTTTGAACTTCTTATTTTCAACACTGTTTATTGCTTATTTATGCACTGTTTGCGAAAGTATAGGCGTTTTTACATTCTCGCCTACTATATACCTACGAAGTAAAGATAAAGTATTGTGATGCTGCAATAGTTACAATTTTTACCAGATAACTCCTATAGACTAAAAAAGTTGATAAATCTTGTTCCTGTATGTATTATATTACTTCCTGTAACATGTTGTGTAGCCAGAGATCCGCTTTTCCTGGATCCTTGATACCTAAAAATTGACTCTGGGCATCGCATCTTTTCGTCTGTTCATCCGTTGTTAACATTAACGCCCAGACCGTTCCCTAAAATTGATGCCTAATCGATCTGGCCGAACTCACGGCTCTGGGAATATTTTTATTTTTGGGAGTACTTTACTTGAAGTTTAACATTTTCAAACTTTTCTAAAAAATAGTTCCAAGTTTTTTTCGGATCGAACAAAAGACGCTTAAAGATGCCGCAGATATAATTTTCGTTGTTATTCCTGATTTTTCGAAAATTGCAAAAGTCCAAAATATTTTGGGCGTCTTCCTGCAACCATATATTGATGATAGATATTTTTCCTTAATCAAATCTGTTCCGCAAAAATACGTTGAAATAAAAACATTTACATTTTTACGAAAATTTGAGTAGTTTTCACGTAATTTTGCTTGAAAAATAAGCAGTTTTAAAACAATTATATTCTGATTTTTTTCTTTATTTTTGAGTAGAGCATAATATGCTTATACAAATGGTGTGTATACAATTTTCGGTTAACTGTATTTTTGAAATTGCTACATTAAAAAAAATTAACACTGACATCTACAAAACTGAATTTTTCATCAATGTAATCTACTCTAAAAAACAGATATTTACTTAAGTCTTGTACAATATTTTGAAAAAATCAGGCAGATTTGCGACCATTTGGCTTGAAATGAAGGCAATAAAAATATGAAAGGCTCAAAATGTTTGGTTTCATTTCTTTCCAGGGATAGAAAAAAGAACACTGATAAAAATGGCACAGGTTGTTTTTTGAACTCTTTAAATGTTCAAAAAATTGGGAAAGTTACAAATAATGCAAGTATGTGTTTTTGTAGCAACGTCAATTTTTCTTATTTTATTTGCTATAATAATCTTGACTTTGTCCGAAATCAATACGCACGTTAACACTGGTGTATTCATCGAATTTGCCAAATTACTTTGACAGTTTTTGAAAGACGCTCACTCTTAGAATGAAAGATATTGAAAAGAATTGCCTCTAAATGTGCAGGCAAAAACTGACAAAAATATTTTCATTCTCTTGAAACAAAGAAATTAAGTTTTATTTGCATTTTAAAATACCTATTTTTAAATAAAATCCTTTTTTAAATACCAAAGAGATCTCTTCTTGTACTGGTGATCTGGATTGGAAGGAATACGAAGGATCTTGTACCAGTGAAAATGCCAGCATAACACGTTTCAAATCATGGACCTTATACAGGATGTGTAATAATTATTACATATTAACTAATTATTGGGTATATTTTGGGGTAATTATTGTATTATTATGTTTATTATTACATTAATTATGACATGCTATTATATATTATTTTTCAAATAATGATAACATTCTCTATTCCATCTTCCATTCCATCCAGAAGGCAAGCGATGAAAAAAACTATTTCATTGGAAGCACACGTATGTTGCTGGGAGGAGAGAATTTCTGGCATCGTAGGCATTCGCGATGACAGCAGCTGCGAGATGTGAGGGCACAGGTTTGCTTGGACAGTAGTAGTTCCGCTTGGAGCTTCGTCGCGGTCAGAACGGGTTAGGCGGCTGCGGGGGAATTTTTTGCGCGCAGGGCGGGGCAGTTGAGGGTGAGGCTGGGTGCCTAGGATTCCGCGCCGCGAAGCACCCTCCGACGCCTCGCTTCCTTGCACCCTGGCTTTCTACTCCGGCCCTCCACGGACTGGTGTCATCTTGCCTCCTGGCACTCGACTGTTCTGCATCACTTCGTGTTCTCAAAACTTCATATGCATCTTACCAAACTGTGAAAAGTTCGAAGGCTGTATGGGTGTTGACGGCGGCTGAAACATTAAAAATCAGTTCAACACAATAGTTCTCGGTTATTTTAATGTTAATATTTTTGCAAATTCCAATATTTCATTCAACAGGGACTGTGGTGTAACTCATTCTCGAATCGAACTGTGTCAAAAGCTCCCGTATCTTTTTCCAGAGATTGAATTGTGTATCCAGATGTTTCATTATTCTCAGAATTCACGATTCGTCGGATAACGAGTTCCCAAGAAAACGTAGGTTCACGTATCATCGGTGCACGCTCGTTGCTACCGGTATTTATGATTATACTTAATATGTATATGAGTTACAAGAGATCTCAGAGCTCAAGAAACCGTGCACAGATTGCACTTATCCCCGTACTCAGATTGTACGTCACAGTTTATTACTGTTTTTGACGTTAAATCATTAAATAAAAAATGACGCATCTCAAAAATCGTTATTTTGTGTTGAGTGAAGAAATGTATTGAGAAAATATTTTTCTTTTCTAAACACATCACACGATCACAAATATTAAAAAAAATTCTACCAGTAAACATTTCATGAAGAGATTTCACTAGATTGTCGGTACAGTGTGGTATAAAACACCTCATATTTGGTTGCAAAATAACGGTTCCGCTCGGAATATAGTGGTTCTTGTGACAAATGCCAATTTTTGAGATGTGTCACTTTGTTGTGCAACAGCTCTATTTCGTTACTTGCGATTTACATTATGTTTCAATTTTTCGAACGAACGAAATTTAGTTTCATACTCTTGTCACTCATGTCTAAAATATTTTCTTTGGCATTTCGCAATGTTTAAAGAAATCGATGATACAAAACGTGTTGCATTTCTAAAATTTCTTAATAAACCCTTACTTTTCAGTATATCCAAATATTTTCAGAGAGATCTTCGTGTCGCTGTAGACAATAAAATTAGAATATTAGTTTATTAAAGGAAAATAATGGTATTTGTATACAGTTATTGTTTAATTCAATATTTTTAAGTTTAATACATTACTAATGATTCTGCATATTCTGCAACAACAGTTAATTTAAGTGCTGACTACTTTACATTTCATCATGTAAATCTCAAATTACTTACATCTTGATATTTGTCATTGACAATAACATATCACATATATTAACTATCAACAATGAATGTCACACTTATCGCATTAAATATTTTTCCTCTTACACACTTCTAAACTCTCTGGACTTATTACTCTATTTTGTTCTGCATGTTCCTATCGTTTTATTTCGTTATAAAAAATAAATTAATGTGTTTAGAAAGTTAATAAAATAATATACTTGACTTCCTCTTCTCATTTCTTGTACCAAATTTAAACCATATTCTTTAGAAAATACAGTTTTCAAGCGTCGTCAAGTCGTAATCAAAAAATGGCATGATACAAAGATTTTGAAAAAATGAAACATCTTTTCTTTGTTAAGATCAGTAAAGTAAAAAGGATTTTACAACTGTCTGAATAAATTGGTCCACCATTCAAGTCTCCAAACAATGTGTGTAATAGCTGAAGACAATCCATAATTTTCTTCAACGACTCTTTCTGTCTCTGGATTGCTGTTTAAAAGATGTTTCTTTGTTTTCGCGTTATTGTTGCCTAGCTTTATAGTCCTTAACACATTTTCCCTTATCTGCCTTTCCTTACTTATGTTTACATCTACAATATATCTTACAAACCAGCCGACAATATTAAAGTGCAATGACATAAATACTTACATACGTGGTCAAAGAACATTGTAGGATTTTTTTAATATTAATGTACGAAGATATTTTTAATGCTATAGGAACTTTCTAGCCTGTAGTAAAAGCAGTATATTTTTACCTCACAAGTAGTAGTTATTGCAATTCATAAATTCTTGATGTATTATCTATGAGAAACAATATTTAAAAGGAGCAAGTATGTATTCTAGATATTTTCAGTTTTTTCTCTCTTACGTTGACTGAGTGGAAGTATCAGCTTGCACGAAACAGTAATTTGAAAATTTATCTTTTCTCTTAAATGTGTTTACTTGAAATTAAAATGCAGAACTGTATTAGACAAATCTTGGATATTGGAAACTAAATTGACAGACATACGCAATTTTCGGGTAACAAAATTCTATCTAGAACCGCGGAGTTTTAGCAAACTTTCCACAAGCTCACAGTAGCAAGTGCAAACGATCGAAAAAACAGAAGCATCAGGCGATTAAACGAAAATTTCGGGCGAGAGAGAACATTCTTGAAGTACGTGAGACTATCGGACATCGATACATACTTTCGCAAGCGACCTCGAAAACAACCGCGTCCCGCGCGCCGTCCCATCAACTTCTTCCGCGTTGCTGCGCGCGGGAAGAAACGCGCCGCTCTCAGCCCCGTCCTTCCTCCCCCCGCGCTCTGGCCCCACCTCGTCCCGTGCCGTCCAGCCTCGCTCTACTCCATCCGTCGCCCTGCGTCGCCCCGCTCCACCGTTCCCTCCCCGCCCGCCTCAAACTCTCACGCTCACTGCCGCCGTGCCCGCCTCGTCTGCCCCGCTTGTCCCGCTCCGCTCTGCCCCGCCATGCCCCGTCTCTCCTCTCCCGCCAGACCCGTTCCGCTCAGAACCTCCCCGCCTCCGCCCGCCTCCGCCCGCCTCCGCCCGCCTCCGCCCGCCTCCGCCCGCCTCCGCCCGCCTCCGCCCGCCTCCGCCCCGCCTCCGCCCGCCTCCGCCCGCCTCTTCCCGCCTCTTCCCGCCTCTTCCCGCTTCCCGCCGCCCTCACCGCCGCAACTCGGCGCCACAGTGCCTGCTTCGTCTGTCCCGCTTGTCCCGCTCCGCTCTGCTCCGGCTGCCCCGTCCCTCCTCCCCCGTTCCGCCCAGTACCTCCCTGCCTCCGCCTGCCTCGTCCCGCTCCCCGCCACCCACACCGCCGCAACTCGGCGCCGTGCGGCCGACGCCTTATCGCTCGGCGTTAGTCGCTTCGTTTGTTGCCGCCACGTCATCTCCCCCCGCTTCCGACCCCGCTCTCGCCTTCGCCTCGCCCCTCGCCTGTCAGCGATTATTGGTGCCTATGCTTCAACGAGTGGATACGTCTCTCGAAAATCCTTTATTTATGTGCGAGGAGCGATTTAAACTCTTTTCTCACATTTTCTTAGTTGCTGAACAGGAAGGGTGAGTGGTTACGTTACGACTTGTGGTTTTGAGACTCATGTTAAACTCCATTCTCAGACACGCTCGGGGAGGTTTATGTTCCTCAGCACTTCTAGGTGAACAGTTACATGATAGTAACAGCGACTTTTTCGTCTTTTCATGCTCTCGATTCTATTGGGGAAAGTTGTTTTAATTTGGCCTTCTCTAGCAAGGAAATACGTGCAACCAAGGAAATAACAAATTGGAAAGAAGACCCAAGTCAATAAAATAAACATAATAAGTAGAGAGAACATTGGAACTATAGGGATGAGCCATGGCCGCAAATACGAATTTTCAAATGCATGATTTATCACTCTAATGACCATCATTGAATAGTTGCATGTCTGAAGAATTGATAATACTGGTTAAACAATACTTTAAAATTGCAAATTAGACTTTTTGGTTAGGGTTGATTTAAACAATTTTCTCTTGGAGATAACTTTTGTTCCCAATGTCTCGATACTCTACACGATGGAAATTGCATGCCATTAGATTCAAGCTAATCGAAATTTAATCGAGATGGTACCTAGACTAAAACAAGCACGTCCCCTGTCTTTTTTCCCCAATGATATGTTTTTCCTTGGTCCTGTGAGGACTTCCGCATACGATATTAAGTACACCAAGCTAGTTGATTAGGAAGTGCGTTAACATAGAGTGAATAAAACAGTAATTAACATGAGTATAAGACACTGCTGCCCTAGTGTGTCAGATACGATGATCTCGATGAGCATAATTCTTCATTTCTCACAATTGTGGACAATTGCAAGAAAAAAGGAGGGCAGATTTGACATTTATATCTGGGATATAAGACTAGGGACCATCCGGCATACGCCTTAAGCAATTGAGTAAACACAGGAAAACCTCAATCAGGATGGCGGCTTATGGCTGTAACAATTACTACAAGTTATGAAATATACACTTCTACGCATAAATATGAAATAATAACGAATGATCTAGGTTGCAGTGACCGGGGATGCATAAACTTTTACAATTACCACAATTACACAATTACAGTTGAACACTGACACGTTAAGTAATTCACGCATATGCAAATATTTGCTTAAAGTAAAATATAATTATTTACGACAATATACTGCAGGTATCACGATATGCTGTTTATAATGCTGTTGTTAAAAGCCACAAATATAATTTATTTTTCTTAATGTTTCTGCAACCAACACTTTTCGAGAATTGCGATTGATCTCACAAAGGGAATTAAAATTACAAAATTTAACTTCATACGTTCACCTAAAAATTTTCGACACAATGTTTCTTACTTCTTACAGTTTCCAAAACGTCTTACAGTGAAATTGTTAGTAAACTAAAATACATATTGGACTAGTTTAAATGTATTTATTAGTTATCTACTAAAAAAATTCACTTCTCCCCATAGCTTCACTTCTCCCCACACACAGTTTTTAACTGTTTTTGACGTAAATAAATAAATAAATAAACATATGCTCATGCTTTTATACTTCCGTTAACTTACATTTTGAAAGCTCTTTATGCACAGGAATATAAATAGATATTCTGTAATATTAAAGATATTCTTATAACAGCAATAATGATTCTAATTTAACAAATATGAAATTGAAAGTTATCGTTCAATTACTCTTTTGCAGTTTTCTCAAAACTATTAGAGAGAATTTTCTTTAAACGAAATAAGACTTTCACAGGAGAAATGAAGCCTTTTCCGTCTCAGCATGGATTTCGAATATCAAAACCTTTTTTTTCTCTTCATTTATTTATTTATTAGACTGAATTTACATCGTTCAGCCTTTCGGCTCTACAGATGATTGGTGGCTTATACTAGTTTTAAAAATTACGAGTGGGGAAACTCAATGAGCACCGCCAGAACATCACTTGAGATGAATTTAAATACTGAAGTTAATTACTTCTATTCGAACGTGGAAAAGCAGTTTAAGAATGAGTGCAGGGGTATCTGTTTTTTATTCTCAGAAAGGGAGGGTTTATCTATGCCGAGGTGTAAAAGGATGGTCCGGATATGTTCGGTAGGTGGAGGAAGAAATTGTGAGATGTGTGAATGATTTGCTCTTTTATTGATTTTAGGTTGAAATCTGAATGTAGAGTTGAGTTTCTAACAAACCATGGAGCTTTGGTTGCAATGCGGAGGATTCTGTTTTGGAAGACTTGGATCTTGTTTTATGTGGGAAGCTGCTGAATGACACCAGATCGGGCATGCGTAAAGAAGGAGTGGTCGCAGAATGGATTTGTATAGGAGAACTGTATTTTCAGGGGCTGAGGCTGCTTTACGGTTTATAATCGGTTTAAGTTGATGAAGTTCTGATAGGCTTGTTTCAAATTTGGTTTCTATATGAATGTTTCCAGGTTAATTTTGAGTCTAAATAGAGGCCTAGATATTTGACGGGTGAATTTAATGGAGACCAAGGAATGGGAGAGTTGTTTAACATCAGTGGACGAGGATGGTAAGAATGTCGGAGAGTGAAAATTTTGCGAGCGATTTTGAGGGATTGAGCATGATTCTCCATTAGTAGTCCATTGTTCGATTAGGTGCAGATGTCTCTGGAGTCGGTCAGTCAGTGTGTTTAGTTCGGGACCAGAAAGAAATAAGGAACGTGTCGTCTGCAAATTGGGCTGTGTTTATGAAACGGGATGTGGGTATGTCGGCGGTGAAATATTGAAGAGAGTTGGGGAAAGAGGGGAGCCTTGAGGAACTCCTGCTAAAATGGGACGAGGGTTTGAGAGGTGTGTCTGAATTTTTACTGAGAATGAACGGTCTGACAAGAAACTTTGGATGGTTGAAAGGGAGGTAGAGAGGGATACCGAACTTCCGTAGCTTGTAGATTAGGCCATTATGCCAAATTCGGTCGAATGCCTTGACTCACATCCAGAAAGGTTGCTATGGTGTGGTGCTGTTTTTGGAATCCGGAATGAATAAATTCTGTTAGTCTGAGAAGTTGATGACAAGAAGAATGTTTAGATACAAAACCAAATTGGTGATAAGGAATGATCTTGGATTTTTTTAGAAATGAATTTAGCCTTTTTAGAATTACTTTTTCTGCTGTTTTCGCTAGAATAGGGAGAAGGCTTATAGGGCGGTAGCTAGAAGGTAAGGTTTTGGTTTTTCTCGAGTTTGAGATTGGACTACTATTGAATGTTTCCATAATTTGGGGAAGTAGCCTAATCTGAACATTGATTTTATTATATTAGTTATAAAGGCAACTGCATTACGAGGAAGGGTTTTTTAACATAATAGGTGAAATATTTTCGTGCCCGGGGGATTTTCTTCTTGGTAGATTTTTAATAATGTTATATACTTCGGTAGGGGACGCAAATTTAACACGGTTAGGGACATCAAAGTTGGGCAAGGAGACAAATGCGTTTACTTCATTGGAGTGTGGAGGATCTTCAACATTATGTGGTTGGAAGGTTGTAGCGTAGAAATCAGCCAGAAGTTCTGCTTTATCGTTCTGAGAAAACACTTTCTGCCCGTTTGACAGTAGAGGGGGAATGGTTGTCTTTTTACGTAGAAGTTTTCTCGTAGCCAGCCAAACTGAGCTGTTGTGGGACGATAGGGAAGATACATAGTTTTTATACTGTTCGAAATTGTAGTCTTGTAGAGTTTGTCTACAGACTCGAATAAGGCGATTGAGCTCACTCTTTAGATATGGTAGCCTATGTTCATTCCAAAGTCTTCTGATTCTATTCTTTTCCTTGATTAAGTTTTGTATGTACTTGGGTAAAGGAGGTTTTGAAAATTTTTGGGTAAGCAAAGGGCGCTTGGGGGTAGACTCGAGTACCGCTGTAGTTATGGAGTTTGTAAGAAGTGATACGGCGTTATCTATTTCATGTGCGGATTGAAGAATCTTAATGGGAGGTAACATATTTTCTAGTTTGGATTGGTAAGTAGCCCAGTTTATAGAGGAGACAGAAAGTGTTGGAGGAGGAGAAGGAGGGGGACAGAAAACTTGAGAAGTCAGTAATACTGGATTGTGATCGGAGTCAAGTTCATGAAAAACATACGAGGTTAATGATAATGGGAAATTTGAGATGGCGATGTCTAAAATATCTGGAATGATATTGTTATTGAAAGGGTAGTAAGTTGGTTCAGTGGGAGAGTGTATTTGAGATGTAATTGGTTTATGGTGTTTGAGAGAATTGAACCCGCGGAGTTACTGACGCGGCAGCCCCATGATATATGCTTGGCGTTGAGGTCACCCATTACGATCGTTGATGGAGTAGCGTTAAAAAGAGATCGATTCGGGTCATCGAGATTTTTTTGTTTGGAGGTTTGTACGCCGCGATTACCGTGATACTATTGTTATCCGGAAAAAGAATGCGTATAGCAACCGTTCTAGACCGGGGGTGAGGGGCAGGTCTATTCAAAATAATTTATTGTTTTTTTTTACCAGAATTAAGACACCACCTTCTGTTGTTAGTCCATGTCTGTCGTTACGTATACAATTGTATCCTTGAATTCTAAGAACAACATCTGATGTCAAATGAGTTTCGGTGATACACGCTATGTCTATGGAGTGGGAATTTATAAAATCAATGAGTTCGAAGCGTTTTTTATAGACTCCATGGCTGTTCCAATTGAGAAATCTTAATGTTTTAAGGAGTGACATTACTTACATTTGCGAAAAGCGAAACTATGAAATTCTGAATTTTACTTAAGAGTATAGGGATTAGTGAATGCAGAAAATTAGTGATGTGGGTGTTAACTGATTGGATGATATTGTTAATTAATGGACTATTTGGTTCAGGGATGAGTGGTTGGGATGGGCGAGGTTGTTGGTTACTGAAATGTGCGTAAGAGGTTGAAGATGAAGGTGAGGGTGGGGGACGAAAGTTCGGTATATGGTTAGCTTTTGGTAAGTGAGGAAAATTTCTTGCATTGTTGGGAGGAGCCTGAGACGAATTATTGTCAACTGATCTTTCTTTATATTTATTCCAAGTTTTTGTTTTAGATTCTAGAACTTTTGAGTAATATGTACAAAGCGATGTTCTGACGTCCGCTCGATGGTTCCCTTTGCAATTAGCACAAAAAGGAACAGAGTTTGTGCTATTGCAGCTAGCCGAAATGTGGTTTCCAGCACAATGTGCACAAGTTACTTTTCTATTACAGCTGTTTTTGCTATGACCGAAATCTAGACATCGCACACACTGTAGGGGTCCAACATGTCTTTTTCTTTTTTCTACCTTCACTTTTAAATGACATAAAGTATCTATTTGAAGGATATTTTCGATTGGATGAGCGCCAGTAAATTCTACAGCAACTACAGGAATTGGTTGACCATTTTTATGAAGTCTTGTCACTTTTTTCACAGAGTCAAACATTGATTTTAATTCCGAGTGAATTTCTTTTTCTGAAATTTCAGTAACTACATTTTTTATAACCACAGAGAATTGTTTGTTGCTAGGGTCGGCGTAAGTATGGAATTGCCTTTGGTTTTCAAAAAAGTTTCGAACAACCGCACGATAATCTTCAATCGTGGTCATTTGGATTTTCAATTTGTTTGATTTTAATTCAGTAGAAAAGATACTTTTCGCTATAATTTTAGGGTTATCACTAAGTCACTGAACGTGGATTTTTCGTCGGTGTACAGATAAATAGGAGGAATTTTTGAAGTTTCAACCGGCGAATCATCGAGACTTTGTTCGTTGTTTAAATCTCCAAATCTGTTAGCAATTGTAACGCGATATAAATTTTGCAAAGAACCTGTAGAGTTTATCTCCCCACTTGATGTTGCACTACTTTGTGACGTCCCTGATGAGAAATGCGTCGCACCTGATTTTTCACTTTCACGCATCGATACACCATTTGAACGTTTACTTTCGCTCGATTCTGCTTCGTCGTCGCATGCGCGTTTGTTTTGCGACACTGGTACCTGGTCTGCTGAGCTGGATGTTTCCAAATGTTGATGCGAGCCCGTCTGTTGATTCTGCTGACTTTTCAATAATACCTGAAGAGGTGGTGACGACGAGTAGTTCTGGCTGGCGTTTAACAAGGCTGGGTTGATGTTGCCCTCCATGCTGGTCGGGGCTGGCGTTGCTGCGAGGCTCGTGTCCATGGCCTCGCTGCTTGTTGGAAATGGCGACACTGGGGGAACGACACAGTGGTCGCCGCTATTTAGGGTGAGCAGGGCTTCGGTTATAGTCTGCCCTGTGGATGGGTTAATGGCGTAAGCCATTTACTTTTCCCTGGTGTATTCAGACACTAGAGAATGTTTACACACTGAGTCACAACACTATTCACCGAGTTCACTAGTGAGAGACGCCCGATGTGCACGGCACGGCTGCTCGGACTCGACTGAACAAAACCTATGGAAAATTGGATCTTACTCTTTTCTTTGACGATTCTTCTTCATCAATGATCAAAATGAATCAACATGGAAAATCTTTCGATCTTTCGAGTGCACTTGACGTCTTTCGAACCATAACATTTTGTTTCAAATCTGCCTTCTTATGGAATTCGTGCTATTACCCTAGTCTGGATATCATCGTACTGTACACTAAATTAAGTTTATATGAATTTTGAGATAAGCCTAAGTTGTCGGAACGAGCGCTACGGTTCAGTGTCGAGTGACTTCTGGTGCATTTCTTAGTCGAGGAAACATTTACTAAATATATACGTTTTTTTTATTTTGAAGTGTTACTTGTTTCTACATCTAGTTTTGCTTTGTGAGGAAAACCGTCCGTTCACCGAGGACTTTTCTGCAATCTTCTTCTCATCGACCATGACAGAATCAAGAAAGCTGTTCCCACAGCTCCCCGAAGCTCCTCAGCACTGCACTCGCTAATAACTTCTATCTCTCTACCTATCTGTTCCACTATCCACATGTCATGCAGAAGTTGGAAGTGAGCCAACCCGCGTATTCATCAGATGCCATATAACAATCATCCTTCGATCGCAGCCTCAGCAATCAGATAAAGTACAACAGAATCGCATTCAGTTAAACGCCAGCGACTGCAGTGTCCAAATGCTAGTTGAACAGGCCCGAACAGGCCTGCCTAATCATGGAACTATCCCGTGTGCATCGTATTAACACAGCTACAGATTACCAATTGATCAAACTAATAATACTCCTCAAGATCCTTCCTATACTAATCCTTCTCCACAAACAGAAAAAAAATATTCCCTATTTTCATTCACAACCCACCTGTTCGGCGGAAGTCCTCAAATAATCAAAGATCTACTAAAACAAAATACTAGTAGAGTGAAGAGATCCTACACGGAAGTTGATGTAAATTCTGTGATGATTTCACTTTGCTCCGAAAGAACTATCAACTAAGGCCTATCGTATAAAATTACCGAGATCCAACCAAAGCTACCATCTCAGTAGTACTCAGAAACGTTGCAAACATTTACACAGAAGAAGAAATACTTCAAGACGTAGTAGCAAAAAAGTTACCTGTAAAACAATTATACGATTATTCAAACAGACACCGTCTGCCTCCAGGACTTTTATCCCCAACTATTCAAATCGGAACCACCACTATCTTACATAACAAAAGCTCCTTGCAGATTGCACTTTTTCATGTCCGCCTTCATGGTGCTATTTAATCATCTGCTCATAAAGTAGGAGTACCTCAAGGATCTGTTCTCTCTCCCCCACGATTTAATCTTTATACCGCCCTATATGCCATAACCCACATACCTCCATTGCACTGTTTGCTGGTGATACCATTACTATATTCCTCAAACCGTGATTTTGACTCCGCACAAGAGACCTGCAACGTCATCTCTCCCAGTTCTCCGATTTGGCCAAGAAATGGCACATCGGATAAACCCAGTAAAAAATCAGACAAAATCTTCACCTCCGAGACCAATAATTCTTCCCTTCTCAAGTAGAAAGGATAAAATATAATTGGCTCCCAAACAACAAGCTAGTCAAATATCTTGTGTACTTTTTGATAAGAGTCTCACTTGGAAATCAATATATCTTCACAGAATAACTCTGGCCATTCATAGAATCCACCAATTACATCCCATACTCAAAGATCCTCACCCCTGCGTCTTCATGTTGCCACTCACCTATATCAGTCAATGATACATTCACCTACGCTTCTTCTATATGGGCTTTAGCCAGAAAATAAAATATCCAAAGAAATGCAGATTTCCAAAATAAACTCCTTCGAACCATTACAAAAGCTCCCTGGTTAGTACCTAACTTCTAGTTACATAAACTTGGCATACTCCGATTTTCGTTCATTTCCCTTCCTTCCTCTCGCTTCTATCCTCGAATTCCGGAGATACCGTCAGCCGTACTTTTCAAAATCGGAAAACAAAATCCTCACCACAATAGACTAAAGCGGAATCTACCGCGACAGTTCTTCGGCCCTCCTGACATCATGTACCTGTCGCACATTTAAATCCACGTGTACTCATTGTATTCATCTGTATATAAGGTTTCCTAAACAATGCTAATATAATTCAATGTACCTCAATGCATCGGACTCGGCTGCTGCGGGCCTTCGGGCCAAGCAGAAAGAAATGAGAAAAAAATTGTGAATTCTTTGAAATTCAATCAGCTTTCATCACATTAAAGGGAAAGTCACCTCGGTTTGCTTTCGACTTCCTTCTTCTATGAGGAAAACCCGAGTTATCCACATGTGTTTCTTAAACTCTTCAGTAGGTAAGTCTCAGTTTTTCATTTTCTGGCTAGTACGTAGTAATTACGTAAGACAAGGAAATATACTTCTCCGTTGAAACCACATAGCTCGTTAAGAGAGAAAATAGTATATTCAAGATTCACTCGATATACAAGCTTAAAATTGTGAATATTTTTTCGTAAAAAAATATACAATGAGATAATTCGTGCAAGAATTGTTTATTGTTCAAAAAACAAAAACAGAAAAAAACATGAGAGGAAACATTACCATGTTTAACCGAATATAGCTCAACGTCGATTTATCACCGCAAATATACCCCAAAGGAGACACTCTTTGTGAAAAGAGAAGTACGGGGGCGCATCTGCATATTTTTCGCATGAAGGTGCGGATGCCAGTGTGCCAGGGCGCAGAGGCCAGCTGGAGCAATGCCGCGGCCGTGATCGAGGGCCACTTTCGCGCCCAGGCTTCCCATCCGTCCGCGTCGCAAGCGGCGGCTGCAAGGGCTGTGGGGGAGGGGCAGGTCCTTGGCGACAGCGAACGCGCGCCGTTAGTCGCTCCGTTTGGCACGGCGGCAGCACGCCTCCGCGACCCTCCTCTGCCCGGGCGCCACCCTCCGCCACCGCCGCCTCCGCCGCCACTGTCGCCACCCCCGCCAAGTTGCCGGCGATGGCTCCCATTAGAAGTTTTCGGATGCCTTCCCGAGCGCCCGAGCAGGTGCGGGCCGGCGGTCGCGAGCGCCCCGCGCTGTGCGCTCCGAATAAATTGCACCACGGCCCAACGATCTGAGTGCCGATGAGAAAGTTTTCCAGCCGCCACCGCCGCCTCCGCCTCTGCAGCCTCCGCCGCCGCTCCCGCGCGTTTCCCCTCGAGCTGCACGCCGCCGGCTCGAGCGCGAGTACTGTTCGCCCTACACGGCCCCCTCCCCTTCCACAGCGCTCGCTTGCCGCTCGTCTGCCGCGCGTCTACCGCGCTCGCTTACCGCTGGTGCGCTCGCCTACATGCGGCTGGTCAGCCCGTCTTCCCCACCCCCTTGCACAGGCGCTCTGCACGCATCTGAAAGCGATCCCGCCTTTCTCTCGCTCGTTGCCCGCTGCCCACCCCTGCCGTTCGGTGTTTACGACGTGGTCGTTCTTCCGCTAGTCGTCTATCTGATCGTTGTGCTAATGCATTTACCTGCCACCGCTTGCTCGCCGCGCTCTCATCGTTCGATCACTCCGCTGTTTACATCAGACATCTTTTACTCAACTCGCCTACTTGCTATATTAGTCTCGTCACGCTCTCCTCCTTGATACCGTCTTACGTGGACGCAGCTTTCCAACTGCCCTGTTTTCAAGTCCTCTGTCCACTACCACCCGCCTCGACTTTTCCAAGCCCGCGTCGAGCAGACGATTGCCACCCCGTCGCTTCCTCACCCTCCTTCCCCCCGCTCTCGTCTTCTCCGCGCACGCCTCCCTCACCCCCTTCCGACTTGTCCGCATTTATTCGCCGCGCTTCCGTTCAATGTAATTTTCCTCTAATTGGACACCCTGCATAGACTCGGATCTATAATCAATGATTAGGCCCAAGTTTTCGTTCGTCACATTCCTCTTGTCCTGGTGTGCTTCCCCTTCCCCATCGCCCGCCCTGCCCTCGCCGTGTTCACCCCCACTTTCTTCTATACGTTCCAAGAATAATTAAAGTGGAGTAACGAGTAATGAGAAGAGCTGCCTAGACCCCTTTGTATTTTATAAAAGACATCTTCGAAATTGAAAGTAAAGCAGAGCGGCGGGCGCTTCCCACTCCCCGGCCCTGATTGTCGTCACACCTCTCGGCGGCCTTCGCGCTCCGTCGGCTGGGGGAGGCGGGGCGGCGCGGGGAAGGGCGAGTGGGGGCGGTGGCGGGGGCGGGTGGGGCGAGCGGCGGAGAGCAGCGTCTGCCGGCCACCGCGCGCTCGCTGCGCTGTCCCTGCTGTCCCTGCTGTCCCCGCCGCGCCCGGGACGCTCAATGAGGCGCTGGCGGCGAGCGGAGGTGCGGCCGTCCCCTCGTTCTCCCCGGCCGCTGCTTTCGGCCCGCGCGCGCCGCGGCGCGCCGGCGTCTTGGCAGATCGCGGCCTCACGATGACAAGGTTCTCTCCGACTTCGAGAGAATGTACAGGAGAACCGTGTGAAAGTATGTTTGTGTCAAATACCGATATACCCGATGAGGTGACTCAGGAAGCAACTGTTGCAACGGCAGCATCTCCGACCAGGCGAGCCTAGGGTGCGAGACCTGACGGTAGCGGATTTGTGACACTATCTAGATTGCTTTTTCGAATTCAGCTGTTGACTGGAGGAGAATTCTAGCGACCGGCGCCTCTTTTTAATGGTTTCTGCGATCAATATGAGACGAATGCCAGAGCAGTGCCTTGGCAAACGAGCCACGGACTACGCGCAATCTTTCCTTCCTCGTTCTTGTCGCCTCTTCTCTCGTTGCAAACACACCCACCAAACACGTAGATACACGACATTACCACACATGTCGAGACCCATCAGTTCTTAGACCTGTCCTGGCTGCGATAGCGACACGCTGGTGAAGATACCTGGAGAGGGAAACCATGGCAAGCCGATGAGTAGGTCGACGCCAGTTTCACGATTCACAACCCCCCGCCTCCTCCCGGAATATTACATGCGTTACACTAACTGGACTAATGACCATAATATTTGACACGCCCGGAAACGCCCGGATGCGAATGCCTGTATTATATATAAATATAGCATATTTAGTACATAAAACATGCTGTATTCAAGCACCAGGGTTGATGCACTGGCCGTTGCGGCTAGCAGTATACGAATATGTCTAAAGCTTTATGAAAACAATTGTTTTCAAATCAAACTCTACATTAAAAACCCTAAAAATCATGTTGAAATGTACTTCTTGAGATGCGACATTTAACTCAATTAATCATTAATTCAAATTGTTTACTACTATTTTCTATATTTCCAAATATATCAGACGTCTCTAGAACCATGGCGCGTTTGTGTACGGTTGCTATTTTATGTGCTCTTTCTTTTTCATTGATATGTATTTTCATTCAG
>JAHLJT010008446.1:105230157-105313099 GCA_031308135.1 Acheta domesticus
GATCAGCATGTGTTTTTTTTTTTTTTTTTCCATTTATTTATTAGTCTGAATTTACATCGTTCAGCCTTTCGGCTCTACAGATGATTGGTGACTTATACTAATTTTAAAATTACGAGTGGGGAAACTCAATGAGCACCGCCAGAACATCACTTGAGATGAATTTAAATACTGAAGTTAATTACTTCTATTCAAACGTGGAAAAGCAGTTTAAGAATGAGTGCAGGGGGTATCTGTTTTTTATTCTCAGAAAGGGAGGGTTATCTATGCCGAGGTTGTAAAAGGATGGTCCGGATATGTTAGGTAGGTGGAGGAAGAAATTGTGAGATGTGTGAATGATTTGCTCTTTTATTGATTTTAGGTTGAAATCTGAATGTAGAGTTGAGTTTCTAACAAACCATGGAGCTTTGGTTGCAATGCGGAGGATTCTGTTTTGGAAGACTTGGATCTTGTTTATGTGGGAAGCTGCTGAATGACACCAGATCGGGCATGCATAAAGAAGGAGTGGTCGCAGAATGGATTTGTATAGGAGAACTGTATTTTCAGGGCTGAGGCTGCTTTTACGGTTTATAATCGGTTTAAGTTGATGAAGTTTCTGATGGGCTTGTTTCAATTTGGTTTCTATATGATGTTTCCAGGTTAATTTTGAGTCTAAATAGAGGCCTAGATATTTGACGGGTGAATTTAATGGAGACCAAGGAATGGGAGAGTTGTTAACATCAGTGGACGAGGATGGTAAGAATGTCGGAGAGTGAAAATTTTTGCGAGCGATTTTGAGGGATTGAGCATGATTCTCCATTTAGTAGTCCATTGTTCGATTAGGTGCAGATGTCTCTGGAGTCGGTCAGTCAGTGTGTTTAGTTCGGGACCAGAAAGAAATAAGGAAGTGTCGTCTGCAAATTGGGCTGTGTTTATGAAACGGGATGTGGTATGTCTGCGGTGAAAATATTGAAGAGAGTTGGGGAAAGAGGGGAGCCTGAGGAACTCCTGCTAAAATGGGACGAGGGTTTGAGAGGTGTGTCTGAATTTTTACTGAGAATGAACGGTCTGACAAGAAACTTTGGATGGTTGAAAGGAGGTAGAGAGGGATACCGAACTTCCGTAGCTTATAGATTAGGCCATTATGCCAAATTCGGTCGAATGCTTGACTCACATCCAGAAAGGTTGCTATGGTGTGGTGCTGTTTTTGGAATCCGGAATGAATGAATTCTGTTAGTCTGAGAAGTTGATGACAAGAAGAATGTTTAGATACAAAACCAAATTGGTGATAAGGAATGATCTTGGATTTTTTTAGAAATGAATTTAGCCTTTTTAGAATTACTTTTTCTGACTGTTTTCGCATGACTAGGAGAAGGATTATAGGGCGTAGCGAGAAGGTACGGTTGTTTTTCTCGGTTTTGGGATTAAACTACTATTGAATGTTCCATAATTTGGGAAGTAGCCTAATCTGAACATTGAGTTTAATTATATTAGTTCTAAAGGCAACTGATTACGTGGAAGGGTTTTTAACATAATAGGTGAAATATTTTCGTGCCCGGGGGATTTTTCTTGGTAGATTTTTAATAATGTTATATACTTCGGTAGGGGACGCAAATTTAACACGGTTAGGGACATCAAAGTTGGGCAAGGAGACAAATGCGTTTACTTCATTGGAGTGTGGAGGATCTTCAACATTATGTGGTTGGAGGTTGTAGCGTAGAAATCAGCCAGAAGTTCTGCTTTATCGTTCTGAGAAAACACTTTCTGCCCGTTTGACAATAGAGGGGGAATGGTTGTCTTTTTACGTAGAAGTTTTCTCGTAGCCAGCCAAACTGAGCTGTTGTGGGACGATAGGGAAGATACATAGTTTTTATACTGTTCGAAATTGTAGTCTTGTAGAGTTTGTCTACAGACTCGAATAAGGCGATTGAGCTCACTCTTTAGATATGGTAGCCTATGTTCATTCCAAAGTCTTCTGATTCTATTCTTTCCTTGATTAAGTTTTGTATGTACTTGGGTAAAGGAGGTTTTGAAAATTTTTGGGTAAGCAAAGGGCGCTTGGGGGTAGACTCGAGTACCGCTGTAGTTATGGAGTTGTAATAAGTGATACGGCGTTATCTATTTCATGTGCGGATTGAAGAATCTTAATGGGAGGTAACATATTTTCTAGTTTGGATGGTAAGTAGCCCAGTTTATAGAGGAGACAGAAAGTGTTGGAGGAGGAGAAGGAGGGGGACAGAAAACTTGAGAAGTCAGTAATACTGGATTGTGATCGGAGTCAAGTTCATGAAAAAACATACGAGGTTAATGATAATGGGAAATTTGAGATGGCGATGTCTAAAATATCTGGAATGATATTGTTATTGAAAGGGTAGTAAGTTGGTTCAGTGGGAGAGTGTATTTTGAGATGTAATTGGTTTATGATGTTTGAGAGAATTGAACCCGCGGAGTTACTGACGCGGCAGCCCCATGATATATGCTTGGCGTTGAGGTCACCCATTACGATCGTTGATGGAGTAGCGTTAAAAAGAGAATCGATTCGGGTCATCGAGATTTTTTGTTTGGAGGTTTGTACGCCGCGATTACCGTGATACTATTGTTATCCGGAAAAAGAATGCGTTATAGCAACCGTTTCTAGGCCGGGGTGAGGGGCAGGTCTATTTCAAAATAATTTATTGTTTTTTTTTACCAGAATTAAGACACCACCTCCTGTTGTTAGTCCAGGTCTGTCGTTACGTATACAATTGTATCCTTGAATTCTAAGAACAACATCTGATGTCAAATGAGTTCGGTGATACACGCTATGTCTATGGAGTGGGAATTTATAAAATCAATGAGTTCGAAGCGTTTTTATAGACTCCATGGCTGTTCCAATTGAGAAATCTTAATGTTTTAAGGAGTGACATTACTTACATTTGCGAAAAGCGAAACTATGAAATTCTGAATTTTACTTAAGAGTATAGGGATTAGTGAATGCAGAAAATTAGTGATGGAGGTTAACTGATTGGATGATATTGTTAATAATGGACTATTTGGTTCAGGGATGAGTGGTTGGGATGGGCGAGGTTGTTGGTTACTGAAATGTGCGTAAGAGGTTGAAGATGAAGGTGAGGGTGGGGGACGAAAGTTCGGTATATGGTTAGCTTTTGGTGAGGAAAATTTCTTGCATTGTTGGGAGGAGCCTGAGACGAATTATTGTCAACTGATCTTTCTTTATATTTATTCCAAGTTTTGTTTTAGATTCTAGAACTTTTGAGTAATATGTACAAAGCGATGTTCTGACGTCCGCTCGATGGTTCCCTTTGCAATTAGCACAAAAAGAACAGAGTTTGTGCTATTGCAACTAGCCGAAATGTGGTTTCCAGCACAATGTGCACAAGTTACTTTTCTATTACAGCTGTTTTTGCTATGACCGAAATCTAGACATCGCACACACTGTAGGGGTCCAACATGTCTTTTTCTTTTTTCTACCTTCACTTTTAAATGACATAAAGTATCTATTTGAAGATATTTTCGATTGGATGAGCGCCAGTAAATTCTACAGCAACTACAGGAATTGGTTGACCATTTTTATGAAGTCTTGTCACTTTTTTCACAGAGTCAAACATTGATTTTAATTCCGAGTGAATTTCTTTTTCTGAAATTTCAGTAACTACATTTTTTATAACCACAGAGAATTGTTTGTTGCTAGGGGTCGGCGTAAGTATGGCCTTTGGTTTTCAAAAAAGTTTCGAACAACCGCACGATAATCTTCAATTGTCATTTGGGATTTTCAATTTGTTTGATTTTAATTCAGTAGAAAAGATACTTTTCGCTATTAATTTTAGGGTTATCACTAAGTCACTGAACGTGGATTTTTCGTCGGTGTACAGATAAATAGGAGGAATTTTTGAAGTTTCAACTGGCGAATCATCGAGACTTTGTTTCGTTGTTTAAATCTCCAAATCTGTTAGCAATTGTAACGCGATATAAATTTTGCAAAGAACCTGTAGAGTTTATCTCCCCACTTGATGTTGCACTACTTTGTGACGTCCCTCCTGATGAGAAATGCGTCGCACCTGATTTTTCACTTTCACGCATCGATACACCATTTGAACGTTTACTTTCGCTCGATTCTGCTTCGTCGTCGCATGCGCGTTTGTTTTGCGACACTGGTACCTGGTCTGCTGAGCTGGATGTTCCAAATGTTGATGCGAGCCCGTCTGTTGATTCTGCTGACTTTTCAATAATACCTGAAGAGGGGTGACGATGAGTAGTTCTGGCTGGCTTTTAACAGGCTGGGTTGATGTTGCCCTCCATGCTGGTCGGGGCTTGGCGTTGCTGCGAGGCTCGTGTCCATGGCCCTCGCTGCTTGTGTGGAAATGGCGACACTGGGGGAACGACACAGTGGTCGCCCGCTATTTAGGGTGAGCAGGGCTTCGGTTTATAGTCTGCCCTGTGGATGGGTTAATGGCGTAAGCCATTTACTTTTCCCTGGTGTATTCAGACACAAGAGAATGTTTACGCACTGAGTCACAAACACTATTCACCGAGTTCACTAGTGAGAGACGCCCGATTGTGCACGGCACGGCTGCTCGGACTCGACTATATCAAAACCTACGGAAATTGCCTCTTTCTCTTTTCTTTACGATTCTTCTTCATCAATGGATCAAAAATGAATCAACTATTGGAAAATATTTAGATCTTTCGAATGCACTTGACGTCTTTCGACCATAACATTTTGTTTTAAATCTACCTTCTTATGGAATTCGTGGTATTACCCTAGTCTGGATATCATCGTACTGTACACTAAATTAAGTTTATTATGAATTCTTGAGATAAGCCTCGTGCCGGCGCCGAAGCGCTACGGTTCAGTGTCGAGTGACTTTCTTGGTGTCCTTTCTTAGTGAGAACAGTTTTTTACTAAATATATACGTTTTTTTTATCTTTGAACGTGTTACTTGTTTCTACATCTAGTTTTTGCTTTGTGAGGAAAACCGTCCGTTCACCGACGACTTTTCTGCAAGGCTTCTTCTCATCGACCATGACAGAATCAAGAGAGCTGTTCCCACCGCTCCCCGAAGCTCCTCAGCACTGCACTCGCTAATAACTTCTATCCTAATCTACCTCATCTTTTCCACTATCCACATCTCATGCAGCCGTTGGAAGTGAGCCAACCCGCGTATTCATCAGATGCCATATAACAATCATCCTTCGAGACGCAGCCTCCAGCACATCAGATAAGTACAACAGAATCGCCTTCAGTTAAACGCCAGCGACTGCAGTGTCCAAATGCTAGTGAACAGTGCCCGAACAGCCTGCCTACTCCTGGAACTATCCCGTTGCATCGTATTAAAACTAGCTACAGATTTACTCCAATTGATCAAACTAATAATACTCCTCAAGTATCCTTCCTATACTAATCCTTCTCCACAAACAGAAAAAATATTCCCTATTTTCATTCACAACCCACCTGTTCGTGCGGAAGTCCTCAAAATAATCAAAGATCTACTAAAACAAATATACTATTAGAGTGAAGAGATCCTACACGGAAGTTGATGTAAATTCTGTTGATGATTTCACTTTGCTCCGAAAGAACCTATCAACTAAAGGCCTATCGTATCAAACTTACCGAGATCCAACCAAAGCTACCATCTCAGTAGTACTCAGAAACGTGCCAAACATCTTACACAGAAGAAGAAATACTTCAAGACGTAGTAGCAAAAAGTTACCTGTAATAACAAATTATACGATTATCAAACAGACACCGTCTGGCATCCAGGACTTTTATACAACCTATTCAAATCGGAACCCCCACTATCTTACTCATAACAAAAGCTTCCTTGCAGATTGCACTTTTTCCAGTCCGCCCTTCCTGGTGCTCTTTTAATCATCTGCTCATAAAAGTAGGAGTACCTCAAGGATCTGTTCTCTCTCCCCACGATTTAATCTTTATACCGCCTATATGCCATCCACCCCACATACCTCCATTGCACTGTTTGCTGGTGATACCATTATATATTCCTCAAACCGTGATTTTGACTCCGCACAAGAAGACCTGCAACGTCAGTCTCTCCCAGTTCTCCGATTTGGCCAAGAAATGGCACATCCGGATAAACCCAGTAAAAAATCAGACAAAATCTTCACCCTCCGCAGACCAAATAATTCTTCCCTTCTCAAGTATAAAGGATAAAATATAACTTGGCTCCCAAACAACAAGCTAGTCAAATATCTTGGTGTACTTTTTGATAAGAGTCTCACTTGGAAATCAAATATTCTTCACAGAATAACTCTGGCCATTCATAGAATCCACCAATTACATCCCATACTCAAAAGATCCTCACCCCCTGCGTCTTCATGTTGCCACTCACCTATATCAGTCAATGATACATTCACCTACGCTTCTTCTATATGGGCTTTAGCCAGAAAATAAAATATCCAAAGAAATGCAGATTTTCCAAAATAAACTCCTTCGAACCATTACAAAAGCTCCCTGGTTAGTACCTAACTTCTAGTTACATAAAACTTGGCATTACTCCGATTTTCGTTCATTTCTCCTTCCTTCCTCTCGCTTCTATCCTCGAATTCCGGAGATACCGTCAGCCGTACTTTTCAAAATCGGAAAACAAAATCCTCACCACAATAGACTAAAGCGGAATCTACCGCGACAGTTCTTCGGCCCTCCTGATCATCATGTACCTGTCGCACATTTAAATCCACGTGTACTCATTGTATTCATCTGTATATAAGGTTTCCTAAACAATGCTAATATAATTCAATGTACCCTCAATGCATCGGACTCGGCTGCTGCGGGCCTTCGGGCCAAGCAGAAAGAAATGAGAAAAAAATTGTGAATTCTTTGAAATTCAATCAGCTTTCATCACATTAAAGGGAAAGTCACCTCGGTTTGCTTTCGACTTCCTTCTTCTATGAGGAAAACCCGAGTTATCCACATGTGTTTCTTAAACTCTTCAGTAGGTAAGTCTCAGTTTTTCATTTTCTGGCTAGTACGTAGTAATTACGTAAGACAAGGAAATATACTTCTCCGTTGAAACCACATAGCTCGTTAAGAGAGAAAATATTATATTCAAGATTCACTCGATATACAAGCTTAAAATTGTGAATATTTTTCGTAAAAAATATACAATGAGATAATTCGTGCAAAGAATTGTTTATTGTTCAAAAAACAAAAACAAGAAAAAAACATGAGAGGAAACATTACCATGTTTAACCGAATATAGCTCAACGTCGAGTTTATCACCGCAAATAGTACCCCAAAGGAGACACTCTTTGTGAAAAGAGAAGTACGGGGGCGCATCTGCATATTTTTCGCATGAAGGTGCGGATGCCAGTGTGCCAGGGCGCAGAGGCCAGCTGGAGCAATGCCGCGGCCGTGATCGAGGGGCCACTTTCGCGCCCAGGCTTCCCATCCGTCCGCGTCGCAAGCGGCGGCTGCAAGGGCTGTGGGGGAGGGGCAGGTCCTCTGGCGACAGCGAACGCGCGCCGTTAGTCGCTCCGTTTGGCACCGGCGGCAGCCGCCTCCGCGACCCTCCTCTGCCGCGGGCGCCACCTCCGCCACCGCCGCCTTCCGGCCGCCACTGTCGCCACCCCCGCCAAGTTGCCGGCGATGGCTCCCATTAGAAGTTTTCGGATGCCTTCCCGAGCGCCCGAGCAGGTGCGGGCCGGCGGTCGCGAAGCGCCCCGCGCTGTGCGCTCCGAATAAATTGCACCACGGCCCAACGATCTGATGGCCGATGAGAAAGTTTTCCAGCCGCCACCGCCGCCTCCGCCTCTGCAGCCTCCGCCGCCGCTCCCGCGCGTTCCCCTCGAGCTGCACGCCGCCGGCTCGAGCGCGAGTACTGTTCGCCCTACACGGCCCCCTCCCCCTTCCACAGCGCTCGCTTGCCGCTCGTCTGCCGCGCGTCTACCGCGCTCGCTTACCGCTGGTGCGCTCGCCTACATGCGGCTGTCAGCCCGTCTTCCCCACTCCCCTTGGCACAGGCGCTCTGCACGCATCTGAAGCGATCCCGCCTTTCTCTCGCTCGTTGCCCGCTGCCCACCCCTGCCGTTCGGTGTTTACGACGTGGTCGTTCTTCCGCTAGTCGTCTGATCTGATCGTTGTGCTAATGCATTTACCTGCCACCGCTTGCTCGGCCGCGCTCTCATCGTTCGATCACTCCGCTGTTTACATCAGACATCTTTTACTCAACTCGCCCTACTTGCTATATTAGTCTCGTCACGCTCTTCCTCCTTGATACCGTCTTACGTGGACGCAGCTTTCCAACTGCCCTGTTTCAAGTCCTCTGTCCACTACCACCCGCCTCGAAACTTTTCCAAGCCCGCAGTCGAGCAGACGATTGCCACCCCGTCGCTTCCTCACCCTCCTTCCCGCCCGCTCTCGTCTTCCTCCGCGCAACGCCTCCCTCACCCCTTCCGACTTGTCCGCATTTATTCGCCGCGCTTCCGTTCAATGTAATTTTCCTCTAAATTGGACACCCTGCATAGACTCGGGATCTATAATCAATGATAGGCCCAAGTTTTCGTTCGTCACATTCCTCTTGTCCTGGTGTGCTTCCCCTTCCCCATCGCCCGCCCTGCCCTCGCCGTGTTCACCCCCACTTTCTTCTATACGTTCCAAGAATAATTAAAGTGGAGTAACGAGTAATGAGAAGAGCTGCCTAGACCCCTTTGTATTTTATAAAAGACATCTTCGAAATTTGAAAGTAAAGCAGAGCGGCGGGCGCTTCCCACTCCCCGGCCCTGATTGTCGTCACACCTCTCGGCGGCCTTCGCGCTCCGTCGGCTGGGGGAGGCGGGGCGGCGCGGGGAAGGGCGAGTGGGGGCGGTGGCGGGGGCGGGGTGGGGCGAGCGGCGGAGAGCAGCGTCTGCCGGCCACCGCGCGCTCGCTGCGCTGTCCCTGCTGTCCCTGCTGTCCCCGCCGCGCCCGGGACGCTCAATGAGGCGCTGGTCGGCGAGCGGAGGTGCGGCCGTCCCCTCGTTCTCCCCGGCCGCTGCTTTCGGGCCCGCGCGCGCCGCGGCGCGCCGGCCGTCTTGGCAGATCGCGGCCTCACGATGACAAGGTTCTCTCCGACTTCGAGAGAATGTACAGGAGAACCGTGTGAAAGTATGGTTGTGTCCAAATAACGATATACCCGATGAGGTGACTCAGGAAGCAACTGTTGCAACTGCAGCATCTCCGACCAGGCGAGCCTAGGGTGCGAGACCTGACGGTAGCGGATTTGTGACACTATCTAGATTGCTTTTTCGAATTCAGCTGTTGACTGGAGGAGAATTCTAGCGACCGGCGCCTCTTTTTAATGGTTTCTGCGATCAATATGAGACGAATGCCAGAGCAGTGCCTTGGCAAACGAGCCACGGACTACGCGCAATCTTTCCTTCCTCGTTCTTGTCGCCTCTTCTCTCGTTGCAAACACACCCACCAACACGTAGATACACGACATTACCACACATGTCGAGACCCATCAGTTGCTTAGACCTTGTCCTGGCTGCGATAGCGACACGCTGGTGAAGATACCTGGAGAGGGAAACCATGGCAAGCCGATGAGTAGGTCGACGCCAGTTCTCACGATTCACAACCCCCCGCCTCCTCCCGGAATATTACATGCGTTACACTAACTGGACTAATGACCATAATATTTGACACGCCCGGAAACGCCCGGATGCGAATGCCTGTATTATATATAAATATAGCATATTTAGTACATAAAACATGCTGTATTCAAGCACCAGGGTTGATGCACTGGCCGTTGCGGCTAGCAGTATACGAATATGTCTAAAGCTTTATGAAAACAATTGTTTTCAAATCAAACTCTACATTAAAAACCCTAAAAAATCATGTTGAAATGTACTTCTTGAGATGCGACATTTAACTCAATTAATCATTAATTCAAATTGTTTACTACTATTTTCTATATTTCCAAATATATCAGACGTCTCTAGAACCATGGCGCGTTTGTGTACGGTTGCTATTTTATGTGCTCTTTCTTTTTCATTGATATGTATTTTCATTCAGTAGAAAGTGTACGGTACTACAAAGGAAAAGTGTGGTATCAATTTATGTCGATCTGTAATAAATTTGTCTGTACATATTATATTTTGTTCATTGTTTTTTATAATGTTAATTTAGCAAATAAATAACATTTTTTTCGTCCTCGTCCTCATTCGAAGATATTTGTAAAAGGCGTGAAATATTTGCAGAGTTGTTACATCAACCGACTTATTGATTTTAATTAAGATATTTAAATTAATATTATAATACGAGATTTTGAACTTATCACTTTTTGTGACAGTTAACTAGCATGAAATTAGATCGTTAATTTTCCAAAACTCTAAACGGATTTGAGTTGCCATTTTACTTCTTTTCAACCATTAATTTGGTCATAGGTAATTTTCATGTTTCTTCTTTCCGGTAATGGAGTGACTTTTCATAAGAAAAGTATTGCGTCACTTTACATCACAAGATGGAAACTTGTATACGTACAAAGAGGTAAACAATTGCATTGTGTTCTTTTCGTTGCAGAACATATGTAACACTGGGACAATAAGAAGCGACTTTCCTTTCTATAGTTACGTCTTCCAAACGGTCCCATTGTAGTAGAAAGCAGCTGATGAGATTTTAGGTCAACAACAAATATAAGAAATCTGAAAGTCTTGTCCATCTTTTCCTCCTCTGCTTACTAGGTAGTACGTATAAAAAGAAAGTTATACATTGATCTCGTAAGTTGGTTTTTTTTACCGTACGAGGTCGAAAAGTTAGTACTTGTAAAGGTTTCGTACCAATTTCAAACAAACTAACGTCGTATGTTTAAGATTAATAGGATTAAAATTGATTGAAATAATAATTAGGTTTTCTCCATTTCGTTTCTATAATTTTCCCATTAATTTTTATTTTTCAATGTTCAACTTTTTTCATGTTTTTTTTTGTTATTGCACATGGCTACGTTTATGTATTTCATCCATACTTTTCGACGATACCTAGTAATATTTGGTGATGTAAATTCTTTAATACCTACTGAATGAAACGTGACGTATATCCACTGAAACACAGACGTATAGAAATACTTAACAATCGACAACACCCATTCCAATTATATTGTTTGTCTCCATAATAATATATTTTTTTATAATTAATATATGAAACTTTCCGTTATGACACTATTATAACAGAGGCGAGTATTAAAAAAAATCGTTGTATGAACTTGTTTTTATAGAAAGTAAAGTTTTTGGACCCTATCCCGCCATATTCCACCTCGAATTATCCTTTTTCAATAAACATTTATTTGCCGGCCTTAATACAAAGATACTAATTATTTTCCGTTTAATTTGTTTCACACCATTAACAAAATAAGTAATCTCACAATTGTGGTGATCGGATAAGTGTAACCTCATATATTCATTCGCATATATTTGGGGAAAGTGTATACGCACCAGTTATTTGTAACATAATTAAAGAAGTAAATAATATTTTAGGAATATTGGGTTTTAGTTTTCATATTTCGTAAGAAAAAGAGCAAATGATTTGAAATTTCCAATACCTTTCATGGATAGAATTGAGCTGCGTGTTACGTTGGTGGTATTGCTTGCAGTGATGCTGGGTAGAAAACGTCTTGAGAGCTCCTCTGCCCAGCGGACGCCCTCCCCCCGCCCCAACCGCGCCGCGCCGCCTTCTGCGCGCCCCCTCATTCGCTGCCCACTCGGCGCGGAGCACGCTGCATTTCCCAGTTTTATATTGACGTGTTTTGCTAGTTCTTCTTTCGGGCTGGGTTCCTTCCCGGCGTGCATATTTTGTCTCCCCGCGGCCTCTTGTGATTCGTTGTTTCTTCCCCTTCTTTCCATCAGCGTTTCATCTTTTCAAAGTCTTAACCCTCAGCCTTTATGCATTCGTTCCTTTTTTATTTCCAGGGCCCCCGTCTACTTTTCCCTTCCTTAAAACAGAACGTGATGACCTCACTCGCAGCCACCCGCTGTCCTCCCCCTCGGAGGGGAGCGACGGCGTGGCGCGGCGCAGCGCTGCGCGGCGCTGCGCGGCGCGGCGGGGCGCAGGGCGTCGCCTGCTCTTAGTATGTTTGCCGAATATTTTTAAAACTTGTCTTTTCGTTCTCCGCGCTTTCCCCTTTCCCACTAAATACTACTTCTTCAGTCCTTTCAATCCAGAATCACCCCTCTTCTTCCCCCCTTTTTTCCGTTTCTTCGGAAGACGCCGTGATTGCCGCTCCCTGCGCCGTCTCAGCCCCCGCCGCCTCCGCCCCCGCGCGTCGCTCCCTTTCCCTCTCGCAGACCGGGCTTCGCCCTCGTCACCCCGCCCCGCCGCGCCACGCCGCGCTCCGCCGCGCCACGCCACCCCCTCGCGCCCCGGCCGCTTCGGGCGCTCTCACTCCATCTCTCCCACGCCACCGTCCGCCCTCGCAGCCCCCCCCCGCCCTGCCCTGCCCCACCCCGCGCCCTCGGCTGCTGCCGCTTCTCCTGCCTATTTCCCGAGAGCGCTTATTGCTAATTTCGTAGCAAGCGGCCAATGGAAAGAAATCCTTATATAGCGAGTGCAGAGTATCCTCGGAATACAAAATAACAGTTTCCCTTAGCCATCGCCCTTGCTGGCTGGCGGGCGCCGTCGGGCCGGACGCGCGCCGCCCCCGCGCCACACCCCCGGGCACCGCCCCGCCCCGCGCCCCGCCCCGCGGCCCGCTCCCGCCCTGGCCCGCCCGCCTCGCGCGGAGGCCCCCACGGCCGACGTCGCTCGCTTTTCTTTTCATTTCCCAGGGCTTGTTTTGCATCTCATTTTTCGCTATCTCATCTCTTCTCTTTCTCAAGCGCACGTCCACGCCTTTCTTAATTTTAGCTTTCAGAATAAATATAACATCTTGTGCGGAATTCGTGTGCCCGGGACACGGTTTATGGCGTACCTCGCAGAGAGTGTCACGCTCTACTAAATGCAATATGATGATGCGAAAATGAACCAAGGAGACGGAACTTTTACGAGACAAAACCACGGAAATAATGCATCTTCAGACATTAAATAAGAATTAAAAATAAGAATTAATGTAAAGATTTAAATTAAGAGAGCAAGCGCGCATCACTTGCGTAACTTCAATGGAGCGGAGTCTATCGCACATGTCTAGCGCACGTGGCTGTCTAGGGCAAATGAAAGTGATCTAACTACTACTCTAGGTGTTCAGGAAATGTCTCTAAAAATATCCATGCAATTACTGTATACTAAACCCAAGAAACCTGTTTGACCAGTGTAATGCATGGATAAAGAGGGAAACGAAGTAATTAAGTTCATTGGGATTCTGTTTGTAAAATTTGAGAAAACAAACACACTATTTAGGTGTTCTCAATATTTTAGTTCTTAAATGTCAAGTTTTTTTAAAAAGACGACATACATTAAAACACGAAATAATGTAAATACAAGTTAGTCATGGATTCTTGTTGATTGCACGATTCTTTTCTTTAAAAATTCCTATTTTATACTTCTCTTATTTTCAGCAAAATTTGAGACAACTCTAAACAGAATCACACTTATAATACTAGCTTTATTGGCTGAGTTGCAAAGAAACAAATAACAAACATATATCCATACTTATTCTGTGTGTGAATTGAAAAGGGCTGAGACATCCATGCTCTCATCTCAAAGTTCTGGATGAGCTCGTTAAACATATACAGTAATCCCTCGACATTCTGGAATTCGCTATTCGCAAGTTCCGAACATTCACGATTAGAGAAATGCTACCGGTTTTAACATTCGCGATTTCAACTTTCGCGAATGCATCTTTTGGTTGTACTACAGTTTTTTGAAAGCGAGTACATTTAATTTCCTTTATCAGCGACATCTCGCAAACGAACTCTGCAGACAATGGAGATGAAAATACCACGTTCTGCAAAAATGTTAAAGATGGAATGTCAATTTACATTAACAGAATTGTAAAATTTCATTGGGTCAAATTGGTTTTAAGGGTTTTGGCCACATGAACAGAATAGCAATTCAAGAAGTAGACAACTCTCATTATAATGATCTCACTCAAGTGGAGCTTCAGGAAATCATGAGCGAAGAAAACCTCCTCGACCGTATTGATGAAATAACGGAAGCGAAACTGCGTCCTGGAGCAACTTCAATGTAAAAACTGTTAATGGCCTTCTATAACTTCAAGAAGCTCTGGTGGAAAGGACATTGGAACGTGATCCGAACATGGAAATAAATTCGAAATTTAAAAGAGAAATAGAAGCAGCAACTTTTCCACATTTGGATATTAGGACAACGAGGAGGGTGAACAAACAAAAAAAACAACCAAATCTTATATCCAATCAGTTTCAACTTTGAAAACATTCAAATATTATTTTACCTCTTATCTTTGAGATGTTAATTGTGAATTCTGTTTGTAGTAGCACTCAGTTTTACTGGAATTGTTTGTCAGATTTTTTTTGTTTTTTTTAAACAGCTTCTCGATATCTGAGAACCTAACCCACTTTTCTTTATTAATAGATATACTCTATATTCGCGGATTGGACATTCGCGATGCTTTTTGGGAACCTAACTCTCGCGAATGTTGAGGGATTACTGTATAGCATTTCCTCGTGAAGATTGCCAGTACTCGTAGCTCAAAATGTACGAATTTGTATTACATATTCCCAGATAAATAAAACGTGTGCACAACATGCAAAAGCCGTAGCTCAAAATCAACTCACTATAGAAGTAAATAATAGGAACCTCGTATCTTCTGAGGTTCAAGTATTGTTGCGTAACAGAAAGTTTATCTTGTTTCCTGAAAATATTTGTTTTTCGAGATCCGTAGTTTTGCCGCCTTAACGGCAATACGCAAAAAATAGACGATCTGAAAATCTTAATCTAAAGGAGTACAAAACTGTTGAGATCTAGTGCTCGATCCGCTCAATACAAACAAGTGCATTTGAAATAATTCAGAAATAGTCTTCTTTGTACGTACTTACTTGACAAATGGAAGAAGAAATATCATGGTTTTGGAGAGTTGGTGTGAAACCTTTACCGTATAAGTTGCATGTATTCCTTTGAGAAATAACTGAATTCCTGTAGTTGTTTGAATGAATAAAAAGTCACTTCCCTTTTTCTGGTAAATATGCATTAAATAGCTTCTACAATTTTCTTGACTGTTATTGTTTTCCTTTGGGTTTTGTTGAATGAATTCTGTATATTTAATACATTAAAGTATTCTATTATTATTTTTATCTTTCAAAAGATCTGATAACAATTGTTGCCTTATTTTAATTATTCAGAGAGTTCCCCAATAATATTTCACAAAATACTGCACAATGTCGTTATCAAATATGTATACATTTCCCTATACTCCAGAATTTTTTATTTTGAAGATGTGTGATTCAGTAAAGAAAAAACTAAAATGGTAGTTAATATTATGGGACCAAGAATGCGTTCGCATTATGATCAGTGGTACAACATGATTTCCGTCGAGGGGGATGAATAAGTGTCTGACTTGATGCTTTTTTATAAAGAATTTTGTATTAATATCGAATTTAAAAATAGTTTGTATTTTGTAGATTTATAATAATATATAATGTTTAAGAAGTATTAAATAATGCTCGTTACTAGGTAAAATAGTGAAAAGAAAAATTGTGATGTGCGTCATTGGCTTTTAGTAGGACCTGAAGCCCATGGGCTCCCCCATCTCACGTCGGTATGCGACCGACTACGACGATGATCTATGATCGTATTATATCAATTAATTAATTCCAATAATACATTTTGATAATGATAATGGAGTGTGAACAGTATCCCCCTGGCGCATTAGCACTTAGCATGAAAAGTATAATTAAGCTCACCTATTATTTGCCTATAGAAAGTTGACGTGTAACACAGGAAAATATAAAAAGCTATCTACTAACAACGTAGCATTTTATTATCCAGGGAGTGTCAAGAGGAAGCATGTTGCACGTCCGGTTGTCAGTTAATGAAATACAGATGCAAACATGCTGACCTCGTTACCCCCTCTCCCCCCCCAAAAAAAGTGTCCAGGCGAGTAATTTTCTCTGGCGCCAGATTTTGTTTCCCGATTTTCGCCATTCAACAGGCCGCATGCCAGAGCTCCCTCGTGAATGAGATACAACCTGTGCCGGGCACTTCCGCCCCGCTCGGCTTCCCCTTGTCCGGTTTCACCCCTCGCTTGACCGAGAAAGGGGCTGACCACTGCTCGCGGGAGCAGGCCACGCGGCTCACATTCGGTGCTTGTGAAGCAACAGGCGGCCGGAGGGGAAGGGCTTGCAAATGACTCTAGAAAGAAGAGCGCGGACCTCAATTTGCACTGACCACACGGCTCCTACCCCGCTGGAAGCGAACGGGGCACGCGTCTGCCCCCAGACAGGCCGCAGGGCGCAACAACGCCACCCTCAATTCGTGGGGCTATCCTTGTTGAAACACAACGGCCATACTTCGTATACTACCATGTTTATTAAAAGCTGTGAATGAAAATTATTTTATATTATATTATATTTTTTGGTTTTCACTTGTCATTTAGCTGTCTGTGCACTTTTATTGATGTGTCTTCTCACGTTGTACGCAAATCTTTTATATAATCTCATTTCCTACGGACAAGAATAGGTCATTGTTATTTAAAGCTACTTTCTAAAGAGCCCCAAGGGACTGTTAATGCTTTATTTCCGCCGTTGTTAATATTTAATAAGTTAATTTTTCCAATTACAGCCGACAATGAAGGGACACAAAGTTAAATTTATTTCGAAAAAGGCAGTATTTTTCCACAGCTGCCACTTTTTTAAAGTGTGTTTATGAAACAAGCTGAATTTTATTCGTTATCCCAGTATTTCATGTTCTTTTGCAATGGAATTTGATGGAAGGTATATTAAAGTGCACTTCAATGGATCGATTGCAAAATCTCAAACTAATTAAGTGTTTTTCTTCATTTGAACATTTAAAAACCTCCATCTGTAGCTATTAGATCAATCCTTTACAATAATCCATAAATATAACGTCAGATTTTTTCTGGTACATAAATAATTATGGAATAATAAAAATAAAAAAGCAAGAAGTAATACTATATATACTAAATAACGTTAATAGTAGTTTATACAATTAGTTTATAATGTTAAGCTTTATTGAATGAGTACATGTTTTGAAAACGAGCGACGTTAGGAGCAAGTTTTCTAATCTGTACGAATGCAATAAAGCAACACTATAAACGAGTTGCATACGCTATTTTTTTGTTTGACAGCATTATAAATTTATAAGAGAATCAAACTTATTTTGCGAAACAACTTTCCGGTTACGTCTCGGGTTCTTGACATCCGTGCGAGAAAACGGTGGTCGGCTGTTCCATTTACCTTTACCTCCCCCCGATTCTCTCGTTGCGATTGGTAATCATTCCGGCCGTAAAATCTAATACGTCATTTGTGCTGTAAAATGCCCGATTATAAACGATTTCTTGCAACAGAAAAGGTGATTTATAATGTTGGAATACAAAAAAGATGATTACAAAATCACTCTGGATAAAGACGTTTTCCTTTACTAGCTTCGACAATTTTAATCATTTGAATGGAATTTTTAATTAAAAATATTTTATTCTAAATGATTTTAAATTTCAGTATACTTTATTAAGAGATCTTTTTTAATAATATTGCTTTTCTTCACTTTTCCTTTAAAATTTACAGTGCAAGAAGAAATCTAATGTAGGGCGTAGTACTTTCTTACTTTTTAACTACCTATTATTATTGTATATCCAGCAACTTGATGGATTAAAACTTAAGCAATTTTTGAGAGATCTGCATACGACAGGCGTGTAAAGCGAATGGATGTTTCATTTTACTCGATTAAAGGATAGCAATTTAGCCAATAAAGCAAGAAATGAAGAAAGGGGAAAGTACGTCTATAGCCTCCATTCGTCCTTGTCGAGAGCAGGGTGATTCCCGGCGGTATCAGCGCGCAGTTTTTCTACATTTTCGCGAGGGGCTTTTTATCAGCCTCCCCTAATCGCGCCCACTGTTAGAGGGCGCCCCTCCAGCCTCCCCGCCTCCTCCCTCTCCCTCCGCCACTTCGCCCGAGCATTTCTCTCTCGGCGCCACCCCCGAGCCGCCCTCCCCCAACCCTCCCCCACTCTGTCCAAATGAGACCGGATGAGATGAGAAAGGGGGAAACGAAAAGGGGGGCGAAAAATAAGATCGCCGGACCCACGGCATATAAAACTGCGCAGAAAGAAGCGAGGGAGATATTTGGTCGGCGTTTAATTTTAGCGCTTCGCCTGTTTCCGAGGCTGGCTGGCAGCGGGGGCGTTCGACAGCGTGTTTGCGCAGCGCGGCCTCGTCGTTATCGGCATCGGAAGACTTTATTGATATTCACGTTTCGTGTTTTCCGCGATGCTTCGGAGCGAGTAACGGTTCTTGATTGGATCAAGATTACACTGATCACTGACCAGTACTGTACTGCAATGAAAATAATGTCAGTGCTTAAAAAATAGTCTTACACCACATTAACTTTCTAATTGTGTATTATTTATATCTTTAAACATGACTACTGCTTTAACAATTTATTATTATGATAATAACATTGGAAGGTAGCAAAATGTTTTAGAAAATAAGCTGAAAGAGTCGATTTTATGCAGAAACGAAGAAATTGAACAAAACTCAAATGTATTTATTTAAATACAGTAAAAATGATTTATATTGCTTCCTAATTCATCAGAATAGCATTTTATAACACAAAAATGACAGCCATACTCCGAACGCGGAGTAACACATACATCTTACGACATATCAGTATAGTTCTTAAAGAAATTATCTTGTGTTGATAATTAGAGTTAGATATTGATTGTAGCAGATGAGTTTACTCCTTATTAGTCCCAGTATCTAGTGCCATGCAGAACTATATCATATCGAAACTGCAACACCAATAATATCAGTAATGTAAGAAACTAGACTTCAAGTTAACGAAAGTGAGTGTACGTCACAGAAGACGAGAAAGAAAATCGGTGGTATGAGTCCAAGAATTACGTCACAGAAAGCAAATGAAATTTACGAAATGACTGAAGCGTCATTGACAACGACCGCGACTGACGGCAACCTCAAGGGAAGGGCAATGGCTCCGGTGCCGCCCACTGGAGAAAGGCGACTCGGTGCATTTACGATCACACCAAATCCGCGCCAAAGTGGGGCGGCGCCCTTCCCAGCCGCCCCCTCCGCCCCCTCCATTTAATAGTCGGGGGAGCGGTGGAGGGCCCCGGGGAGGGGAGGCAGGGCGCGGGCGCATGGCGGCGGGCGCCGGGGGCGGGGCGGCGGCGGCGGGCAGTGGGCGGCGGCCGGGCGGCCATCATGCCATGCAGAGGCGTCGGGGGGAGGGAGCTCCGCGTTGTGCTTCCCCCATGACGGGGTCCGTGTGGATCGTCGAGTGAGGGGCGGTGGCCCTACTGGCACGATGACCCCTGGCCCCGGTCAGCCGGCGCGCCAGGCAGAGGGAGGAGGAAAGGGGGGGAAAAGGGAGGAAGGAAAGGGGGAAGAGGGCGGGTCCCGCACGTCGACGTCGTGCGGGCGGAAGGGCCTCCTCTCTCCCGTCTGAACGGCGGCGGCGATGGGGGCGGTAGTAGAGGCAACTGCCGCTACCGCGATGGCGGTGGTGACGGTGGCTATGACGATAGTAATCATGACGACGGTGGTGATGACGGCGATGTCAATTTTATCATTTACGGATAGAATACAATGGATGAATGTCGAACTCGCAAACAGGATTCGGAAGAATCCACCGTCGGGAAGTCTCGAGCTAGACGGATTTATGAATGTATTGTCTTGATATTGTTCAACAACGCTCTGAGCTGGATTTCAAAGTATCCAAATACTCTTTATTTAAAAAAAAAAATTCCTGTCATGTCATTTCATGTATAATACACGCAGAAATACGTCCTAAGTAGGGCCTACATGGCGTTTATTATGTCAATGCACACAAAAAAGAACCGGTATTGTCAGTGAGAAGAACTAATATAAACAACATAAAATCGTAAGTGGTCATTATGAGTTTTTAATTGAAGCTTCATACCCTTTGAAGAAAAACCAGTGTAGTCTCATGTGTTTGATATAATTTTTCTTGGGTCTAAGGTACGTAGGATATCTACTTCAAACAATTACATTCGGGATTGAAGTGTATTTAACTGGGATTCATTTATTTTTTGTTTTCTTCTTCTAATGGTTTAATCTTTATAGTATGTAAATTCCGCGGTCGATGAGAATGCTTATAAACAATGGAAATAATTCTTAAAAGGAATTGCGGTGTGCGTACATTCATTTAATTTATAAGTAAAAACACTTTCTACATATTCCTCTAAAACGTTGATAAAATACAGAAATCAATTAATTAATTATAAAGTACACGGTTTGAATAAATCATCGAACTACATCGAATCTACTTATTATCAATATCGTAAAAATATTTCAGAAACTCTTTTAACATATCCCTTTTTGTGAATTGTAATTTTTTATGATGAGACACCTTGCAATTTTTTTAATTAAAAATTTAATGTTAATTATCTCGAAAGAAACAATTATGTAAAAAGTGGAAGTTGCATAATTTTAGTAATATATTTAGGCACATATTACATTTTAGGCACGTATTATGGTTTTATCTATGGCTACGCCTGTGTAGCGTCAAGCGACCCTGGTGACGGCAGAACGTCTGATGCCACTTTTAACTCAACGCCGTCAAACAGAAAGAGAAGAGGAAATAAGATTGTTGATAATCAAATAATTTGTTATAAAGCTATCAGTAAAATTACAAATTTTACATGTTATCAGATTTTGTGATGTTAACGTACAATGATTTACATTAGCTTAAAAGAAAATGTAGATGTTTATATAGCTTTGAAAATAGTTATTATGTTAATAGTACTGTCAAAAGACAACCCATTTATTTTTTCGTTTCAAAATATAATAATTTTGATTTTATTATCAGTTTTGTATGATTCCATTATTTTGTAGCAATGAGAATGATCGTGACTTCCCCACGTCCATTGAATAGTTAGATTAGCCTTTGCGCCAAAGTCGTTAGAGCACAGGAAATGCGAAAGAGGAACCCGGAGAGCAAAAAAGAGATAGTAGGTACCGAGCATCCTTTCAGTGAGGCCGTAGCCCTTGGGCCGCACCGAGGGCCCGGTGGCCGGGCCGGGCCGCGCCGCGCTTGGGGCACTGCCCTCGCGGCGTGAGGCGAGGTCACAGCCCTCCGAAACATGCTCCTCGTCACGGCCGGAAACGACCCGTATGCAAGCAATGCGACTTTTCATAAACACTTGTCCAATGAGCCCTTCCTCACATATAACACAAAAATGTCCAATTAAGTTTTTCAAAATCTACCCACAGTTTGCGGCGTAATGCATTCTCTAGTCTAAGTACTACCTCTAGAGTCTACACCAGTGTTGTCAAGGTCGATGCCACGAGCGGGAGTCCGTGGCACGAGTTCCACGACGAAATCGCTTCTCCACGCAGTTCATAACCCCGCCGCAAGAGACAACGCCATTACTATTGTAAAACGGCGGGGTTACAAATAGTTTCCTCTCTCGACGCTAGTGGCACAGAGAAGTTCGTAGCATGGCATGGTGCCGCGACGCGTGCCACTGCCACCAGTAGTAGACCTTGAAACCACTGGTCTTGACCAAACCGCTGAAACTCGAACACGCAAGCGGCTCCCTTTCCACATCTTCCTCTGTAATCTGGCAGATATAAGATAGCGAAAATAGCATTCCTCTCATCAGTATTCACAAATACAACTCTTTCTCTTCAGAATCATCATCCTTTAATTCTAATGTTTAAGGGAAGTTGCAATAGCTGTACCCTTCATACTATCTGTTAAAGAAATTATTCGCCTCCTAACAACTGAAAAGTCACAAGGTTGAGCGTTGTGTTATCATTATATTTTTTGCAATTAATAGAGAAGGCAAGGTCTGCAGCGAACATTTTCTTTTATCCATGATTTCTTCTAAGGAAGTGGTAAAATTAATTTAAGACGTGAAATGTAACAAATAATCGATACAAACCGCCTATTAACTTCAACTTCTTCGTGACCAAAGTAAAGGTTCATATTCGCGTCTCTAAACTATTTTGACTATTTTTTTTCATATAGAGGATGAATAAAAGGAGAAAAAGTAAAAAGAAAAACAAAAATAATAACATACATACAGATTAAAGTTAATTTTAGTTTTAATTGACATCAGATATATTTTTATATTCCAAGTATCAGTGCGAACGAGGTAAAAATAATTAAATATTTTAGGATCATTTCACATATTCAATCAGTATTTACCCTTTTCTTTTGTGAGTAGCGACTTTGTGAATCAATTAAATATTCTCAGCATTAACCTATACTATTTTTATTTTCACACACTACGTAGTACTACGTTTTTATTTCACATTGTTGACCTCTTCAGAGCTAAAGTATTATATTAAGTTAATGCTAAAATCTATACTATTAATTATTCCGTAATGTATAATTACCTTTTTGCCAAGCAGGTATACATTTCAACACTAAGATGCTTTGCCTGTGTGATACTATGCTTGGGACGAAATTCACGGTCAAAAGTTTTAAAGTAACCGGTAACATTCGTTAATTACTTCACAAGGTCATTCCACATTAAAAAATATAATTCATGATTTTTAAAATATAATTAGGTGATCGGCAAAATAGTCACCAAATCATTCTTAGAATATATTTGAAACTATTCCCTTTGAATGTTTTATTCGTATCGTATGCTTTCAGTGAGAATAATACATTAATTTGCAGGATGAGCGGATGAAGTGACTAATGTACTAAGGAACATTTTGCGAGATCCGAAAAAGGTCTAAATAAAAAACCTTGGCATAGTATGTAATAAAATATAAAAGAAATTATCTTGCAAAATCGCAAGAACATATATTAATTCAACTGAAGTAATACGGAAGAAATCAAACCTAAATTATGTCATTTTTGGTTGTTTGTTTTGAAGTGCTTCTCTCGGTAACAAGTGGCACTTTCCATGCGAGAATGCTTCATGACTTCGTTAGTGTGTGTTAAGTCATGCATTTGATTGTTGTTTCTTGCGAGAAATTTTGGATATTTTTTCCTCACATTTAGTCCACTGGATTTTCTTTATGTAATACTTTGCGATGAGTTAACTTTCAATGCAGCCTCTGGAATTATTAAACAAGAATCAGGCGAAAACTGAAGATCATTCACGCAACAAGGAAAGATCTCCACATGGTTTCAGTGACGGCAAACCTTTCAAAAAGTGGCTTTCTCCAACCTCTAATTTCTTCAGAAAGAAATAATGTAAAAAGTGAAGTTAAGATGAGGAAAATGCTTTTGAATCTAACAGTGGATTGGCAGAATGATTTCCTCATCCACTTCAAGATAATTTGTGCGTAGACTAATGTGTCTTGTGGCCTATAGCATCTCTCTTTCGTGTTACGAAACACTAGTTAAAAGGAAATACGTCGTTCGAAGAGGAAATCGTGCACCACATTAAATTGAGCTTTAGAATACGCAACTAGTTGAATGAACTATTCCTGGTACATGGAGTAAGGAAATACTGGTCTTTGTACAGGAATATAGCAATGTACCTCTTACTGTTTCTACTAAATGCCTAAATGTGCTTTCAGACTTATTTGGAAGAAAGAGAAAACGAAACGGGACATTTGGAAGTTTTCCTTATGTATTTTCCAGGAATACAGGAATAATGACTGGCTTGGCAAATATGGTATTGTTACAATCAATATAATGATTTACGTTCAATAAAATGATCGATTTTATCATGTATTGCATTTAGTAGTTTATTCGCAAAGAATTGACCCTTTTCTGATAGTTTCAAAGCATTGGCACTTGAACGTCACTATAAGTCTTCCACTGGGCTGAGGTATTCCTTCTTGGATGTGGATATCGTGACGTTCTGAAACGTGTGATGAGGACGTGTCTCGTGTAGGTTGTGAGAAAAACAGGGAATTACATGGTAAGCACTCTCATTCCTTTTATCCAGCCATGTTGAGAGTATGATTGCGTAGGCTTCTGTGGTCGGGGTTTGTACTGTCTAGGGTAGGGCTTTCCAACTGGCGGCCCGCCGGATCTTTTTGTGCGTCCCGCGACTGCTTTTAAAAAAATTATTATACCAGCCTAATGCGTTTTTTTAGTTATTCTGTTATACATCTTTATAATTACATAACCCTAATTATAACTGTGAAATAGCCTCAACCATTAGTGGTTCTACTTGAGGGCTTATAATGTACAGATAGCTCAGTGGCGGCTCTACCATAAGGTCACATGGTCACGTGCCTCCCACTTGTAAAGGAAAATATTAATAGTGGACTGAAATGCGTGTCATGTTATCGAGTAATAATTCTAGAGAATTTACGTTAAGGTTTTCACGGGCGATATCGATACTATTTCACAGCGCTGATAACGAGGTAGTTGTGGCAACAGGGCGAAGTCCGCAAGCTTCGTGTGACCAGCTCCCTCCCGTTCAGCAAAGCTATTCCCCACAGTGCGACGAAAAGAGGGAGGGGGTAATGCTCCCTTAAGGCCCTTCACGGTCACAAGTTTTTTGTGACTGCCACTGCAAGCGCCACTTTGCAGATGTACAAACAACGCTCGTAGTGTCTGAGAAATGAAATTCCTATTAGCTCAGGGCCCGCGTAATCTTGATAATATCAGCAGCTGTGAATTCTGTGCGAGTTATTTTTTCTTGAGCTTGTGTGTTTGTTGTTTCAATTGAATTGTTTTCTCTTCTCATTCAGCCGAGTTAATACGTGAGAAACCAGTGAGGAATTTCAAGTGTTTTTCAGTTTACAGCCCTTAAACTTCAAAATAAAATTTTTATTAGTTATTTTTGTTTTTTTCGTGCCCTACCCGGCCTTACGTTTAGGAGCCGCTACTGAGATAGCTGATAAACTTTAGATTGTATTGTAATGCTTTGTGGTGTTCGTCAAATCGTTCGCGCTGGCACTGTGAATTCCGAAATGCATCCACCATCCTACTGTCACAACACGGACTCGTCCGATTACGTTCCCTGATTCTTCTCTCTCACTCAGTCAATCACTGTCTTTCAGTTTCGCAGTGTGTTTCGTCGGTTAACACCAGTTCATTGTCATGTTCGATTTGTTAATAAATGTTCGATTTTTCGCGTGAACGTTCAATAAATCACGCATCGTTCTGCATGTGATACCCTTGTAATTAAAAGTAGATAGTGGTTTATATGGATGATCTGATATATTTGTCCGTATATATTAGTATACGATAAAATGGAAGGCCTCGAAACGACGCACGTTCCATGTAAAGTTTGCGAGCAACGAAATATCGATGTACTACTTCAGGTGTGTAAGTAGCACGAGTAAATATGGACAATCACACCCAGGCACGGTGGACCACACGTTCTCTTCTCATGCAACTTAAATGCAAGGATGTAAACACGAGCTTGTTTACTTTTAAGAATATGTCACACTACGTTTACGAAATGAAGGTTTCAACCGTATTTCAGGAGAAACACAAACGTAGTTCTTACTGATGTCCTCAATTTTATCAGAAGAGAGGTTTTTGTATTACAAAATATGACTGCAAGACATTGTTACCTAACATCGATTTTAAATGAATGGTTAACATTGCCGTATTTTATTTCTGATTTTTTTTCCCTGAGATGTCTTTATCGGCGCACATCGCAAAGATCGTTGTGTGCGGTAACGATTGCGACAAAGCAGTTTCGTGCTGCGTAGCAGCTAGAGTAGGCATTTCCTCCAGGTTGTGCATGGAGCCCTCATGCATAAGGGAGCGCTACAGGTTCAACTTTCTCTCATTGGGATGGTCAGCGTGACTTCCGCCGCCGCCGCCTTTGCCTCCGCCTCCACCTCCGCCGCCGTCGTCTAGCGAGTGGTCCGAGACGGTCGATTCCAGAGGCCACGAGTCAGCCAGCTGTTTCACCGGGGTCCATCTCGTTTTCGCATGCCCCACGATGTTATTTTTGGGATACAATTTAAAATATTCTAGAAATATAATTTCTAACTTACCTATTTTCAAACCATAATAATATCTAATTTATGATTTCAATTGCGCTTGTTCAACTTACTTGGAACTGGAAACTACTTTAATTTTTCAATTTTTACATTTCAATTAGCTGTCGAGGTCCCGCTGTATCGCAGCTTCATGAGCATGAAAAGATTTGGTTCGTTTAGTGACTTCCAAACACAGTATTGGACTAAATGAAAATCTTCTACTTTATCGTTTTCTCCTTGTTCTTATTGTCCTTCTTCTTCTCCTTCTTTTTCACCTTCTCCTCCTCGTTTTCCTTCTTATTCTTCCTTTCGTATACTTTCTTTTTCTACTCTTCTTCTGCTTTTACCTCCTCCTCCACATCCATTATTTCTTTTTATTGTTCCCTCTTTCATCTCATCTTACTTTTAATTCAACAGCATATAATTGCAGGGATCCCTGCAATACGAAAGTGATTAATGTAAATATCAAATGAGTCAATTGACACTTAATTGACTACAATTAATAAGACAACAAATGACAGCGGTTTCCTTCTAAAATTATACGAATATTTTTAAAGTTAATGTCATTGTAACATTGACCAAAATGATTGCAGTTTATATACAAATACTATATCAAATTTCACTGTTGTACAAAAATATTGTATGCTTCCATTTGTTTCTCAATTTAGCTATGATTAAATCATATAGAGGAATTATCCAGAAACGTACAAACCCTGTTAGACAACCTGCGTGGCTTACATCTAGTCTTTCCCGGAAGGGTTCTGAGCCAGTGACCTCGTGCGTGAGACTGCGGGTAATCAGGCTGTCTCTCGTCAGTCGGAGGCTTATGGCAGAAGAGAATTTCTCCGAGAGCGACGATCATCACAGTGTCACCTTTGCCCATTCAGCACGCACGAAAACTTTGTATTACATCAATACAAGTATATACTTCTAATTCTTTAAAACTATTTCAAACAACTCGGAAACACCAAACTGTCATACTAGGAAAAGTGACTCAGAGCATCAACAGATGTCACTGCAGTGCCTCTGATCGGAAGAACCTAAGGATAGAGTCCCGACGGTGGCAGGAATTTTGACACTAGCTAGACAACTAGTTTGGATTCAGCCGTTGTCAGGAGAACTGTAGCGGCCGGCTGCTCTGAACGGAAGCTTTCCGTAGTTTCTCTGTTCATCATCAGACGAATGCTGGAGCAGTACTCTAACAAACGGTCCACGAACCGCGCACGATCTCTCCTTCCTCTGCCTTGTGCTATCCTCTCCCTTACGTAAACACACTTGGGGCGGTGCTACGCTGGTGGGAGATACCTGGTTGGGGAAAACCCCACATGTGGACGTAGGTCGGCGTCGGATTTCGCCAGCCAGCAGGGGAAGATCAGCGCCTCCTCCCGAGGAAAATCATGCACAACACGTACGGGTCCAAAGACTTTAATAGTTGACGCGCCTGGAACCATCAATAAACCAAATTGTCATAAACAAGCGTGTGGTTGGTATGAAAGAAATTTATTTTTGTGAAAATATTTAACACTTGGAGGAAATTTCACAGTAAAAATGTCTCTACGAAATTTATCTTCACGAAACTTACCAATTAAATGTTGCAATGAAGTTGCAGTCATGGCGAGTTCATAAAATTTCCAGTTATCCTTCAAAACGAATTATAGAATATTGTCAAATTTCCTTTATTTTCGAGTCATTTCAAGGATGAAAATCCCAAATTTTTATTTCAGATGTCCAAAAACAATTGTGTTTTGTAGTCGTATGCTAAATATAAAGGGTTCACAATTTGTTACGAACTTCATTCGTGACGTTAATTTCATGCAGATCTTTCTTAATGTCTTCAAGCCAGTTTTTCCAGTTCTTCTTGAATTTATTTTATTAATTGTTTGGTAATACAATAATAATAATAATAACCTATGATTGTTGTTATTAGCATTATTTTTATTATTACACTACCGTCGCGCCAAAAGACATTTGCATTTCATTGGATGAAAAAGACTTGAATGAACAAACAGACGGTAAGATCCCTGACAAGGCACGTAAATGTAGATCGATTAGTGCATTGCGACGATCTGAAATTGGGCTTACTCAATAGTATTTTTGTCCTTGTAAATCATCTCCATCTTCCTCACTGCGCAGCGCAGTTTGGGTCGCGTGTAGCTCAGGCACAGTTTTCGCAAATGAAGCTCTCAGCTGGAGAATGCACGGCTCTTGAATGGCGAGGTAGCGATGATTAATCATTTCTCCCTGCTGTTCCTTAATTCATCCGCCGTCTGGTGTACAATTCTAGTGATCGGCTGGTCTGATCGGTAGTTTACCATAGTTCATCCGATCAATATCAGGCGAATGCCAGGGCAGTACCTTAACTAACGGGCCACGGACTCCGCGCGATCTTTCGTGGTTCTTGCCTCATTCACGTTTCTTGAAAGTTATATTTCAAAACATCATCACTTTTTCCGCAGCATTACCGAACATTCTCTATATGAGGTACACGAAGAAGTAATAGAAAGCTATAAGAAAAACATCAATACATGTAAAAGTTCTACAGATAGGTATGTATTATCTGCATTCCATTCATTACGAGATGTCCTTCGTGGATCATTATTATCTGTTGCATAATAAGAGACGTTTTTCTTTATCAAGCTGTTTTTACAAATAAAATATTTTCCTTTCTTTAACCTCGATATGACAAACGCCGCTGTTTGCCATTCCTGGAAAGTGATTATGTAGACGGTTTCATAAAGTGACACCCCACCTTTACGTAGACTTGTGTATGCATGTGAAAAATGACTCTGAATTTCATTATTCTTTTCCCCCCATAAATACGACATTGATGCCAATGTACTTTACTACGAAATTATTAGGTTTAAATTATGATACAATAGAAAACAATATCAGGTGTAAATCTTTAATAACATCTGTAAATCAGAAGTTAATATGTTCAGACGGCAAGAAATTACTGTTTTACAATTCTATTAAACACGTACCCCTCGAATATAGTACTCATACGCGCCATTTAAGAGCATGATAATTCATAATTTCTCAGAATAATGAAAATATGTCGCAAAGTTTTACTGGACTTAACTGCACATAACAAATTAGATTACAAATTTTATTTCTTGAGAGATACGGTAGGATTTTGTACATTCACATTGTTTGTAGTACTTTAAAAAGGATTTGTTTATGTGATAATTGTTGGTTTGCTGCGGCAAGACGATGCTGAGCGCCACTCAAACCATTTTATAAATTGGATCATGATCACTTTGTCCACTTTTTCTACTTCCCATCTACACTCTCAGTTTAGTCATACCTGTCACGTAAATAATAGTTTTAGAACCAGCTTAAAATACGTCTCCAATTCCATTGATGGCAAGATAAAGGCAAGCACCATTCTCATTTAGAAAATGGGTGGTAGAAGAAAGAAATTGGTGTTTGTCGGTGGAATTGAGTGTGTCCTCCAAAGTCTTAAGAAAATTTAGAAGTTGTTGCAAGTAATGCTTTATATGCACAAAAGTAACTGAAGAGAATGAATCAGTCTCTGAAATTATTTAACATGTAATAAAACTTATGGAACAGACTATTAATCATATTTATGTTCAATTAAGCGGCAGTATTATTTAAAAAGTTCAAATATAGAATATACAATTTTAAAATTACGTGTATATCTATTATTTCAAATTCTTTTATTTTATTATTTTTTCGCCCTCAGATGAACGAAAAAAATACAATAGCAAAATCAGATTTTTAAGCTACTAATCAATGACCAGAAAACGTCTTCGCTACTATTTCGAATGAGGATGACCGATGCAACATTCGAAGCACGAAGCTAAATCGAAAAAAAGTGTGACGGGATTGGCACAACGTTTAAGCTTGCTTTAACGGAATAACTGACTACAAAGAGTGAGAAGAAAGCCGTCTCATTCTGAATGAGTCTCCGTGAGTCGTATAGGCCTGGGGCGACGCGAGCGAGGTGGTCTTTTAGTATAGGGAAAGCAGAGGACCGAAAGAACAAAGGGAAAGTTGAGAAGGTCGCGGTCCTTTTCTCACTCTCCGACCTCGTCAGCCAAGCACCCTTCTACAACGGCTCATCACTCAGCCTTGAACGTGGAGGCGTCCAAAATCCCGTTTAGTACAATGATAATCTTCGATCACGATAAGGAGAGTTCTAGCGGCCGGCTGCTCTGACTAGTTTTCCGTGGTTTCTCCGATCAATACTCAGCGAATGCCGGAGCAATACCCTAAAAACGGGCCACGAGCTCGCGCGATCTTTCGTTCTTTTTCCTTGTCCTATCCTCTCCTCTTACACCCACACATACACTACATTATACTGCGATTTTCGTAACTTTGCCTATGACAGGAATCAGCTGTTGACGGTTTTATCTAATTGGGAGCTTCAACGTCACCATAGTGACATCACTGTAGCAAAATATAAGCTCCCGATTGGATGGCGACGAAACAGCTGATTGCTGTCAGGGGCAAAATTACAAAAATCGTAGTATACCACTCATTTCGGGATCTAAGAGAGCTGGGACGGTGCCCTCGAAGGATATCATCACAAGCCGACTTTTAAGTCGGCGCCTTATCTCACTATCTACTGGGGAGGAACACCGCCATTCCCCCGGATAAAACACTCATTACACTAACGGGACTAATGATCGTAGCATTGAGTGCTCGGAAACATCAATCAATCGATTTAGATGCGTTTCTACTTCCGTTGGCGTTTTTCTTGAGGCCTGTAAATATTAATATTTATTAACGATGACCACTTATTGTAGGTATTATTTTCTAAAACATCCTATAGGTTCTACGTCGCCAAGGAAAGAAAGGAATGTTCACAAGAAAAGGAATGTTTCATTTTTCAGTAGGACGAGATGAACGGTTCTTTGATTCTCGCTGAATCATTTTGAAGTTGCTAACTGTGCGAAGATTATAAAGTGATGTGACAAATGTGAATTACAGGCTTGTAATTTTAGTAAATAGATACATCAGCGTTATAAATTGAAAGTCCTCAAATAAAATGAGTAGTGAACGAATGCATGCAGATAATGTATTTTACTAATGAAAAGAGTACGAACCACAAAGCCATTGAAACTATTTAACAAGCAAACATTCTGGCGAGGAAATCAAATGAAAGCTTTTGAAGTCAGCGTAAAACTGCCTATTAACATATTTATGATCAGGGTGCTTCAATTTCACTGTTTTTAAAGAAACAAATAAGCATGAGAATCTAACAAAGACACATATCGAGTGTTATTATGATTTCAATAATAACTTCAAGGTACACATTTAGAATACAAAATAATTTGGTCATGATCAGAGAGTTATTTAATTTTTCTCTGCAGCCACGGTTCCCAACTTAGGAGTCGGGAACCTTAAGGGGTAATATTATTCGAGGTCACAAAATTATTCGAAGTATTCAGCAGAAAAAAATAACGAATGACAAAGAACGTAATTCCTACAAGCCTCCCTAATTTAAGCGTGGGATACTGCGTATGTTTTGTCTATTAATTACGAAGTAGTATTTTTTTTACTTTCTCGCACTTACTTTGCAAGAAGAGTAAGATATGTAATCGTACGCCTGAAAACGGTGAATTTTCGGCAGAAAAACTCTTTTTGCCGAGCCCTGATAATGCTAAAGTGGATGCAACCTGTTGCTCTATATAGTAAAATTACTCCTCTCACACGTGGTGTAGCCAGAATCCATGTTTTGTGGGTCATATTGTGATATAGTAAAAATCGATTTACGGCAAAACATGTCTCTGTCCATTTGTAGTAGTAGTAGTAGTAGTAGTAGCAGCAACAGCATACAGCTGACTTTGAAACTGCACAATGCAGACATTTGTCCAGACATTGTGGTCAACGCTAGCGCCTAACTAAGCGTTCAGCCAATTTTCTCAAAACTGATATTCCCCGGTCGATCTGAACGAATTCAAGGTTTTTATGACTTTCAAACGGATATTTGGACTTTGAAGATATTTTACATGAAGCCCATCTAAAAACACATTTTCAAAATTTTGTCAAAAATGGATCCAAATTTTTTTATTAAACTTTGTTCTGGAATAGCGTAAAAGAGGCTTAAGAGAATGGTACATGTCTCGTGTTCATTGAAATCCCAAGATTTTTTGAAAATTGGAAAAGTGCAATTTCTTTAGGTGTTTTCATGCAACTATAGTATTGAAGATAGATATTATCTCCTTATTAAAATTGGAACTTAAATATGCTTCTTAAGAGCAGATTCTGAAATAAAGTCATGTACAATGTTTCCAAAATATAAGTAGTTGTTGAGCAGTGTTTCGCGAAATATAAGCAATTTTTATTTTTTTAAACATTTTTTTCTCTAAAACGGCTCCAATTTTTGCCTTAGACAAAGTCAATTTCAAAAATTCAGTTCTTTAAAAAGGTCATGTACGGTTCAAAAAACGAGTAGTTTGAGCTTGAAATTCATGATATTTCTAAAATATAATATTTTCTCAAAAACAGCTCCAAGTTTTATCTTTATTTTTTTTTCACGTATAGAAAGGAGGCTTAAAAGAATGGCGCGGGACTCATTTTTGTTGACTCTCTAAATTTCCGAAAATAGCAAATTAAGTAGTGCGAGAAAGTACGTGGTTATGTAGCACAAGTAGTTTGAAAATTGACAGACTCAAAGGGGGGAACATATTTTCATGCAGTACAGTTATTAATTATTACAACATACCACGTAGGAATCATGCCAATATCAACGGCTCATTACAAGAAATTCTCATATTAATACAAATACGTTATTTTACGACAAATTGCCAGGTGAAATGTAACAAATTTTATTTTGATTTATTTATTGTCAAAAAGCAGTACAAACTCTATGTGACGTATGGGGGAGAAATATTGAAAAGAACATTAAGTTTTCGAAACACTTCCTCAGAAGTCATTTGAAGCACGTTGACTCACAAGAAATTTGCAAGAAATTTAAAGAAAAAAAATTGGAGCTGTTTTTGAGAAAATTTTCAAAATGTCCGCGGGACTTCATGTAGAGTACCCCCAAATTTTGAAGAAAGTTTTTCAAAATCGCGGCGCCTCGAACCAGATGGAACGGGCAATCTTCATTTGGAAGAAATCGTACTTATGGTTTACATACTATGGTTGTTCACAGACTGGCGGACAGACGGACGTTTTGAAAAGAACCACTATTTCGGTATCAGGGGTCCCCAAAACGTGTATTTCTGTTGAAATCTCGCAATCGATTTTTCGCAGCATTACATAACTTTCCCTAAGGTACGTATATACGTACGTATACGGGAAAGTAAAAAGTCTGTAAAACTTTTTATATTTTCTCCATCATTCATCTCGTCTTACCACATCTATCTTTTATGCAGTAGAAGAAGATGAAAGCAAACCATCACTGTCACCTTCCTGGAAAAGGGAGGTCATTAAGTGTAAGTCTCCTCTCACGTCGACAGTTGGTGGGGAATGTAGCATCACTCTCATCACGTCTACATAAAAGCCTTTCCTTCTTCGTCTTTCTTGAAATATGTGCGTAATAGCTCGTCATGGGCCAGATCCATGTGTGATCTTGCTCTCTCTTCTCAATACACCTTGGGTGAATTATGAATACATAATTAATTGAACTATGTAATGGTTTGCGTTTGGCAATCGCAAACACGTACGCCAATGCCATACGCGAGATGCCAAGCCTTTAACCTCGGCTTGGGGCCATTAGAAGCATGAATAGAAATCCTTTCAAAAGGCAAAAAATAAATATCGCCATTCAATTAGCTCATGTGCGATCTCATGACGTCACATAGTTGGTGCACAATAAAAGTGATGCGTCTCAAAATGTTATTTTGCAGAAGAATGGATTTATCTTAGCCCAAGCGCTTAGTTTGCTTTCAGAGATACTATTTTACTTTATATATCGAAAGTCTTGTGGGCTATCTTTATGAATATTTTACCGGTAAAAATAAATTCTTTTCCAAACTTATTTCTTCATGAACTTCAATCATGACGAATTTTGAAATTGTAACTTTTCTTGTACACTGACGATGTGGCGAATTTAACGATTACCTTACACTTCAAGGGCCGTCAATATTTACTTAAGGAAAGAAATTTACTTTAAAATATGTACTGAAATAATCCTATATTTTTGTTTCCCGAAGAATGCCTTCACATAACGAAGTTAAGTTGCTGGTCCGGTAGATGTGTGATGACGGTAGATGGTAGATGACCTAGTGTCTTACGAAGACTGATATGCAGTGTCATTAGCTCGGGGAAATTCGCATCGAATTTGGAAACCAATGTCAAGGTCACACAATACCTAACTGTTTAAAACCCAATTTGTGAAAATGAGGTTTGCTTATCATCGTACTACGAACGTTTGTAAATAGTACTGGTAGTTTTGTCACGACGGTCAGTGAGTGGCACAAACGAGTAATTATATTTAATAAAGTGGTAGGGAAAGAGTAAACAATGACAGTTAACATGTATGCTTCTAATTGTATGACAGATTGAACAATTCCAACCATGTCATTTAACGAATTCATACTGTCATACTCCACGACGTCATTATTGCGAGGTACAAGGAATTATTTTTCTAGACAATAGAGATAAGAATCTATGGTGAGTTGATTTAAAGATACAGAGCATGACAAACGTATTGAGGTTAGCTCGGACCAAAATACAGGTAGCGTATGCACCTTATAATGAACGAACAAGAATACACAGGTGTCTCATTTTACTCAGAGAGTACCGCAGTGATTGGACTGAGAAAACAATGTCGAACAATGTTGCACCTTGCGACACGCTGATTTCCGAGTAGCACAAAAGGGGCAATTGTACGCCTTGCAGCTAGAGACTTGTTAATTTATTTCACATAATTGTTAAATGCAATAACTAATTGAATGATTTTATAACAATACAAAACGAAGGCAAGGCAAGGAATTCTCCATTCAAACATAGTCCTGCCACTTAGCAAAGATGTTAATATAAGTGAGAATTTAGTAAGAAAATAAACATAAAATAGAAATAAAGTTGAAAGAATATAATCATAATTCTAATCTTGGTTGTTTGATAAAACAAATCTGGCAAAAAGTTGTTCTTATGAAGCCACTTTTCACCGCCTATCTGGATTTTAAGGGGAAATTATAGAGTATGGGAAGTTGCTCGTGCTCGTAGGAGCGCCGGCTCCCCAGGCTGGCAATAACTCGTGCGGGCGTGGTTTGACGGGCCTGTTTTAGATAGTTTCGTTCAGAAAACCGTGAAGGGGAGCCGGCCCGATGGCCGAGTTACTTTGCGTGGTTTCTCTTATCAACACCTCGTGAATGCCGGAGCAGGACCCTAACGGGCAGTACCCTAACGCGCCACGGACCGCACGCGATCTTTCCTTCCTCTTCCTTATACTAGCCACACTCCTTACACACACACTTACACTTGCATGCACAACACTACCACGCAAGCCGGGAGACCGATCGGGAGCTTAGAAGTTGTCCTAGCTGGAGCTGTGCCGCGCTGATGGGAGATACCTGGTTGATGAAAACGCCGCATGTCGACGGTAGATCGGCGCCAGATCTCACCATCCAGCGGGGGAAGATCACCGCCACCTACCTTTGAAAGAACACACTTAGGAGACTAATGACCTCAGTAGTTGACGCGCCCGGAATCACTAACACTCAGTCAATTAATCATCAATCAATTCAAGATACCTTGTGGCGCCAAATGTCACGGTCAATTCCACGACCCAAGCTGCGTTCTTTAAATTACACGGACCAAAACCTCTAATTCCAATAATGCTGTCAAAGATAATAATCCGCTGCCAGCCTTCCTCCCAACCCATGAAATATCTGTTGTCCTTCACGATCGACGATTGATTATTTTGTGTTTCCGGGCGTGTCTCCTGCTATGGTCATTAGTTCCGTAAGTGTAGAACAGTCTTATCCCGTGAGGCGGCGATGTTTCTCCCTTGTAGTACGTGACATCCGGCGTCGACATCGTTATGTTGGGTGCGTTCCTCCTCAAGGTATCTACACAAGTGAGGCACAAGTGAGGTATCTACACAAGTGCCCCAGCTGGGACAAGTCCTAAGATCCTAACGGATCTCCCGTCATGCATGGTAGTGTAGTGCATTCAAGTGTACGTGTATAAGGAGAGAGAATGGGATAAGGATTAGGAAGGAAAGATCGCGCGCGATCCGTGGACCTTTTGCTAAGATAATGCTCTGGCACTCGCCATTCGGAGAAACCAAGGAAAACTACCGAGTAGAGCACCCAGTCGCTAGAATTCTCCCCGACGCAGCGTCTGTTTCTGACAAGTGTCGAAAATCATCTCCCGTCTGGACTCGAACCCCAGGACTTGCAGGAGCCTAAGAGGAACTGTAGGAATGAGCGAAACTTCAGTGGAATAAGTTGTTGTCCGGAGTTCCCTCAGCTGGTTTTCTCGATTGCCGTCTCACCTGGAAGTCCCACTTTAATCACGTGCGACAAAAAGCATACGGCAAACGAATAATTCACCTCTATCCCTATTCAACAGAATATCCCCTCTTCAACTTCCAGCCTCCACTCTATAGAAAACCATCATCCATCCAATTCTTACATAGATTTCCCCAATTTTTTTCACAGCATCACACCTTTGTCACCTTTAAAAATTAATTCCTCAGAATAATCAAAGCACCCTGGTTTGTATGCAATTCACAAATCCACAGAGACCACAGCATTCTTTCAACAGTCACATTCATCCACATCACTCAACTCTGCCTTCATCCACAAACATCAATTGCCTCCAATGCATTCTCTGTTCTTCAAGGAAGAATCTCCTCACCTTTTCTGAGAATCCACAAAATCTTCCCCAGAGACCAAATGACCTCACAACAGTTGCCTCATTCAATCCTAATTCCATACATCAACCCTACTTTTCCTCGATATTCACCATTATAGGATTTCATCCAATTATGGTGCATCCACACTCTCCACACCCGCCCGGTCATCATACCCACACAACATCATACCCACACAACATCATACCCACACAACATCATACCCACACAAATTACTTTCCCGGTGACATTATCCTGCAATATTGTATTGTAAAGATTGCTATTACAAACCAAAATGGAAACGAGTAAAGTCAAAGGCTAACACTGAAATAAACTAGAAATAAAATATTTGTGTCGGCCCCGTGATCGAGATCGCTAAGCCAGTAGTGTCATAGTGATCTCGGACCGAGGGGTCGCGGGTTCAAGTCCCGCCTCGGACATGGTTGTGTGTGTTCGTTCTTTCATCCCCTATCATCGCCATATCGTTTCATTCTGATACCATTACGTTCAATCCAATAGTGGTCGCTAATGACCTAGTAGTTGATGCAACCATATATTTAAAAAAAATTGTGATTAGTTGCTCCTTACGGCAGAAAGGAAGAGGATTGCGCACAGAGCAATTTTGTTTTGTAGCAGCAATAATTGAGGGCTCGGGTAAGATTCATTCATGATGCGAAGAGCGGAAACAAAGTTCTGGCAAACGTACCTATTTCATTAGCTCATTGCAATTACCCACACGTCGATCATGTGTCAAACACTGCCAATGATGTGGTTCTGTTCATCTTATGCAGTAATGTTGCTGACGGCAATTCTTCTTAGTTTGCCAGAAAACCTGATAATTCAAGCATTACACGGGTCGGGGTCAGAACCTATCTTATTCCTTGATAACGCAGTGTAAGACTTGTTGAAATGACATTATTTCTCTGCCCTTGAGTTTCTAACAGAAGTGCCACAAGAAAATTGGGTGATCGTTATTTGTATTATTATACTGTTCTTTTAACGCTTCAGAAACATTGATTTTTAAAATTAAGTAATAAATTATTGCCTGTTTATTCTGCTCGAAAATAATAGTTCGTTTTCGTTTTTACATATCAATGTATGTAAGTTTGAGAAGTAGTATACATAGCCTCGCTATTGGATCATCTTGATGTAAATTGAAATGGATGAAAATCTGGATAAGCTAGGATAGTCAAGGATGTGGTGAATTATCTGAAATACTTTAGTAAGTATATATTCTAAGGTTCTTTATATATTCGCTTAAAATATGCTTTTTATAATGAGTTTCTCTTCTACGAAAAAAAATTGTTTTCATATACAAATGAATACTATGAATCTCCAGGAATAAGTAACTTGTTTTTAAATCACGCCTGCTGGAAGTGACTGTAGTTGCATTTTTCAATAATTTTAAAACCATTCTCTGGCCTAATATGACATTTAAAAGAGCATCCCCGTGAAGTCACGCATTGGCTTACTGTGCGGCGGGCAGCGGCGGGGGATGCACTATGCGTGGGCGGGGGGGAATGGCGGGGCGTGCGCGGAGGCCGTGTCTCCGGGCGCATATCTCACAGCCACCAACGCCCCGCCATACTTCCTCTCGGAAGCCTTCGATCAAGCTTAGCACCTTTTGTTAAATAAAAGTGTTTTGGACCTTTTTCTTGGAGCAAGTATTTAATAATTTCCTTGCCTTGTCGCTGCTTTCTCCGAGAAGTAAAATATCTAATGATACAGGCTTATTTTTCTCCGTTTCCTTTAAGAAAATGTATAGCATGATGAGAAAGAGATTTCCTCTATTTCTTCAGAATTTCGTTTCTCTTTTGTTCTCGGAGTCTTTTCACCTTTGTTTATGCTTATTTCTTTAAGGTTCTTTATATATTCGCGTGCCCGGCTTTTGTGTTTCCGCGAATTGCTCTTTCCCTTTTCTGTGCCGCTGTCTCTTTCTCTCACACTCCACCGAGATAATTATTTTTTCTTGTTGCATCCCTTCTTTTGTCGAGCGCGCTCGCGATTCCGGCGGAGGCGGTCCGGGGACGTCTTGTTTTGCCCATACATGGCCATTGAATTAAAGAACAAAGGACTCGAAGTGATTTCGTCTTCTTTTTTTTTCTCTGGACTTGCACATCCGAGAGAGGCAAGGAATTGTCGAGATGATGAGCTTCAAGCTTGGAAATTTATCTGCTCCATAGTCATAGTAATACGAGAGCTGCTGCACAATGTCCCCTTTGGTACAGTTTCACAAACTTTTAATTAGTAAAATCGGGAAAAAGCGGTGGAAGGGTGGTTCAATAAAATTCAGGGAAACAAAGTGGAGGTTATATATAGCATGGGAGATGCAAGTTAGACGTAGTGGGGTGTAGCGTGAGATTTCGAACTTTTCTAAGCCCTCGCTTAAAAAGTTGGACGAGAAACAAATGGTTTCTTCTGGCGTAAATTATTACAGCGACCACCACTCGCGTCGGCGACCGACGAGATAGGCGGAAGAACAAAATGTAGCTTTACAGGCAGGCAAATATTGCAAAGCCTCGTGGTGGGCAGACACTGTATTACTCGTTCTCGATTAGATTCGCGCATATGATATTCGAAAATTATCTAATTTTTTAATATTTTTCATCACAATTTTCTTTGTTTTTAAAAGTAAATCTACTCGTATTTTTATGCAAGCCCAATTTATACTAGTTATTGAATACATTTGACTTTGAGTATAAATGCATTTCTAAATTGTGGGACTTAATTGTCAGATTCGGCGATACATGAAAAAAAGCTTGGAGAAAATATTAATCAATGTTACATCTCTCAATGAAACATATACAAATCTAAGTTAATTCTATATTATTAAAATTGTGGGTGATATGTTAAACTCGGCGATTTATAATCTCAAAAATAATTTGATGCCTAAAAACGTGTAAGCAGGAAATTCTTTAAGATCAGATTTATTCGTTACATCATTCGAACGATTTCGCAGTTTTAGCCAACTCGAGCATGCGTAAATGTAGGAAACCATCAGGACTCGCTTGGCTTTTGGGATTCTAATTTCCCCTACACGACCTTATTCGATGAGTTTATATTTTGACCTCGTGAATCAATGCATCCTGCACTTTTCTATCCTACGACAACAAAAAACCGTTGTTATATGTACAAGCTGGTGGTATAATATGAGCAAACGTGGGGAGTGGTCTTGTGAAATTCTATAAAATATTTCATCTTGAAAATGAGAAGCAATTCTTTGAAAAATATAGATTTGAGACAGACAGGTACATTTGGTTTATTTAAGGCGAAAATTACAGCTCTGAAATCTACCTTTGTATTAGTGTTCAAAATTCGACGGATGAAACTGAGATAACATTTTGCAATGGATGAAGACAACGGACGGCCGCATCTTCACTGAGATCAACACGAGCGCTCTGTCTGCATCTGTTCTTGATTACTACTCTGGTGAGATGGGTATTTTCTTAAATCTGTTGCAGTCTTAATTGAAGTCAAGAAGGATCGTTCGCTTCCGAGTACTCATACAGCAATCAACTCGCTCAAGTGTCTATACGTTTCGTATTACGATCAATATGAAATAACAAAAGAGCGGTGAATAAACTGGCTGCTCATTCCTTAAAGATTCAAAATGGCTCGAATCCAGGTCTTGGGAGATGAGATAATGAGCATAGTTAATTATCTTTGCTGCAGTAAAACTACTATTACAATGGAAATTTAAGAGAGGGGTCATTGGATTGAAGTTTTTGTATTTTCTTGGATATCTGGGCTAGTCGCTCTTATTCATTCTCCTTTTTCTGAGCCATTCCTCGAGGTGTATTCTAATCACTACGCATGTATTTGTCACATATTCCCGAAACATTAAATACGAAAAAAAATAATTAAAATAAAATAATAAAATATAAAATGTTAATATTGTAGTCCAATAAAAATAGTAGGAAAATTCATGTTACAGAAATATCCAAAATAATTTGTTTTTGAAGTAATTCAAGTGTATTATAATATCTGACTTTACTTGTAGTTTCATTGGCGTTTGACATTACTGTGACGTACAAAAAAAACAAAAAACAAATGTGATTAAAAACTCCTAGTTTAATCCACAGTAATAAATTAAATTAGGTTATTGAGTGCTGGGTCGTGCTCTATTTTGTAACATTGTAATCCACGAAATAAGTAAAAAAATTGTGCAGCTATCAATTAGTAATTTAGTAACATAGGACGAAAAAAATATATTTTTCTATGAGAGGAAGGTATTACTTCACAAGGATCTAAATACTGAGTGAGGGGTCTTTCTCGAGTAGATAAAGTATGTTTTTCATCGTGTAATACTTAATTTATTTAATGATATCTCTTTTAGAATAATACAAAAATAAAACTAATGGTGTACAAAATGGCACAGACTTTCTCGTACTATTTTGTTTTCTAATTTCTTTGGTCTGGGCTAGCTTTATAGTCTTTCCCCATCCTCTTGGAAGCTGCCATTCATCACCGCCCAAAATGCATTTTTCGAAGTTCTCTCAATTTTTCGGTTTTCTAACGGTAGATTTTAAATATTACTTTTAGAATATTAAAGAAGAGTAAAAATTCGTCCTATATGGAACTTTTCGTTGAAAAATCTGGAACCGTTTTTTAAGAAAAAAACCGTTTGAAACTCTATTGGTAAATGCAACATTTAAAGCCTTTTTTCACAGGACTTTAAGTTTTCGAAAAACTTCATTTGAAGCACTTCCACTCACAAATGCAATAATGAATACAAATCGCAGGAAATATGGATATGAAAGGCATGATAGATTAAAAAAATACATTTGTGTATTTTTTGAAAAAAACAAAAGAATACACCAAAAGAAATTTTATGTCATCTTAAATCGTGTCATTAGCACTACCCGTACGGAATATTTGAAGAAAAAATTTGGAGCCGTTTTTGAGAAAATGACGTTAGAGCGTTTCTGAAAATGCGGAACTTTGAACTCGTTTTCACAGGAAACTTCAGTTTTCGAGAAATTTTCTATGGCATTATTTAAAGAATAACAACTCATAAATGCGATAATGTGAACAAATTGCCGCTAATGTAATATAAGGACGTGAGAGGCTAGTCCACAAGATAACATTTTTGTATTTTTGAAAAAACAAAAGAGAGAAGCAAAATAGCGTTTAATTTCAATCTTATAGAGTGCATTTAGCACTATGCCCTACCACAAACTTTTAAAGGAACATTTGAAACCAATTTTGAGTAATCTTTTTTTGTTATTTTTTAACAATCCCGCCCAAAAAAAAAAAAAAAACATATTCACACCCAACATTGCGCGAAAACTACTAAATATTCAAACATTTACATGACCTCTATGAAAGAACTAAATAGGAAGAAAAAATTGTACTTGAAGGAAAAATTTCTACCTTCAATTTTGTAGTTGAAGGAAAACTCCGAAAAAAATCCGAACTTTTGCAATTTTCGAAATTCAGAGTTATTGGTGAAATCGGACTAATGCCACCTTTATACGTGAATTTTAGTCTATTCTTACAAGAAATGTAAAGAAAAAATTTGGAGCCGTATTTGAGAAAATTTTGAAAATGTCCGGGGGCTTCATGTAAAGTACCCCCATATTTTGAAGATTATTTTTCAAAATCTCAAAGTATTGACTCGAGCCAAATCGACCGGGGAATACCCATTTTGAAAATAAATCCTACGTATGGTTTAGGAACTAGTAGTGTTCACAGACAGACGGACGGACAGTTTGAAAAATACAACACTATTTCGGTATCAGGGTACCAAACGGTATCAGGGGACAAAATAATTACTTTTCTGGACTTTATTCGCCTTGCATTACACCATTGATTCAAGAGTGCATTAATGTGCAATGGTTTAGCTACCAGAAGAAATCTGAGATCTAGGATTGAGTTCACCAATACACAGAACGGCGCATATTTGTAGAATAAGTGTGGACTGTTTGTTGATTTTGCCGTCAGTTGTGTAAACAGAAATTTTCATATTTAAGAATGATCCTGACTTTCTTTCACTCTAATTATAAAAGTAATTTGGGTATTTATTTGAACTGCGTCTAAGTATGAATGTAGTAAGTGTACAAGAGAGAAGTCTGAATAGTCGAAAATCATTTTTCTGATGGATGTTTGATATTGTCGTAAAATGGTATGAATGCACACACGTGTTCTACAAGAAATAGTGATTGTTTTAGTTGGAGTACTTTAAGGATGATTATTACGCATTTTGAGTTCCACAAGTGAAAGTGAATCATATTATGAATGATTTACGTGTTAGGCTGAAATTGTGAAATAGGGATGGATTTTTGTAGGTATGTTTTATTATAGTGGAGAAAGCGTACCTTAAGGTGATGAAGGAATGATTATTTAAATTGATGGAAGTAAGTTCGGCAAGAAGAAGTATATTTGAAGTAAAAGAGTAGTGAGAAATAGAAGGAATTGAATGTGTATCAACACTGTTTTCGAGGTGAAAATCCAACAAAAAGGATTATTACATAACAGAATTAGAATGTTTCTGTCGAAAATTTTCCGTTTCTTCGCGCACATTGCATGACTTTCTCTCTACTGCGTAAGCGGCAGCGAGGAAGTACAAACTGGTCAAGCAGGGATCCACCTATGTGTTTTTGAATTTTTGGAGATATTGTAATTGCCTAAGTGGTTAATGGAACTTTTCGTCAGCCACTATTTATCAAGGACCCTAAAACGCGTATTCGAAATTGAATTAAAGCACTTTATTTATATTTTTATTTCAGTTGTGTGGGCTTGGGGTCAAAATCAATTTCTAAATTTTCTTTATAAATACGCGAGAAGAAACAAATATAAAAAGATTAAGTTGTGTGCAACTTATGTACGGGTATAATATATGAAATTCCACAAAATTAATATGCGGGGTACATGTATAATATTTTTTGTTTATATTTGTTTATTATTATTATTAGTTATAAAGCGAATGAAGTTTCGGGTCGGGAACCCAAATTTTAAGAAAACTTTTTTCAGTGAGAAAAGGAATATGGAAGACAGGGTATTTCTAGGTCGGAGTAATGCAGAGAGAGATTGAGCAAACCGGAGCTGGGATACAGTAAAATAGATACAAGTAGGCTCCGCGGCCGGACGGGAATAGATGGAATCTTCCTATCTTACAAAATTATTACGATAAATACCCGAGCCACGCGGGGATACTTCAGCTAGTTTATTATAATTTGCGAACAGTTTTAATATTGTTGGTCTAACATATTAATAAGAATTTAGCGAGGAATAAATAATTCTAAATCAAAACACCGAAACTATGAAAAGGAAAGCGAAATTTGTCCCTTCGCTCGACTCCCATAAATTTCCCTCTAACTTCCTTGCTACCGCTTATGCAGTAGAGCAGGACTGCACAGCATTTTGCACTTTCACTGACGTCAGGAGCTGCGTGCGAGCAGCTCGGGGCAAATGCCAAAATCGATGAAAGGTGGGGGAGAGACTCATTCTAAGAGTGGGGTCCACCAATTAGAAGGCGCAATTCGAATCATAGCGCGTAAATTGAAAGAGCAATCGGTGAGAACATGACTGTCACAGTTCAAGTAAAATTTCCTTCTGAATTATATTGTAAATGTTTGTTGTCGACATATGACAGTGTGTCGCATGGAACTACAACTAATTATACATATTTGATTTGGACACTAAATATTATAATTGCTTGTAGAGCTGATAATGTAATTCGCTTTGCTACGATGTAATCACAAATTTAGTGTTTTGCTAAACAAAAAATTATGATACTGAATTGTTTTTGTTTGATGATAGCAATAAAATATTTTTTCATTAACTATGTTTAATTGAATAAAACGGTTCTATCAAAGCGAAAATATTTTTTTATTCTTGAAAAAAAATCATTATTATTTTCTGCTCTAATTTCTGACAAGAGTGCATTCTATATTTCTAAAATCAAACCAACGAACACTATTTATTCATCGACACTATTTACGACCTCGTATAAAAATATTAAGGCCGTTCGCATTCTATTTAACAAGACACATGATAATCTCATGATTGTCCGTAACATGTCACAGAGGTTTGCTCGTTGATTTTTTTATTCAGTTTCATATTGGGGGGAAATGGTCACAAATATACGTGCTGTTAAACATTACTCTACTTGGAATGGTCACATATTTTACTTTTATGTCAATCTTGATGCGAGAGATAGTTATCATAATTTTCTTCATTTTACTATGATTGATTTGGAGATTATAACATTCGTGGTGAACAATCAATTTTTAAGTTGTAATGTTTTGCTAGTTAGAAATAAATAATAAACTTTTTAAAAATGCTACTGCTTCAAAATATTGCGTAAGAGTCACAATTAGCATGATAATTTGTTTAAAAATTAAAAAAGGAAAATACATACAGTGATGTATTCAAAGATCGTAAACAGTGAATTATGGCCCTTGTAACTTGAAATCCTAGATATTATCTATTTAAACAAGTGGGCATATAGGTTTGCAGCATGGATCATTGTATCAGACGCCCAGGCATTCAATTTACGCGCCACGTCGTGCTTCGTCAGACTTCTCCCCTCCCCGAAAAGCTTCCTACTCCCCACTATTTGTACTTTTGGCGCTGTCGCGGGTAGACGGTCGGCTCCTATGTGCAGAATGGCCGCGGGAGCATGCGTTGTGCAGGCTTGCTGTAGAGAGAAAGTTATGTAATGCTGCACGAAAAAACTGCGAATTTTCGGCAAAAAACTTTTATTACAGGTCCCTCGTAAGGAAAAAGTGAAAGAATCCATTTGCTAAATTTAGAAAAAAAGCGTGGTGAAGCCAGAATCCATGTTTTGTGGGTCCTTGATAACGAAAAATAGAATGACGGCAAAACGTCTGTCCATCCGTCTGTGAACAACGTTAGCGGCTAAACAGTTCAGCCAATTTTCTCCCAAGTTGATAGTCCTCAATCGATCTGGGTAATGTCGCGGTCCATTGAATTTAAAACCGATATTTTAATTTTGGGGGATACTTTACATGAAGATATTTTCAAAATTTTCAAAAAAAGTCTCCGTCGTTTTTGATTAAATTTGGTTATTAGATAGTGTAAATAACGTTTAAGGCGTCGTGCAAGTCTCATTTTCATTGAAAATTCTGATTTTTCTAAAATTGGAAAAGTGTTAATTTTTTCGGCATATTCCTACTACTACAATTATGAAGATAAACATTTTCCCTTAACGAAACCTTTTCTTTAAAGATAGATTTTGAAATCAGGCCAGGTACATTTTTTAAAAATTTGAGACTTTTCGCGTAATTTTGCGTGAAAATACGGGGGAGAATGTATGTGCTGTTTTGGCACCACTAGTTTCTGCTTCGTCCCGAGGGACACCTTGTCCCAACGGCCTGGGCCAGTCGCACTTCTCCCAGCTGCGAGGGCCGCGGACGGTGTTGACGAAGCATCGGCGCCACCCTCTTTCTCCGCTCTTGCTCCGGACCCCGCCCACTCCCCCGCCCACGCCCCCGCCTTTGCCCCTCTCGTGATGCTGCTCCTCCCACACCCGCCTTTGTCTTCCTGAAGCAGCCATGTCGAGTGTCAGTATTGAGAGCGCAGCCGAGCCCGATTCCCGCTTCGCCGATTCCCAGCCTAAAGTAGCCAACGCCATTATTTGGACGCTTGCTTCAGTGATTATCCCTCTCACCTTGCTAACAACGCCGCTGCCAAAAGCGGCAGTAATCACGTAAACAAAGTCGTTAGAGCGGACGATCGTGTAATTCCCACTTGGGGCCGATATCGTCAACGGTGGTCCTCGCCGCGATCGCTTCTGCGCGGAGTGGAAGAATGGAAAAGAGGCGAGCGCGCGAATTGACGCCCTCCCCACACCTTGTGCTTACCGCTCTGAGATAGCTGTTCGGCGCCGCCCGGCGCAGCCCTCCTTCAGGCCGCTCCGAGAGCTCTTCATCGCGCAAGCAAAAATGCTGGCTGTACCGGCAATGCCTGCCACTGCTTGTTCTCTGTTCGCGAGCGCTTATACTTCAGCTATTGCACAAACCTACTAGTCACTCCATCTCGAATTGGATCTCGAATCTCGAATTGGTGGGTGCAACGGGAGACTCTTACGTTTTACTTAGGACACATTTGCCCGTTTTCTCTGATAGTACTTGTTTCATCACTTGCTTCCTTTCCACCACTCCGTCAAAACATATTCCATTCGTCTGGAGGGCATGCTAGCAAAATACCATTTTCCTTTCAAAATAAGAGCTCTAAAATGAATTGTACTATTAACAAGAAAATCTCTGTCAGTTCCTGTGCAAGCTGTTATGCATCCACAACAGCGAGTTTGCGAATATAGAAATGAAAGGAGTTGCTCCGGAAATGAAATAATGTTTGTCTATAGCATGCTTCTACATCATTCACATTTTGGTTATTTAAAAAAGGTAATGTAAATATCTTGTTTGAGTCATGTGATCAAATGAGTTAAAATTTTGAGAAATAAAATATTGAAGATTAAGTTAATAATTTTCCCAAGAAATGGGGACAGGCGAGAAGTGAGAGAAATGATGAGGGTTAGTTGAGGAAAATCGGAAATTGATAATATTTACTGAAATTGAATGTTTTATCACATGAGGCTACGGGAATCCTTTCAAAATTTTCAGGGGTCACAGTCTCCTGCCCCCTGTGCACACACCTATGTCACTGGTATATAACTGGGATGGAAAATCATACCTAAGTATCATTTTCTGGTATTATTTCTCTTTTTCAAAAGGGGCATCGGATCAGAGCTAATGACCTGTATAGATGGCCCCGGCAAATATTTAAGAAAATAGGTTGGCGTATGTTCAACCTGTTTTTTGCGAAAGGGACAACGTGTTTGTCAGCTTTTTTCAGTATCCATGGAAGATAATGGCTAATGAAAGTGAAATTTTACATGAGCAAAACGGTAATCAGATTGTTTTAGGAAACAGCAGAATCACTTGAAACTGCCAGGACAGCAGTACGTGTCTGAAAATAAGAATAATTTATGAGAAAGGTTCAAGTTAAACCAGGTGAAAATGTGTGTTATTCTTTAGGACTTCGTGTTATAACTTGTATTGCAAGGTGATTTCTGATTCTTCATGGCTGTAGAAATACTGTTCTTATATTCGCAAGTATCTTTCAGAACATAAGGAAATTTCAAGGACCATTCCTGTAGCAAAAATACAATACATTAATAAAGAACTTGTTTCTAAATTTGCATACATGTTCCAAAATGTTGGAGACTACATTTTATCCTTGGACCAGAATAACAGAACTAGCCCTTATTGAAGGAAAACACTACTTAAGTTGCTACTGCTCTTTCTTTAAATTATCAGTTTTTGTTGTATATTATCAAATATTTCAAATAAGTGTTTATCATCAAACAGTCATTGGTACGTCTTGAAGTACGTTGGAAAATTAAAATCTTTCCTTTGGTACCAAAAGATATTCTTGCCTCAATGTTGCTACAATTTATACACGATACATTTAAACTGGCTCAGGCAGGATATTTGTCTACTCTGGTCACTGCAAGCCAATGAACGTCTTCCGTACTTCGTGATTATATTATGTTTATAACGATGACGTAATTTCGGAGATAGCTAAAGCTATCCAAAGAAGCGAAGTCCGGAGAACAGCAAGAGAAGAAAAAAGTATATAAAATAACTCATCATTTGTTCATTAACTACTGGCATCTTACATCATTTATTAAAAATTATTAATTATAATCTAGAAATATGAACAACAGGGCAAGCCTTTCTATTTAAGTACATATCCTCCAGGATGAGGGAAGCTAGGTCTAAATCTTGGGATTCGCCACTTGTTCCTAATTACCGGGGATAGGCTTCTGGGTTTTACAAACACCTCTATTTCTCACCTGTATACCGAAGCAAATACAAAGTTACTTAGTTGCCGCTATTTATGCTAATGTTAATTTATACTATAAATAATGCATTTATTTGTGATATTTTGGTGATTTTTCACGCAATCTTGACCTTATTTTATGCATCTGTTGAGTAAGAAAAGTAAAGTAACTAGTAACTATTGTGTATTGATGTAAAACCTTACTACAAACAAAATTGTGACTAGACCCATCAATACGTAAGACCAGATAATGTTCGTGACCTGAGGTGGTCACTTCTGCTCCATCAAGATCTCAAGAAAAGATTTGACACCAATAACCTTTGATCTTCCGAACGTCATGCCAACAAGAAAGAGACGTGAATTCCTAAGTCCACCCCTACTTCCAGCACCCACGATTTTCTTTATTGTTCATTTGCGGGGATTCGTTTGGTTCTCCCCTTCATTTGCGTTCGTTGCCCCTTCTCTGCTTTCTTGCAAAAAATGGGGGGAGTACAAAATGAGGCAGAAATTAAGGAACGATAGGAAGGAGGCTTTAGGAAAAAAAACTGCTTAATAAATGAGTGAAGGGTGCATTTAAACAGATAGAGGGTCGGGAGGGAAGTGAAGGGCAAAAGAAGGGGAAGAAATCGTAACAAGTAAGCAGAAAACGGACGAAAGAAGCGCGGGCCGGAGGGGGAGCGGCGGCCCCGCCGAGCTCCTTGGCGACGCGTCTCCGGCAGCGAGGAGGGCGGCCGGGCAGCGAGGGGTGCGGAGGGGGGAAAGGTGGGGTGCGCGGGCGTCAGGGAAGCCCTCACCCTCGCCCTCGTCCTCGCCCTCGCCACTCCCCGGCTCGCTGGATCGCCTACGTATTTTTCATGTCAGTTCACACTCGAGGCCGACATGACAAAGCGTAATCCCTTCGAGCGCCACCAAGATGGCGCCCTGCGTCCTTCGCGCCCTCTCCCAATGACGCGTCACCGCCGATGCGGCCGCCGCCGCCGTACAGTGGTTGAAGATTCGAATTTATGAGAAAACCAGTGAACTGTAGCAGCAAAGTCTCCTCAACTATTTGGCGACATTGCACAAATTCTATTCAGAGTATTAGATTAAAGAAATACAATGAAGGAATGGAATCTAGTTAGAAGATATTTTTCCGTAGATGTCACAGAAACAACACTTGCTTTGCAGATGACCATCACAATGCCTTGTACATTTGTTGTACAACATTAATTAAAAACAACAATTTTCATGTTTTAAAACTATTCCATAAAATTGTTGATTTAGTAAGACGTGCGCGAAACACGTACTGTTTTTTTGTGCTTGTTTTCGGCATTCGAGACAACTACGTTTTTCATTGTAATAGTGTGCGAAATGTTACGAAGCGTGTGCACACGGCGTATTATGGTATTAAAAATAGTACACGTTACACATGAGCATTTATTAAGATTTTATACTTTTTAAATATTTTATCATAATAAATCCAATTTTCTTGCAATTTAATTCTGCTTCATTTCTTTTAACATGGAGTATCTGTCACCGTAATAGGGTGAACTTCTTCGACGGGTTCAAATGGACAGTCAATATCAAATTGATTATGGTAAAAAGGAGCGTATTTCAGTTGCCTTGAATCTTTTTCCGAGTACTGAACTCCGATATTGAATGCCAAGCCAAGTACCTTCACTATGCTTCTCCAAGACTATGACTTGATATAAGTGGAACGTTGCTTGCAGTGTTGCGGGGCATGATCAGAAATTTCGTTTGTGCGTTTACTTGCTAGTCTCTTTATAACGAATGACATGTTCTAGAATGGGATACATTTGCTGGACTGTTCGCAATTTTTAACAATTTGTTCAAAATTAAACTCCCTATTTAGAGGAGGAAAAGCAAATGTTATGATATAGACAACATAATCTTATTTCTATGATATAAATCATGTCAGTAGTTAATCTTTTGATACTAAATTATTTATACTAAAACTAATCATGAGTTTGTCGAAATAGTAATTTCTCCTACAAAGTTCGTTTAAACTCTCTCTCATTGTTTATTATGAAAGATGTTCGGTATATATATATATATATATAATATTCAACGGTATTCAAAATGAAATGGGAAATCCGTGTTAGATACTCTTTGGAAGTTTTTGTGAATGTGAAAGTTCTTAATCGAATATCCTAGTAAACTTTTTTATGACCTCAGAAAAACAATGTTATCATCCTTAATAATTTGATGGATGTATGATGATGTTGACGAGATAATTTGAATGATGACTATGGATCGGTGGATTGAGAGGCAAGAGAAACGGAAAAACACCGAGAAGACTGGCCGAGAACGAGCTTTGTCCACCCTATATTCCACAAGTATCGACCAACTGATTAATTTACTGATTATTTCGTATTTCCGTGTTCGAGCGTCAACTGCTGTGGTCATTACTTCCGTAAGTGGAGTGCATGTTTTATCACGGAAGATGGCGATGTTCTTCCCCAGCTGGATGGTAAGATACGGCGCCGGCCTACACATCGGCTTGAGGGGCATTCCCCAACCAGATTTCTCCCACCAGCGGGGCACCGCCCCAGCCGGAGAACTCTAAGATGCCGACTAATCTCCTGTCACGTGTGGTAGAGTAGTGCACGTAAATGCGTGTGTAAGGAGTGAGGATACGACAAAAAAGAGGAGGGTGTGATCGCGCGGTCCGTGACCCCTTTGTTAGGGTACTGATCCGGCATTTGCTGGTGTTGATCGGAGAAACCACGGTAAAATACGGGTCAGTGCAGCCACCCGCTAGAATTCTCCTTCAGAGAGCGGCTAAATTCGACCTAGCTAGTGTCGACAGCAGAGTGTCGAAAATCCTGCCAACGTGTATCGACTGAGATTGAACCGGGTTCCCAGAGGTGGAAGGCGAGCAATCTGACCGCGTCATCTCTGAACACTCGGTACATTTTAGTTAAAAGAAAGGGCTTAAGAGACGTGATTTATGAGGTTTCTTAGAATGAGTAATTTATCTTAGATATCTGATGTCACCCAAGGCGGGCCATGTTGAAAATAAGAATTCTTAAAATTCTTACCTTGAGAGATCCGTTACGAGATTTCTCTTCACTTTCCACCTTTTCACAATGGTAAACATTTCTAACGTTTCGTCCATTTTCTATTTCCTTTCTCGAGCGAAATTGTTAGTGTGATATCGAGGCCATACTAGAAAGTTTAGTAACATAGACCTATTGAGAAGGTATTTAAAAAATATTTCCAGTTAGTACAAGAAAATATATGTTCTTTCAAATATCTAAAAGTACAATTAATGACACTTCGATAAAAAAATTACGATGATTTTTCTTGTAGATGGGCAATTTTTTCTTCTTCTTTATGTGTGCTGTACACTGTATCTAGTGAGCTGGTTGCGTCACAGCCGGGAAGACCGTAAATGTGTTTAGTGTGTTGTATGAAGAAAGTTAATTCATGGTAATCTGCATAAGCCACATCACATCCCAGCTGAGGAAATTTTGTTGGGGAGTTTTGGATCTATATCTTCGGTAGAGAAAAGTAGTCAACCAAAAAGTTGTCTACATTCCGACTTCTTTTTCGCCACATGGAAGACACTTCAAAATAATCAAAATATTATGCGCCCTCTAATGGCTTTTCTTCTACGGAACAGAATCTAGGACTTTCTTCAGGTCTGTAATATACAACATATTCTGTTCCATTTTATTTACAAAATATCTACTCACATTTCTTGCCCTTTGTTCGACTTCTGCGTACCACCCTTCTCTTTATATTTTTAAGCATTTCCTGGAGAAGTTGCAAGTAAGATGGTTTTTGTTATGTATGACCGACTTCTTTGTAAATAAAACGCATGTAAAATGTAAACGTCTTGCATTCTTACCTACTTCCAAGCTATGGGTATCCACAGAAAACGTCTTTCTGAAGTAAATAGAAAGTTCTCTAAGAGTGAATGACTCTTTAACCTATTGGTTGTTTGATTTTCCTTTTAACATCATCTACAGCTTCTTATAAACAAGTTGTATATTATGCACAACAAAAGTTTTAAAAAGAACGTTCTAAACGTTCTAATCAATTTTGAATGAACTTTTAAGAAGAGCTCGTCACGACGAAACGTGGAAATATTTTTTCTGCGATAGTTGCGCCTAGATACCTCGTTCTGTACTGGCTTTCCGAGCACTCGCCAAGTGTTCTCCTGCCGTCTCCTCTGGCGTAGTGAATGCGTCGTAGTGCGAGTTGCCCCGCCCCCTCGAGGTCTTAAACGCCCGCGTGGGCAGCGGGCGCAGTTTTTCCCTCGTTTAGGACGTATTAGTCGTAATTAAAACGACGACCTAACGACATCGCGAGGCCTGGGCTGTTTTAACAGCATTAATTATGGAGGGCGCGAGGAGCGCTCCGCGCAGTGGCAGCGGCGGCGGCGGTGACGGCGACGGCGGCGGTGGAGGCTTCATGTGGGCCCCGTTAGGCAGCAGTGACTGGGATTTCGGCTGTGGCAGCGGGGAAACAGCTGTGTCAATGAGGCGGCAGTAGGGCGGGGCGGGAATGGTAGCGGTGGTGGTCGTGGCAATTGTAAATGCACAGATGGTGGTAGGAACGACTGTGATGGTGATGATGATAATGATGTGACGGAAATAGTGAAGGTGGCGAAGGTAGCGATGGCACTCACAGAGGGCTAAGGTAATGACAATTCAGTGTCGGTTACGATGTAAATAGTGGTAACATTGGTGTAAACGTAGTGTCGACGGTAGCAATTAAGGTGGTAATAGAGGTAGTGGGGAGGGTGGCAACGGCAGGGTAGAAATGGTCAGAATGGTGATGTTGGTGATATGGTGAAGGCGATAACGATGGAGAAATATTCTGAAAGAGATGGTGATGGTAAAGGGCAATGTTGGAGGTAACAGCTGTGGAGGTGAAAATTTCGGTACGCCCGGGAATGAGCAGAACAGTGTACTTAATGAGATAACCGTGTCACAATAAGTGTGAATGTACGCGATGGACATTGTGGCCAAAGAAAGGTGGAGAGGCACGGAATTCATATAGCATTGGTGACATCATTGATGGCGCTGTTGTGATGGCAGTGCGATGTTTGTCTTTGACCCTGTTGGACATTTCTCAATATGCCGACCAGGCTCGTGTGGCTTCGTTGCCTTGTCCTCATTTCCTACAGCACTTCTTCCTATTCAACCTTAATGTTCCCAGGTTGAAGTACTATACAATCATCTGCAATGCTTGGAGTTTTTGTATTATAAGTAGGTGAAATGAGGATCAGAAAAAGTAGTTTTATTTGGTATCTGTTTCGTCTTCCGTGAACGAATCTTCGTATACAGTGACCATATAGGAATTTCTTTTAGCAGTTTATTTTATAGCGAATCTGTCAATTGCAGCAAGGAATGAGGAAATAGTAATCACAGAGAATCAGTAGATTTCTGGCTTTATTTGCTCAATACTCCATTCCAAATTTACGTACATGAAGAAAGGAATTTCTTAGATTTCCGTTCTGTTAGGAGGCCACGAAAAATGGAAATGAAAATATCTCTTTCATCTATGTAATCCTACAAATATCGGAAAAGATAACGGTTCAGAATGGTTTTTCAAACGTGGTCATTTGCAATTAATATTTGTATAAATCTCATGAATAATAATTGCTCAGCACACCGTTCATTTTCTCATCTGAAAAATAAAAAATCCCTAAGGGTAACATGCTTAAGATTTTTTTCATTATTGCACATTTGCGCATAGAGATTGATGTTAGATCTGGAACCTGACGTTCGCTTCAGATTAGTTTTGATCTAAAGGAAATGTTTACTGCATATTAAAAATTACCTTTATAAGTTTTGAATAATTTATTATCATGCCTTAATATTAAATAACCTTTGTTTTAAAATTAATAATTATATAATAATGAGTTTTTAAATTCTTATTTTTGCATACTGCCTTTGAATTATGGCTCTGCTAAAATACAGCACTGTTTTCTTGGATGTTCGGGAAGTAGTTGAAGAATCCAAAGATTAGGGCACGATTTGGTAAGTATTTCTTTTCGTGAATAATTATATTGTTTCTTTGCTTACTTTGTACGTTCGAAATATAAATATAAGAATTTATTAGAAATGTCATATTCAGAATTATTATTTCTGTTGAAAGTTGAGATTGTATCTCAGGAAACTAAATATATTATTTAAGTTCCTATGATTTGTTATTATAAGAATATAATTAGGTTTTACAAAGAATATTTCTCTGTAACATTTTTAAAAATTTTCTTGTGATACGACTTGTGACCTTTCGTACGTATGAAGACGATATTATATGTACACACAACCTCTACAGTGAAGAACTGTAACCATTTATGCACTTACGTAAGGCAGCAGTCCTTCGAAATTCTTGCCTTGTGATATCCACGATTGTATTCTGCGCCATTACGACTTCGCTTCAGGACAGAAAATAAGACTCGAACTAAAATGCTTAGCGGCTGTAAAATTTCATTCCTCTCAACTTTAACGGTAGAATTTATTTCCTTATTTAAAAAACGCGTTCGTGTTCATTTTATCTTTCCATTTTTTCCTCAACGCTTTCATGATGTCTGAAGAAGCGCCAAGAGGTCTTATTCTGCAGATACAAAACGGAGCCTGGCCATTTTCGCGAGAAGAAAGGAGAGGGAGAGAAAAATAAAAGAAAAAAGTCGAAAGGGTTGAAGGTGGTGGGGTTGGAAAAGTATGGAAGAAATGAGAGTGGAGGGGAGTTTTATCGCTTGGAATTTTACAAGACGTAAAAGCAGGAGCCAGCCAACGCAATTAGTCCGAAGATAAATGAATCTCCTTGCAAATGCTGCAACCTTCTTTTTTGGCAGTGGTAAATAGGCATAGAGGAAACAGCAGAACGGCGACTTTGCATCAAGTAGCCATCTCTTCGTTTCAAACAAAACGCAAGTAAAAGAAGGAAGTACCGAAAGAAAAAAAATAATTTAAGTACGGGTTGAAAAGATAGGGGCCGGCGGCGGGCGCGGGGCCGCGCGGGGAGGGTTGCGAAGCGTCGAGCGCGTGGGGGGCGGGGGGGGGGGCGCAGGGAAGGGGCGGACGGGCGCCGGCGCGGAAGCGGCGAAGGCGGAGGGGCCGCAGACAGAGAGGGCGGCCGGAACCTCGTCCAGGAGAGAGACGGAGCAGCCGCGGGGCGGCCGCACGAAGGGAGAACTTTAAGGGAAAAAAGGAGCGGGCAACGAAGAGGGAGTGATAAATGTCCTGTCCGATTTTTTATAGCGCCTTAATGTATTTTATTGCAGAAATCTGTATAAGAAGGATTTAAAATGGCAATAAGACCTAGCGAATTCCCTTGCGGCTTGAGTTTCTCATGATTTTGCCCGAGAACAGAGTTTTGGTAATTACCGGCGGAGGTCATGAACGTGAGTCGACCGAAGTAAGTTTCGAGAAATATCGAGGTAACGGTTCTCGATGTTTGTGTACCCACGAACGTCAACACCAACAGACCTCACACTATATTCAAACTCATCTCTTTGTTTCTGTGAGGACTTGTTAGTGCTGTGTTGTGTGGGTTCCTACAATTTTGGGGGTTCGTTCAGAGGGAGATGAAATTCGTTACAGCATCGTAATGACCCAAGAACGCGAGGTCACGCAATAGGCCGGGCAACGACCTTAAGGCGGTGCCAGGAAAAGCGCAAGTATTTATGCGTCTTCCTGCCGCGCTTGAATATTTCCCCGTTGCGTAGTCGTTGGTCAAGGCTCCTCGTCTGGTGATGCGTTGCCGAAAAGCGGTCACGTATGTTTTCAGCGAATGGGGTTTCACTGACCACGTAATGTTTGTGTGCGCTCCGGCATCGCATTCATGCCAACCACACGACAGCCACGCTAGGTGGGAACCGCGCCGAGCTCTTGCAAACGTCCACGTAAGTGAAACGAGGTAATGTTCCGAGTGACGAAACAAAATCAAATATTCGTCAGCTTTTACTTGCGCGATATGTTTCAGCTGTAAACATCTACTTCAGTAATCTTCCGCGTCGTAACAGTTTTAGTTTGAAAAGACGTCGCTAACAAGAAAAGGTCCCGAGGTATTCCTCTTCGATTTTTTGAATTTTGGTTACGATTGGTCTTTTTTCGTGTTCATTATTTATGAAGTGTATTTTATTTTTTATTTACTTACACATTATTGTATAAATTATTTCGCAATTTTTTCTCGTACTGCTATTTTGATAGTGATGAAAAATATACTGAAATTAAAACTACTATGAGTTGTCATATCGCAGGATTTGACTCAATGCATTGATTGAATTTGAACCGTCAAAAACTTACAGATCTATGCTTAATTAATTACTATCGTGAATTTAAGTCGCTAATTTTCCCGCAAGTTTCTATGCAAAATTTATTGAAATGCAACATCCATTAAAATTCACGAATTTTATCAGTGTTAGTAATAGTATACATTTGCATCATGTAGCCATCTTTTCGATTAAAACAACTGCAGTAGAAGAAGTACAGGAAAAAGGGAAGAATTTAAAGGGCAGAAAGAGAAAAGAGAAAGAAAAAAGAGAAAAAATAAAGAAACGAGAGAAAAAAGAAAAAGAAAGGAAGAAAAACAGGAAGAAAGAATAAGAAAAAATTATCCCTTTTGTATTTTGCTCCAGAGCGCAATGATACAAAATCACTGTTCTCTTTAGTTCTGATAGAGCTAACCTCCATATTCTTCCGCATCTACTCGCCAACGGTTGAATCCCAAGTCGAAATTACGCATGCTTTTCTCCTCTTCTGCGCTCACCATTTACGCAAGGTCCTTACTCTGTTTTGTGGGTCAAGAAGGTGTAACTGCGATGACGATGCATGTTGGCATACTGAGAGGACGTGATCAATAGAGTTTTCGCGGCAAACGTCTTGCCTCTGGAAGCACCTTTTCGGTCAGCGACGAGTGAATGGTGAATGGCGTTACTTGCACATTCGCGTCGCGGGCGTGAGAGCAGGCCCCGGCCGAGCGGGGAGTCGGGCGGGGGACGGTAGACACAATGAGTGGAAGGCGTGTTACTCGCCACCGCGCCGCAGGCGAGTGCGTGACGTCCCAAATGAGACAGCAAAGCGAATTGTTGTCGCTTACACTTGGTGGCGTCCACAAAAAATGTTATTTGAAGGCTATCTACTGCAGTAATAAGAATACCTAATAATAATTTGGATGAAAGTATGTAAGATGATGATGATGGCCATGCATATCTCGTCAGATCGTTTGAATTTGATGAAGATTAATGTTATTGATTAAGATTTGTGTTATGAAGTTCATAGATTTTTCGGAACTTCTTAATGGCGTTCTCCGATCTACTATATCATATTAAACAATTCAGTTGGACCCCTAGATGAAGGTGAAATACATTCTTTGAGGCCAAAAATTCTGTAAAACAAAAAGAACTTATACATATGTGTAAAATTACACCCAAGAGTCTTACCGATTTTTCGAACTTCATTATTTTGTATTTTAATTTAAAAATACTAATTATTGAAAATAGCTTATGAATGAATTAAAGGAAATTAATATGATAAACACATACACACACACACACACACACACACACACACATATATATATATATATATATCCCTCTCTCTGTATATATATATATATATATATATATATATATATATATATACACACACAGAGAAAGAAGGCAGAGAAGAGAGAGAGAATATGCTACTGAAAGCAAGGCATTGTGTGCGAGACTGAAGTAGGAGTAAACTTACATGGACTATGAAGAAGCAAACACAAGACGATCTCTTCCGGCTGTGGCGGATTTTCGACACTATCTACTTCATAACTAGAATTGAGCCTGGCTGTATAGGAGAATTGTAGGGGCCGACTACGCTGATCAATAGGTTTTCCAGGGTTTCATCGAGCAATACAAGGCGAATGGCAGGGTTGTACCCTAGAAAAAGGGCCAAGGACCGCGCGCGATCTTCATTTCCTTATCCTTGTTCCTTCCCCTTTCAGACATCCACTTTCAATTACATGCACTACACTACCATTCATGCAAGAGGCTGAGAACTTTTCTCGACTTAGGCAGTGTCTTGGGGAAAAAGAAAGAAAAAAACAAAGCAATTTGACTTGTAGGTCGGCGTCGGATCTCACTTTCTAGTGTGGGACCTCCCGGGTTATAACATGCACTTTACTCACGGGACTATTGACGACAAGAGTTGACGCACCCAGGAACACAAAATTCTTGTATTCAACTATCTCAACTTGTCCGCTCTGAATCTCTGTGGTTGTGGGCTGTAGAGTTTTCGTCTTTTGAAAACTAATGTCGTCTGTTAACTCTGACGTTTGCGCGGGTAAATATGATCATTCGAATGTGAAATTCTTGTATAATATCTTTCAGGGCCGGATTTAAGTACTGAGGGGTCCTCAAACAAAATTGCGATAAGCCTCTCTCCGGAAATTTATCTTCCTGATCTACTAAAAACCAAAGCAAAAAACATCTAATTTTTTGTTAATTTTTAAATTCAATTTTTTAGTGTAAAAGGCTATTTGATAAACAATTATTTTAATGCTTTAACCATATTTTTCGACAGGTTATGAATTTTTATATTTTCTAGACGTCCCTATGCTCCCCTACGACCCCTAAGCCACTGCTTATTTTCACGGTGTAAGAGATATAGGTGGGTTCACTCCCGGTCTAAAACTGAAGCTAATGTGAGGCTAGTTCTCACAGTTCTCGCTATGTAAGCGCTGCGAACGACTTGGGCATTTTTGGGACAAGATGGTGATCCATTTAATAGCTTTGTAACCTCTGGTGGAAGCCACTAAATCGCGAGACGCCATCATGAATGCCCAACTCGATCGTGCGGATAAGCGAGGAACTAGCCTCAAACTGGCTTCAAAAATTTTGTCCAAAAGGCGGTTAGTTGACACAACTATATATCTTACACCGTGTTATTTTGCATGCAGGTTAATTCGACCTTGCTCACTGGCAAAGATACGTCCCTGGCTTGAGCTGTAGGAAAAAGAAGGTTCCTATCCAAAAGGTTTCGTGATTCTGGGAAGGTGAGGAAAAATCCAATGACAACCTCGTGCCGGGTTGTCTCATTCATTGGCGCTGTTTCCTCCGAAAACGAATTTGTGCCTCTCGGTTCTCGTTCCAAGTATTTTAACCCAATTTTTCCCAAATGGCAGTTAAAATAATTACTATGATTAAATATATTGAGAAATTTCAAGCTAATGACCGTTGTTACATCTACAAGTAGCTACATCTACATGTAAATGCGTGGATAAAGGTAATAGTAATGTGCATTGCATTACATACATGTGAATTTTTCCTGTCAGGGGATGTAAAACTTCACACAAATTGAGATGAATTTGAATATACTTGCATAATGGCTTAATCACGTTCATGCTTTGCCAAAGCTATAGATTAATTTCACTACTTTAGAGAATTACAACTTTCCTAGATGTGAATTGCCTAAAGAGTAACCATTCATTGACCTACAATTGAAACCATTCGGCTTGCAATAATTTCCTCCGGTTTTCTCCACTCGAAGATAATGGGAAGGGAAGGGGGAGGAGAGGATTCACGAGTGCCCGAAGGGGAAAGAGCGTTTTAAAACCGATCAGTTATCTGTCGAAGAAAATGGAATGCATTCGAGGGTTTTGTTTGTGATCGGCTTCAGAAGAGCACACTAAGCTGTTTCCTGTTCTCGCGCGTACTACTCTCACTCTCATGTTTTGCTTTCGCTTTAGAGTGCCCAGTGACGTCCATTCTCTTTCTGATTCTCTCTCTAATTGAGAAAGACGCAATAAGATTTGCGATTTGCCGATATATTTGGTCTCAGTTTCTAAAGTGTAAAACTTTTATGGAATTCGTACCCAGGAGCTAGAAAATATAACTTTTCCTCAGCCAAGTTTCTCCCACCAATGGGGCACCGCCCCAGCCGGGATAAGCTCTAAATTCCCGATTGGTCTCCTGACAAGTGTGGTAGTGTAGTGCATGTGAGTGTGTGTACGTAAGGGGTGAGGATGCGACAAGGAAGAGGTAGGAAAAATGTCGTGCTGTCCTTGGCCCGTTTTTTAGGGTACTGCTCCGAAATTCGCCTGATTTTGATCGGAGAATGCACCGAAAACTACCTATCAGCGCAGGCACTCTCTAAAAAATGGAGAAAGACGAGTTTCGTGCGATGATTAAACATTTGATGACCATGGGGCAATAACGTGCTATGGCACATTTCTAATGAAAATGAGATAATAATGTATTTCGACGGCTTGTAGATGTATAGAGATGTTGGATTTTTATTTTAAAGATTCGCCGCAAGATGGCAATGTAATTCATAAATGTATGTTCTCTATCCCAATGTGTAGAATGCAATGTCTAAACCTTTACTTTCCTTTTTCTCGAAACTTACGTATAGTGGCATAGTGGCTCCGAGGCCTTCAGTTCTATTTACTGCCTCCACCGATGCCGCCGCCACCACCGCTCCTACTGCTTTTATTACATCCCAACTCCAAATACATAGGCGCGATGTGTAAAGAGACTGGTATATACCGTGGTGGCTGCACCTAAGTGTAATAAGACTCAGCCGGGGCGAGGGGTGTCTCTACGCACAGAATGGTGATAGAAGTAAAACAGGAACACACACACATTTATAACTTGTAAATAAAGTTGTTATTTATTGACTTTTACTTGCCAACGTGGTAGTTGAATATAATTACCAGCAATTATACTTAATGGCTCAATAATCACTAAGACCATAATATATAGTAGTTGTTTGGAGTGACATGGTTGTTGAATGACATCGTGGTCTCAAAGTTACAGAGTGAAACAACTATTAAATTTTATTACACTTTTGCTCTAATTGTGCAGTTATGATGCAATGTGTGGTAAGTTCAAGATGTTATTATGTGAAAATGAGTAGACTAATAAAATTAATTAAGAGGTAGGAGTTATTTGCAATGAGAACTTGGTCATTCACATATGAAGTCATCTTGTCGGGAAACAACTGTCTAACTGGAAAGCTCAGATAAAACAAATTTAATAATCACTCATTGTCAAACAATATACAGTTTTATTACTACTTCCTACTTTTTTATTACATAATGGTATCTTGGAACTCATATATTTTGTTTTGAAATAAAAAATATATTCTATAAGTAAAAAGAATTATCATGGATCATATAATAGAAAATTAAGAAAAAGTAAATTTAATTACATTTTAAATTAATTTTGTAGCAAAGCAGCGTAATATTCTTTATAATGTCCCGTTTCGTACGGATTGTACATTGTTCCGACATGTACATTGCTTTTATGTCGTTCTTTTTGTCATCTGACATTTCTCTATTACTTCTTACTGACTTTGGAGAGACTTGAGCTACGATATACATGAACGGAGCGAGATTTGTAGTCGTAAATCTGAATTATCGGAAGTCTTGTATTTGGAAGCCAACCTATAATTTTTTATTGAATAAGATTTCTACTCGTGTAGAATTAAAATTTAATCATTAATATTTTGGTTAATATAAGATAAATATTTTGCCGACTTTGTTCCACAATGTCAACAGTATTTAATGCGAATGCAGTAATTTCAATCATCTTTAATCCTTTGGCAATGCTTGCTCGTTGTTGATCAACAAGGTCTTGAAAAATATCTGATACGAAGCAGTGAGTCATATGAGATGACTCACGGAATTCTTTCCTCGACGAATGCTTCATTGGGACTCACATGCTTCATTTTTTATTATGTATATGTAGTTAACTGATACAATTTTCGGCATTCGGTAGAAATCCGTGCACACTTTAAAGCCGGGGCGGACTAAGCATTAGCCAATAGAGAACGCGTCCATTTGAGGCTGCGGTAACAGACAACTCAAAATAAAAACAAACCCTTTGCCTCTGTTTATTATGTAGACAACCTCCCACCAACCTCCCTGGCGGCTGGCGGTTGGCGACACTTTACAAGCGTCGTTCCGTGTTACAGTCACGGCTTCTTGGATAACATTTTTGGCGGCAGCCGGACTGACCTAAAAACCGGCACAAAGGTGACATGGCTAGTCTTATTCATGAGGATAGCGCCTACCCAGACGTGTGGGTGCGTCCTTTGTGGGAGGGGCGAGGGGAAGCAGGTGGCGGGTGGGTGGGTTGACGCTTAAGCGAGCGGGAGGCGTTTAAGCGAGCAAACGGTTGAGGAAGGGAGCGGGTGGTCAAGCAAACAGGTGAGTGGTCGAGGAAGGAGCGGTGAGGGAGTGAGCATGTGAGCGACTAAGCGGACGGGTAGGTAAGCTAGCAAGCTTGGGAATGTGGATGCGTGAACCCACGGGCGAGAAAGTGCGCGGAGAATCGGGCGTGTAGGTGAATTAACGAGTGCTTGGGAATGTGGGTGAGCCAACAGGTGAGCAGGCGCGGAAGGAGAGGCGGGGGTGGGAGCAGGTGAGTGAGGAAGTGCGCAGAGAATCTGGCGTGAAGATGAGTTACTGAGAGGTTGGGAATGTGAGTGCGTGAGCCAACAGGCGAGAGGGCGAAGAAGGAGCGGCGCGCGTGAGAACAGGTGAGTGAGGAAGTGGGCGGTATGTGAGTTACCGAGAGATTGTGAATGTGAGTGCGTGAGCCAACAGGTGAGAGGGCGAGAAAGGAACGGCGGGCGTGGGAACAGCTGGATGAACACATGTGACTGATATCTAAGCCAGCGGCCGAACGGGTGCTGGGGAATGAAGGTGGGTGTACAAACGGGTGAACATGCGAGTAAACGTCGTGTCGGTAGGGGAGTGGGTAGGTGGGCGGTCGGTCGTACGCGTGTGCGTGCGATAGACCGGCGTGTGGCGTCGGCCTGCGTACACGTTCACGCGTGTCACTGCGAGTCGTCGCGTGAGCGGCGTGTGCGGCCGGGACGGGCAGAGAAGGTCGTGGCAAGGAGGTCAACGACTCTGTGGAGAGGGCCGGCATCACGGTGTGGTGAGGCGCTTACCCGCAACCACGCCTGCCCATGTAAGAAAGTCTACGCAAATATTGACAATCCCGGAGTGTCGCAACCTTCTATAGGCCGGTGTTTTAATGTGAAAGCGCTCTTGTGCGAGTCTTTTATTTCTGTCGGGCGTTGTTCCCTCACCGGTTCTAGCCGTTGCAAGTCGACTAGAGGCGCTTTCACTCGTCCTTTTGCTAGAGCCGCCCGAGGGCTGGCGAGGAAGTCGGGTGTGCGCGAGGGCCGCGGCGGGGCCGAGGGAGAAGGGCTGCGCACGCCGAGGAATGCTTTATTGTCGGCGGACCTTGAATAACTATGAATGGCGGGTGTGTTGCGTAATTGGTTGATGTTCTGCTGGGGAGAATAGCCCCAGGACCGCTTGACGCTGACCTACTCTACAAACGGGAAGTTTTGGAGAGCCCGGTACAGAAGTACTACATTGCTTACTTCCGGGTTTATACGACGTAGTATCTAAAATAGTGTAAACACTGAACGTGATATCGTATTTATTTGATAAAAATAAGAGTTCATTTACAGTAATGCTTTCATTGTACAGTGTATGTATGTATGCATGTATATATATATATATATATATATATATATATGTGTGTGTGTGTGTGTGTGTGTGTGTGTGTGTGTGTGTTTGTGTGTGTGTGTGTGTGTGTGTGTGTGAGAGTGAGAAAGGGAGGGAGGAAGGGAGATAGACAGTGTGTGTCCATTACCATCGTATGCCATTGTTTTCCTGTGAACACTATGATTTAAGCGCGCATTTATCATAATCATCACAATGAAAAAAGTAAAAGTACGCAACTGAGAACAATTGCCTATTCATCTTCCATCGACCCGTTTACATACTAACTAAATATTCGTTATGTATACTGTGATTGTAAAATAAGGAACGTACAAAATATTTTGAACACGAGCGATGTTAGGAGAGAGTTTTAAATTTTGTACTAATACAATGAGGCAAGGTTATAAATGAGATGTATTTGCAATATTTTCGTGTACCAGCATTGAATATTTATGAAATATCAAACAAATTTGGGATTGCCAAACCAATTTCATAAGTAAAGTTCTGTAGTCGGCACCACGGATGTCAGTATTATGATGTAACACATATTTGACAGGAGGGATGATTCACGCGGGCACATTATAAACGACGGATTTGGCGCCGATAGAAATTTTAGAAGAACTCGCGAAGACTGAAGAATATTGGATATCTGAAATTTCGAGTCGATTATATGAGAAAAGTTCTTTTGTTACTTATGAGCTGTTCAATTTTAGTACCTTCTTTCATTTCGAAGAAGAGTTGTGGTGCAACTCTGACCTGGGTGAAGTAGCAGTTATTCGTGCCATAAACGGTTAATACGTCAATATGTGCCGTAAAATCTGTGCATACAATTTTATGAAGGCAACAAAGAAGTTGTTTATAACGCTAGTATACCGTCAAATAAATTATGTATGCTGAAATACATCATAGGTAGAAAAACGATTAGTAAAATTAAAGGAAGATCCTCATAAATTAAGGAACACTTTCTTCTTTAAAGTAAAGGTAAATTATCTACTACGTTCTTAACGAAATTATATATTGTGTATTATATGGGATGATGTGTTTCTCGGGAAGACAACGGAAACATTAATGTTTTTACTTATTATTTCATACATATATATATATGTATATATATGTATATATATATATATATATATATATATATATATATATATATATATATGGTTTTTTTAATTGAGAAAATTTTCTTAAGGATTTCCACGATGTTCACGATTTGACCTAATTAATTTGTTCTAAAAGCAGAAAGAAATTAAAGTTATTGGATGTGAATTGTTACAATATAGGGATTTTTTATTATCTTTTTATTGAATCTGTAAGATTACCTGAGAAAGTATTCAAAACTGATGTGTAGTACACTCTAGATCCATTTAAATTGGCGCAGTAGACTCCCGCCTGTGGGTCATCCACCACGGCGTATGCACGGCGTCATGATAAAAATGTTTCTGGCCTATAGGTTCTTCCTTCACTCACAACTTGCCCCAATCTTATTATTAGGCGCAGTCAGTGTCGCCAACTGATTCTGTCTTTAACTATCATAAATTTTAACATGCAACACAAAATGATTACAAATTGTTTTTACTGTCATACAATTGATTTTCACTTCTTGCATTTACAAGGGGGGTTGTCGCAAGCGTTGCGTAATTATTTAGAGCGGTTCAAGCGCGCGTTACGGGTGCGTTAAGAGGGAGAAGGTGTATTCAAAATATTCCAAATTTTGCATTGCGTAGTTTATGGACGGACCCTGAAAGCTACTTATATTGGAGAATTGTTACAAGTTGGGAATTTGAAACATGTAACACGTCAATTCCGGAGAGAACTCTATTGCGCATGAGCCGGCATCAACTGACGGGATTTCGATGAACGGGGTTCCGTCATTCTCATGGTTTTGTCGTTTACAAGAAGTGTGTTCATGGCTTACGCTTTAGGAGTCGTTCATAAATTACGTATCGCTAAAGAGGGGGAGGGGTTTGAGGCAGCGTTACGTTGCTTTAGATACGGGTAGGTGGCTATTAGCCTAGCGTTACGTAACGTTGATATTTTTTTAATTTTCAAAATTTTCTGAAATAATATTTAGTCACATACTAAGACGTTAAGATAATAAAATATACATGTTTCAAATATAAATAAAATAAAGAAATTATGATACAGTTGTTACAATAAATGGGTATGTTTTTCGTCAATGATATATTGATTTAATGTGTTAGATCAAAAAGAAAAAATCAAAACCGTTCTGCAGAATATGGCATCATAGGCTTTCACGGCCGGAGTCAATATCAGAGAAAGTTTTCAAGCTGGTAGGCCGTGGTCGAGTTGGCGTTGAAGGGCCAAACCTTGCTGACTTTCCAGCCGCCAGCCGCCGCCCCGGATACTGCGCCCGAGACCCTTCCACAATATGAGGACGTCCACGCTAGTCGTGAATGAAACGTTTTGACCCTTCAACGCCAACTGGACCACGGCCTACCAGTCCGGAAACTTTCTCTGATGTTGTTCTGCAGTATATTCTAGAATCCAATTAAATTGGCACAATAGATTCTAGCCCATGCATCATTGACGACGGCGAGTACTATATGTTTATTTTCACTCATGTGAATTCCAATATGTCAGGAAGGAACTGATTTAGTTTATGATTTGATGGTTATGTGTATGTTGAGACTATATTGATTGTCAAGAAATTAGTTATGTATCTACAGGTGGAGAAATTGCCTAACATTTCGTCATTTTGCCATTTATAATAAACCAATATCAGTTTTTTATTGTAAAATTACTGGTTTACATTTTACGTTTATCTATGTAGCTATACTTTTCTTAGGAAATATAAACATATACATTACAAAATCACATGATATAATCAGATCTCTTGCTATATTTTGTCTTGGGTGTTCCATGTTTGATTTCCTACAATCAGATTTCTTCTCTCATATCTGTCTGAGTATCTTACCCCTTCCTTTTTTACGTAATGTTTCCGTTGATTTTAGTTTTCTGTTAACAGATCTTCAGTTGATGGTTGCCAACTGTGTTAACATGGCCGTTTCCATTGCCTGGTGCTTTTTACACAATTTTAGTAGCACATTAAATTATCTCATGATTTGAATTTCTTGTTTTTGACTGATCTTTTAATGTCAAGCCGCAATACTTTTTATATTAAGTATTCTCTATTTATAAATGTTCATTTGTAATTAATTTATATTTTTCACACAAAATTGGTACCTATGTGAATACATTATTGGAAAATGAAAAAGAACAGCATGAATTCGTGGCCCCAGCCATGCCCCAGGAGAGAAAAATTTTATTGAGACATTCTAGAGGATATATACAACAACGATCCTACTGACAGAGCCATACACATATAATTACAGTCTAGAAGGCGTGCGAAATGATAGAGCAAGTATACACTTCTTTTGCAGCAACGCAGGCTGCAATTCTCCCATGGAGACAATCGTGGGGGTGACGAATGTCACGAATGATTTTATGGCGGTCTTGTAAAACGTTCAATATGATGTTTTATCCAGTCCCAAACGCTCAATGGGGAGAGATCTGGGGATCGTTCTGGCTAATGTAGTTGATGCACAGCTAGAACACGTTAGGTGGCATAGGCTGCATGTGGACGTGAAGAGTTCTGCTGGAAAATTACATCGCCCTGTTGGTGTACGGACGGTAACAACGGGTTGAATGATGTTTTGGATGTACTGTACTCTACGATCACCAGAGGGAAGTGACCTCTTTGAATTGAAAAATTGAATATAATTGTAAAATACGACTCCCACACCAATATCCCACGTGTTGCCCCTCTGTGTCTCTAACATACATTGCAGACGTTGGCGCTCACCTGCACGACGCCACACACAAATACGTCATTGGCACCAACGCTGAAGGGACTCACATCACTGAAGACAAGTCGACATTCGTACTTCCATAAACACTTATTGCGACACCACTAGAGCCGGAGCGGAAGACGCCCTAACGGCACGTATAATCATAGCCCTGCTTCACGGAGTCGATTGAGAATAGTACAGTACTCGTTGACCCCCCTGGAGTAACAGTGGCCCTAATTTGTGGCGCGGTGCGGTCCGATAAGCGCTTCGTAAGATGCAACGGTCTTGGTGTACGTTATAACTAGAGACCGGATTTTTAAGTAATTACATATTGTTGGTCTTTCTACTTACCGATCTCAATTTTTTAATCTAGGCGAATCGGCGCCGTCCTAACACAATATCCATTTTTTTGTTACATATTTACTACTATATTACATATTTTACACATTTTGCTATTTTCACAAAATATTTCTTTATTCTATCAATTTTGTTACATTTTTAATGGAAAAGTTTGTGTTTTTTTAATCTGCATTTTTTCCCTATATTATTTCCTGGTGCTGCCTTCTCCAGGTATCCCATATGAAGACGCGTGATGTTCGCACAATCCGGGTGTTTCAGTTATTTCAGTGGCGAGAAGTGCGCGTCTGTGACTGAGATCATTTTTCACCTTTTGGTGTGAGAAGTATCACGGACGCTGCGGATCGTGACCTTCAACCTTAATTTCGGAGAAACACTGGCGATTACAGACGTTTAACACTCAGTGAGAGTTCTTCACGCTGCAGTGATTGTTGGTTGTAGAAAACGACAGTTTGTACGATATCATGTAAATATACTTATTGCGTCTAGTCAGGTTGCAAAACTACGGACCTGGATAGCAATAGATGAAGGTTGACGAAAAAGTTGTATGGTGCAAAGTGAGCATCAACTTGTGCTCTGCAAATGGTTTTTAAGACGATTAATTTATTTTTAAAATTTGTTTAGAATTTTTTTATAAATGTAATTTCGTATTTTGTAAATGTGTTTAATAACTCGTGAATTTTAATATTTTACATATTATAGCCTATTTTACATATTTATTACATATTCTTACAGTTTTCATTACATATTAATGTACATATTTTGACGTTTGATACTACATATTTTTCCGGTCTCTAGTTATAACAGTCCAGGCCCAGTCTGACGGGAACCTGCACCTTCTGCTGACCACCGGCAACAACATCGATGCTGTAGAGATCTCTCGCCCCACTTGACGCGCAATTCTGCGACAAGACCACTAGCTTCCTGTAGACCCACAATACTTTATTAAAACATGACATCATATTAAGTGCTAATACAGAAGAACAGAATGCTAAAGAAAGAAATGTTTTCGCCAATATCGATTTGCTGTCATGAATGATGAATTTACAGTGATGGATTAATTAAGATGTGAATCATTTCATGGCAAGCGGTCTAGGGTTCCACGCGCGAGCATCTCGCATTTTGATGACATTTTAATGCCAAGTCCCATATATCTCAAAGGAACTTTTGTGAATTTGTAGTTTTGTAAGTGAAATAGATTTCAAATGTGGCGGTTTGTTTGACCATGAAAATTGTCGTACGGTTGTAAGATTTTCGCAACTTTTCAATTATTTCAACTATTTCCTTCAACGTTATTGCTAAAAAATGAAACTAGGATTGCTTTCACAACTTGTTACACTCTATCCAATGAAACTAATAATATTTTTTCGTTTATAAACACGCAGTGGGCACATTGCAACAAAGTCACCGAACAAATTAGCGTTAAACATTTTCAGATTTAACACTGAAAATCTTTTTTTAATATTTGGCTAATAAAAGTAAAATCTGTCACAAAACATATAAACATTGCATTGTTTCTTAATGCATAATTTCATCCTTCTAGCTCTTACCATTACTTCAAGTTTAAATTTGATGATTTTGATTTTGGCAAAAAGTCCCCAAATAGTACACTTTGAACCCTCGTTCACAGAAAAGTAATTTTATGAAATTATTTTTAAAACAATTATCTCATTAGAAAGAGCACATTTTTAAGCTCTTACAGTTATGTTTAGATGTAAAACAATAGGTCATCTCAGCAATTGTCCAATGGATCAGTGAAACTTGTCGAGAAACCTAATGGGAATAGTGGTCATTGACCCAGAAGTCGAAGTACATTACTTATTGGCATATTTAGTTCTCTAAAATTATAATGTACAAACGTTAACTAATTCATAAAATTCATGTCAATGAGTTATAAAGTAACGTGGGTATATTATCTGTGGATTTCTTGTAGTTAATTGTTGATACTAACACCTGATGAATGTGATCCTACGTTGTGTGTTGAAATTATAGACATCCGTATTGAATGAAAATATGTTTCCATCCTTGAGTATGTTGGTTTTGTCGACATCAAGGCGCAAGAGTCAATTTTGATGAATCAAGAGGCAAGGCAATGGCGAGATTTCAAACTCAGTGAAAAGATGCTGGCACGAATCACGCAGATGGTATTTGCTAATTATTCGTTCGATTCTTTTTCAATTTAAAAGTCTGGGTACTGTAAGATGTTCTTTCCCAGAATATTTTGCAACGAGGTACATTAAGACCGATTGAATTTGAAAGAATTCTGTATACGTAGCATAATGAACTTAATTTAGTGTTTAATCCATTTATGTGGATATTCCACTTGAAGTTTGACTGAATTGAGACACACAGAAATTTTGTTACCTTAATATCAGCCAGTTTCATTTTTTCCATTTTCATTGCAATTGCCTGTTTGAAATGCAAAACTCCATTGACTCCCACGCTTACTATTAATCTCGTATTATGAAACCAACATCTGAAAAGTATTGTTTTTTCTTTTTTGCAATGAATAAGCCTCACATCAACAATGATAACTATTCTTTAGTTTATATTTGACGAGAACATGTTTGTGTGTAAAAGAAAAAGGATAGGGTCTAAGATCGTATCTAATGGAACTCCAGTAGATAGGTGCTCATTGGCACAAATTTGGAAAGATATTGGAAAATACTACGAATTATTCTGAACGAAAATTAGCAAATGTCGCAAACATTTTTAATATGCTTCTATTATATGGTACTCATTTTGTGCAGAGATCAAATAAATGCAATTAAAATTATTAATATATAAATATATATGTATATCAGATTCAATGCTTATATTAATTCATTCGTATCTTCAAAAATTGTTTGTGCCCCGTGAAATTTTAAATTGTGAATTTATTGGTCTGCAATATCTAAAAAGGAGGCCAACATCTGTAATAGCTGACCGCGATAATACCTGCAAGAAACTGAAATCTAATTCGTTACAATGGATACGTAAACGTATCTCTAGCATTGTTGAGTTGTAAATAAATTAAATCTTATATATATACCCTAATCTTATATATTTGTCCATTCCACTAGGGTTTGCTCCACTGTGTGGTCCTCAACGATATATCGATGATTCACATTGTTCGAATGCGTAACACATAATGTATTTCGGAAAATCTCATATATTTAGTTAACGAATTATTATTGTATGGTGTATCTAGAAGGAAATACCTACTATTTCTCATACTATTTCACTACATGGTCATTAGAATCGCTTGGGTCTTGGTGCTGGTCACGCACTCGCTGAAGAGCGAGAGGTTCCAGAGGTGCTCCCAGCGCACCTCTGCAGTGAATCGAGGAACTACAAGTTTCTGTCTCGATACGTGTTTCAATTTGTAATTTCTTCATGTCTCAAAATTACAGAGACAATTCTCAAACACTGAGAACATCATACAATACGCTATTTGAGAAATATATATTAGACTATTTCAATCCTTTTTATTATTTTCATTTCTGAAGGGTATTGATCGGAGAAAAGCACAGGCATGGCACATGTAGTTCCTTGTCAGAGCGCTAGTATCGACGCACTTCTGCGCGCGGTGCTGCCCTCAACAGCAGGCAGGAACACTATTTGTGGAAACCGTTTGCCTACCAATCCTACGACCGTGGGGAAATACGAGAGGGCGCTGCTCTGTTGGATGTCGGTGGCATTGGGGCTGCGAGTGCCGTCCTGGCAGGGTGGACTGTTGCTCTTGCTATCCCTGACTGCGAAGCGTTACGTCCTTTATTTTTAAGTCTTGCATTCACCCTTTTAAACTATGCTGCGCAAACCGATTATAGAATCATTTGCTCCATTATTATTTATTTTATTTTCGAATTGTTGTAATACAAAATTTAAAAGCACGATTTCTGGCATTCTTCTCGAGTGTCTTCTTCTCGCTATCGAATTTGCTCAATATTTGTTTCCTTATTTCTCTTCCCACACTCGAAAGTTTTCGATTGTATCACAAAAAAATTTGGAAAAAAATGTTTTCATTGACAAATTAATGTTCTAAAAATTTCAAGAACAGTGCATTTTACAGAGAAATTCTGTGTAATAATTATTACAATCATCACTTTCATATGATCCATTCGAAAACAACAATGCATTTTTAAACAGTACACAATACGCAAATGTGAATTAATAGACAGGAACTATTATTACTGCATTTTATTTCGTCAAATTCAAATACAGAGACATGACTAAGCCAGTTTTCATTTCAAGGTAGTATCCTACATCAGTTTCTTCCAATACACTATTAACTGCAATTCAACATATTGTCGTTGATGATAGACAACCTCCTGTGTGACGGAATTGGCGATTTTTACATATTGGTATCAAGGATTCAAAATTTGCCTGATCTTTAGCTTGATAAGAAAATGTACAAAGAAAACTAGAAAATGTGGTCTTAAAATAGAAAACAAAAACACTCTTTGACCTTTACAATTTATTGAAGATAGGATATCTCGTAAGTGGTAAGAGCCACATGGGAGGTTTTCAGAAAAAAAATATTAAATTCATAAATATTTAACACTATTATATAGAAAGTGTACAATGGCTAAAGTTAGCCTACTGTACATTATTAACATCAAAGTGTTTTTCCTTCGTCTCGTAAAATTTTTTTTTTCGCATAGGACTTTGTTTATTATCGACGACGAAATGAGCTTTGTTTTCCTCTTGCCATTTAATTGATGAAGTCGAAATCGTCCTTCCTAATATTGATTTGTAACATTATTATTTTGTTAGCCTTTTTCCATTTCTGAAATAAAGTTTTTTCTCCAACTGCCTTGAAGTTGTTCTACTTGGCACACTTTCGTGTCAATTTTTGAAGATTTATATGAATAAATTCGAGATATTCTTAATATTGAAATTTATAAAATTCCCTTGAAATAATAAAGAAAGACATTCCCCTGAAATCTATACAATTTTGGCTTGTATTTCTCCGAATAACTTTCGAAAACCAAATGAGTATATGTGTCTTTTCGAATTCCCCCCCCCTCGATTTAATCAAGAATTCCATTTATCAATGGTTCAGTGTATTTGATTTCCACTTTCTTTCATTTGTTTCTTTTTCACCCAAAGGTGTTATATGACTGTTTACTGAACCCCAGAGTTTTCAATTTTTACCAGCAAAGTCTCTTTTTACTTTTTCGTCCTAAATGTAAGACGAGAAGAAATTGTAATCTTACGCCGGAAAACGGCAAATTTTCGACAGAAAAACTCGTATTCTAGGGCTCTGGTAATGAAAAACTCGATAAATCCTGTTCTCATATAATAAATTACTTCCTCTAACATGTAATGTAACCAGAAATTCAGGCCCAGAATCCACGTTCTGTGATTCCTTGATACCGAAAAATCGTTTGGACGACAAAGCGTCTGTCCATGGTCAATGGTAGGGACTAAGCCGTTCAGCCGATTTACTCCAAAATCCATATTCTCAGATCGATCTGAACAAAGCTGTGGGAAATTCAACAGGACATTTTGATTTTTGAGGGTACTTTACATGAAACCTGCACGTTTTCAAAATTTCTCAAAAATTGCTCCCAATTTTTTTTATTAAACTTGTTCTCGGATATCGTACAGAATGCTTAATATGATGCAAGTCTCATGTTCGTTGAAATTCCTGAGTTTTCGAAAATTGCTAAAATGCAATTTTTTGACGTCTTTCTACAACTACAAAATTAGAGAAAGAGTTTTTTCCTGAATAAAATCTGTTCTTTAAAAACAGATCTAGAAAATAAGTCATGTACAATTTTTCGAAAATATGAGTAGTTTTTATAAAAGTTTGCGCGAATTATAGGCAATTTTTAATTTTTATAAACATATTTTTCTCAAAAAGCATTCCCTAATTCAAACAAACCAAATCTTTCCTTTAATTTTTTTACACGTGTGTATCAAGGGACGGTAGAAAATAAAGTGCTAGTGCTATTTTCGGCACACTCAGTATTTTGAAAAATTGAAAAAAGTATTCATTTGACACCTACAAGGCTAACGATAGAGATTTTTGCTTTAAACACAATCTGTTCTCAAATATCAACTTTTTAAAAATTGTCTTGTATAATTTTTTGAAACGATAGATTTTGCGTAATTTTTGTCTGAAATTTACGCCAATTCTTAAAAAAAAAAGTTTTCTCAATGAGTGGTTTTCACGTTATTTCTAGTAGACGTTAATGGCGTAGGTCTCATTTTCGTTGATCTCTCTGAATTTCGAAAATGCTTTTTGGAAATATTGGGTTTAGATAATTACATATTTAAGCGTCACACCCAGTTTGGAACTCACCGTGTTTCCATAGTGTAGAAGTAAGACCCATGGTGAGTTAACTCGGTAGACCTTAATTCGAGTCTGGAACTAATGTTTGCTGGTTGAAAACTCTTTTCCCGGTTAATGTGATGATATTGTATAATATAAGAGTAGTGGTGGTTGACCCCTATCTCTATTAGGTTTTTCGTAGTTTCCCTGGTTCATTGAGCGAATGCTGAGATGACCCCTTGTTGAGCCATTCCTCGTCAAATTGCACAAATTTAAGGAAAATTTGACCTTGACGTCCAGTTTTTCAAACTTTTTTCTTTAACGAGTATGTTAAAGAGCTAACGATTATGTTAATTTCGTACACATGTTTTTCATTTTTATCCACGCATTATTTTTCGAGACATTTTTTTTAAATTTTCGAAAGAACTTCACTTAAGTTTATCACTTGTAATTTGTGTTGTAATTTTGACAGAAATGTAATATTTTGCAGTACTAAATAACAATATATGCTCTTTCATTGATGCATTATTGAATTCATTACTTTTTTAAAATGCATTTTTGAATTATTTTATATTTATTTTTTAAATTTATTTCGTTACCTCTTACATTTTCTTGAAAAAGCTTGACTCGTCACGACAATGAATTTTGATAATCTGTTTTGCAGATACTTTTAAGATTTTTGACGGTAAGCAATCAATTTTTAACTTCTCAAAAATGCTGGCTGTAACCACGTAAATGTGCACTTCTTTTGCAATTATAGGTTTTCATATTAAGATAATAGAGATAACAATAGTATTGATATTACTATATAATGGAGATAACAATATTATTGCTATACGTGGTCACTAACTTCACAGAAAAACGCATGTGTTTCTCGGATACCTCTGTTTACTCAATGACTCAGAATATCTGAGAAAGATGTTTACTATCTCTCAGGCAGAGTCTAGCAGTGTCATTTTGTTTATAAACAAACGTAAGAATATAATTTCGTCAGCATCCTTCCATTTGCGTCCTTATGTGTGGTTCTGCAATTCATAACACGACATAAGTCTCACGGTTGCTTTATGTTTGAACGCCGCGTCATTGCGGCCCCGTAGTTCATGCAGCGTGTCAGGCGGGCCAAACTATTTCTTAATTTATCTTCTCTTTGTGTCACACTTTAAAATCTGGCAAATATATACAATATTAGTGTAATAATTTATGAGTATTTATTTAAATTAATGAATACTTAAATAATAATTTTAATACTGAATACTTAAATAATAATTAATGAATACTTAATAAATACATTTAAAGTGTCGGTCTAATGATGAAATTTGCATTTTAAAAATTAAAATACATTTTAAATGTTAAAATAATATGTTTACAAAAATTATATTTCCATAACATGAAAGTACATTTTTCTAGATTTAATTATATTTTTCTGAAGGAAATGGTATATGAGCAAAAATGGTTAAACATAGCGCGAGCAAGATTCTCCGGAAAAATAATTGGTAATATTTCTGCAAGACGTGGAATTAGAGAAAAAAGAAAAATATGTGTCATCTATTTTCAACCCTAGACCTCATAAAAAAGTTTCAAGTCGTTAAAAAATAGTAATATTTCGTGAGTGTACGATTTGACCTGGAATTATTCCGTTTTACTTCTGGACATGAATGTAACTTCACGATCTGTACTCGTCTTGTAGAGTTCAGTGGGGAATATAGTTATTCAAATAATCGTTCACTATGTTCTTGTGGGAGGGGGTCGATTCCTACACGAAGGGCACGATAAGGCATAATAGCCCAAATCTATGGTTGATTTGCTTTTGCAAATAGTTTTTATTACACCGGGGCGAATATTTTCTGATCTATTCTTGCCAAAAAAATTTAGTTCCGTATATACCAGTATTTAGAATTCAACTTGTAGATGGTTAGGGTAGGTATCCCAGAATTTGAGAGTACGTGCACAGAATACACTTCTCCTCAGAGTACGTCACACTCAGTTTTAACTGCTTGTAACATTAAATAAGGCCAAAAGACCAGAAAGTGTATGTGCTGCGACTTTGATCACACAATAAATAGTTGTAACAACTCAAATCACATACATTTTCTGTTCAATAAACCACTATTCAGTTACCCTCAGAAAAACCTACCACCAATTTGTAAAATTTCTAACGGAGAACACAGACGTGACGAAAGTTCTGTAGAATGTTTCTGTAATAAACTAGTAGTAGTACTACAGCACATACTTTCTCGCATTATTTCTAAATTTGTAATTTTCGAAATTTCAGAGATTTCAATGAATATGAGTCCCGCGCCATTCTTTTACGCGTCCCTTTTTTCTATCCATGGAAAAATTTTAAAGAAAAAATTGGAGCGATTTTTGAGACAATATTTTGTTATAAATTGCATTAATATCAAGCTCAAATTCCACGAAAACTACTTGTTTTTCAAAAAGAAAATTACATTACCATTTTTCAGCTTTGAAAATGTTTTTGAGGCTTCATGTAAAGTATCAAAATATCCGCTTGAAACTTCCAAAGAATCGAGCTCGTTTAAATCTATCCAAGAATATCAATTTCGATAAAAAATCGGCTGAACGGTTTAGGCGCTAGCATTGACCATAGGCGGACGGACAGACAGATGTATTCTCGTCAATCGACATTTCGGTATCAAGGACCCACAAAACATGGATTCTGACTACACTACGTGTTAGAAGAAATAATTTTCAATATTTAAGAACAGGATTTATCGATTTTTTTGTTACCAGAGGCTGACAATAAGTGTTTTTTCTGTGGAAAATTCCCCGTTTTCTGGAGCACATACAATTATTACATTCGTAACGGCGAGAAAGTAAAAATCACTCTCCTTCACACACCCACTCTCACTCTAAACCCACAATATATCCACTGAATAAATAAAAACTTAATTCAAAACCAAACTCCTCAGTGGTAAAATAGCCCCCTAGAAATAAAAAAGACTATACCCCTCTTAAACCATATAATTATTAATACATAATAATACACTTCCACTGTTAGACGTTTCAACCAAAAACTACCAAGAAACATACAATAATTAACACAAGAAACAAAAGAAGAAGAGTGCTTAAAAATCCCTTTGGAACATACAGAGGCGGACGAAAGTATTCAGACGTAGAGTGCAGACGTATTGAATTGTCAATTTGATTGATCCATAGGTGACAATTGGATGTGCGAAGGACGATACTGCGAGCCCCGTGTAGAAAGACGATGGCTCTGCCAATGCCACCGTACAGTGTATGTAATAGCGAATATTTCCCATTGGCGTGTTCAACAAGCGTGACAAAAGTATTGAGACACCGCTCAAGAAGCTCGGTCATAGAGCGCGGATCGGCGACAGAAAACGTATCAGTGGATGTGAGGCGATTGTTCCATACACAAGACGTACAGAAGATTCGCCAAGTTAGTCTGCAAGATCCACATGTCCAGGAAAGGTAGGGAAACGACAGCGGAAGAGAGGCAGCGGAAGGTATTGTTAGTTTGCACAGCCAGGGAAAATAATTTGCTGAAATATGCGGTGTGGTAAGTCGAAGCCAGAAAAACATATTTTGAGAAATTTTGAGTAATCGTGCCCGAGAAACGGCGAATTTTCGCCAGAAAAACTCTTATAGCTGGGGTCTGGTTGTTTTTTGTTGCTCGCAACATAAGACACGTTTTGTCAGCATTTGTTATATATGTATGTTCGGTTTGACAGGTTTTTCAAACGTAAAAAGAATGAAATAAATATTTGGAGTTTTCATCACAGTAAAGGTTTATTTCTATTATTTTCTCCCGTGTCTGAATATTTTTGTCCCCCCCCCCGTAGGTATCCAAATCAATCTTCCACACACCCCAGGACTCGAACTATTGCCACTAAATTCCCTTTAAATAATAAATTATTTTAATAACTGATTACTAGCCTTCGAAAATAAAGTTCATCTCACTAACATTGCTTTATTGCTTATCATAGGAAAATCTGAACATGAAACTCAAATAGTAGTTCATAAGTTAAGTCAGATTGCAAATGAATATGGAATGAAAATCTCACCAAATAAAACAAAAGTGATGGCATTTAAGGGACTTGAATCTTTAAGAGCAAAAATAGTTATAGATGGCCAAATAATTGAACAAATTAGTGAATTTAAATATCTCGGATATCATTTTTAATTACATTAAATCAAGAGATGTGGAAATAAAATTGAACAATTTCACATACTTCTGTGGAACATTACAACGAACTCTAAAGCTAATGTGCAAAAGGAAAACTCTGCTTAGATATTACAAAGTTATTGCCTTGCCATTACTGCTTTATGGAAGCGAGACCTGGACATTAACATCAGATCAGCTGCGAAGAATTGAATCTGCAGAAATGAGATTTCTTCGTTTTTTGTGGCAGGATATTCACTTATTAGACCACGAAAGAAATGTAGATATCCGAGAAGAATTAAACATTGAGCCAGCTGTAGAAATTATAAAGAAATATCGGAAAAAATGGAAAGATCATGTCCTGAGAATGCCACAACAAAGGCTAAGTAAAATAATTCTTCAATATGCACCAAAGGAAAAAGAAGTGTAGGAAGACCCTTAAAGAGATGGCATGAGCAATGAGACGGAACAGATCAAACGGTCTAATCCTTGTTGTCGAAGATGATGATGACTAACATTGCTTCACTATTCCAAATGAAATTCCCCATTCTTTTGATTGGAGATCTTAACGCCAAAACACCAATTGGGATGCAGAACAAAAGGTACTGACCAAGAAGGCAAAAAACGTGAAGGGAACGTAACCGAACAACTTACAATAATTTTAATTCAGACTAATTCAGCACAAAGAAATCGATAATCCCCTCACTGACACTCGCAAAAGGAAAGAAATTCTCTCCTAATGAGAAGGCTGAAGGATTACCTGACTACTTCTGCTAAATCGTTCATTCTCAAAACCACCCCAAATCACCCCTGGCATTCAAATATTCTCCAAATAACAGCAGATCCCAACTGTAAAGGCAGGTATACACAGTACAGTTTTCGTGCAAATTCTTATATAGTTTCTGTACAGAAACTTCAGGATCACGAACTCCAAGTATAAAATCCAAAAGTCATGGTCTGTACGTTTTCTGTATGAATCGCCGCAGTACGCCGGTAGAGGGCTACCAGGAAACAACTGATTTGCTCCGCCAGAGTACTTTCATTGTCGGTACTTCTGTGTGTGCGTTCTGACTGAACTTCATTGGTATTAATTAAACACGAGGAGAATAAAGAAGAAAATAGGAAGGCCGTCATCGTTGCGGCTACGACGTTTATTATTAAGACACGGAGAAAGTGCTCCGAATGATGAAGCCTTGGCTGCAGAAGCGAGGGGAAGGCCAAGGTATTCTAAATATGGTCCACAAAGCGTTGCGCGTTTATTTCAAAAGGTTTGATTTTGAGAATTTTGAAGATAACTTCAATCTTGTTAGGGACGACATTCAAAAACAAAAAACGTTCATGCGCTCCGCGATATCTCCAAGGAACATCTATCTATCTATCTATCTATATCTATATATCTGTATATACGGTATATATATAAGAGAGAGAGAGAGAGAGAGAGAGAGAGAGAGAGAGACGAGAGAGAGAGAGAGAGAATAAGTTCAAAGGTGTCCCTACACTACAGATCGCACAATTTTAAATTATTGATAATTTCGTCTTTATTTTGAGATTATCTGTCACTTTAAGATACTTGGCGAAAGGGGAAAGCCTCAAATCTGTCTCGTTTTCCACGAGAATGTATGCGATTACAATTCTCAAAATTGTACCCGAGGTAGTGAAGGCAATATACAGTAAATTGTTGCCTCTAAATGTCAAGGTTGATGAAAATTGTAATTCTTAATTTACCAATTCATTATTTACATTAATATAAACTATATACTAAGGGCCGAATTCATAGTCTACACTTAAGGAATAAGAGAACTCTTAAGTGGGAAGTGCTTTCTCAAAGTAAGAGTTCACTCACAGGCGCTCGTATTTCATAGACGTTCCTTACGACCGAGGAGTAAGTGTTCCCTTAAGCGAATGGGAAATGCGGCAAAATGACATAGCCGGCAATCGTTTCGAAGTTCTTGGCAACTGAGTTTACACACACACACTTGTTTTTTAACAAAGAGCGTTCAATTTATTAGGGGAGCGAACACCCAACGTCGAGTTGACGACGCGCGCTGCGACCACGTGTCTCTGTCATTTGTTGTGTTTATGAGTTAGAGTGAGGTTATGTCGGAAGCGAAGTCAAATGTGGTTCTGCGTAGGAAATAGAAGTGTATACTTTCTTCGAGGTAAGTGAATTGTATGATCAACACAATGCTGTAAAGTATCGTCACTAATACTATTTTAAAGTAATATTTTGTAGTGGATATTATTCACGAGTTCTTTTTGTGAAAATCTTCTCGTTTCATGCAGGTATTTCCTGTCTGTGTGTATATTGAGTACATTTTATTTTTCTTCCTCGCCTTGCCCCATACTATGGTTTCCAGTAAATTTATTGCGCAAGCCATTCATGATTACACTAGTCAACAAAGGTTTCGGTACAGACAAACAGCATGGTGAAGCACTTAATGCATAAGTAGGTAACTTAAAATGTGAAATCAAAATGTATCCATCACGTCAGGATTACAAGTTATGGACCAAAAATGTTTTAACAGTGTAAATGAATACTCATTTAAGGCATATTTCACTGTGTTTAACGTAATATTTGGAACTCATTACCCTTGATATAAACTCATTCTTTTGGAATGTATAAATTATTTCTATGTTAGACTTAATTATTTTTTCTTCCGCGTTATTTTTTATCGTGAATTTTTTTATTTCTTTCTTGCGGGGACGGTGACAAGTGACAAGTGTTTTGTTAATTTCTACCCAAATAAAAGTCTTCCAAATTCAAGACTTAAACAACCATGAAGAAATACACACGTGGATGTATTAATCATCCTGATACATTTTGGTATATATGTGGTGAATTCACAACAATAAACAACGACGACGGATTTCTAAATTTCTCAAATAGCGTATGAGCTGTATTTCAAATGTCAATTGGAGATAAGGATAAGAAGAGGGAGCCGAACGTAACGTGCACAAGTTGTAATTCTAAACTGATCCAATGGTTGAAAGATAAGAAAGATCACTTACCTTTTGCAATGCCCATGATTTGGGGTGAGCCTAAGAATCACACAGATGATTGCTACTTCTGTATGACGACTGTTGCAGTCTTTTCGTCCAAGAATAAAAAACATATAATATACCCCAATGTACCTGCAGCAGTACGACACATGTACAAGACAGTGCCCACCGATCCATCCACGTGGGAAGAAATACCTGAAGATAACTTGATGTCTTGATGTCTGAAGGTGCTTCAATGTCAGTCAAGTGAGGAAGAACAGTATCCAGATGAACGCCCACATTTAATGAAACAGGTGGAATTAAATTACTTGGTACGCGATTTATTCTTATCCAAAGAACATTCAGAAATTTAAGCGTCACGTCTTAAGGAATGGGACGTTCTTCATGAGAGAACAAAGATTACCTATTTCCGAGGACGCAATAATGAGTTGAAGACTTACTACAGTTCGGTGGGGAACATTTGTGCTTCAGTAGATGTATCTGGTTTATTGAAGGCACTAAATATACCATATCATGACAAGGACTGGCGCCTGTTTATCGATACCCCAAAAAGACACCTTAAAGCTGTGCTTTTATATAACGGTAACAAGTTGCCATCTGTACATGTAAGTTATTCTGTGACCATGAAAGAAACTTACGAAAATTTGTCAGAGGTACTCCAAGCAAATAAGTATAACGAACACAACTGGAAAATATGTGGCGACTTGAAAGTCATTGGTTTGTTGTTTGGTTTTCAGAGTGGCTTCACAAAATATACTTGTTTCCTTTGTCTTTGGGACAGTCGAGCAACAGACAGGCATTAAATAGTTAAACACTAGCCCCAACGAGAAGAATTGCTCCTACGCGAGACAGTGTAAAACACATTCCACTGGTGGACCCTCAAAATGTTTTTCTTCCTCCGTTAAGCTAAGTACTATGAAAAACTTTGTTAAGGGTTAAAGGACAAAAGTGGTGATGGCTTCAAGTATTTACATTCAGTGTTTCCAAAAATTAGTGATGCGAAAGTGATACGTTTAGTGCTTGAAGGAAGGCATTTTCATAGGCCACATCAGAAAGTTAATTAATGATAGAGACTGCGAAGCAAAGTTACGTCTATTAGAACTTGCGGCCTGGCGTTCCTTCAAGGATGTTGTCCATGGTTTCCTCGGTAATACAAGAGCAGAGTACAGTGACTTATTGATAGGAAATCTTTTGGGGAAACTACAAAAACCTTGGATGTAGAATGTCCCTAAAATGCACTTCCTCCATAGCCATTTGGAATTTTCTCCTCCTAACCCAACCTCCTCCTGTAAAGGCAGATGGAACCCCTCAATGTTAAGTGACTATTGTTGGCTTTTGAAGCGGGAATCTTGTGCATTCCATAAAAAGAAATT
>JAHLJT010008446.1:105314099-105404675 GCA_031308135.1 Acheta domesticus
AAACAAAGCGTTTCAGACTCACCCAACACGGTTTTAGAAAATCAAAATCTACGGGGGAAACTGCCATTTTTCTTTGCTCAAAGATGTTGCCTTCATCAATAGGACCAAATGAATTACCCTTTGAATATTCTTAGATCTCTCGAAGCTTGACGTATTTATCTAACACCTTGCTCCAAAAATTACCTTCGTAGGCATTCGTGGTATTGCCCTAGATTGGATAACTTCGTACCTTAAACATCGGAATCAAAGAGTAGAAATACCATACTGGCAAGAAAGGACATTACATACTTTTATTTCCAATTCTTTGCCAATTGTGCATGGGGTCCCGCAAGGTTCCGATCTTAGGGCCTATTCTCTTTCTGTTATTATGTAAACGATATGCCCTCGTCTATTAAAAATGGAAGAACGGTTCTGTTTGCTGTATAACACGAATGTTCTTTGCAAAAAAGAAGCAGTAAATAAAAATTTCAAAAGTTTCAAATTGGTTTAATAATAACAAATTAGATTGTTAACAAAAGACAAACTGTTTCAAATGCATTTTTGCATCTCAAATCGTAAATCGTATGTGTCATTGAAAATGAACAGTATGCAATTAGCTGATATTGAGGCAAAAAATTTTTTAGGTCTTTCAATTCAATCAAACCTCAAATGGAATGTACATATAACAGAATTAAACACAAAATTAAATCCATTATGTTACGCATTCAGAATTCTTTCAAATTCTGTCAGCCTTCATGCAGCTTGTTGCGTTTATTTTGCAAATGTGCATTCCCGCCTGAGATATGGCATAATATTCTGGGGAAGCTCATCCTGTAGTATTCAGACGTTCAGATTGCAAAAGAAAATTATTCGAATAATGAAAAAATGCCTTCCACGTGATTGCTGCAATTCTCTTTTCATTGAGCTGGGAATCTTACCATTGTCTTGTCTATTTATTTACGAATCTGTAATATTGTCAAAAATGACCTACTTAACGGAGGGAACATATTTTCATGCAATATTGATATTTATAGTTACAACACACGCCGTAGAAATCACGTGCATCAAGTGTCAGTATTAAACAGCTCAGTACAAGAAATGAACATACAATACATGTACGTTACTTTACAACGCATTGCCAGATGACATAAAACAATTAAAGTCGGTACACAATTTTAGGTTAAAAGTAAAATCTTTTCTGCTGCAGAACTGTTTCTATATAATTAGAGACTATCCTGATCGTGAAAAAGAAAAATAGTATTTATTGTAACAAAACAAAGATATATAATGAATTAGTTTACGTTTGCATTGTATAGATTTAAAAAAAATATTTAATACGCCTGTAACAAGTAATGTACTTCAGCTTCCGGGTCAATGACCCCCATTTCGATCAGGTTTTTGTCCAGTTTCCCTGATCCATTGAGCAAATGCTGAGATGGCCCCTTGTTTTGCTTCTGGACATAAATGTAGCTTCACTGTGCGCACGTTTTGTTGAGCACTCCGTTTGCTTGTAGTTCATTTACCGTTGAAATTGATTTTCTATAACACGGGAACAAACATTTTTCAAATATTTTTATTTTTCTAAATTAATTATTTTCTAAATTCATTTTTTCGTTTTTTTTAAATTCTGGCCCTCAAGAAAATGTGCGCAGATAAATTTCTTTCCCCACACGTCATATACATTTTTTACTGTTTTTTGACAAATAAATAAAAACAATAAAAGCAAATAAAACTATTGTCTCATTTAGCAAATGTTTTCTTTTTTTTTTCTAACAAACGTGATTGACTTATGTTGTTTCTGAAATAAACCTTACTGGGACGAAAAAAGTATTGTCATTCATTAAATGCTTTTTTATGTGAAATATATTTGAATGAAATGCATTTGAATGAAGACCTTAATTACAAGAAATTATTATATTTAATTAATTCCGTAATTAGTGATTCACGCACTGCCTGGTTTTGTAATTCTGCAGAGAACGCACCCACGTCTTCCTCGTAGGGGATATACTAGTACTCCATTATCTTTTTGATGTCGTCAATCGATTTTTACATTCTCGCACTTACTTCGTAAGAAGAGAAGGTTATGTAATTTGTGCTCCGGAAAACGGCGAATTTTCGGCAGAAAAATTGTTATTGACGGGCCCTGCTAACGCAAAAGCGGATGAATCCTCTTCCTATAAATATTAAATTACTTCCTCTAACGTGGGGTGTAGTCAGAATCCATGTTTTGAAAGGCCTTGTTACCGATTGAAGGCAAAACGTCTGTCTGTCCGTCTGTAGTCAATGCTAGAGCCTAAACCGTTCAGCCAATTTTCTGCAAAATTGATATTCCTCGTTTGATCTGAACGAATTCGAAGTTTTGCGAACTTCAACCGGATATTTTGATTTTTGAGGATACTTTACATGGAGGGTAGGGTAGGGTTTCACATGAAAACGTAGGAACACTGACTGACATGTCCCTCCGTACCGTGTGATCTTTATTTTGACTTCCACAGCAATATGAACGCATTTGGAAGTTTTCGGAGTTAGAGATTGAGGTACTTAGATATTCCATAGTAAATTTCGCCATATCACTATGCTCTTTAGGCCCCATTACTTCATGATAATGTGGCGGAGTCATCCTTCAGTTAATGGACACAAGTATCTACTGTGCGCACAGGTTTTGGACTGGTATTGTAGAAAGCTTCAAATTTTGCGTCAATGCACACTGCAATTACACCGTCCTGTAAACTTAAAATCGAACTCCAAAGAGAAGTTTCTTCTCGCTCTTTAATGCAGAAAGAACATAAGTCACTGACTTATGTTGTATCTGCATTAATTCCCATTTACGTAATTTTCAAAAACTACCTCTAGAATTGGTTGACATTCGTTATACGTGTCTGAAAACGATCCATATACATACAGAATACGATTGCACTAAATAGTCAAAATGGCAAAAAACCTGACTTGTGTTTTTTCTGAAAGAAACCATTCAAATTGCTTGTAGTGCCCACGGACGGAAAGTGAGTGACTTCAAATTTCCAAAAAATTGAAGAAATGTGGAACTATCCTTTGTACAATTAATTTGAAAAATTGTAATGTTGGGGTGAGAACCATCATTATCATAATGCATTTCTGATAAATTAAAATCTAATTATATAATAATATATGAATTTGTTTTTATAGTACCTGATGATGGGAACAAGACAGGTTCTGGAAACGTTAGAATAAAAAAAAAATATTTTATGAGATTTTCTGAATGTCTTACAAAAATTATCTGTCTTATAAGGTTTATAGAGGATCATATATGCATGATTATATTATTGATAATAAGACCGTCATAGCTTGAGAAACCATTCTTTGTGTCTGGGTACATAGGACGGACATTTTTTTTCGAGCTCAAGCATCTGCAGGAATCTATTATTTTAACTATAAAGGAAGCTCTTGTATTGTTTTATTGACTGTAGTGGATGCAGAGAGTAGGTTTATTTATGTTGATGTTGTGGTAAATGGACGTGTAGGTGATGGAGGTGAATTTAAACAGTCTTCATTCTATACAAACATGTCGAAATTAAATTTTCCACCTCCCAAAGATCTTGGTGGGCCAAATGTTGTGCCTTATCAGTTTGTGGGTGATGGAATATTCTCACTCTCTGAAAGACTTGAAACCATACCCCATGAGGTATGTCAATAATGAAATGTGGAACTTCAACTACCGACTAAGCAGAGCGAGATGTGGTGAGATCTTGGCAAACAGATTTCGTGTCCTCTTGCCACCTGTGAATTTTGCTACTGAGAAAGGAGAGGAAATTGTGCTCACAAACTTATCCCACTACATGGATTCTTCAGGTAAGAAAAAATATTGTATCATCTGCACAACTGATTGACGGGCGAATAAATGTTTATTATTGAAACCACCTGTTTGCAAATTTATGTGCTGCTTGAATACTTTTTTAATTTTACTAATTTTTGTAGATGACTCGTCAGTAGAATTGTCCCGTGTCTTGCCAGATGCTGCCCAAAAAAGTTCTGTAGATCCTCAAGATATGAGAAAGGTATCAACAACTTACTTTAACAATGAACATTTTGGAAATAATGTTCAATAAGCTTTCATAATTTCAATAAAAGTTTTTAAAGTACGTTTGTGGTCAACGCAAGCGCCTAAACCGTTCAGCCGAGTTTCTTGAAAATTGATATTCCCCAATCGATCTGAACGAATTCGAGGCTTTGAGAGTTTCAAACAGATATTTAGATTTTTGAGGCTACTTTAAATGAAGCCCTAAAAAAATTTCAAATTTTTTCAAAGATCACACCAAATTTTTGATTAAATTTTGTCCATGGGTAGCGTAAATAACGCATACGAGAATGGTGAAGGTCTCATGTTTGCTGAAATTTCATATTTTCTTAAAATTACAAACATGTAATTTTTGGGCGTCTTCTTAACACTCTAATATTGAAGATAGTGATTTTTCATTAATGAAATATGTTTCTTAAAGACATCTCTAATTTAAGATATTCTGAAGAATATTTCGCCAAAATATAAAAAAAGCTGATCTGATTTTAAAATGATTTTAACAAGGAATTCCAAACATATCACACAATTGTAATTTTTCAAAAATATTCTAATATAACGATAAAATGCAAAACTTTTCATTTATCTACTCAATAAATCCACTTTATTTTAATCAGAATGTAGAGGTAAAAATATTAAACCACTAGCGAGTTTCTTACGAGTTTCTTAAATCACTACTGATAACATACCACAAAAACTCTCAAGTATAAAGGAAAATACCTGTTTTAATATAAAGACATTCATGGGGAAGTGATAGCATATGATGATCAAAATTCACGTCTCGAGCAAAGATGTACTGGCGCTATACTCGAGCAAAGATGTACTAAGAAAAGCGGCATTTCTCTCCGAAGCGCTACACGCTCGCCACTCATGCATTCGCCCTCGAACATCAACGCAGATTCGTTTGCGCTGTACATACACGCTGTGTTAAATATATCAGCTATATCAACACATTTACATGACGAACTCCGCTATCTCCTAAGACATTTTCAATACTTTGGCGCAAGTGACTCCACATTTTTACTTTCTCGTATACGTACGTATATACGGAGTAATATACATTGTATAGAGAAAGTTATGTAATGCTGCGGAAAATCGATTTCGAGATTTCAACGGAAATACACGTTTTGCGATCCCCTGATACCGAAAATGTGTGTTGTGTGTTTTTTTAAAAACGTCCGTCTGTTCATCCGTCCGTCTGTCAGTCTGTGAACAACACTAGTGCCTAAACCATAAGTACGATTTCTTCCAAAATGAATATTTCCCGGTAGATCTGGTTCCACTCGAGGCGCCGGGATTTTGGAAAACTTTCTTCAAAATTTGGGGATATTTTACATGAAGCCTCCCGGACATTTTCAAAATTTTTTCAAAAACGGCTTCAACAGTTTTCTTTAAATTTTTTGTAAGAATACAATAAAATACGCTTATTAAGTTGGCATAGGTCCGATTTTAACGGTTAACTGAATTTTCGAAAATTCAATAAGTTTGAACTTTTTCGGCGTCTTCCTACAACTACAAAATTGAAGATAGAGATTTTTTCTTCAAAATGAAATTTGTTCTCCAAAGTAAGTTCTTTCATCAAGATCATGTAAATTTTTTGAAAATTTTAGTTGTTTTCCTGGCAATATTGCGCGAAATATTTGCAATTTTAAAAAAAATTACAAAAACAAACTTTTCTCAAAAAGGCTCCAACTTTTTTCCTTAAACGTTTGGTGCGGATAGTGCTAAATGTACTCTATGAGATGACGTAAACGCCATATTGCACTATTATTTTGTTTTTGAAAAAAAATACAAAAATGAAATGTTTATTTATATATTTATTTGTCAAAAAACAGTAAAAACTGTATATGACGTGTGGGGAAAGAAATTTACCTGCGCACATTTTCTTGAGGGCCAGAAATTTTATTAAAAAAAATGAATTTAGAAAATAATTATTTAGAAAAATAAAAATATTTGAAAAATGTTTTTCCCGAGTTATAGAAAATCAATTTCAACTGTAAATGAACTACAAGCAAAAGGAGTGCTCAACAAAACGTGCGCACAGTGAAGCTACATTTACGTCCAGAAGCAAAACAAGGGGCCATCTCAGCATTTGCTCAATGGATCAGGGAAACTGGACAAAAACCTGATCGAAATGGGGGTCATTGACCCGGAAGCTGAAGTACATTACTTGTTACAGGCGTATTAAATATTTTTTTAAAATGTATACAATGCAAACATAAACTAATTCATTATATATCTTTGTTTTGTTACATTAAACATTATTTTTCTTTTTCACGATCAGTATAGTCTCTAATTGTATAGAAACAGTTTTGCAGCAGAAAAGATTTTACTTTTAACTTAAATTTGTGTACCGACTTTAATTGTTTTATGTTATCTGGCAATGCGTTGTAAAGTAACGTACATGTGTTGTATGTTGATTTCTTGTACTGAGCTGTTGATACTGACACTTGATGCACGTGATTTCTACGGCGTGTGTTGTAACTATAAATATCAATATTGCATGAAAATATGTTCCCTCCGTTAAGTAGGTCATTTTTGACAAATATTACAGATTCGTAAATAAATAGACAAGGCAAAGGTAAGATTCCCAGCTCAATGAAAAGAGAATTGCAGCAATCACGTGGAAGGCTTTTTTCATTATTCGAATAATTTTCTTTTGCAATCTGAAGGACTGAATACTACAGGATGAGCTTCCCCAGAATATTATGCCATATCTCAGGCGGGAATGCACATTTGCAAAATAAACGCAACGAGCTGCATGAAGGCTGACAGAATTTGAAAGAATTCTGAATGCATAGCATAATGAACTTAATTTAGTGTTTAATTCTGATATATGTACATTCCATTTGAGGTTTGATTGAATTGAAAGACCGAAAAATTTTGTTGCCTCAACATCAGCTAATTTCATATTGTTCATTTTCAATGGAACATGCGATTTCCGATTTGAGATGCAAAAATGCATTGAAACAGTTTTTCTTTCGTTAACAATTAATTTGTTATTATTAAACCAATTTTAAACTTCTGAAATTGTACTATTTACTGCTTCTTTTTTGCATAGAAAATTCGTGTCATCAGCAAACAGAACCGTTCTTCCATTTTTAATAGACGAGGGCATATCATTTACATATAACAGAAAGAGAATAGGCCCTAAGATCGAACCTTGCTGGACCCCATGCTCAATTGGCAAAGAATTGGAAATATAAGTATGTAATGTCCTTTCCTGCCAGTATGGTATTTCTATCTTTGAGTCCGATGTTTAAGGTAAGAAGTTATCCAATCTAGGGCAATACCACGAATTCCATACGAAGGTAATTTTGAGAGCAAGATCTTATGGTCAATAACGTCAAAAGCTTTCGAGAGATCTAAGAATATTCAAAGGGTACTTCATTTTGGTCTATTGATGAAGCAACATCTTTGAGAAAAGAAAAAATGGCAGCTTCCGTAGATTTTGATTTTCTAAAACCGTGTTGTGAGTCTGAAAACGCTCTGTTTTTCCTGAGAAAAGTTTCCATTCGTAAGCAGAAAAGCCTTTCTAATATTTTTGAGAAAACTGACAAAAGAGAAATTGGCCGGTAATTTTGAATATCATTTTTGTTCCCTTTTTTAAAAAGTGGCTTAATTTTTGCTGTTTTGAAAATATCTGGAAATATTCCTGTACATAAAGAAGCATTGAAAATGTGAGTTAACGGATGTATAAAGGCAGGTGCACAAGTTTTTAATAAACAATCCGGAAATTCATCTAAACCAGATGAATATTTATTTTTTAGTTTACTGACTATTCTGAGGATTTCGTTGGGAGAAGTTTCGGAAATAAACATCGTATCTGAAATTTTTTGGGAAGTGTAAGATATTGAATTTTGTGGTTTTACTCCCTTTGTGAGATCAGACACAATTATAGAAAAGTGTTTTTTGAAGAGATTGGCAAGTTTTTCCGGATTACTCGTTCTCTTTCATTATCCTTTAAAATAACATTCTCTACAAGGTATCGAGATGATGTGGTTGTATTTTTACGATATCCCACATTGCTTTAGTTTTGTTACTAGCGCTCAAAATGTCCTGACTATTTTTCATTATTATTATTATTATTATTATTATTATTTATAATTATTTTTTATTTTAACATTATTATTATTATAATGTTTTTGACTTGTCTCTTACGTCGTTAATATTTACATTAGCGGCGATTATTCACATTATATTTAAGAGTACATGTGCTTTAAATAATGTCAAGTTAAGTTTCTCGAGAACTAAACCGTTTTCTGAGAAAACTAGCTCAAAATACCGAATTTTCAGAATCGCTCAAACGCTATTTTCTCATAAATGGCTCCAAATGTTTTCTTCAAACTTTTCGAACGGCTAATTGCACTCTTTAATACGACGTAAAGTTCATTTTGAGGTATTTTTGTCTTTTTGCGAAAATTACACAAATGTAATTTTTTGGCAGGTTTCTCAAACCTTTAATATGCACAATACCAGCAATTTGTAAACAATATTGTATTTGTAGGTTAAAGTGCTTCAAATGATTTCAAATGAAATGTTTCGAAAACAAAAATTTTGTGCGGAAAAAGAGCTTCAAATTGCGCATTTTTAGTAGCGCATAAATGCCATTTTCTTAAAAATTGCTCCAAATTTTTCAAAGATAATTGCCATTTAGGACCAAATTTTACTGTTCTTTAATATTCCTAAATTAATATTTCAGTTTTACAATTAGGAAAACAAAAAATTTTGAAAATGTTTAAAAATTGCACATGGGGGGCGACAGATGGCAGCTAGCACGAGTAAGTGGCAATACCGAATAGCTAGCCCAGACCAAAGGAAATAGAAAACTAATACGAGAAAATCAGTGCCATTCTGTCATTCTGTAGCACCACTAGTTTTCTTTAAAATTTTGCCGGAATAGAGCAAATTCGCTTTCAAAATAAAACCTTATGTAAATTTGATTTCATCAAATCCTCAAATTGCAGAAGTTCAATGTATTACAAATATCTCAGATCAGGATGTAAAATCGCCTACTTTATTTAAGATGTGCAGGTTGGTTTTAATTAAACTGTCCCAACAGAACATGTTATAAGAAGGAAACGAATTATAGTACGAGTACCAAACTTACTCTTATTATTGTCCAGAGTATGAGGTGCATGATTTTTATGCCCTTTTCAGCGCCACCGGCCAGTTGCAAACGTGGCCACCAGATGCCATAATCAGGCATAGTGCTGAATAGTCGCACACACCGGACCAGTCACCGTGCACTTGTTGACGGATCAACATGGGTTTCGACAAACGGAGAAGGGCATTATTGGTGAAACTCTTTTTTTAAAACAACAGTAACGCTGCGATTGAAGTTCGAGAATATCGCCGGCTGAAAGGATTACGGAAGGGTCGTCTTTCTATACCTGCTTCGCGGAACATGAAGTTCGAATCAACTGGGGAACTAGGTGTCGTTCCGAGAAGAGTCCAACGACCAGTGGAACCACAGGTGATTGATGAAATTGCTGTTGCTCTGCCCGACAACACTGCGCGCAATTCCTGAGCGTGAAGCTGTGTCCCGACCATAGAGGTACTACTGTTCTACACTAGAGTGTGCAACAGCGCTAGTGCGCGGCTGTAAATTGACGAGGAGGAAGTCGGCTATTAGTATGGCATCACGTGGAGTGAGCGTCTGAGATGTGATGAATATTGTGGGGATCTTTGTTCCTGCTTTCATTGTGTGTTCACTATATCTAAAATGGTGATGTTTTGTGCTGCATTCGCGTCTACGAACAAATATTCAAAAGGCAGTGATATATCATTTCACAAGTAAATCTTGTAATCTTGATATACTAACCTTCATATAATGATCCATACACTTATATCACATCAATTAACATTACTTCAATAAAATTGTTATTAATGTATTTTCTTTTTTTATTTCCCCATCTACTACTAAATTTGGTAGAGTGAATTTTAATACTAAATTGGAAAGGTAAGGAAGTAATTTTCCACATACGACATGTGTTTGGAAAAGTACAAAAAATAATTTTCATTTAAGCTATGCAAAACTAATATGTAGGAAATGCTGCTTGATTAGAAACTTTGAAATATAGAACTGTCTCTTACAGAAAAAAACTAACTTGAAGATCAATTAGCTCAGTGTCTTGTTTGGTAATAATTAAAGTATTATGACTTCAACCTGGAGTACATGTAACCCTATATCCTTAGAGTAAATGCTAAAAAATTTAATAATAGACAATGTAAGGAATACATACACAAGCATATTTTAGGAAATTTTCTTGGTCCCATCTATTTCCTTACCCTCACGGGCAATGACAATCATATTCTGATAGGCGTTTTCAGTAAGTGAAAAATTACTATTTGGTATTGTGATGTGAATATGAATATGAATTCTAATGTATATGAATTGTCATATGTATATGTATGTATTTATATGTATATGAATTCTCATGTGTTTCACTGTGTGCTGTAAATCCATTAACAGCTTTCAATGTAATTGTGTTGAAATAACCAGTCTGTTGTTTAGTTGTCTTACATCATTTGCATATTTGGCTTATATATAAAATCTGCGAGAGGATATTATCAATTTAACTGTCGTTTATAAGAGGGGTGAAATTTTGAAGCATGGGTTCCAAAGGGATTGATGTTGCAAAAAAACATTGGACGTAGTAATCTAAATGTCAGGCTGAGGATTCTACAGCTAAGGCATGATGCCTGAAATTAAAAATTGATCAAAAAGTAATAGTTTGCGTTCACGACAAACACGAACATGTACCTAAATAAAAATATTAAAATTGTTTTTAAAATTTCTCATGATACGACTTGGCATCCAGCTAACATTCTTTCAGGTAAAATTTTTGCTGACATTTTCTTCTCCCGAAATTTCAAGTATGAAGAGCATGTGATAAAGATATTTATATTTTCTATGCACATGTGCGTATAGTCATTTCATATATTGGGTAAACTGACGTGTTTCAAGTAGCATGCGTTTTATTTAGAAAGTATATTCGTATTTGAAAGTATCGTATTTGAAATTCCCGCGCAATGTTGCCATACTAAGGGCGTCTGGCCGCTGCTTCAATTTCCAACCGACTTTCCTTCAGATGGCATACCGGGTGGTAGGGCCTTGGTCCCGACAGTTGACCATCCCGTGAGCCACTGTACGGAAGATGCTGCGAACCATTCTCAAATGGTATCCGTACAAGATCTATATGGTACAGGTGCTTGCACCACCGAACGCAAACGTGTTAACATTTCTCTCTACTTTCTCGCAAGGATTGAAGTCGACGAGGCCCGGCGTTGGACCAACCTATGGAGTGCTACTCCGGCATTTGTATGGAAATTATAAGTGAAAGCATCAAATCTCCAATCAGAGCGGCAGATGTACGAACTTGATTAACTTGATTCAATATCCCCGTTGTTAACACATTCATCAATTTTCCGACCCTCAGCCGGGAACAAACCTATGATCTTTCAGTCCCCGCCACTCTTCTCTCGACCGTCGAGTTGCCCAAAAACGTATTAGCCAGCGATTACGATCTTAAATGTAATACTATAATCTATACATTCACACACATGTATAGTATTAAATATGAGAATTTATAATGGATACTCACATGTGTGCAGATCCCGCGGACTCAACAGGACCTGCCTCTGAGAATGACCCGACCGAAGAGAACCGGATAACGACGCACGGGAACAGCCCGGAGCGTGACGGTTAATGTGGCGACGCTTTTGATACCTCAGCCGGGCGCGCAAGTGTTATTATGAATTGGGTAAACGTCTTGCGCGCGAGGCGTCGCCGCCCAGCGCCCTCCGCCCCCTAACGAACGCCCCACTTCGGCCCCTCCGGCGCGGCCGGCCGTAATTCGAGGTTGTTTTATGGAGCAGTAAGGCCTCGACTTGTGCAAGCCCACGCCTCTGTCCAAACTTTGACACGAGCCCATCAATAACAGAGGCAGTCGGGCATGCACTTGCAATGAGTTAAGATCAATTTGTAATTACGAGAATGTTTGTTCTTGGGCGTAGACGGCGGCGATGGCAACGAAGTTGGTGCAAAACTGGCGGCGAATTAACGTTCACCTCGCGGGAGATAATTTCCTCCCGACAATGTTGTGACGAGAGAAGTCGATCGGAAACGAAGGGGCTGGAGCGGCGCGGGCGGCGCGGCGGCTGAGTCCGCGCAAGAGGCTGCTCAGGGTCCGTTGGCATGCTCTGCTCTCCGCAGGGCGCCCTGCTTCTTGGAACGGGATTTGTTTTGCTTCAAACCTTGTTTCAATACAAGATTCTGCGTGTTGAGTTGGAATGTAAAGCGACCCTGGTTTCAAAAGAGAAACTGCCATTGATGAAAAGGTGTGTTAAGTTATAGTTTTTGTTTTGGTAACTATTGCTTTAATGTTTATTTATACTAGTAAACATGTTAATTGAATATCAAAACTAACAAGAAGCTTATTTTTTTAACTAGTTGTGGTACCGTAGCACATACTTTCTCACATTATTTCTAAATGCTCGGCAATATTATACTATAACATAAACCAGCAAAAGTATTTTCAAACAGCAAATTCTTTCCGCTCCGAGATCAGGACTCAGATCTTGAGTTTACTTGCCGACATTCATACCACTACTTCACACAAGCGTCGCATGGGTCCAATTCGGATAGAGACATAAAAAGGTAAATGCTCGATTCATGTAAAAGCCCTCAACAATCAAAACATCCGTTAGAAACTCTCAAAGCCTCCAGACCGTTCAGATCGATCAGATCGTTCAGATCGACCGTTCAGATCAAAATATTAATATTGGAGAAAATCGGCTGAACGGTTTAGGCGCTTTTCCACAAAACACGTTCTTCCACAGACGGACTGACAGCTGTTAGGAGGATTTAATGATTGATTGATTGATAGATACTGACTCCTGGAGCGTCAGCTGCTAAGGTAATCAGTTCCGTAAGTGTAGTACATGTGGTTTGCTCGGGAGCGAGGGTAGACTTTTCCCCAATCAGCTATCTTTAACCAAAGGCGCATCGCAAGAGAGAAAGAGAGAGAGGAAGACATAGAAAGAGAGAAAGAGAGAGAGAAAGAGAAAGAAAGAGAGAAAGAAAGAGAGAAAGACAGAGAAAGAGAGTAAAAAATGTTTAAAAGTTGCAAATCGGAAAAGCACACACTGACACGCCGCGTTTATATATATATATATATATATATATATATATATATGTATATATATGTATGTATATATATATGTATATATACATTAATTGTATTTGTGAATAGAAATGCTTCAAATCATTTTCGATGAAGTTTCTCGAATTCTCAATAGTTTTCTGGAACAACCCATTCAAATTAAAATCCCCATGTGGGGTTGGAACCGGTGACCTTGTTTGAAGTGCTGAATCCGTACACTCTATATAACGACCTCAGCCATCAGGAGGAGACATAGTCTGTATTCTTCCGTAATTGTCAAGACAATTGTTGCAGTTCTAGCATTAGGAAGAGCGGAAAATTGAGAAAATGAGGATATCTTGTTCACAAAGCTAAATATTACAGAATGCTAGATGGTGTAGCTATTGGTTCCCCTCTAGCTCCAATTGTCGCTAACTTAGTAATGGAATATTTACTGGACAATGTTGTTAAATTATTGCCGTACCAGCCAACTTTCCTATATACATATGTAGATGACTTAATTTTATCCATTCTCATAGGCAGCGAACAACTGACTGTCGAGACCTTCAATAGTTTCAATGATAAACTACAATTAACGATAGAGGTGGAAAAGGACTCCAAAATTCCCTTTCTAGATATGTTAGTTATGAGGAGCACAGATGGAATCATTAAAATAGATTGGTACAAGAAACTGCATAAAACGGACCGGTATCTGAACTTTAGATCACATCACAAGCTATCCTCCAAAATTAATGTAGCCATGGCGCTCAAACACAGGGCCCTCCGTTGAGTGACCAATGTTTTCATGCAGTTAACATACAAAAAATAAAAAAAACATTTTGAAATTTAATGGTTTCCCTAGTAACTAGATTAATTCTCTTCTATATCATGCTGCCATTGACAACAAGTATAACTATAGAACTAATATAAGCAATAGTAACATCAATCACAGTAATCAGGACAGTAAACCCAAAACTGCTTATAAATCCTTAGTGTATATCAAAGAACTTTCAGAATCCTTGAGAAACACACTGAAAAATGATAGTGTAAAAATTAGTTTCAACAATAAGAGAACGTTAGCTAATACTTCCTTCAGCAACACCAAAGAGAGAATTGATAAAGCTAATATGAGCAATATAATTTATTCTGTCCCTTGTGGAAGTTGCGACAATTGTTACATAGGACAAACAGGTCAGATTATACCGACCAGAAAAAGAGATTATACCAACATAAGCATGACATTAAAAAAGACATTCCATTGTGTGCTCTAGCACAGCATGTCCATGAATCCAAACATATACTCAACTTTGAAGATGCCAAGATCTTGGACAAAGAAAACAACTACAATAAAAGATTATTCAAAGAGATGCTCTTCATTACCAACATAAGACTGTTAACAGAAAAACTGATATTGATAAACTTAGCAGAACTTATCTTAACCTCATCATATAATTCCTGCTTGCATAGTTCACCTTTACTCATTTTCATATGTATGTTATGTACAATTAGATTAATTCATGGAATTGTCAGATTCTTCTCAGACGTCTTCTGAATTTCAATGGGAAATATAGTTATTGAAATTAACGTTTTCCACATTATCGCGGCAAGAACTATTATTCTTTCATGAAGAACATGATGAGGGTTAAGGGCACAAATTTATAGCTAATTTACCTTTGAAAAATATATTTTATTATATAGGAGCGAATATTTTGTCGACAAAACTCGAAAAAACCTCTCTTTTCTGTATTCAAAATTCGACTAGAATATGGCTTAGGATAGAGATCACAGAATTATGAAAACGTGCACAAATTTCATTTCTCCCCATAGCTCGTCACACACAGTTTTTAACTGTTTTTAACGTAAATAAATAAATAAAATAAATTCTATATCCATGGACCTTTCTTTTTCTGTATATTAATCTTGTTAGCTCTTTACTGATTATACAAAATTCCGTATGTTCATTTTCCTTTCTAGTGTCTTCCATTCGATCATAGCTAACATTTTTGGTATTTTCTTATTGGTTACGATTAACTACACACAATACTTTTCAATAGCAGCTGTCTACAATTATTATAACACACAACACATAATGAAATTCAAAATAAAACAAGTAAACAATTGAATCAAACACAACTTTGTGTTGCTCGGCCAGTTTGGATTGATGGAGTGAAGTATGGATGTCCCTTTCATATATAAAAGAAAATATATATAAAAAAACCATAATAGTCGACCGCGTGGCCGTGAGCCAAGACAGCAGTGTCGTGGCGAACTCGGACCGCAGGGTCGCGGGTTCGAGTCCCGCCTCGGATATGGGTGTATTTGTGTTTGTCTATATGTGTGTACCATCCTTTCACCTCCTCACTATCATCATCATCATTTCATCTTCCATACCGCCAGGGCTAACAACCCTGGGAGATAAAATGGGATTCGGCTTAAAATACTGATCCCCTAAGAATGGTTCATGTCCTGCCTCCGAGATAATGTTTCTGAGCCCCGGAAAAAGGAAGTATGCATGTACGCTTGGTCCAAGTTGGCCTGTCCGTGAGCAAAAAACAATTAGAATATCTTATTTCTATAGATTAATTTATTTATATTAGATAAATCTATTTATTGTGGGTCGTACATATCTTATACATGTCTTGCTCTTTGTAATGTGCAGTTATAAATCGGTGAGTTGTCTACCACACCAATTATATACAATTAAATAACAATCCACCACATTAATATATTAATTGGGTACTATTAGCTTTATGTTCTGTAATATGCATTTGTTGAGACTTGACAGCATGATCCCATCTAGTTTATACAAGTATTGCTCTTGTACTGCTCTTGTGGCTTGTTAACAAGTACCCCACTTATTTATGCATAATTGTTTTTTTTTACAAACCCTTTACTCCTATCACAAATTGCAGCACACCCAATGTATACACACTTTTATTTATGAATGAACTAATTAATTATTGTCTTATGAATGGTGGGATGTCACTTTGACTGATGTTGTACCGGATATTGTTCTCTTGCTAGCCAGTGTTTAGCTCCCATGTTATACACTAGTTCATTCAGGACATGTAGTCAGATGAAGGGTCATGCTATCTTGTTTGGCTGTTTCTCATGATGTGAACCTTCATATTATCTACTTAACTTCCCCCGCACAGCAAGGTATGTGTCCTATATTTTTATTATTCAATATTATATAAATTATATACAAGGAAAAAAAAGAACAAACAATAAGATTAATATGAATGTATTTCTGGTAGTGCTATTATATACATTAATAATAAAAAAATGTTTTTGGTTTGTAGGTTTTGAACACAATTGAATATAATCAGTTATAATTGAATATAATCAATCGCCGATGTACAGTCCTTCTCCATGCACCAGAAAATGGGTTGCAAAGATTCAACTATTTACTGCTGAATCTTAATAGAATACAACATGATTTTTTTATCCATGCAAACAACAAAGACCGTGGCATTCCAGGGCAAATATTCTATAAGAACAAAAATAGTTACAGAGCATGCAATAGAACAGGTTGGGGAAATAAGTATACTCAGCCATCGATGTATCACTTGATCAAGGAACATATATTAAGAGTTTAATAGATTTCAAAATGTTGAGCTATCAAGAGACAAGAAATAAAACATGAAGAGAGACAAATTGAATTCCTACAAAGCAGTCCCTCTTTCCTCTATGGTTCGCAGTCTTGAAAAAAATCTAATGATCCTAAAAACAGCTCATACTTTCTCGCCCGTATTTTCAGGAAAAATCACGCGAAAAGTATTCAATTTTTCGAAAAATTATGCATACCTTATTCCAAAATCTATCTTTAAGGGACAGATATCATTAGAGAAAAGATCTCTATCTTTAATATTTAGTTGTAGGAAGACTCCGAAAAAATTTTGAATATTTGCAATTTTTGAAAAAAAAAGATTTCAACGAACATGAGACCTGCATCATTCTCTTAAACATCCTTCACACTATCCAACAACAAAACTTATTCAAAAACGATGGAGCCATTTTTTTCAAAATTTAGAAAATGTCTCAGAAGATTCATGTAAAGTACACTCCAAAATTAGAAATCGGTTTCAAATTCCAGGGCCGCAACATCAGTCAGATCAATTGGGACGGGCATATAAATTTTGGAGGAAATCGTCTGAACGGTTTAGCCGTTAGCGTTGTTCACAGATGAACAGAAAGACAGACAGATAGAGGGGTAGACAGACAGGCGGACAGACGCACTGACGGACGTACGAACGGACGGACAAACGTTTTGGCCGTCATTCGATTTTTCGGTATGAAGTATCCACAAAATATGGATTCTGACTACACCACGTATTGGAGGATTTTTTCTAAATATAACAACGGGATTTATCCACTTTTTTGCTATCAGGACTCTGTAATAAGAGTTTTTCTGCCGAAAATTCGCCGTTTTTTCGCGCAGCATTACATAACTTTCTCTCTACTCCGTAGAGAGAAAGTAAAAAGAAATAGTTAAGAGCCCCCGACTCATAAATGGCCTTCCTCAGATCGGTGAAAAGATGTTCAAGAATCGACAGAATAATACAAGAAAATAATTGAATGTGTTCTCATTGACATTCCATATCGATGATATTAAAGGCAAATGCCAGAAAGTTGTCGAAAGATTGACAAATGTTAGATTGCCAAAACTAGCATGAAGTTATAAACCTTGAGGCAAGAGAGATCCTGGGCAACGGAAAAGAAGGGGATGAGGTCGATGAGGCATAAATCTAATCTCTAAAGAAATAATAAAAAAGAAAAAACAAACTTAGTCTTTATTAGAAAGGGATCTACTGAGAAGGAGGTAGGATAATTGGCCATTGGTTTTTAGATAAGGAATTCAGTACTGTAGAAAAGTACAAAAATGTTCTTAACTATGACTACTATTGGTGATTTTATCCTGATTTATTCTTCCACACATCTCCTTTACATAACTGTCATTTTAAAACAGTGCAACGTACAGGACAACTAACGTATGCTGTAACCGTTGAGCTGGATTGAGTGGGAGGACAGGCAGGGAAGGGGCAGCAGCAGCGGTGACTTAAGTGGGTGGGGGTGGGGCGGGGGCTCCGGTGCCTGTGGCGCGCCTTCGCGTCCGCCTTCGCGAGCGCCTTCGGTAGGGAGGCGGTCGCGGCCGCGGCTCCAGCTGTGGCTGCGGCCGGCAACTCGTGAAAGGCCGGATAATGAACGGGAGATGGACGAGTGGAGCCATTGCACAGGCGGGATTGGCTTTGTGTGGGCTGCGAGCGCCCAGGTTAATTGGGGGAGCATCTGTCCCGCAGGCACGCGCCTCCGCGGCGGTCCTCGTGCCGAACCATTGCTCCACCCTGCGCTGCTCTCGCGCACCCCGCCTTGACATGCTCCGCTCCACCCCGCCCCGCCCCGCCCAGCCTAGACCAGTCCAACTCTGCCTACCCCGCCAGCCCCGCCTAATCCCTCCTAAAACCCGCCCATTCCCGCATACAACCACGCGTATCTGTGCCCAGCCCCGCACAACCTCGCATAGTCTCGCCCCGCCCCGCCCCGCTCAGCCCAGGCGGACCAGCCCCACCCCATCGCAAGCCCCGCCCCCTACCCCGTACGGCTCGGTCCCTCCGTCCCGCCCCGTCCTTCCCCCCCGCGACCTCGCCCTTTCCCTCCCCGACCCCCGCCCTGTCCCGCCCTCCCCGGCCCCGCCTCGTCCCCGCCCTGCCCAGCCCCGGCCCCGCCCTGCCCAACCCTGGTCCCGCTCCGCCCCGGCCCCGCTCCGCCCCGGCCCGCCCCGCCCTGACCGGCCCCGCCCCGCCCCGCTCTGCCAGGCCCGCCCCGGCCCAGCCCTGCCCGGCCCCGCCCGGACCCGCCCCTCTCGGCCCCACCCCGTCCGCTCAGCTGTCCCCGTCAAGCTCTACCTGACTTGGTCCGTCATTACCTGATTACCCCGCGCCACCGATTCTCGTGAAGTCTCGCCCCTGAAGAAATATGATACCTGCAAGATACTGCCTAGATATTTTTCAATATTAGAACAGTAGATAACATGCAGGCTTTCGGATTCCTTGAATCCGAATCTAGCCACTAATCCAATTATAACTCTCCCTTGTGACTAATCAAATCTAATGTCGCGCTTTTTTTATTTCCTCGCCTCCAAGATTCAAGGTTTTCAATTTTCCCAAAATCGCACATATTAGCGTGTTAAATTGATGTGTTAAACGATCCGTTTCAAGACAATAAGTGTTTTGTCACTTGTATAACAGAGCACAGCATCAAATTGACCAGCGGTGAATTCACGGAAATTAAATATAAGACGCCAGAGATTCCCAGAAACGATAGGCCTTATGCTGAAATGACAACCGAAGATAGTCGTTAAAAGTGATCATGACAAAAGTCTTTTCGCCCGATATCAAAAGTTTTGTCACCCGTGAGAGCTTAGATTATTCGTGAGTTTTGGAAAGTGAGAGATCCGGATAATGCACTCCCTTTGGTAGCTTCAGTCGTTCACGTGAAGACGGCACAGACCTCTTTCGAAGGCTCTTCCCGGAATCATAGCTTACATAGTAAAATTAACAAGGGAGTAATTAATATTACCATTAACGTTTTCAGTGTATGTGAATATTTTAATGCTTCTCTCAGCTGAAAAACGTTCTCATTATATTTAGGGGACCGAATTCTGCTTTCTAACAACCCAATGAGATTGATGTCTCATACATGTGTGACGACTCTACGCCATCAATTTACTCTCATTAATGCTCTCCCCAAAATTCTAAACAAGCTATTCGAGGCTTTAACATTGAAGCCAAATCCACGGGATATTAATCAAAAATGGCATCTTACTTGTGAACGCTGTAATGAAATGTTTGTTATTTGTATTAGTAAATATTACCATTTAAATGTTAGAATGTTAGAAGTTGTAGATATACCAGTGAAGTATGTGCTTAAGTAAATATCCACTCTTCAATTTCTACATGTAGAAGTGTGTAAGATAATATTTCTCACTAATGCATTGAGATCAATGTTTATAATAAACAAACATAGTGCGTTCTCATATATTATATTAGTTAGTATTAATATGACAATGCATTTTAAATGTCAAGCAACGCAAAAATTGGTATTATTTGATTCAAGGTTCGTAAGAATCAAAGAAAATATGAAAAAATTACCGGAACACGCATAAATAAAATTTGGAATCCCTTATTGAAAGGAACAATGAATCGTGGCATAACGTCAGATCTACGATTGATGAGACCATTAAACAAGGTGAGCAGGACGAATTAAACACAACTTTCGGAATTTGGGAATTTAGAAGGCAGACACGTGCATTTTAAGAGTTAAAACAAATTCTGCAATGGTGTCTCAGCTTGTAGCATCAAAGGTTTTTTGTATACATGTCTCATCAAATTCTGAATATACGGAGTGCATCTTATGTAAGGAGAAGTATCCTCCCTACAAAATGGTTACAATATCAACAACTTTTCAATTCAGGGCGGTTTAAAGGCGTGTAGAAATAATTCTTTGTGCATGAGTTGTCATCGAAATCTATCCGTGATCACAACGCTGATGTAGAGATGACAACAGAGCGCTTCATTCTCTTTTGCATGACACATGGCATGACCCCAAATATAAGAAGCAGAACCAGCTGTCAAACGCTAATCACATAGAGACTATAATAGTGCATTGTAACCTAAAATCCAAATCATATTTAGTACCTCATTAACGAGCAATCTGAGCATTCTCAGAATACAAGAAAATGTTCTACAGACGAACCTGATTCAAACAATGCTGAAAAAGTACTATCCCACGTAGCTTTTAGTGGTATAAAACAGATTTTGAGTATTGCATCCCATTGCTATAATTTATAAAGCAGTGACAATAACTTTCCAGAACGAGCTCTGTTAGACTCGGGTAGTGACGTATGCTTCATAACAAAATCCCTCATTCAGCTACTAGGCATCTCTAAAGCCGCAGGTAACTGCATTTCATTAAGTCAATCACCTAATATTAGGTTCAAATGAAAAGATTCATATCATAATTAAATCTCGCTTCAATAATTCGCATATTGAAATCAATGTTAAAATACATCTGCAATATTTCAAGTTTGTCTCAAATCCCTGTAAATATTTCAAACCTAAATATGCTATTTCATCTCAAACTAGCCGATGATACATTTAATCTTTCAAACAAGGTCGATATGTTGTAAGAATCGGATATATTGGGTGATATGAATAAAAATGAGTACGTACTACAGAGCAGTTGCTCACGAGTACAAGTAGGAACTACTACCACAGTATAACAAGTATGTTCACTTGCTCCAAAATCTGGTTTTGCGCCAGATAGACCATCCTCTATGTTCTTGGTTGCCAGCCAATAGAATTTCAGCTGATATATCGGAGGCATATAGGCTACACCGTGTGATATGAGAACTGACATTCTGAAGAAATTTACGAGTTGCATGAACGAGAATTAACATGATTATGATTGCCTTTTCTGTCTCAATTTTATCGCACACGAAAAAAAAAATCTAGACTATGTGGAATGGTGGGAAAAAGCGCCGAGAGACAGAAAACAGGAGCGCGAAAGATGCCATTGTCATTTGTTACTATAGTGCGGCAATTAGAATCTGTTGAGTTTAGTGCTTGTGTTTCAATATTTCCTTCAAGTTGTATTATCTGCTCTGATGAAAATGATTTCAAAACGTGGTTAAGTGGTAACGTTGCTGTAAAGACAGGTGTGCTAGGTTAAGTGATACCGTTGACGTGCATCGTTGGTGAAATCGTACGAAATCATCTATCATTCATTCACTCACTACCTAAAACCTCACAACCAGTTCACAACAGTCGTGTATAACCTCTCTTGTATCCATTCAATATGATTTGAAGCACCTAAAGAGGTTGCTCCGAAAATTCGAATTAAATGAGCGTTTGATTCGAGTTGATCTATCCGTGGAAGCATTTAAAGAAAAATCTTGGAGCGTTTTCTGAGATTTTTTTATAAATTGAATTAATTTCCGCACAAATTCCGCAAAAAGTGCTCGTTGTTTCAAAAATTGTACACTTTTTTTTAAGAGATGAGTTTTTTAGAACCAGTTTTGTTTAAGAGAAAAATCTCTATCTTCAATTATTTTATTTTGAAATGTTGTCTTTCGGCAATTTTCAAAAGGACAGAGTTTGCCGAAAATGACCTAGCAACATTTTATTACCGTCTTTCGATAGCTGGAGAGTATTTAAAGAAAAAATGGAGCCCTTTTGAGAAAAAGGTTTTAAAAAATGTTTAAAATTTCCTATATTAAACGCAAAAATTACGCAAAAAACTACTACAATTTTCGAAAAATTGTAAATTACCTTATTTCAAGACCTGTTTAAAGAACAGACTTTATTGAAAAAAATCTCTATCTCAAATATTGTAGTTGTAGGAAGTCGGCGTAAAAATTTTAAACTTTTAAAATTTTCGCAAAATTAGAGATTTCAAAGAAAATGAGATATGCACCTCTTTAGCGTCCTTTGCGCTATCCGAGGACAAAATTTAGTTTAAAAAATTGAAAATGTTAGTGTTAATGTTATTTATTTGGTCAAAAAACAGTAAAAACTGTATATGACGTATGGGAAAGAGATTATCTGCACACATTTCTTGAGAATTCTCCCAGAATTAAAGAAAAAAACTTTATGTAAAGTAGAAACTCTCAAAGCCTAGAGTTCGTTCAGATCCATTGGAGAATATCAATTTTGGAGAAAATAGGCTGAACGGTTGTAGGCGCTATCGTTGACTTCACACTGACAGAGATACAGACGGACGGACAGACAGACAGACAGACATCGAGGTTTCGGTATCAGTGACCCACAAAACACAGTCCAGAATCCAGTTTTTCATGATTCATTTTTCAAGAGTTCAGTGGTGATTGAAGAGTTGCAACATTTTCTCTAATATATTCAGATGAACCCTTTTTCTTTTCAGAGAAATCTAAGTGGTCCAAACATTATTTGCGAAAAGGTTTTAAACGTGAATGAAGATTCAGTAAAATAAAAGTGTTCTTGAAAACAATATTTTGATTTGGCATTCTTTCCTTTCCACTCCTTGATGTTTTCCCTGTATGTCTTATCATGTTGTGAATGAAATATCAGTATTATGAATAACTAATTTAAGTTAGAAACATTGGAAACAAGTTATAAAAAATAATTCCCCTCTCTTTCAGAATAAATTGCAACGGGCAGTAGTTGAAAAGGGAGATGTAAACAGGTAGCGTTTAGATTTGTTTGCGCCGCAAGGCTGCACAGCAGCGCATTCTTTGATTGGCATTATAAACTGCTTGAACAAGTAGTAGCCTGTTTACACGGGACACTTTATTGCAGACATTTGACACTGGAGTGTCGGACAAATGTCACTTATGTTCACACGAGCACAAAAATTGGAATGAAATAAATTGCAGACACCTTGTGGGCCACAAATGTCTAGAAAAAGTGTCCAGAAAGTTTCCGGACCGTTCACAGAGAGTTCAGAAAAAGCGTTCAGTGTGGATAAAAGAATGGATAGGTATACTGCGATTTTCTAAGAGCGACCCTCAAGGGCCACTCAAATCCCATCTTCGCAATGGAATATGTCACGACATTTCGCGTCTTTCTCAGTTGTTCCGCTAGATTTCGCACGAATCGCGACCGTATGAAGCAGTGCTTGCGATCATGCGACTTCTACCGGCAAGACCGAGAAAAGATGCGAAATGCCGTGACATATTCCATCGCGAAGATGGGATTTGAGTGGCCTTGAGGGTCGCTCTTACAAAAATCGCAGTATAGACCTGAACAACTCGGTGCTTATCATTCTTTACTAATTGAATGGCGAGTGGAAGATCCATTGCAATGTAGAAATTTCCTACGAGTTGATTCTTTACTACTGGATTAGTTCTGCCGCCTCCAAGCAAGGCACAGTAATGAGGCAAGCTATTCCTGTGCAAGAAATGTTGGTGGTGACGCTTCGCTTCCTTGCATCAGGTATATCAGTGAGGTTAAGATTTTCCAGCTGAGGTAAATAACCTGAAAATATGCTTTAGAAAAATCTTGAAATTCTTTTGTAAGGCTGTCACTTAGAATTATTTAAAAGTTCAAGAAGATCCAAAAAGATTTCGGACAGTCATAAAATAAAAATTGTTAATTTTGACTGTCCGAAATCTTTTTGGATCTTCTTGAACTTTTAAATGCTTTAGAAAACTCAAATCATTGTTCTTGGTAAAAATAAATAATTGTTTGTTATATAGAATATTTTTTAAAGTTTATTAAGTATATTCGTGATGCTAATTATTACATGCTAGGTATGTTAGAAATTATGATTAATATTGCAAGCTTTATTGATTAATAATACAATGAATAAATGATAGCGTTAACCATAAACAAATATTATGAACAATTTTCTATATAATTACAAAGCATATTATTATAAACAGTATTACACTTCTTTACAGTGTTTATCTAATTAAAGCATGCCCTGTTATCATAGTTTTTGATAGGATATGGTTTTAGTTTATTATTTTGCAATTCATTAATAGAAGTAACATTTTTAGGTGATTCCTACACAACTCTGAGCTCCCAGTTCAGAATTGCAAAGAGTACAATTTGTAAATTTGTAACATAAGTCTGTGTTGCTCTTGGGAACTCCTTGGAAGAAATGTTTCTGAAGCCTCCATCTACAGAAGAAGAGTGGAATTCTGTCGCTACCCTATACGAAAAAAATGGAATTTTCCCAGATGTATTGGAGCCCTTAATGGGAAACACATAACGATTCAGGCACCTGCTAATAGTGGTAGCTTTTTCTATAATTATAAAGGTTTTCACAGTATTGTATTAATGGCCCTTGTTGGTGCTGATAAGTTTTTAGCTGTGAACATTGGGTGCAATGGAAGAACATCAGATGGTGGAGTGTTTTCTTCATCAGGGTTACCAAGTTTGATTGAAAGGAAGGTAGCAAATTTCGTGTGCAAGATCTTTCAGGGCAAAGCATAGCAGTACCTCACGTTATAGTGCTGATGAGTAGGTCCCGGATTTTAATGACATGTCATATATATTTTCTGAACCTTCGGGTGAATTTTAAAACAATTAATGCTCGAATCCAGGTATTGTCGAATAGAAAAACGTATTTTTATTGTGCATATAAAGTCATATTTACATCTATTTAGTAAAAAGTCATATTTTGGCCAAATATTGTCCTAAAATGCATATATTTGTCTTATTTTTAAAGTCCGTTTTTAGTAAAAGGTCATAGTTTGGTCGAATTTTGCCCTAAATGCATATATTTGTCGTATTTGTAAGAACACAATAATAAAAAGCTTGAAAATGTGTCTCGTATGACAATGTAACAGGTGATATTGTCACAAATAAACTAAACAATTATACCACCAAGGATTATTTGAAACGTATTACTCTTAGTGCTACGATGAACCTCTGATAGGTAGCAAATGCGCATTTCTTTCTTGCCTCCTGCGCGTTGTGATAATGGAACGATTTAACAACAAATGGAAAGAAATGGCAACATTTGAATACAATGAACCAAAGCTGCACTGCAGTGACATCGCCGCCTTCAAATACGCTCCCGTGACGTCATTTGATGTGGAAAGCAGCTCTCCTCGATACAAAACTATCCTCAGCGTCAACCTTAGGTCTTTTAAGATGGAAAACCTGAACATGCTCCTTGTGATCCAATGCAACTCTCCAAAAACTGAAGACTGACATGAAATTGGAAAACATTAAACAAGAAGTATACAAGCAAGACAAGTAAAGCAAGACATTTTGTTTGACGAGTTTTATTGTACTGTTCTTGATTTGTTTTTCAGACAAACATTTTTTTAATAATGCTAGGTAGCTTCAAAGACTGCAAAACATAAGTAATACACTCACAAGCTGTTCTTGAGTGAATTTTGTATTTACGTTATACCTAAAAAATTGACAGGAATTAAAAAATAATAAATTTATGTAAAGTCATATTTTATTTTTAGGTCATATTTATATATGTTTTATGTCATAAATGCTTGCATATTTCGCTGATTTTTAGGTCATTAAAATTTGGGCCCTACTGATGAGGCTTTCCCTATTTCAGACACTATTAAAACCATTTTCAAAAGTAAACGCAAACAGCGACATTGGTTCAAGGGTTTTTAATTACAGGTTGTCACGGGCCAGGAGAGTAGTAGAGATCACGTTTGGAATTATTGCAAATAAGTTCAGAGTATTCAGACAACCACTGCTCTTGGAACCACAGAGAGTGGATCAGTTAGTCAGGGCTATACGCTGCTTCTTAATTACCTACTGACCAAGAAATCAAGAAAATATAATTATGCTTCTAATTCAATAATTGACAAAGAAAACACAGAGACTGGGGAAATGCAGCATGGTTCATGGAGAGAAATGGGCATGTCCAAGAATAACATGTTACCTCTTGGTAGTGTTGGTAGCCACAACGCTTCTTTCAGAGCACAGGAAATTAGGAACTGTTTTAAAGATATCTTTGTGACTCCCATGGGTGAATTGCATTATCAGTGTAATTATGTATGACGCATTGTGCAAAAAATAAAGAATTTATTCTGACATTCCTTTTTCCATAGTTTAATTGAATATACCTTATATTAATAACATGTATTCATAACATAACATGTAAAGTAAATTGAAAACATTTAACATTCCTCCTCATGCTGCAATTCAAAATTGTCATCTGTATACTTCTTTTAGCTCTCTTTTTTGTATCTTCTGATTTTAAATTTCTAATTTCACTGGCAATAAAACGTCCAAATACTTTCCACTCATCATTTACTGCATTATTTAAAATAGTGTTTGTTTTCATCAGCAAATCATCTGCAGTCCTACTTCTGTTTTTTGATGTTCTTGGCGCTGAAGGGCTTTGAAGGTACTGCTAGCTACATTTGAAGGTATAACCACCTCTGCCAATATTATATCATTGCTGGAATCCTACAAAATAACTGTAGAAATACGTTTGTGGATACCACAAAAATCTATTCCTATAATCACTTATATAAATAAAATGCATTATTATTTAGATATTTATTACAGAATTATTTTAATTACTTTATTAATTAATAAAATATACTTAAACAATAATTTATTATTTAGTATAATATTTTATTATAATAATAATATATAGCAATTAAACTAATGAATGAGTTTTTCAGTTACCTCAGGATCTGGTACCTCTACGGGTATATTCTCAATTCCTGGACTCTATTAAAAATTTCAACGAGTCGCAATATTGCCATTTCGATGAAAATTTTGCATTGATCCTTGGCCAGACTTTTTTGTCTCTTCTTTTCTTCTTTCATTGAAGAATTGTGTCGCAGGTTGTGGAGTCTAGGCGACACTTCTGAAATTACGGCGGAAAACTCCTCCGCTATGTCTTTGAGGATACTATCTTTCTTCACTCGATTTTTGTATTCTTGCCCGTTAATATCCCATAAAATTGGGTTATTCTCATTTAAAGAAATTAATTTGACAAGCTCGTCGTGGCTCCAGAGCTTGTTTGACTGGCTCATGATGAAAAAAGGGCAAAAAATTGCTAGACACTTATAAAAATGTTCAGCAACTCCGAACTCCAGACACTGAATGTCGGACATTCGAGTGTCAAGTGTCTGCGTTTATTTTACACGAACAGGTAAATTGCGACGTCGCGGAACTTCAAGAAGTGTCTTGCAATTTCGTGACTGTTTATACGAGGACATTCGGTTTCCAATGAGTGTCGGACATTTATTCTTTGAATAAAGTCCCGTGTGAATGCACCTTTAGATGCCTATTGCCAGCAGGGGCACGCATGCGCATGGCGGAAATTATGAGAGGCAGTTGTGAGAGAGAGATACGAAAAGACATACGAAAGAAAGCCAGCATCTACTTCATTAGTAAAAAAGTAAATCTGAATCTTTAAAATTAGGTGAAAAATAAAAACTTGTACCTACCATGGACGTTAACGTGTTAAAATGACCTCGCGTCTCAAAAAACCCTCCGAGTTAAGGCCCTTGGGATTTTTGTCGCCCCTCGATCTTTGGAAACTTTGTAACGCTCTTGGTGCAGAAATAACTGGTTTTTAACACCCGCTGGTGATAAAGACTTATTGGATAAAGCTTATTACTTACAGACCATTAAAAAGCGTCTTTTATCTTCTGAATAAAATAATCTATGTTGTATTTTCGAAAGAGCAACCTTCATCAGTTTGCGCGCCACCATATTATGTCTTGTCCATTTTAGGAGTGCAGCTCGATCTGAAAAATATTGTGTTCTGGAGAAGATTCATCTTCAATCCCTCAAGAAACATTTCTTTAAAGTGTTGCAATTAATATCTTAAGATAATTTGAACCACGCGCTCTGAGCCAAGCATTTCTCAGAGCAAAGAGAAGAGTGCTTTTCATTGCCAAGAAGGCTCAATGGAATTTGGTGAGAAAATTGGTAACTGGCACGGAGGTTATAGTCCAATAGCAGTGATCGAGAATAATCTGTTCATGATGATCATCCTGAAAAAATGATATGACGCAACGCCCTGTGTTATCAGTTTGGTTGTGAAATTGAGATTCAAAAGTATCCTTTGCGGCTGTAAATTGTGAAACTGTGTGAAACATGACTTATGTTGTACTTGATCATATTATCTTGTACTAGATCAGATTGGGACGACGCTTGATGATATTAAGTATGGGTAGCTCGATAAATTCGTGATCATGCTTCTATCGGAACTCGCGACGTGTGTTAATAAACTTTGATGAAATTCAATGGATATCTAAACACAGGTTCACCATAAGGAGATACCATGTGGAAGCTGCTTTCGATCTGTGAGTAAAGTTTGATTCTAACATGAACATGGATTATAAACTGGACATACGTGTATTACAATATTTCTATAGTTTCTAATAACGTACTTTGTTAACATATTATGTCGATGTTGTTAGAAAATCATGTTTATATTGAACGGGAATGCCCATGCAAGATGGGTGAAATATCCCACCAGATACTTTTTCCCTGTTCGAACAATAAAATTTATTGAATAATTACATCATGGACACATTTATCCTCTGTGAAAGTGCTTAAATTCAAGTTATCTTTTTTTCTCTTTTATAATTTAAAAGTTTTCTGATTTCTTTTGAAATAACATTTGTGCATCTTACAGCAAACCAAAGTTAAGTTGCTAATTACTTATTACTTAATAGATTTAATATACTACACTACTAAACATGAATTTCTATTGTAATTATAGGATTGTATTTACATTTGGATTTTTAAAATTCTTATACCACAAAGAATAGAAAAAATATTTATTATGTATTTCAACACTACTTATTATTCCAAACAATTTTATTAAATGAATTAATATTATTAACTGTTGATTACTCTCAAAGTAGGCATTGCATGTTGGTGCTCCAAATTGTTGACATGGAATTAGAGAGTCTACACAAAAGAATATTTTCTTGAGGTCTGAATATCTTGAATTCATCTCCATCTCGTTAAAAGGAAAGTGCTTCAAAGACTGATTGATGTATGAAGAAAATATTTTTGTTTCCGATACTAAGTGAAACAAAAAAATATATTATTGAATTAATATAAGAGTTGCTCGCCCGTTTTTCACATTTGGCATAAAACAAATAAATCACAGTTTAAATATTTGTTACCACTGATGTCCGAATTTAGCAAATTTCCAAATTAGCCAATTAAATTTCACATTATCCGAAATAAGTCGATAAAGTCCCAAAATAGGAACAGCTTTAAAGCATTAATTTCTGGAGGTGGATATTGTTGACAATAGCTAAAAGCGAGGTGGCTAGGGTAGTGGGAGTTACCATTTAAGATTTCAAATTTGCCTCCCCTACACTCCCCCTAGGGGGCGGGGGACGGAGATTTGATTTAGCTGAGGCAGATTTTCCAATTGGAGCTATTAATTTTTTGTCTGGGACATGTCTGGATCGTCTCTCTCGATCAAAAATGTTTTAGGTCCAACTTATGTATTTTTAGTGTAGAATCTGAATATGCAATAAAAGTAGGGGTTCCCATTGAAGATTTCGAAGTTGGATCCCGCCTCACCCTGAAGGGGCGAGCGGGTAAGTTTGATTTTAGGTATGAGATGTGCTCTTTGGAGATATTAATTTTTTGCCTTTGACATTTGTTTTAACGTTGCACATTTTTCGAGTTATTTTGCTTTTTTCAAGTTAAATGAGCCACCCTGTATATTTTGAATCAATATTATAGGAATTGCTGTGCATGAAACACTAGCTACTTAATTTTCGTAGCTGCTATTGGTTTTCACCGGTCGTAGATGCTCTCTGACAAGTGAATTGAAAGCTATGATTTACGATTAGGTTTAAGAGAAAAAGTTTACTTGAAGGATATGAAATATTTGAAACAGAGCAAGTGCGGGCCAAAGAAACTCATTTAACTCGAAACACTGGTAGCTGATTTGGAAAGTAAAGATTGCCGGTCTGTTGCAGAGTCATTAGTGATCATAAAAATGGTTTATGTATGAGTTACATGATCTCGGCTAGTGTCAAATTGAATATTTAGTGACAGTATTTTGTTTTAAATGGGAAACTACTTGCATTATTTAAAGATGTCTGCGATAGGATTACGGCAAATAGATTACTGTTCGAAAAAGATGATTTCAAATTGGACAAAAATGTAGCCCAAATATCTTTGATTCTGTGTACTAAAATTCAAGACCCCGAACTGGATTCTGTATGAATTCTGTGCGAATCGCCACAAGACGCCGCTAGGGGGTCTGTCGGGAAACAACTGAATTGCGCCGTCCGAGTACTTTCAGTGGCGGTATTTCTGTGCGTGCGTTTTGGCTGTCAACTTTATTAGCATTAATTTACCTTGAGAAGAAAAATAGGAAGGCCGTCATCGTTTCTGCCACAAGCATGTTTGTGGCAACAACAATTTTAATGGAGACACGGAGAATGCGCTCCGAATGGTCTTGGCTGCAGAAACGAAGGAAGGCCAAAATAATCTAAATATGGTTCACGAGAAGTTGCGCGTAGAAAATCCCGATAATTTCAGAAATTACCTTCGCATGTTGGAGGATACTTTTGAAGATCTCCTTAACCTTGTTAAGGAGGACATTCAAAAACATCATGCACACATGCGCTTCGCGATATTTCCAAAGGACGGGTAAGTGCAGAATATGATGAAAAGTGTCCATACACCACAGATCGTACAACTCGAAACAATTTTTTATTCATATTTCCTCTTTCCTCTTTATTTCAAGATTATCTGTCACCTTAAGGTACTTGGCGACAGGGGAAAGCCCCAAATATGTTTCGTTTTCCACCGGAAAATATGAGACTACAATTTGCAAAATTGTTGCCCTAGGTATTCAAGCAATTTACAGTAAATTGATGCCTCTCTACGTAAGGTAAGATATTGATGAAAACTTCAATTTAATTTTACCATATTATTAACATTAATATGAACTATTTACGGAATATTTTGCAGTGCCCACGAACGGAAAGTTAGTGTCTTCACAATGCCAAACATTTTGAAGAAATGTGGAATTATCCTTTATGTCTGGGTGCAATGGACGGAAAACACATTGTTTTTCAAGCACTAGCATATAGAGGCTCCTATTATTTTAATTATAAGGAAGCCACTCTATTGTTTTGTTGGCCGTAGTGGCTGCAGAGAATATATTTATTTATGTTGATGTGGGGGTGAATGGGCCTGTGAACGATGGAAGGCGTCCTCGCTATATAAAAACGTGTCGTAACTATATTTCCCACCTCCCAAAGATATTTCTGGGTCAAACGTTCTTAATCATTTTATAGGTGATGAAGCATTCTCACTTTCTGAAATACTTACGAACCCATTCCCCATATATTAATGAAATGAGAAACTTCAACTACCGACCAAGGGGAGCGAGATGTGCTGAGAATGTTTTCGGGATTTTGGCAAGTTGATTTCATGTCACCTATAAATTGGGCTGCTGAGAAAGTAGGAGATTCTGCACACAATTGTTCTCGCAAACAAATCCCATTTCATGGATTCTTCAGGTTTGAAAAAATATTGTATCATCTGCAAAACAAATTCACAGGGCAGTGAAGTGTTTGTCATTGAAACCATTTGTTTGCAAGAGACTTCTCACAGTTAAATATGAAATATATCCCTTCGTCACATGGTCAACCTTCTTTATTTTGTTAAATAGCGAGCTGGTTTTTATTTCACACTCATCATTTTGTGATATAATTCACTCGCTTTTGCAAATTTATGTTCTACCTGAAATGTTTTTAATTTTACTAATTTTTAAGACGATTCTTCCGTAGAATTGTCCTGTCTCAGATCAAGTCCTACACAAAGAAGTTATGTAACTGCCCAATAAATGAGATTATTTTTAACAACTTACTTAAACAATGAAAATTTTGGAAGGAATGTTTCAATAAGCTTTCACAATTTCAATATTTAAAAAATTGTTTCATTATTTAAAACACCATACAAAATACCATCAATTTCATTTACAAATATGAGTGTGCATCTTTTGATAATTTTCAAGTTCTATTTGTCACATGCTTTCCGTACACATGTCCCTCGTCATCTTCATCACTTGTAATGGCCAACATTGCTCACCAAGCAGAATTTAAAACTCCTAAAGTATTTCTTTGCAGGCGATGAGAATTTTTTCTCTTCTATATTTTTTTTGGTTCGGGTAGCATGGGGGCTCTGAATTGCATTTATTTATATCTGGTGTAAGCTATCCCCAGACTCGCATGCATCACTATTTGGGTTTCGCTCTCTAAATGTAATGAGATATCTGCCTTAATAATTTACACCCCAAGGGTGGGACTGGGACTGGGACTGGGACTGGGACTGGGACTGGGGCTGGTACGGGTATTGGTGATGGGGCTGGGTGTTCTCTGCGAGGACATGGCTTCTTCGGTGGTGAAGGAAGACCTCGACTCCCTGGGAGTCGAACACCTTTCCAGGAAGTTCATTAGGGAGTAATACAACTTTGGGTGGTATAACTGCCTCATACCAACACCAGACCTCTATGGCTCCATCGTTTTTGATTATTTTTTTTGGTGGATAGTCTGAAGAACGTTGAAGAGAATGGTCTCATGTTCGTTGAAAACACTGATTTTTCGAAAATTGCAAAAGTTCAACATTTTTTCGGACTTACTACAACTAAAATAATAAAGATAGAGATTTTACCTCAATGAAATCTGTTCCTTAATGATAGATTTTGTTTCTCAACAGTACGTGAAGCGAATCATGTTCCACCTCTTTGAAAAGTTTCAGGGCCATTCCCAGGCTGCAACACATAATGAGATTTTAAACTTGCTTGTGGTTGCTTTTTCACAATGTTTATTTTCTGAAAAGTAATGATTGTTGAAGAATGGAGAACAATATCCTTCTCAGGAAATGATTAATGTTTTAATGTAGATGGAAAGAGATCTAAAATAATATCAGCTGGGCAAGTTCTCAGTATCGGAATATTAGTTTTGTTTCAATGTAAATGAGCAAAATAATTGGAACACATAATAACAATGTGTTTGAACAGATAAGCTACATTAAGAAATTTATCAGCAATGTAGTCAATAACTAATTAACAAATAGTTCTTCTTCTTCTGCACTTCAAAGGTAAGGTTCAAGAACCTGTTCTGGTGTCCACTTCCTTCTGGGCCTTCCTACATCTCTTCTTCCTCTGCATTTGTAGCCCACTGCGAGTGCTGGTAGTCTGCTATCGGGCATTCGTATAAGATGTTCATTCCATCTTTTCTGATTTCTTTCCAGTTTCTCCAGCAGTGGTTCGACCCCAGTGTATTTCTTATCTCTGTGCTTTTCTTTTTATCTAGGATATTATAACCTAGAGTGCTTCTCAAAAATTTCATTTCAGCTGCCTGGATTTTAGACTGATGTTACTCTTGCTTCATCTCCATACATTAATATTGGCACAGCTACTGTGTTGAAGAATTTTATTCTTGTTTCTATCCTTGTTTTATTTTTTAGATGTCTGTGTATCGTGCCGCATATATTTCTAAATTTATTTAATCTTTTATCTAAATCTACATCTCCTTCAAATGAGATGTGGCCACCTAGATATTTGAAATATTTTACCTATTCTATACTCTTTCTCTATCTATCACAATCTTTGTTCTCACTGGGAATTTCCTTTATATGTCATAGTTTTAGTTTTTTCTGAGGATATTTTAAAACTATATTCTATTGCAGTTTGATTTAATCTATATACTGCCATTTGCATTTTGTCTTCAGGGTCCTGTATTATCACTTTCTCATTTGCATATAAAATAGAATTTAAAAATATTTTTCTAAAATATATCCCTCGATCTATATTCAATTTCCATGTTCTAAACATGCCGTCCATGTATATATTAAAAGCAACAGCCCCGTCTTACACCTTTTTTGGTGGGAATCTCTTCTGTCAATTTTCCTTTTATAACCAGCTTAATCCTTGTTGTTTCATATAGTCCTTTTATCACCTCTATCAAGTGTTTTGGATACCCCTTCTTTCCATTATGTTCCACAGAAGGCTTCTATTGGCATTATCAAAAACTTTTACTATATCCACGAATGTTAGGTGTGTTTCACAGTTATGTTCATGTCTTTCTTCTATTATTCTTTTAATGTGAAAATGTTTGATGCAGTCGATCGGCCTTTTCGAAATCCCATTTGTTCTTCTGATATAATATGGTCTGCTATTATTTTTAATCTTTCATTTATTATTCTCGCATAGATCTTGTATGTTGTATTCAATAGACTTATTCCTCTGTAATTGTCTGGGTCTCCTCGGTTACCTTTCTTATAAAGTGAGACTACTTTTGCTTTTTTGCCATTATTTAGGAGTTTGTTTATTTCTCCAGCACATATTAAAGAAATGAAGCAGGCGTAGATGAAATAACGTTCCGGAGTATTTCAGTAGTTCTGTGTTCATGCCATTCATACCAGGTGCTTTTCGATTTTTACATTTGTTAAGTGCATCATATAGTTCATCTATCGTTAGGTCATCTGCATTTGTAGTTGTGTATGTTTTTATAATTTCAAATTTCATCGTACCATAATGCTTTATAATGCTTCACCCATCTTTCCTTTGCAATTTCATTAATTTGTACATCCTCTCTTTCATTACTATTAAATCTTTTCTTTACTTTGTAGGCTAATGTTTGTCTCCCGTATATATCATGTTCTATTCTTCCAATAAATCTTTCCCATGAATCTGCGTGAGCTTTTCTAATAAATGTTTTTACTTTGTTCCTAGCTTTTTTGTATTCTTCGTTGTGATTTTCAGTAGGGTTGTCAAGGTATGTTTTATATCTCTCCTGTTGGTATGTTTTATATCCCTCAAGGTATAAGGTCTCTCCTCAAGGCATGTTTTATATCCCTCTCCCTTAAGCTCAAGCTTAACACTTTTTTCGATATCATCATTCCAAATTTTCAAACCTTTTCTTTTTTGAAATTTCTTTTTCCGTCCTACTGCCTCATCTGCGGATTCCTTTATTATTTTCTGTATGTTTTGCCATTCTTTTTCTATTTCCTTCAAAGTGTTGTAGAGTAATGTACATGAATTGTATGTGAATTTTTTGTAAGGAGCTGTTGATACTGCCACCTGGTGAATATGATTACTACGTCGTGTATTATACTTACAGACATTGGCGTTTGCTGAAAATATATTCCCGCCCTTATGTAAGTCATTTTTGACAAAAACTACTGATTCGTAAATCAGGAGACAAGGTAATGGTAAAATTCCTAGATTAATAAAGAGAGACGTATAAGAATCACGTGGGTTTGATTTGCTTATTATTCGTACAATTCTTTTTTGTAATCTGAAAGTCTGAGAGCTATAAGATGGGTTTCCCCAGAATATTATGCCATAGCACACCGTTCATTTTCAATGGAGTACTGAATTTTTTATTTGAAATGGAAAACTGCATTGAAACAGTTTTCTTTTCATTTACTATTAATTTGTTATTACGGAACCAATTTGAAACATCTGATATTGTACTATTTATGGTTTCATTATAGTATTACGTATAATAGGAAGAGAATAGGGCCTAAAATCGATCCTTGCGGGACTCCACGTTCAATTGGTAAAGATCAGGAAAGGTGTGTACATAAAGTTCCATCACTCCTGTAAGGTATTTCTACTCTCTGAGATCGTTGTTTAAGGTACGAACATAGCCAATCTAGAGCAATACCGCGAATTCCACATGAAGGTAATTTTGAAAGTAAAATGTTATGATTAATGACGTCAAAAGCTTTGAAAGATCTAAAATATTCCAATAGTTGCTTCGTTTTGATCCAATGATGAGTCAACATCTTTAAGAAAAGAAAAAATGGCTGTTTCCGTAGGTTTTCATTTTCGGAATCCATGATGGCAATCTGAAAACGCGTCGTGTTTATTGAGAAATGTTTCCATTCGTACATAAAAGAAGTCTAATATTTTTGAAAAAACTGACAAAAGAGAAATTGGCCGATAATTTTGAATTTCATTTTTGTTGCCTTTTTTGAAGAGCGGCTTAATCTTAGCTGTTTTAAAAATATCTGGAAAAATTTCGGTGCATAAGGATGCATTAAATATGTGAGTTAACGGGTGTATAAAGACAGGCGCGCACGTCTTTAACAAACAATCCGGAAATTCATCTAAACCGGCCGAATATCTATTTTTTAATTTACCGATTATTTTGAGAATTTCATAGGAAAAGGTTTCGGAAACGAACATTGTGTCTAAGATTTTTACGGAACGTCAGATGTTGAATTTTGTGGCTGAAAACCCTTAGTGAAATCGACAGCAATTCTCGAAAAGTATTGGTTAAAGAGACTAGCCACTGTTGCCGGATCGTTCACATCTCTATCGTTATCTTTTAAAACAATATTCTCTACAAGGTTTCTAGTTGATTTGGTCGTATTTTTTACTGTATTTCACATTGATTTTGTTTTGTTATTTGAGTTCAAATTATCCTGATCGTGTTTCATGATTTTAGCTTGCCTTATGACTTTTATTAACAATGATTTATATTTTTTAAAGTAGAGGAGGAAATCTTGGGATACGTTATGATGCTTAGAAATGAAGGAAAGAACTCGTTTGTTTTTACATGAAGTTCTAATCCCTTGTTTTATCCAAGAATTGCTTCTCAGTGAAATATTTAATTTTCTTTTTTGAAGAGGAAAGCAAGAGTTAAAATGAAATGAAAGCGTTGAAAAAGAGAATATTTATCGTTTGTATCAATAGTGTTATAAACCGCGTTCCATGACTCTTGCAGCAAGTAATTAATGAATAATTTTATTTTACTTTTAGTAAACACTCTACTCATACGTTTATTATTTATTGTGTCATTGTTCGCATTTCTTATAATGGTAAGAATTTGTGCATCGTGGTCACTGTATCCTAAATCTTGTGTTTCAATTTCATGTCGAGTAGTGGTTTTGCTAATTATAATTTGATCGATTGCCTTCTTTCAATTTACTGTGATCCGTGTAGGTTCTTTTATTGTAATATCTAAACTAAAAGAATTAATTAAATTAAGAAACTGTTCTTTCTCGCAAGATTCGACCAGAAAATCAATGTTAAAATCTCCGCATACAAGAATGGATTCAAAAGAGCGATTGATGATTTTGTTATCTCTAGTTTTTCTAAGAACAAAATGTAATCTGCAGCTCTCATTGTTGGAGGTGTGTATATGCAAAGCAATATAATTTTTAGCACAGGAAGATGTACAACAGAAATTTCAAAAACATTTTCAACGGAATACTCATTGAATTCCGTCAAGGAGTTAGAATCGATATTATTTGTAACGTAAATACAAGAACCTCCATATGCAGGACTTTTATGAGATTATCATTTTCTACAATAATAGCCTGCGAGGTAAAAGTTTGGAATTTGGAAAATGCTAAATTCATTAGAAGATAACCACTGTTCCATAAAGCCAAGAACATCCATTTGATTTAAATCGCTCTGTAGAGCAGCCTCGATAAACTCAGTTTTATTTGAAAGGGATTGCACATTATGGTGCAATATCTTTATTTTTTGCAAGTACCTACACAAATTTCTTCTCTTCTGATTTGTGTATACCTACACAAATGTTTTTCTGTTGCATCTGACTGTAGTTGCTATATATTTACTCCATTTTTACCTCGAGTGCGTGGTCGAAGTTGTAATGTGTCCCAGCGGTCACAGGTTGTAAGGAAATGGGGGCGACATTGGTAGTGGGAATAGAAGAAACGGAGTATGTTCACAGGAGGGGGTAAGAGGGTTCGGAATAAGGGTGGGGGGTGGAGAACGTAAGGAAGGTGAAAGGGATGGATTTTTGACAGGAGACTGTGTAGGACTGGAGTTGATGATGTATTGTGCAAGCTTCTCACCGACTGCATGTTTTCCACCAAGGTTCATGTGGAGACCGTGCCGGATGAAGTGATTTACTGAGAGGAAATTCATTTCAAAAAGTGTTAATTTGTTTCTCTCAGTTGCAGTTTTAGTTGTTGGTTTGCGTGTTTAATCTCGCTGCATAGAGTTTGTCTGTTGTACCAGAAGGGCAGAGTCAAGACTCCAATGTTAGTATTTTGGGCGGCACATTGTAATTTGTTTACATGTTTTTCAGGTGTAAAGTTATCGCCCAAATTAATATCATTCTGCCATCCTATGATAATGACTGCGTCCTGATTGGTCATTGTCTTCGTGTGGGTGTCCAACTCACGTGTCACGTCTGCTAACCTCCCGTTAAGTTTAAAAATAGACGAGGCTGAGTAGTTAGAGGGCAACTTCCTACTGAGAATGGAGGAAAGATGGCGACCATGGCTGTCAGCTAAAATAAATACCTGTTTTTTTAGGCTCAGTAGGAATGGCTTTGTTTTCAAGTGAGCTAGGATGCGAAGCTTTACTTTTTTTGGTTTTGACACGCTTCCTAGCCTGTTTGCGTTGGTTTTATTTATTGTCAAAAAACAGTAAAAAACTGTATATGACGTGTGGGGAAAGAAATTTATCTGCGCACATTTTCTTGAGGGCCAGAATTAAAAAAAACAAACGAAAAAATGAATTTAGAAAATAATTATTTTAGAAAAATAAAAATATTTGAAAAATGTTTTTCCCGAGTAATAGAAAATCAATTTCAACTGTAAATAAACTACAAGCAAAAGGAGTGCTCAACAAAACGTGCGCACAGTGAAGCTACATTTACGTCCTGAAGCAAAACAAGGGGCCATCTCAGCATTTGCTCAATGGATCAGGGAAACTGGACAAAAACCTGATCGAGATGGGGGTCATTGACCCGGAGGCTGAAGTACATTACTTGTTACAGGCGTATAAAATATTTTTTTAAAAATGTATACAATGCAAACGTAAACTAATTCATTATATATCTTTGTTTTGTTACATTAAACATTATTTTTCTTTTTCACGATCAGTTTGTGATGTATTTGTCGATCACGATGATTTGTGATGTATTTGTCGATGGAAGGGAAGGGTTGTGAGGATCAGGTAGGCGAGAAAAATATGTTTCATAATCTAAAACACTAAATTTGTTTTGAATTGTGACTGGATGTGGTGTCTGTGTCTTATGTGCTGTCATGGGTGCACGGTTGGGAAAATTCGCTGTGTTGCCTACTTGTGCCCAATCGTCTGTGTTGAGAGCGACCTCTTCCAACCTTCGGATATGTTTATCTAAATTACTGTTTACGTGAGTGAAGGCTTTCAGCTTTGTGGGTGTAGAGAGTAAAAAGAATAGAACGAGCAGTAGCCATGTCACGAATGCGTATTAATGTACGTGATAAAATTGGAATAAATGCGAACCAAGAATCTCAAATATTGATTTTTCTTTCTTAATGTACCGACTTTAATTTTCAGTAGTCTTAAAATTGGTGATGATATTATGTTTAGAGTGTGATTTTCTTATGGAGTTGGAGACAGAAGGTAAATATGAAAGAATGAATCTAACAACGAAAAGAGATGAAGAAATACTGCCAAAGGATCTTGATGCGTTATATTACTGGGCGGAAAATAACGGAATGTCCATAAATAGCTCTAAAAGTAAATCCATCACTTTTGGCAGGGGTCATAATTACAGTGAAACACATTACCGTTTAAATAATGACATTATTCCGAGAGTTTCCTCGTGCAAGTACCTAGGAATTCATTTCGATAGTAAATTAAGTTGGAAAAAACACGTAGATTTTGTTGTAGGGAAAGCCTGGAGATCTCTTCACTTTGTAATGCGCATCCTAAAAAAGAGTATGGCAAACGCGAGGGAAATTGCTTATTTATCTCTTGTTCGTCCAATAATGGAATATGGAACAATTTGTTGGGATCCGCACAAGATTATGCAGTGTAAACACTTGGAAAGGATTCAGCATAGGGCAGCTAAATTTACTTTCAGGGACAAGAAAATGGCAGGGTGGGATTCACTCAAAAATAGGCGATCAGTAGCAAGACTCTGCGCCTTATATAATGCTTATAATGGTCATCCAGCTTGGAAAGAAATTAATCGGCGGCTATGTATTCCTACATACCTCAGTAGAGTGGATCACAGGCACAAAATAAATTTAAGACAGCAGAGAACGGATGTCGGTAAATTTTCTTTTACAAATCGAACGATTACGGAATGGAATAGATTGCCTGCAAAAACCTTTGAACCCTTTCCTCAAAGTGTTCAACAGTTTAGGAAATTAATTTAGGTTATTATTAAGTAAATGAGGGAGAATAGTGGGTTATATAGCGATGAATAAGTGTTCTATTGTGAAGTGAGGTGTAGTGCAGTGTATAGCAGAGAAATAAAGAAGGAAATGTTTTCAGGTCTTCATGAAGTGAAGTGCAGTGAAGTGCAGTGTGATACTAATGCAGTGTGTGTGTGTGTGTGTGTGTTTTCTCTCTTAATGTAATTCAATGTTTTATGAATCAGTCAGTGTTTATATTATTATCATTATTTTATTATTATTATTATTTATATATTATCATTATTTATTATTACTACAATTAGTATATAATTTGCTAGTTATATTTCCTTCTTCTTCTTCTTCTTATTATTATTAGTGGTTTTAGAGTTCTATATTACTGAAAGGCTGTGTATATTTATGTTTTTGTAATTAGCTGCTACCGGGTTATCCCCAATTGCAGTTTAAATAAATCTAATCTAATCTAACAGGTTCAGAAGTTGTATTACAAGAGACCGTATTTTAATTTCTATTACATGCAGAGTTAATAGAATGAAGACCAATGTGGGTGAATTTATTAATTTAGGGGGATAACCTTGGCCAGTAGAATTGAAATAACTGTTTTTAAGTTTCTAGAGTAAAATGTGGGGTTGGAAAGTTTAATAGCTTTATCAACTAGAATATATATATATAATCGCCTTTTTGTGTTATATACGATGTTGTGAATGGAAGTTAAGAAGTCTCCCAGAATAGGCTTCTTTTCTGTACCAATTAGTGATTAATTGACCCCTTTGATTAGTGGATAGTGACATCGAGGTAGTTGATAGAACCTTCTTATTACATTTCGTGTGTAAAACACGAATGGGTGGGAAGTGGCGGATTTTCAGAGGAGGCAAAGGAGGCCAAGCCTCTCCACAAAATTAATTTGCGACAGTAAAACGTACATATTTTTAAATCTAAAAATCGTTAGGATTAACTTTGTCTAAAATTGACATAAATGGACACGGCTGGCGAGTATACATTTAAAAGAAGTCGTTTCTCTTGCTCCAAACATAGCGTTACAATTCAAAATGGAGCCAAGCAGTTCTAGGAGTCACGTATAGGTAGCGCCATCAAGTACTAGCACTGCTTGTACCTGCAGGATACCGGCGGCCCAAACTGACGTGCGCCTCCGTGTTGCCATGACAACGTCCATCAACCAATAAGAAAAGAATAGTTGCGTTTTGTCCAGCTTTGGAGTTGGTTTGGCACGGAGGGTCTCGGGCGTCTGGCCGCCTCATGTGAAGGCGTGACGCGATCATAGGCAGTGGGTGCCCTGTGGTTGCGATGGGAACCATTGCATCCCATGGCAGACCCATTATTTCAGTGGACACAATACACTCTTTAAGGGAGGTGACTTTTTCTCGGAGAAGTGATCCTAAAAGAAGAGAAATATTAAATCTATTCTTTTATTTGGAATGTCAGTTTACCAGTAATCCAAATGTCATTGACTTTCAATTTCACATTATGAATCCCTCTGAATTTGTCTGGGCCGCCCCAAGTTTTAAACCCACCGTCCGCCACTGGGATGGGGAATATATCAAATATATTGTTGACTTGATTAGCTGGGATGGAACAAATTATGCCAACATACATACAATAAAAAATAGGTTTAAAATTCAAATTGTTCAGGTAGTGATTTTCTAATTCTCTCATGACTAATTCAGCAAATATGGGAGACAAAGTAGATGGGTTCCATGGGTGATCCTGCAATTTGTTCGTAAATTCTATGGTTAAAAATGAAGTTGGAATTGAGAATTGAGAGGTATATCAATTTTATCATGTGGAATAGAGTAATGTGGTTCTATCAGATGCTTTTATTACGTGTACTTTGGATCATTACGTGTACTTTGGTATGGGCATTTAAGAAGGTTGGACAGTGAGCGACTGCCAAAGATGATGTGGGAATACCATCCTGAAGAAAGAAGATATAGAGGAAGACCAAGAAGGAAGTGAGAGGAAGATATAAGATCAATGATGGCGGCGAGAGATTTAGAAGATGATGCTTGGGAAGATCGAAAGAATGGAGATTAGGCAGCGAGAAACGGCGACAGCTGTAGAATACTCGCTTTACTACTACTACTACTGCTTTGGATCACTAATTGGTTAGGGATACTGGTAAACAGGGATGGTTGGATGGAACATAATTACTTAGATCTTGATAATGAGATCATAGGAATTCTTTATCTATAAATTATCAGAATGTAAACTATGTGTAAAGATATGAAATAAAAAATTAGATAAATTATAAAGGGAGTTACCTATTCCTGAAATAATGATTCTATAAGGACTACCTTTGTGTATTTTGGGGAGGGAATATGCTTTGGAATGGTTGGCTGAAGTTATGAAACTTTTTGTGTTCATAATTAGAAATGTAATGTTTAATTTTCCACCTATTAACAAAGTCTTTCTGATCATTGATAATTTTTAGTAGGGTTAATTTGAAAAATTTTGTGTGTTGTCATTGTCACTCAAATTCTCAGTCACATTCCCAATGTAATTATGTTTATCTATTGCCACAGTGCTAATATTACCATTGTCAACTTTCGTAAAGAGAACATCAGGATGCAATTTAATAAATTTGGAAGTGAACTTAATATTTTGTGAGGTGATATAATTAAGATAGTTAAGATGTTTGGTTTGACATTCTCCTTTGTTGGCATTTTGAATTATATTAACCCTCTCATGCATAGTGTCCTCACATTTGGACGGCTACTTTTTTCATAATTGGTGCCAAGTAAATAGTGTTACAATCGATATGTAGTTATCAATACTTCTGTTAGGATCTCTAGTATCGATTACATTACTTACTGTAGTTCCAGATTTTTATGTTAGGGGGATACTTTGTGAAGGTGCATGTAAATGTTGAGTACTGAAGAACGTCGAACTAAATACACAGAAAACGTGGTTTTCTTTTTAAAATTATGTCTCCGGCATTATTTTACAATGTTGACCAATGACCAATATAAAATAGTTACGCATAATTTCGAATGATATTGTGATATTTATGGAAAAATTTATATGGCCCAAGTGGAGGACAGGGAACATCTTTAAACAGATAGAGTCCGTGATGACAGGCGACCCCATTACGGACACAAGAAAGGAAGAACTGAATGTGGTCCCTATCAACACGATTCGGTCGGTATCTTATGAATCACAACCGTGGCAGAGGAAGAAAAGTTCGGAAGTTCGCATGAGAAATGTCCCACGATCAAAATAGAATGTGAGGGGGTGGTAACAGAAGCACTGGTCGACACTGGTTGTACTACAACAGTGGTATCAGAAGAATTTTATAATGGATTAATTGCGAAAGGAAAGCAAGTAATGTACTTGCCCATGAATAGGGCATTCGTGATAGGAGCAACTCAAAAGAAGTCAAGCCTATTACGAAACAAATCATGTTTAAAGCTGAAATCGGCGACCAGGCGTACGAGATAGTAGCTCTAGTCGTGAAGAATTTATTATATCCAACGATCATAGGGACAGACTTTTTATCTGAACAACGGGCGATTATTGACCTCGACCGCAAAGTGATAGAACTAGGATACGAAAGAATCGAGATGGATATGGGGAAGGAAGAGGAATTTGAAGCATGTACGGGCGTATTATCGGAAGAGGGAATAGAAGAAAAACTACGACAAGTCAACCAGGCAGAAGCACTGGAAGATCAGCAGAGATCCAGACTGTTAGAAATATTAATAGAAAACAAGAAAGTATTTCAGAAGAATCGAGAGCCAATCAAGGGGTTTGAATTCCGTATTCAACTTACGGACTACACTCCATTCAAGCAACGGAATTACCCAATACCAGTCGCACTGAGACAACAAGTAGCGGAGTTATTAGCATCTATGGTGAACGATGGTATCATTAAGAAAGAAAAAACATCGTACACGAATCCTATGGTAATCGTGAAAAAGAAGGACGGAGGATTACGGTTATGTTTAGACGCTCGGAGACTAAATGCAGTGACACTACCATTTAGGGATGCACCACCATCAGTAGAAGAAGCACTACAGAGATTTGGGGGAAGCATCATTTTCTCGAGCACCGACTTCAGCAAGGCCTACTGGCAGATGAAGGTGGCCGAGAAGACCAGAAATATACTGGATTTTCATTTGAAGGGATATGCTACGTATTTTGTAGAGTACCGTTTGGGTTACGAAACAGCGGAGCAGCACTGATTCGATGTGTAGACCAGATTATACAAGGAAGGATGCCGAACCGAGTAACGATATATGTGGACGATATTGTCGTGCAGGCAGGATCCATCGATCAACATTTTCAAGATTTGCAAGAACTGTTCCAGATTTTACAAAATTTGGTGCAAGCGGGCGATGAAAGGAAGGCAAAAGTGAAGAAGAAAGTATATGAATTTAGTGAGGGGCAGACAGTACTATTACGCGTGCCTAAAGTTTCTAATCCAAAATTAAAATTATACGCGAAGTTTTTCCCGCTATATGAGGGACCATATATCATCGACCAAATAGTAAACACCAATGTTGCCAAACTAGTCAATGAAAGCCAAGAAGTAGTGGGACACTACAATTTCTACAATCTGAGACCATGTCCATCAAACAAGGAGAGTTAAGACGACATCGGCGGAGACCCATGTTGTGGAGGGAGAGTCATCGCACCCCAAGTGTCAAGTTAGTAAAACCAATGTAAGCCCTTGAATTTTGCGGAGAAAAATCCAAATAAAAGGGGGGAGGGGGGTAATGAAACGCACCGCGCCTCTAAATAGAAACGCGATACATTTCAACTTAAACAACCAGAGAACATACAAACGGCGCGAGCATAACTAGGCAGCATGGCAACACGGAGGGGAAGGGGGGCGTCACGTGGAGCGTGAGACACGAGGGGAGGACAGCGAGAAGTCGGTTGAGAAGGGGAGACGAGCGGAAGCCACGCTAGCGGACGGAGGTGGTGCGCGAGCGGTGCGAGTTATTTGGGGAAAAGTACCCCTAAGTACTGAATAACTTAATAGACCTGCATAGTATTACATTTCGGACCGTTAAAGAAGTGTGATGCAGACCGAACAGCATTGGGAAGTCAACGGATAGAGTGTATGGTAAACCGAAGAGTGTGAAACCCGCCTGTAGCGTGAGCACATGCATCGCGAACGTAGGTTTTGGGGAAAGATAGAATATGTAGTGCACAAGACAGTGACTGAACCAGTGATCATTTGTGAGACCGATCAAGCAGTGTCTGACGGGTTTTCAGTGTATAGGAACTTTCCATAATGAAACTGTATGATGACGCGTGAGGAGAACAAGAACACGTGGGTATAGGTTACCGATATTTCACCGGTGATTCAGAGAGTAATATAGTGTAAAGTGTTTAGCATAATCAGTTACAACCCAAATCTGGAGTTCAGACTGTCAGGACAAGCATAAGTTAATTAGATGCACTAGTGTAGAATATACGCGTGGAGCAGCGTGAGGGGCGAACACTTGCCTACTCATCTCCGGCTGGGGGCCGAACGGCTCCGGGACCACGCGACGGGAGCCGAAGCCGCCGCCACCATCGGCGCCGGGCCCCAACGAAGCGACGTGAACCAGGTGGTAACAGGTATGATGCTAGCATTGAAGGTATTAAGTTTTGGTACCAAAACATCGTAATCATTGCATAGGGGATCAGTGTTCGAAAGTGTAATAGTGATATTAGATGAATAAACATCAAACTGTCATTGTATAATAAACTGTATGTATTTATTGTACCCCGAACATCCCAGGGTCCACATTCGCGAAAAGATCCCGAGCCCTGCCTGAAACAAACAAATTTATTGTACCGTGCCACTTCACGGGTAAGTCACGATTGACCCCGAGCAGTCGGTACGTCACAATATATATATATGGATATATTGTCGTGGGTATAGTCATGATGGTATAGGGATGAGTCACGTAACTCCTGTAACTTGAGTCACCGAGTCCTGAGTCACGCATCTCCTGTAACTTTTGAACGGTTGAAGTTATTGCAATGCAGTTTTCACGGAAGTGCATGAGGGGAAGGGGCTAATAGATACGTGCAATAATTTCTATTTTATCACTTGTATTTTACGAGATTATTTTAGATTTGTTTTTTCTAATGGAACTATTTTTTCAAATGGAACATATTTTTTCAGTCCACCATGGCGAGCGTAAAAAGACGAATCCAATGATGTACATATTGTCATTTGTTAGATAAGCATTTTTTTTATTAATTTTGATTTTTGCGGCTGGGGTTTAACGGACATTTTGAATAGTCCACCACACAAGGTCACGCAGCGCTCCACCAGCAACGCGCGCCCGGGCAAGGGAAGGGAGATTTGAAGATACGAAACATATTCCAAATATTCACAAAACCATTGCAGTTTTTTCCTGAACTGTGGATATATGTACATATTCCTTGTGGAACATCCTTCCTCATTTTCAGATTTTCCACTTTCTTTGATTGAAGGAATTAAAGGATGGAAAATAAGGATTTGTCTTAAGTTTGTATCGTAATAAAATTGTATACATAATGAATATATATATATATATATATATATATATATATATATTACCCTGTGTCTATATATATACGTATACATATATGTGTACGTATATATATTATATAATATATATACATATATATAACTGTATATATATGTATATATGTATATATATGTATGTATATATGTATATGTATGTATATATGTATATGTATGTATATATGTATATATATGTATATATATGTATATGTATGTATATATGTATATATATGTATATATACCCTGTATATTGCATTGCAATAACTTCAACCGTTCAAAAGTTACAGGAGGTGCGTGACTCAGGACTCGGTGACTCAAGTTACAGGAGTTACGTGACTCATCCCTATACCATCATGACTATACCTACGACGATATATCCATATATATATATATATATATACATATATATGTATATATACCTTATAACCTGTGTATATATATATTCGTATACATATATGTGTACGTATATATATTATATAATATATATACATGTATATATATATATTATATAATGTATATATAAATTATATACTGTATATATATACATATACACACACACACTGGGTGAGTCAAGTAACTTTAGCACCTGTAACTTTTGAACAGTTGAAGATATTGCAATGCAGTTTTCACGGAAGTGAATGAGGGAATGGGGCTGATATATGGGAATGATATGTGTCGTGATAGACTCAAAAAATATGTATAGTCCCATTTGAAAAAAACAGTCTATCACGACAAGCGTAAAAATACGAATCCAAAGATATAAATATTGTCATATGTTAGATGAGCATTTTTTGAGTAATTGCAACTTTTTGCGACTAGTGTTTAACGGATATTTTTATTGTAACTGTCAGCCCCACAAGGTCACGTAGCGCTCCCCAGTAAACGCGGGGACGGGAAAGGGAAGGGATTTTAGTACTTGAGGATACGAAAAATATTCACAAAATTGTTGCATTTTTTCTTGAACTCTCCCTTCCATCCTGATCCATTTTCAGGTATTTTTTGTTTCTTAGGGATTTATTTATTTATTTATTTACGTCAAAAACAGTTAAAAACTGCGTATGACGAGCTATGGGGAGAAGTGAATTTACGGGAGAATTGAAAATACGGATTTGTCTTAAGTAGTATTTATTGAAATAAGATTATTTCTATCTCTAAGTTAGAAATAAGTTATATACTTATTAACATTGAAATTGTTTGCTCAAAATACGCAATATTTTTTGTACAGTTTTAATTATTTATTCTTATTGTGCTTATATATATTGTTCTTATATATATATACTAACACATATAATATAATATACATTATTATATATATATATATATATATATATGTGTGTGTGTGTGTGTGTATATAGTATGTAGTGGTCAGGCTGATGTTTCAAAGAAAAGTGTTCGTCCATCAGGGAGCCCATCGCCAACTCAATAAAAAAAAGAGAAACTCATAATGTGAATCAAAAAGGTGTGTTGATAACATTGGTCACTACCATGAAAAATTGGTTATCAAAAATGCAAATAGATGTAGAGCAAGTACATGTACAGGGAAAAAACAGTGTATTCGTAAAAAGTGCAATATTCATTGTGTCCAGAATGTTTTGAAAATTTTCATTTAGAATAAAACTTTTGAAACTATAAAATTTATTTGGTTTCAGATTGTAAATTACCCTGCAAGATACGTCCTCACATGCACGTATATGGTCATGTATTGTTATTAGCCAAAGCTAATTCGTGCATGGTGTCCACATATGAGGACGCCTATTTTTATGATTAACAATAAATATTCGGCCAATCTAACGCTGTAGTACGATAAAGAAAGCCATTTTCTTAAAGTGTAAACTAAAAAAAAATTTTTTGAATGGAAATTTAAAAATCATGCATGAGAGGGTTAACGTATTATTTCTAATTGTCTTCTGCTTTAGAAAAAGAAACAAAATAAAGATTGGTTTCAAATTCTTTGAAGTGTCCCATATGGTCTTTTTTGTCTAACCATGGTTTGATTGGACAAAATGATTCACCTAAAGATACAATATTGACTAATTCTGATGGTATATTGGGTAACATAAATTTATAAACTATTTATCACTAAATTTAAGATTTCTTTCACTTACATTATTGTATGTCTTATTATAACTTTTGTCAAGTTTTGACAGTTTAGTACGAAATGTGACAAAATGTAATTTGTCTAGTTTACATTTCTGTAAATTATAAAATTTACAGTAGATTTCACTGGGCAAAACTTGTTCAATATCGTATTCAATAAAGTTCAACTATTTTATTTGAGATTAATGAGTTTATGACGATACTCTAGTTTCGAAATACAAAATATTTTTTTTAGTCTACTTAGATTGTTGTTAAATTTAATTTTAGCTTTCATGTTATTAAAATGAAATTGTTTGAGGTTCATATTGATTGACATAATGTGCTTAAGCAATAAATCACATTTTCTGTACACCGCCACTATCTTGTCCTCATGAATTCCTCCTATGTCGCGCGCCTGTCCCCGGATATTGGGGCCCGTCGAGGTGGGTTGGTCCACGTCCTGACGGGGGGATGCAGAGAAGGCTCTCAAGTGTTCCTTTCTCCATTTTTTTTCATCGTCTTGCTTTTCATTTCATGTCACGTATATTCTTTTCATTCCTTTTTCTTCCTCACTGGCCTTCTCTGTTTGCTGAACGCCCACCCATGTGTTTGCCGTGCATGGCGACCCGTGTCGGAGGGAATGTGTGTCCTGGCAGTTGAGGGACCTGTTTGTTTCCCTATCTCGTCCTAGTGCTACTGTTCGCCTTGCACTAAGGGGTACGTTGTTTATGTATTTTGGGAAACATTCCCTGTAGGTTCCAACACACTCGCTTTGGCCCCGGACTCTTCTAGACGGGCGGTCGGGAGCTAACCCACTCCCGATCAATCGGCTCGGACTAGGTCTTGTACTGAACTCCAGGGTGAGTAGGGGAATCCACGGCGGTGCAGCGCCGTGTTATTCCCCCACTATATCCTCGTGGCAACCCTGGCACTCCGATGGAGTGTCCCCTTGTTGGGCTCCGTGGTGGGTGGGAACCACGAGGATGAACCTATTCCATCTATATGGATACTTCACCTTTCCCCCCGCCCTCTTCCGCAAGGAAGAGGAGATGTGCCGAGAGAACCATCGACTTGAATAGTTTCTTTTATAGAGAAGAAGATCGACCCAAGATGCCTCGTTTCCTCCTCATGTCATGCGCTGAGGAAGGTAAAACTTTTAAAACTGTAAGTGCTGTCCGTCTGGCGCGAGCCATAGAAGAGGCTTATGGGAAGCTCCAAGCGGTCGTGCGTCAGAGGAACGGAACGATTCTTTTTGAAGCACGTACCGACGAGCAAATTGGAAAAATTAAAAATACAAAGCAGATTGCCGGCCTCCAGGTAGTAGTCACGGTCCATCCCACCTTGAACCTGTGCAAAGGCGTGGTAAATCACGAGGACTTTGCTTCAGAAACGGAGGAAGATCTTCTAAACTTTTTTAAGACCTATGGCGTGACTCAGGTGTACAGGATCGGAAGGAAGGAGCAGGGGAAAGTGATCCCTACTTCTACCCTGATCCTTACTTTTGACCGACCATCTCTCCCGGAAAGGATCGTTACCGCTTTCTACAACCTCCGTGTGCGGCAGTATGTGCCGAACCCTTTGCGCTGCTTCAAGTGCCAAAGGTTTGGGCATACTCAGCAGCGATGTATGTCCGTAAACGGGGTTTGCGGGAAGTGCGGATCGTCAGTTCACGACCAATAACCCTGCGACAAACTGTGCTAATTGCGAAGGCGATCACCCAGCCAACGACAACCAGTGTCCCACGTTTCTCCGGGAAAGGGAAATCCAAAAAAATAAGAGTAACCGAAAAGGTTTCCTTCCCTGAGGCGAAGCGTAGGTTCCAAATCAGGAATCCAGTGGACCTATCACGATCCTTTTCCAGTGCTGTAAAACCTAAGTCCCCGGGGGTAACAGCGAGTTGTCAAACTCACTGTACCCCAGCGGTAGTCTCACATTTCAGTTGTCAGGTGTCTCCGGTAGACTTCCCCGAAGATTCGGCGTGCATCCAAGGTGGGAAAATTTTCATTCCCACAAAGTACAAAAAACCAGTCCAGAAACTCTACCAGGCATCGACCACTTCAACTGAAACTTCTACTGAAATCGATCTTAAGCAGACACCGCCTCCCAGGAAAAATACGTCATCCAAATCCCGTCCTCTTTCTGTTTCCGAGAATCACATCGGACGATCCTCCAGCTCTTGTAGATCTCGGTCACCCGTGGCCAAAAGTCGAGAAATCCCCCCGACACAGACGACCATATCCAGCAGCAGTCAGGATGACTCTGCTGTTGATGAGGATCCCCACGAGAGTTCCTCTACAACCATTCAGAAGGTGAGAAAGAAAAAAAAGCAACCAAAGAAATAATTTCTCATAATGGCTCTCTCATGGAACTTAAATGGTCTTCGTGCTCACTCAGAAGAATTAAGATTAATAATTTCTCGCCACAAACCATTTATAGTCTGTCTTCAGGAAACTCATCTTCTCCCTCATCATCCCCTGTCTCTTCGCGGATTTAGCATCTATCGGTTTGATCAAGACGACGGACTTCGTGCTCACGGCGGCGTTGAGGTACTCATCCGCGACTCCCTGTTCTAGGAGGAACACAACGTTCGAACCGACCTCCAAACAGTTTGCGTACGGGTACACCAACCATCCTTCTCTTTTACGGTGTGTAGTATATACATTCCCCCTGGCCAAGTCGTGTCACAAGAGGAACTCAAAGATGTTTTTTCTCAGTTGCCCGCCCCTTTTTTTATTGCGGGGGATTTTAATGCCCACAATCCCATCTGGGGTGGCACGAGGACCTGCCCGAGAGGTTCTATCCTCGAAAATATTATTGACCAGCAAAACTTAATTCTTCTGAATTCCGGGAATCACACTCATTTCTCCATGGCGTCAAACTCCTTCTCGTCAATCGATCTGGCACTCTGCAGTCCATCCGTATCTACCATGGTAGAATGGACTGTACTCGATGATCTACATGTTAGTGACCATTTTCCCATTTTGGTCCACTTTAATGTCCCTAATTTAGACGTCATCCACCCTCCTCGCTGGCTATTCCATCGAGCCGACTGGGATACATTCAGCGAGAAAATTATAATGCCAGACCACTTTTCAAATAATATCGATACCTTGGTGGCCCAATTCACCGACGCCCTTCTTCGCGCAGCCACCATTGCAATCCCGAAGTCTACGTGTCGGCCACGACGCGTCCCTGTGCCTTGGTGGAATGCTGACTGTGCCACCGCGGTGCGTGACCGAAAGCAAGCACTCGCGAGGCTCAATAGGTTCCCCACCGCATCAAACCTGATCGATTTCAAAAGAAAGCGGGCCAGAGCCAGATTAGTAATACGGGAAAGTAAGACCGCTTCCTGGAGAGCCTTTATTTCTTCGCTTTCTTGCCATACCCCGCCTAAAGTAGTATGGCGAAAGATCCGACAGATCGGAGGAAGATTTTCCCCACCATCTGTCCCAAGACTTCTTATTAATGGAAATCTTATTACTTCTCCAGAAGAAGTAGTTGAGGAATTGGCCTGTCATTATGAAAATACCTCCAGTTCCTTACACTACTCCCCTAGCTTCTTGAAAACGAAGAGTAGAATGGAGAAATGCAGATTGGACTTCTCAACCTGCCTGGAGGAAGATTATAATGCCCCTTTCTCCATGGATGAATTTTCGTGTTCGCTCGCCCGTGGGAAAGATTCTGCTCCAGGACCAGATCAGATACACAACCAAATGTTAAATCACCTGCCGGAAGAGGCACGTATTTTTCTCCTCCGTATCTTCAACAAGATTTGGATGGAGCATACCTTTCCTAGGACGTGGCGCGAAGCGATTATTATTCCTATTCCTAAAGAAGGAAAGGACAGGACAAAGCCGTCAACCTACCGCCCAATCTCGCTCACAAGCTGTATATGCAAACTTCTGGAGCGAATGGTGAACACGCGTTTGGTCTGGCACCTGGAGCAGAGAAACCTACTTACACCCATCCAATGTGGTTTCAGGAAGAACAGGTCAACCATGGACCACCTTGTCACCCTTACCACACAGATCTCCTCTGCTTTCGTGCTACGTCAACACCTGGTAGCAATTTTCTTCGATATAGAGAAAGCATATGATACTACCTGGAGGTACGGCATTATTCGCACCATCCATTCTTGGGGCCTTAGGGGCCGGCTCCCCTTTTTTTAGTAGCCTTACTTTCGTCAAGATACTTCTGCGTTCGCCTTGGTGACAGGGTATCCGCCAGCCACCATTTAGAAAACGGAGTCCCTCAGGGCTCAATTCTGAGTGTCACTCTGTTTGCCATCGCTATCAATAGTATAGCGTCGATAATCCGAGAGCCGGTGAAAGCATCGCTCTTCGTTGACGACTTCGCCATTTTCTGCTCTTCCAAGAGTATTCAAGCGATAGAGAGACAATTACAACTTGTTCTCAACAAATTGCAGGAATGGAGTGATGCTACAGGTTTTAAATTCTCCGCATCAAAAACTAACTGTATGCACTTCTGCAGGATTTATCATCTTCATAATCACCCCGATCTTTTTCTTGGAAGCCATCTTCTACCTTTTGTAGACTCTGCAACTTTCGTTGGGATTACTTTCGATAAGAGCCTAACTTGGCGAAATCATATACGTAAACTGAAAAGCCGATGTGCCTCACCTCTGAACCTCCTCCGCACCCTTACAGGCAGTTCTTGGAGAGCAGACCGTGTGTGTCTCTTGCGTTTGTATAGAACCCTCATCCGCTCTATTTTGGATTATGGATGTATTGTATATGGGTCAGCGTCACCATCAACCCTCCGGCCATTAAATACCATTCACAACGCCGGTATAAGGATTAGTACAGGCGCCTACTGCACGAGTCGCATCGAATGCTTCTTGGCGGAAGCTGGAGAACCATCTCTGAGCCGAAGGCGTGATATTTTATTAGCCTCTTACGGGGCTAAAGTGTCGGGACTGGTTTACCACCCCTGTCGTCGTATCATCATCCACCCAAAGTATGAGTCCTCGTACATTCTTCGAACATCGTTACCCCATCCCCCAAGTATTAGATTACGAAATCTTCTCCGGGAATTAAATGTAGAACTTCCCACCCCTGTGAAACCCACAAGAGACCGGATTCCCCCTTGGAAACTCCTACGTCCCAGTATTGACTTTAGACTCTCCAATCTGCCCAAACAAACTACGAGTCCTCTGGTTTACCAGAAGCAATTTCTGGATATGAGAGAATCCTATCCGGATCATTTATTCTTATACACGGATGGTTCATCGTGCAGCGACGCGGTGGCATGTGGTTTTTACTGTAACAGGGCCGCCAAATCATTTCGGCTTCACTGTAAGTGCAGTATATTCACTGCCGAAATGTATGCAATTTTTGAGGCCCTAAAATACATTGAATCAACGACGTTGCGGCGAGTAGTTATCTGTTCTGATTCTCTCAGCTCTCTTCAAGCTGTCTCCCGTCCTTCGTCAGACTACCTGACGTTATCCGTTCAAAGCCTGATTCATCGTCTTCTGTCCCGCCGCTATGACCTGATACTAAGTTGGGTCCCAGGCCACGTGAGTATCAGAGGGAACGAACTAGCCGACCAGGCGGCGAATTCAGCGACTCGTAAAACTCGTATCGACATCCCTTCTGTGCCATTGACTGATGTTCAGGCTTTCTTGAAACGATCCGTGCTTAGAGCGTGGCAAACAGAGTGGCACAATAGCACTTTCAAACTAAGTGCGATAAAGAATTCTGTGTATCCCTGGTGCTCCTCATCACGGTCCTGTAGGCGCGAGGAAGTTATTTTAACCCGTCTTCGTATCGGACACTGCCACTTTTCTCACGGTTTCATTCTTCGAAATGAAACTCCCCCTATCTGTGACTCGTGCAATACTGTTCCTTCCGTGGAACACGTCCTGCTGTACTGTAGGAAATTTGTTGGCAGTCGACGAAGACATGACCTGGGCAACTCGCTACAAGTGGTGCTCGGGGATGACGATTCTGCGCTCTCAAAACTTTTTTGTTTTTTGAGAGAAAGCAGAATATATAATTTTATTTGAAAGAACAATGTTTTATGTTGTTTTTTGGCCCCTTTACAGCCAATTTTACGTTTTAAGATAAATTTTACGCGCCCTTTTTCTATTTTCCTTCTGCCATTTCTACATGTATGCCTGAAGCAGAATTCGAGACTTCTTTTTAGCCAATGCACATGCTTTTAAACAGTGAGTAAGTTACATATGCAACACTGAATATTATTTTCTCCAAATACTCTGGCATGGGCGCAAATGACCACAGCAGTCGAAGCGCCCTCTAAACCCTATTCAATCAATCAATCCTATATTGGGTCCTCATGAATGTCCTGGAGAGATTCATCAATATTTTTTAGGTGTAGTGATGTTTGTTCACCATATTGACTCTTGATATGTTCTAAGAAGACATTAGTGATCATATTGGACGTGTAAGGTCAATATCCAAGGTTCTATTATAATGAATATATTAAAGTCTGTTATATTGTTTATTTATTGTAATGATTTCTTGACCTTAATAAGCAGTCTCAGTATTTTTATAACTTTTTATTTACTGTTGTACAATCATGACGTTTCAACCCTATTCGGGGTCTTTTTCAAAAAATATAAAAAAATATAATGAAAGTTATGTTCACGGATGGAGATTTATGAAGAAAATTGTAACATATCTAATAAAGCGATGCATTAAGAGGAATTGAGCACTAATAATAGAAAAATGCAAATTGTGACATACCTAGTATCCCGATTTGTTGACATACCAAAAATAAACAGCATTATGATTCAAATTGTCATTGGTATAAAAATACTGCTCAAGTCGTAAACATCATTCGGCCAACTGGTATGACAAAAGTTGCTTTTAAAAAAAATGTGGCCCTTATTCAAATATTTCATAACTGCACACGTTATTATAATTAAGTTATTTGGAGAAAATAGAGATGTAGTGAGGATAATATAAAAATGAAATAATTTGAAAAAAGGAGAAAAACTTGCAATATGGCAGTTATTCAAAATTTCATAACTGCACATGTTAGTATAATCACCACACCTGGAGAAAACGGAGATGGAATCAGGAACCATATGAAAATGAAACTAATGATATTTATTTATTTGGTCAAAAAACAGTAAAAACTGTATATGACGTATGGCGGAAGAGATTGCCTGCGCACATTTTCTTGTGGCCCAGAACAAACTAAATAGTAACGAACATCAGTTCTACTCCTACCACTACAAGCAAAAGGAGTGCTCAAAAAATGTGCGCACAGTGAAGCTACATTTACGTCCAGAAGCAAAACAAGGGGCCATCTCAGCATTTGCTCAATGGATCAGGGAAACTGGACAAAAACCTGATCGAGAGGGGAGTCATTGAACGGGAAGCTGAAGTACATTACTTTTTACAGGCGTATTAAATCTTTTTTTAAAAAATGTATACAATACAAATATAAACTAATTCATCATATATCATTGTTTTGTTAAAATAAACATAATTATTCTTTTTGATGATCAGAATAGTCTCTAATTGTATAGAAACAGTTATGTAGCGGAAAAGATTTTACTTTCAACGTACATTTGTGTACCGACTTTAATTGTATAATGTCATCTGGCAATGCATCTGGATATGAAAATTATGTAATGAATCTAATGATATGAAAATGACGTAATGAATAAAAATGCATTAATATATAAAAGAGAAAGAAACTTACAATGAGGCACTCATTCAATAATTTCATATCTTCTCATTTTAGTATAATAAACTTACCAGAATAACTATTAAACCGCCACACCAGTACACACAATATCACCACGCAATCGCACCTTCACATACCTAACCACGGAAATGGCCGATTACCATGGCGTCGGGTAAACAAATCCGTTAGTGAGGAATTCTGCCACTAGAGACGGTCGAGTCAAACTGTAAGCTTTCTGTACGAAAAATTACGAACATGCTCAAAAGTTTTAATGCAAATGTAATTGCAAATGTACATTCTTGTCTGAGATATTGCGACTACCCGTCTGTCGGTTGGGCGCCGTAGACGTGGTAGCCGGCTCGCTCAGTCGATAGAAAGGCTTGCCTAAATTGATGAAGATGGAGGAAGTTGGTGGCCGGTGTAAAATAAGAATCTTTTACTCATGTTAACAAATAGGTGGCTTTTATTTAAAAAAAATTGCAAGATTTTACCACTCATGTCGGCGAGCATGCTCCCCTTTCCCAATTCCAAAATATGACATGCACACATAAAATAATAAAATAAATTGACAAGTGAAAATTACTACAGTAAAAAAAGAACAATATTTTCCTCTACGCTAATTCACTCTTGACAGCCAAGCGCGGCCGGGAATCTTCTCTTCGTCGCCCAGTCAAAGGTAATTAAAAAATTGTTCACCAAACTGTTTATGCCTTTCGACCACGGGCGCCCCAAAAGAACGAAAAAAATACCGTCTCAGCGGGGCGGCGAGCACAACAAACCAGAGTTGAACGACCTCGAGCCACCAGCTAGTTGGCAGGGGTGGCGTGGGACGTCTTGGGGCGCCGCACAAAGGGTCGCGCAGGGCCGAGTCAGGTAGAAAGCGTGGTCGCAGGAGTGTTGACCCAACACACAGCGCCGCTCACTTACTGTCGCTAATGCTCAGATAATGTCTGCTCAGCTGAATGACCTTGTCACTTTCGGTTCACCGCACGGTACTTTAGAGTTCGTAGCAAGTTCGTGAATGATCAAATAGTTCCACGATAATGTTCCAAACACGAGCACAAGTCAGATACGTTTTCTGAACTATTAGAATGTCAATAAAACTTTTCACAATCTGCGGTCTACACTTATTTAAGAACCGCGCACAAATTCTTCTCGAAAACTCAACGTTTTCTTATAAGTCCAACTAAGAAACAAAACTTTATCTCTGACGCCGGGCGCCTCCACAATAACGTCTCGTCCCCCTGACCGCCTCTCACGTTCTCTCTGTGACGGCTCCACACCCTCTCTCTGTGATGGCCTCACAGCTTCTCTCTGTGATGTCGCCTGCACCAAGTCCTTCGAGTCTCCCTTCCCCCTCCAAATTCCCTTAGAATGTTCTAGAACATCCTAGAGCTTTGTCCACGTCCGAAATTAATGACTGGCGGGGGGACCAAAATCTCAAGGGAGGATGGGGAGGGCGAGGAGCGCCGCGGAAAAGTACTGTCGTGCCGCGTGCACGGGAAGACCTCCCAGGCTGCGGGAAACTTGGGTGCGACGAATTGTTGGGGGGCGGGTCCAGCGGGTAGCCTGACAGAACCCTGGCGCCGCGGTCGACCCCTCTGTCGCGCAACACGGAGCAATTCTCAGGCTCGCAGCCGTAATGGATTCGGTATCACTACAATATGGCATAATTTTCTGGGAAAACTCATCCTATAGTACCCAGATTTTTAGATTGCAGAACAAAATTATACGAATAATAAGGAAATTCTATCCGCGTGATTCCTGCCAGCCTCTCTTCATTGAGATTAAAATCTTACCATTACCTCGCCTCTTTATTTACGAATCAGTTGTTTTTATCAAAAATGTCTTCTTATGGTAGGAACATATTTTCATGTAATTCTAATATTTATAATTATTACACACGTCGTGGAAATTACATGCATCAGGTGTCAGAATCAACAGCTTATTGTAGGAAATTCACATAAAATTCACGTACGTTCATTATAACATGTCCGTATAGTTAGCACACCCACTTATTCAAAAATTAAAAAAGACTATACCATAATTTTGTTCCAATTTTGAACTAATTTATACCCACCTTAAAAAATTTTCTACCAATGCAGAACATCAAAATTTACAACGTGTCCCGTGGGTGCGCTAACTTAACGTTAAGTTAGCATACCCACACAAGAAAAATGCGTTAAACCAGAAAAACAAATATACCATAATTTTGTACTAATTTTGAACTAATTTATACCCACCTTAAAAAATTTTGAACCGATGCACAACATCAAAATATACAACAATGAAGAGTGGATGCGCCAGGTTAACGTTAAGTTGGCAAACCCACACAAGAAAAATGCGTTAAACTAAAAAAACAAATATAACACAATTTTGTACTAATTTTGAACTAATTTATACCCACCTTAAAAAATTTTGAACCGATGCACAACATCAAAATATACAACGTTGAAGAGTGGGTGCGCCAGGTTAACGTTAAGTTGGCAAACCCACATAAGAAAAATGCGTTAAACCAAAAAAACAAATATACCTCAATTTTGCACTAATTTGAACTAATTTATACCCACCTTAAAAAATTTTGAACCGATGCACAACATCAAAATATACAACGTTGAATAGTGGGTGCGCCAGGTTAACGTTAAGTTGGCAAACCCACACAAGAAAAATGCGTTAAACTAAAAAAACAAATATAGCACAATTTTGTACTAATTTTGAACTAATTTATACCCACCTTAAAAAATTTTGAACCGATGCACAACATCAAAATATACAACGTTGAAGAGTGGGTGCGCCAGGTTAACGTTAAGTTGGCAAACCCACACAAGAAAAATGCGATAAACTAAAAAAACAAATATAACACAATTTTGTACTAATTTTGAACTAATTTATACCCACCTTAAAAAATTTTGAACCGATGCACAACATCAAAATATACAACGTTGAAGAGTGGGTGCGCCAGGTTAACGTTAAGTTGGCAAACCCACACACGAAAAATGCGTTAAACCAAAAAAACAAATATACCACAGTTTTGTACTAATTTTGAACTAATTTATACCCACCTTAAAAAATTTTGAACCGATGCACAACATCAAAATATACAACGTTGAAGAGTGGGTGCGCCAGGTTAACGTTAAGTTGGCAAACCCACACAAGAAAAATGCGTTAAACCAAAAAAACAAATATACCACAGTTTTGTACTAATTTTGAACTAATTTATACCCACGTTAAAAAATTTTGAACCGAAAATTTTGAACTGAAAAATTTGAACTGAAAATTTTGAACTGAAAAATTTTGAACTGAAAAATTTTGAAATTTTGAACATCAAAATATACAACGTTGAAGAGTGGGTGCGCCAGGTTAACGTTAAGTTGGTATTCCCACACAAGAAAAACACATTAAACAAAAAACAAATATACCATAATTTTGTACGAGAGCAATTACATTTCTTTATCGACGTGTTACATTTTGAGAAATTCAAGCCCACCTTTACCATTCGAGGCATACATTTATGAATGTATTGGTTTTGAAATAGACCTACATTTTAGTGGGCCTTCTATTCTATACATATGGAGTCCTCAGTAACTTGGTGGGGAAAAAATGCTTTCAAATGAAAGATATTGGACATATTTCAGAAGACATATTTGAAGAAGCTGATAAAACCATGTAAACATTAGTTCCCACGAAATGTTAAGAAAGGAATGAGAGAAAATACATGTATAAATATCGGAAAGTGAAAAAGAGTCGCAACTGATACAGAAGTTTTTCTGACGTACATTTTAGTTCGGGTAAATACATCTGACGTTTGTAAATTTTACATTTATAATATGTGAAGACCAAATGCTTTATTGTGATGATCCGTTAGTGTTGATCCGTTGTTTCAAATCAACGTTTACTTCACCAATTTTATTTTATTTTATCACTTCACCAATTTAATTTTATTTAATGTAGTTATTAAGTAGTCTGTTATGTATATTTTTGTCGATGTTTCATGGCCGACTGGAAATATGTTGGCCACTTCTGTGTTATAATGGCGTAAATAAACGATTTTGATCCTTCTTCTGAATTCTGATTGTTAGTTATGAATTTTTAATTACACGCAAGGAATTAATATAATGATAATCAATGATTCTTTACTGAATTAGAGTATACTTCACTAAACTAATATAATAAGTGGGTACACTAAACGAAAGAGTCTGTAGTATCTGATGTGTTCAGACGAAATTATGTTGTTTTCTTTGTTGCACTTATAATTTTATCTGAACGAGTTTCATATTTAGAAGCTGATTAATTATTTATCTGAACAACAAATTACAGTTTTTAGCGCACTGTGAGTATCTTAGAAGTACCCACATTTAATAGTTGACTAAAAAACATTTTCCGGGGATCGAAAAAATTATATGGTGTTGTTTTTTCAAAGTTTTTGCATATGTTTCCTCATTTCATTTTTTTTGGGGGGGGGGAATTTTGTCGTTCAAGTATAATAGAATGAATGGTTTCCTTATTCTATCGAAAGTTCCAGACTTAAAGTTCGGCTTTTTGACATTGTACTCTTGTTGAATTAGTTGACTGTTGTTGTGCTATTTGGTTTCGGTTTTAAGAGTATTTTATTTTTGCATTGCATTAATTTTCTGTACTATATTTTATATTTATTATTTATACGATATTTCTTGTACATGTTGTAATGACATTCCCACCTTTTTTTGCTATTGCAATAGACATTTATTCATAAATAATTATAATACTTTTAATTATACATTTGATGTTCGATATCAAAACATTTATTCAATGAAAATTTCTGTTAGAATTGTGAGTGATAATTCAATTTCTTGTGCTTCATTGCATTCTTTTCATCATGACAATTAACATTTAACAGTACCAACAGTTGAATACCAAACAACATATTATTTTATGAAATGTACTTACAAAATTGTTAAGAAATAGTGAATGTAGATGGGGAATTTTGGCACGAACAGAAAAGCTGCCCTTCTCAGAAGGAAGAGAGAAAGGAGTTTCCATTGAGCTTTCTACCTGAGCATCCCCCTACCGTTTCCATCCCTCAATGCTACCTGTCGCGTACAATGCGCCTCCCCCCTACCTTCCGCTGGGCGAATGAACTCAGGGGGTTCAGGTACTGTGCGCAGGAAAAACTTCACAGAATAACGTTGATCATTTAGGAGAGCAGGCCGGCGAACAAAAGGTGGCGTTTCTTCACCCCCCCATCGTTTACTGGATTTTCCACACGAAATTTTTAGAATCTTGACGCGACAATATCTGTTGATTGCTGTGTCTTTCGAGCATCTCAGGATATTTCAAGTATTGTTTGATTACTTACAATTCTCCACCAATGGTCTCTTAAATAGGTATATGGAAGTGAAAGGGCTTACGTCATTCCACTTTGAAAGTGGAGAAGCACGTGTGTATTAATACGTAATGTTCCTTAAATAACATTGCATGTTACTCATATTATTAACATGACTGACGCAATTTGTTCTTTGATTAATAGTGCCTGATATCGAAAGATTATAACAACTTGTAGTTTACATGCTGTTTCCAGTAAACATGCTACATTACGTTGATGAACAAAAGATGGTGAACGTTTTGATGACATACTAAAATCAGAGAATACTAACATGGTGTTCCTTAATATTTCCAAACTATACGGAAATGTAAGTAATAATTTCAAAACATATTAATACAATAAATATTTTTGCAGGCATATTCACATTTTAAATACTGAATTAGGCATAAAACCACCTACACTTTTTCTCAGTGATTCACATCCATAACGAGCGAACCAAAACAAGACAATCGGAATATAATAAAAAGCCATAAACACTTTGTACCTCGTAACCAGGGAGCAGATTTTAATGAAATGTGATTTTTTTCACTTCAGAACAATGCCGTTTAGTATTATCATCTATCATGATATATTATAACAAAAGGAAATGACCCATTTTTATAAGACTTTTTGCCATTTTTCGTCGATTTCGAATAACAACTTTTATTTTTTAACTTCTTCCTTCATTTTAATGCATGTTTCGCTGATTTCATCAATTTTAATCTCATTTTTATGGTACTTGATTCAAATAACAATAACGAGATGCTCCACAGAATTCCTGAGTTTCTTCGCTCACTTATTGTAATATCAGCTGTTGTATGTGTCGCAATTCAGCGCCAATGTCGGTTCAGCCGATTAGTCGGGATAACTAACGACAGAGATTTTCTGGTAAAGTACAGTCGAAAGCGAAACATTTAAAGTTGGGCTCACTTGAACAAATAGAAGTAGTCTCGATTACAGCAGTAATGTATTGAACAGAATGAGTTGCTCATACGAACTGTTTTTGATAACATTTTTTGCATCATTTTCTTTGCTTTTACGGTATTTTTAAAACATATTCCAAGCATTTTATTGATCATATTTGGCAATATTTTAGGTCATGAAAATGTACACTCAATCATAACTTGGCGCACCATTTCTTAAACGTTGTATATTTTGATGTTATGCATCGGTTCAAAATTTTTTAAGGTGGGTATAAATTAGTTCAAAATTAGTACAAAATTGTGTTATATTTGTTTTTTTGGTTTACCGCATTTTTCTTGTGTGGGTTTGCCAACTTAACGTTAACCTGGCGCACCCACTCTTCAACGTTGTATATTTTGATGTTGTGCATCGGTTCAAAATTTTTTAAGGTGGGTATAAATTAGTTCAAAATTAGTACAAAATTGTGGTATATTTGTTTTTTTGGTTTACCGCATTTTTCTTGTGTGGGTTTGCCAACTTAACGTTAACCTGGCGCACCCACTCTTCAACGTTGTATATTTTGATGTTGTGCATCGGTTCAAAATTTTTTAAGGTGGGTATAAATTAGTTCAAAATTAGTACAAAATTGTGGTATATTTGTTTTTTTGGTTTACCGCATTTTTCTTGTGTGGGTTTGCCAACTTAACGTTAACCTGGCGCACCCACTCTTCAACGTTGTATATTTTGATGTTGTGCATCGGTTCAAAATTTTTTAAGGTGGGTATAAATTAGTTCAAAATTAGTACAAAATTGTGGTATATTTGTTTTTTTGGTTTACCGCATTTTTCTTGTGTGGGTTTGCCAACTTAACGTTAACCTGGCGCACCCACTCTTCAACGTTGTATATTTTGATGTTGTGCATCGGTTCAAAATTTTTTAAGGTGGGTATAAATTAGTTCAAAATTAGTACAAAATTATGGTATATTTGTTTTTTTGGTTTAACGCATTTTTCTTGTGTGGGTATGCTAACTTAACGTTAAGTTAGCGCACCCACGGGACACGTTGTAAATTTTGATGTTCTGCATTGGTAGAAAATTTTTTAAGGTGGGTATAAATTAGTTCAAAATTGGAACAAAATTATGGTATAGTCTTTTTTAATTTTTGAATAAGTGGGTGTGCTAACTATACGGACATCATTATAACACATTGCCACTTAACGCTAAAAAATTGAAATCGTTACACACATTTAAGTCAAAAGTAAAATCTTTTCTGCTGTACAATTAAAGACTATACTGACTATCAAAAAGAAAAATAAGTATTATTTTAACGATGATATACAAACATTAAGCCCTTTGCGTTCTATTTAACAAGACTCATAAGAATGTCCCGTAAAATGCGCGTTGGTATCTCTTATTCAGCTACATAATGAGGGAAAATAGTCACCCCTTCTTACCCTTCTTGGAATTGTCTATATTTCATTTTTATATCAATCTTGATGTGAGAAACTACTCTCCATTTCCGCAGTTTTGCTGTGATTTGTAGATTATAACATTCCTGGGGAAGAATCAATTATTAAATTGTAAATTTTTGTTAGTTAAAATTACACATTTAATTTTTAAAAGAGGCCACGGCTTTAAAATATTATTTATGAGTTACAATGAGCATAAAATAAAACAAACAAGAAATTTCGATACATAACAGTGCACTTAAGGATATAAACAGTGAAATATGACCCTTGTACATCGAAATGCGGTAGATTGCCCATTTAATTAAGTGGGCACATCATTTCACAGCATGAAGTATTAGACACCCTTGCATTCGCCGCGTCGTCACCGTTCCGGTTTCTCCCCTCCCCCCAAAGCTGCCTTCTCCCCACTACTTCGACTTTCGTAGCTCTCGCGGGCAGACGACTGGCTCGTAAGTGCAGAACGCCCATGGAAGCAGACGTTGTGCAGGCTTGGTGTAGTGGACGTTTCATCACGGGAAATGGCGGTGATCTTGCCCGCTAGTTGGCGAGATCCGGCGCAGACCTACCGCCAGCTTGCGACATTTTCCCCAACCAGGTATCTCCCACCACCGTGGCACAGCTTCAACCGGGGAAAGCTTTGTTCCGTAGACTGGCCTCCCGTGTAGTGGTGTAGTTCATGTGAGTGTAAGTGTGTGTTAGTAAAGGTGGAAGATAGGACAAGGAAGGGCAAAGAAAGATCGCGCGCGGTCCCTTCTATTATTTATTTATTTGTCAACAAAACAGTAAAAACTGTGTATGATGTGTGGGGAAAGAGATTTACCTGCGCACACTTTCTTGAGGGCCAGAATAAAAAAAACGAAAAATGAATTTAGAAAATAATTAATTTAGAAAAATAAAAATATTCGAAAAATGTTTGTTCCCGAGTTATAGAAAATCAATTTCATCGGTAAATGAACTACAAGAAAAAGGAGTGCTCAACAAAACGTGCGCACAGTGAAGCTACATTTACGTCCAGAAGCAAAACAAGGGGCCATCTCAGCATTTGCTCAATGAATCAGGGAAACTGGACAAAAACCTGATCGAGATGGGGGTCATTGACCGGGAAGCTGAAGTACATTACTTGTTACAGGCGTATTAAATGTTTTTTTAAAAAAATGTATAAAATACAAACGTAAACTAATTCATTATATATCATTGTTTTGTTACAATAAACATTATTTTTCTTTTTCACGATCAGTATAGTCTCTAATTGTACAGAAACAGTTTTGCAGCAGAAAAGATTTTACTTTTAACTTAAATTTGTGTACCGACTTTAATTGTTTAATGTCATCTGGCAATGCGTTGTAAAGTAACGTTCATGTGTTGTATGTTGATTTCTTGTACTGAGCTGTTGATACTGTTGACACATGATGCACGTGATTTCTACGGTGTGTGTTGTAATTATAAATATCAATATTGCATGAAAATACGTTCCCTCCGTTAAGTAGGTTATTTTTGACAAACATTACAGATTCGTAAATAAATAGACAAGGCAATGGTAAGATTCCCAGCTCAATGAAAAGAGGCTTGAAGGGATCACGTGGAAGGCATTTTTTCATTATTCGAATAATTTTCTTTTGCAATCTGAAGGTCTGAATACTACAGGATGTGCTTCCTCAGAATATTATGCCATATCTCAGGCGGGAATGTACATTTGCAAAATAAAGGCAACGAGCTGCATGAAGGCTGACAGAATTTGAAAGAATTCTGAATGCGTAACATAATGAACTTAATTTAGTGTTTAATTGTGTTATATGTACATTCCATTTGAGGTTTGATTGAATTGAGAGATCTAAAAATGTTGTTACCTCAACAGCAGCTAATTGCATATTGTTCATTTTCAATGGAACATGCGATTTCCGTTTTGAAATGCAAAAATTCATTGAAACAGTTTTTCTTTCGTTAATAATTATTTTGTTATTATTAAACCAATTTGAAACTTCTGAAATCGTACTATTTACTGCTTCTTTTTGCAAAGAACATTCGTGTCATCGGCAAACAGAACCGTTCTTCCATTTTTAATCGACGAGGGCATTTCGTTTACATATAACAGAAAGAGAACAGGACCTAAGATCGAACCTTGCGGGACCCCATGCTCAATTGGCAATGAATTGGAAACTTAAGTATGTAATGTCCTTTCGTGCCAGTATGGTATTTCTACTATTTGAGTCCGATGTTTAATGTACGAAGTTATCCAATGTTAGGGTGCTGCTGCGGCATTCGCCTGGTGTTGATTGAAGAAACCACCGAAAACTTCCGACCAGCGGCAGGCCGCTTGAATTCTCTTCCAGTCAATGGCAGAACGCGTCCTAGTTGTCGAAAATCGCCTTCGTCTTAACTTGAACCCTAGGATCTTCCGGTCAGAGGCACTACAGTGACATCAGTTGATGCCCTGAACCACCTTTGTCGATTCAGATTTTGGGCATTGAGCTTACATACTTTTACAATAATCTCCCGTTAAATTTTGCATTGACTCGTCATGAGTAATTCAATTGCAGTCTGTCATTGCTTCGTATCCCTTCGGCCAGGGGTTCGGCGCTGTTAGCAACCGGTTTCCCAGATGGTCATCGATGTAGGTATTCGTGGTGCCACGAGTTGCCTAACTTCCGTGATTTGACGGAGCGTAGTTAAACAATTCGGCTAACTCACAGCTAAAATATATTAATAAACTCTTCTGGTAATATAAGTTGCTACAGTTGCTTAATTCTTCTTTTAGAATCAAGAGACATTTGCTACTAGTATCTTCAAAGAATTTTTTACCGACTTTTCAAACAAGAATTTTGCAATTTTAGGACATTGTTTGTAGAGGGCAATCATATAATGACTGCAACATATTGTAGAGAAGAATCACACGGTATTTAATTAGTGAAACTGATCACTAAACTATATGAATTGCAGAATGAACCACATCCGCTCTTTTAAAATAACGGAAAGTCAAGTATAGGAGATGATTCTAAAAGTATACAATTTAAAGGACAATAGCTTATTAAGTATTTTTAGTTAGGACAGATATATCCATCTATTAAGTATCAATAAATCTCTAACTTATTAAAACGTTTGCTTGAAACAATTAGGGAACCGGGAGAAATGGATTAGGTTATTAACTGAAATCACTGCCGTGCCTCTGAGAGGGAGATCCTGGGTTCGAGTCCCGGCGGTGTCAGGAATTTCAAAATTACCTAGATAGCTTGGTCGAATTCAATCGTTGTCTGGAGGAGAATTCTAGAAGGCGACTGATCTGATCGGTAGGTTTCCGAGTTTTCTCTGATAATACCAGCCGGATGCCGAAGCAGTACCCCAACTAATGGGCCACTGACCACGCATGTTCATTCGTTCCCCTTCCTTTTCCTATCCTCCTCCTTACTCACACACACTCACACACACTTACATGCACTACACCACCAACATGCCGGGAGACCGGTAGGGAGCTTGTCCCGCCTGGGGCGGTGCCCGCTGGTGGGCGATATGTTTGGGGAAAACTTCGCTAGCCGACAGGACGGCGCCGGATCTCACCATTCAGCGGGGGATGATCACCGCCTCCCCTCAAGGGAAAAACATATACACTACGCTTACGGGACGAATGACATTAACATTTGACTCTCCCTAAATCACTAATTAATCAATCATTACGAATCTTTCGTAACCTCTCCCTCATTCTTATAAGAATATGTGAACTGTTGCCGAATCGTTCACCTCTCTGTTATTAACCTCTAAAACATTCTTCACAATTTTTTGTTGTTGTTATTTAAGGTCGCATCAACATCTAGGTCATTAGCGACCACTATTGGGTTTAAGGTTATGGTAACTGTGAAGATGACATGATATGTTGATAATAGGGGGTGAAAGGAAGAACACAAATACAACCATGCCCGAGGCGCGCGATCCTTTGGTCCGCGGTTGCTACGACACTACTGCTTTAGCGATCTCGGCCACCGAGGATCGACTCTTCATGAAGTTTGTGGCTGACATATTCGATGTTTTTACTATGTTCCACGTTTTTGTTTTTGTTATTTGCAATCGGAATATTCTGATGTTTCACGATTTTGGCCAGCGTTATGAAATTTCTTAACATTGATTTAAATTTTTGGAAACGATAGTGGAAATCATGAGATAAGGTGTATTAAGAAATGGAATTAAGAATTAATTTGATATGACACGAACTAATCTTTCGGTTTATTCAAATATTGCTTTTCTCTGAAATTTTTAATTTTTTTAGAAGAATGGATGAATTAAAGTGAAATGAAGGAGTCGGAAGAAATTAATATTTTGCGTCTCCATATTTCTTAATGTAACGTCCAAAAACAACTATAACTTTGTATGAGGTATTAACTCGTATACTTAATTTGAGTACCGAATGCAGGTAGCAAAGAGCGTTTTTCGCAAGAAACGGTAAGAAAATATTCAATCCCATGTAATAAAAACTATTTGCGAAGACAAATGAATTACAGATTTTGGCTATTATCCCTTATCGTGTCCTTTGTGATGGAATGGACGTACTGCCGCGGGATGGATAGCGATTATTTGAATAAATATACGATCAGTTTCTGAATTAAGTTCATTTCTTTAGTTTTGATATGGTAAATGTAGGCCTACTACCTTAAAGACTCCACTGAATCAATGAAGGCACTCATCAAATCATATTTGTCAAAACTAGATGTGAAATTACCATGAAAAAATTGAATTTTCTAAAAATATTCTGCTTCATCCGACTGTTGTTAGTACCTAAAATTTACTCAGTTTTAATTCGAGTGCGTACTGAAAGGTAATATTTGATTTCTATACATAGTAAATAATATTTGTGGGTAATTTTATAATTTTCTGGTTATGTTCCTGATGTTTGTGTTAATGTCAAATGCATTCTAATTTTCTTATGTTGTTTATGTAAATTTTCATTGTTCTCAGATATAAGAGACATGGACTGTGCTAGTATGTTTTGGGTTGTTATGAAAATTCGCTGCCAGGTGCTCCTAGTTCAACTGAGATGCCGTCAGAGGGAATCTGGGTTACCTAGGATTCATTACGCTGTCTCTTCACCTCCGAAATCAACGCACTGAAACTAATCCCCTTACTTCGCTAGCCAGCCTCGGAGGACTTCGGTCGCGAACTACTTGCTGTTCCGTGTCCTCGAAAACCTTCGGCCATTTTTGCCAGCTTAAAGAGCATAAATATTCGTTTTTTCATTGACTCCCACTAAAAACTGCTCGATTATGGGAATGTGTTAAAAGCATTGCAATTTGTTGTAGTTGATCAGTCGATGATATTCCAATATTTGTATTTTTTTCATGAGAACCTCTTATGTCGTTATTGATAAGTTTAGTAAGCTCAAAGTTGGCTTTCTAACGTTTTGTAAGTCCAGAGGCGTAGGCTTTAATGATAGTCTTACATTATTTTGTAAGATACTTCGTGCCCTATATCAGCTAATTTTGAATTTAGTTGGTTGCTGCCTGAACGGCTATCAACAAAATTTCTTGTCATGGCACGTGGGGCATTTTTAGACAAGCTTTCATGTTTTTGCCGCTATAGAGGTTGTAGTTAGTGATTAACGAAACTGATTATAGTTTTGACTTGGTAGTTGAGCTCTAATTGCTGTTCCGCTGAGTGTGTGCAGGGTCATTATATCTTAGAACCTCACCACTTGCGCAACACGTTTAATAACTTGGTTTTTATGTCTGGGATAGAATTTTTCTACGAGTATGGCTAAATAGAAACTAAGAATCATTGATGTTAAATTTCTCATGTATTATTCAAATTGAAACTGTAAAGGAGCCGTCGGAACTAACTGTTTATATTTGAAACTTGTCATATACGGGGGGTGATTAATTTTCTGATTTGGAATATGAACATCAGTACTTTGAGTGCTCGTTTAGCCACCCTTGTGTCTCAAGTTGGGCGAATGTTTCCTAACGTGTTTGTGGTGACTGTGTCGATGTATTTTGAAGCAAATAAATTACCTACCGTTTTGCAATTCATTTTTGTCGACTTTATTTCTTCTGGGTCATTAACTAAGCCTATGTTTTGTTGAGCCCTCCTTTTGATAGTTGTGGTAAGAGTAGAGTCGTGGATGTGGGCTACTATTTTGTTAGCAATACTAAAAAAATCAAATCTGTGGTCGTTTACCCATGCATGTGAATCCTTTTTTGATTACTCTGGAGCGAAAATTCTTGTTTTCAAATGTTGCTAACCTCGCTTTGTGAGTACTTTTATTAACCATTAAACTATTTATGCTTAAAAATGGGGAAGAGGTCAGGGAGCTCAGGAAAACGTCCACGGACTGTATTTCTCCCCTTTACGTCACATACAGTTTTTACTGTTATTTTAAGAAAATAAATTTCGTTGATGTTGACGACTGTGGCTTGGTTGGTAGGCATTTTTGTTACGCGTGTTCAAATGGCTGATCACATCGGTAAACCTTCTGTTAGGTTTAAATATGTCTGTGAGAGATAAGTTGGATGGAAGTTTAACTTAACTGGGAGGCCATGTTTCGTGTATGGCGATCAGCAAAAATTAGTACCTTTTTGGTGGAGTTAGAGGGAATGGCCTTGTTCATTGGTGGATGCCTGCTAGCTCATTTGCGTTGAGCAGTGAATGGACGTGTCGATGATTGGAGGGGGTACTGAAGACTGAAAAGGAAAGACAACTGTCACTTTCTAATGCAAAACAACCGTTTTCACCCGTAATTGTTAGTGGTGATAGTATTGTTGCTTTCGCGGGTTTCGGTTGAAAGGTTCCTCGGTGTTGCCTATTGTTGTCCAACAGTCTGTGTTGTGAACATCATCTTTAAGCCTTCGGAATGTTTTTATAGTTTATTGTGAAGCTTGTGAAGGATTTAGGATGTCGTCTTTGAGAGTGTAGATAGAAAGTTTAGAGCGAATAGTAGTTGTCATGTCACTAATGCGTATAAAAGTGCGTGGTGAATATGAAAATAAATAAATGAGAATCCTGTCAAATGACAGACCATTACCTAAACTAAAATCTTTTAAATTACATGTACTAAATTTGTTATTTTTCGATTGCATCTGACTGTAGTTGTTAAATATTTTTTTCAGGAGGAATGGTCGAAGGAAATGGCATCTCCCAAATAATATAAGTCATTGAATATTACCTTTTAAGTAAGAACAAAATGTTCCTAAAACGGTTTTGTTTGTCAGAAACTTCGTGTGAATTATATTAGAAGTTCTGTTCCATATTTTTTATAGAAATAGTCTCATTTAACTAAAAGCTGGATTTCAAATCTTTGTTTATACTAACAAACTCCGTTGTCTTATGCTGCTTCTGATATGCACATTTGGTCAAAAAAGTCTTCTCATTCTGTCATTCTCAGTAAATATCCATAAATACAACTCAACAACGGTTTAATTTATCCAGTTAGTTCAACTTAAGAACATGCCCTCCAAATTAATATCTTTAATACAGTGGGATGTCGATTATCCGAACGTCCATTATCCGAAACGTCAAGTATCTAAACATATTTTCTCAAAATAATTATTTTTTTAAAATTAGATAACGTGTACTATACGTATTAATTTTTTTGTAGTACCGAATATTGAGAACGATCCCTGATTTAATTGATAGTGATAAAATGTTCACGAAATACTATACTATAGTCAATCATCTGACTTCAGTGAACTTTGACAAATCCCACAATAAATGCTTAAGAACTCGGAATGTTTATTATTAGCAGAAATATACTTTTCACCACCTTTAAGTGCAAGGGAACTAACGGTACAGTGTCAAATAACCGATTGTAAATGCTTAACAACTGTCACTCACTCGGAATGGGAGCACTCGGGCACTCGTGCAACTCGTGTGGCTGGTGTGACTCTTGGACTCTGACTCTTAACTCTGACTCTGGTGCCCTCAGCCTCCTTAAAGAAGCGGCGACGTCACAGAAAAGTCTCACCTCGCAGCTCCCGTCTCGGTGGCTGCGTTCAACTATTCTTTGAATAATATTTCTTTCTACTTGACAGCTGGGGTAAGGGTATAGAGCGATGCAGCCACTCACTGGGGCGGCAGGCACGCGGTCGTTTTTGCATCAAATCACACAGCAGAAACAAGAAATAAATCGCAATAAGTCCACACGACCTTAGACGACGCAGAGCCGCCTACACGATGCATAACCAAAGAAGTTATGGCGCTTTTGAATTTCAAATTGCTTCGCGCTGAAATAATTAATCTCTTTTATAATAAGTATCGGCAACTGTGCAGTGACATCAGCATCATTGCAGCCTCTGATTTGATAACGGAACCCCCTCTCCCTAGTAATGTGCTAGCTTTCAAGGAGACAGAAATATTATTAGAGCAATATGGCGAGCATCGTAAACGTGCTCGTGCCAGTTTCAAACTCCTCCATAACATTTGCATTGAATGCTTTTTTTTTATTCGGAATCTATTTTAACATTGAAAACCTTCAAACCATTACTGGAATTTTACACTTGTAAGAAAACACTTTAGTTACAAAAAATAGTTATATTTTGTAATTTAATTTTATAATTAGTTACACATTGTCCATATGAGTAATTCTTCAAAGAATGCATCTACACGTACTTATTTCCCTTGGATATGCTCGATTAACGTTTTGATACCAATGTTTTCTCTTTATGGGAAGACAGCCCTCAAGATTTGCTGCGATACTTGATAAAATGATTTTATCGACACATTTTATACGAAACGAATGATCCCAATACATTAGTAAAGTCTCGTACTATTTCGACACCATTATTGGTGACGTACATACATTTGCTGTTCTTGAATGTTTTTTTCCTTCAGAAAACTCGCAACTTCCTTTTCTAAGGTCTCAATAGATATCGCGTTTATTTTATAATATCGTGGTTACCAACGTTTACAATGAGGTCTATCAGAACTCATTATGAACTCAAAACTTTGAATTTCTTCTTACTTGAGATTACGATCAATTTCACGTACTCTTTAAAATGAAAATGTGATTGAAATGCTTCAATTTCCTCTTTGTTTGTATGTATGTATGTATGTATGTATGTATGTATGTATGTATGCATCTACTATGGCGCAATAGTCTCAGACTCAGCGGCGTCCCGGCCTTGCGGCCAAGGGTTTAACGTGTGGTTAGCACATAGACCTCCCTACGCTGTATTCTGGTCTTCTCAATCTAAGAAGTGAGCTCTCTCATCGTCACACAGCAACATATACCGGGACATTGCAAGGAAAGCGCACACTATAATTTTGCTGAACGGGAATCGAACGGGATCGCGTCATGGAAAGCGAGCACGCTGACCAATGAAATACCAGTGAGGATAATTTCCTCTTTAGAACAGATATATCCCAATCGCACGGGCGGAAGGAATGTTCTTGAAGTGAAAATTCTGTTCAATGTTTTATATTTCCTTGTAGAAACCAGGGTGACATGACATTCATCATTGACATTTTCATTCAGTTTTCCACATCGACCTGCACACATGTGTACATTGGAGATAGATGTATTCTAGAGAGAATGTACCAATTGTTCATTGTCAGAACTCATAATTAAGCAACACTATCTAATATCACTTTCAAATCAATCAGCTTTTCGACTTCAAAGGGAAATGCCTTTTGGCACTTTAGCGCAGAAACTACACAAGTCAATGATTTGTGTTAATGAATACCCTGAAGAATTCTTGTCTTATGTTAGCACTAGCTTTCCAATAACAAGTCAAAGAAGTAAACAAATAACTTAAGTTGTTTCAGAAATAAACCATCAAAAAGCAGGATTTGTTGTTATTTGTATGCTTAATCTCGTTACATAGTGCTTGTCTGTTGTACCAGAAAGACAAGAATGATACTGCAATGTTAATGTTTTGGATGGCTCTGCAATTTTCTTGCATGTTAACGCATAAAGTGACACACAGATTAATATCATTCTGCCCTTCTGTGATTATGACTGTCCTGTTTCGGGTGATTTTTCGTGTCTGTGTTCAACTTGATCTTTAAAGTGACTCAACGAAAGGATTCATTTATGCTTTTCTAAAACAAGTTGATAGATTAAAATATTCGTTGCCATTGCTATAGAGAGGATCGAATCATTGACTTGGATTCTAGTTCCTCACTGATCCTCATCACTCCTTCAGAAGTCTTTGTGAATTCCGTCTTTCACGTCTCTGTTTCAAAGACGATTTTTTAAATTATTTAAATAGAATTTCAGGAAGGGATTACACACATGAAATTCAATCTGCTGCAGACATATTAGGACTCCGAAAGAAATAGAAGAACTAATGATCTGGAAGGGTCCAAGGAAGAGTGGCTCATGGAGAACTATCCATGAGCCACACCAATGGCGGATCCAGGAGGGGGGCCATGAAGGTCATGCCGCCTCCCTCGAAAGACCTAGAGTTTTCGTTTACCTTCCTTTATTTGGCAAAAATGATTTAAATATTCGTTTATATACGAATTATGAAATTATTTAAACAAGAATATTGTATAGTATCATATCTACAGAAATAATATACTAATAATATATTATACTAAATAATATAATAATATACTAAATAATATACAATATAGTAACAAATATGTTTATTATTTAACAAAATCTACGATCCCCCCCCAAATAATCGGCTGGATTCGCCCCTGAGCCGCGCGCGCCGAAGCGTGGGTGCGAGGAACGGAGTGAGCTGGTGGGCGGGGCGTGGTGACGCGGGCGCCTCCGGTGCCGTTTGTAGAGGCGCCGGTCGCGTCGTCGTGCGTCGCGACGCCGCGGCGCTGCCGAGGGAAGCCGGCGAAGCGGGGCCGCTAATAAGCCGAACTGCCGGCGAACTAAATAAACAAGTCTGAGTGCTCCGTATCACGTTCTCCGGAAGGAGGCTAGGGGCAGAGGAGAAGGAACGCTTCGGGCCGGGCCGGAGCGCTGCGGAGCGCCGCCGCCGCCGCCGTTGCCTCCGCCTTCGTCGCCTCCGCCTCCGCTGCCGCCGCCAGCGGCTTAACGGATGCGCATACATCCTGTGGTGACGCGCGTCTCGCAAAGGTAGGACGTGTGTCGAGAACGCTACCGCGACGCCTCCCCCAACCACTGCCCCCCCTCCCGTGGCCCTGCCTACCTTCGCCCCCCACCTTCCTTTCCGCCTTCAACACAGCCCTCTGACGACGGCTTCTCGATCCTGCCTCTCACCAGCTAGTCTACGCCAGTCTTCTCTCTTATGCCTCTGGCCGTCCGTTCGTGTTCAAGGACATTCATGGATGTCACACCCACTTTCATCTATCTCCGTAAACCTCTATTAGTTCGCTCTCTGATTCTCGTTTCTGTATCTTTTGTTCTTGTAATCAAGATTAGGCTGGACAATTTCTTGACCCTTTCACGTAACACCCTTTGGTGACATCCTCTGCCTGTCACCATTTATCTCTTTACCACGTATTTCTCCCTCTATCTTCATCCTCATGCTTATATTTGTACATGGCTTATATTTTTATTCGGCGTTTCTTTGTCATTTCCTGCAATACCTGATCCCTTTGTGTTCCAACTCTCGCTACATTCACTAATTTTTGACACCATCATCTCCACCAGCCATGTGTTTTACCAGTTCAGAGAACCTTACAGAGACATTCGTCGTGCTTCTCCAAATCTGAATAACTTTGAAATCGTTTGCATTCACCGTCCTTCTTAATCCTTTTCAGCCATAATATTTTCCAATTTGCTTCTTGTGACTTGTTTCTCATGTATCGCCTGACGCCATTCCAGGCCCTTCATTTTCATTGGTGTTGCCGCTGCTCGTGTGGGAAGACTTCCGCCTCCTGCCGCCCGTGCACGCATGCCACCCACTGCCGGTCCTCTACTTAAAGCTCCCCGCCCCCTCAGCTTGCGTGTGCTCCCAACCAGCGCGTGCGCCCGCGTATCTCTGATGGATGGCGGCAGCGTTCTTGCAACTGAAACACCGCCACCTCCGCTGTCGCCTCCGCTTCCGCCTCCTCCCCGCCTCCCGCCGGCTCTTCCGCGGCGTCCTCCGCTTTCCACGCGCCCCGCCCCGCCCCTCTCCTCGCCCCGCCCCGCTTCATCTCGGCGCCGCGCCTTACCGCCGCGCACCTCCTTTCCCTTACGTAACACAGCATTGTCATTTGTTCCGGAAAGATGACAAGGACTGATGCTAATTAATCCTTGAAGCGTTAAGATGTAACATCAGAGTAATGCTTTGTAAATGGAGGCGGATACACTGCACGCTACCACTGCTGCCATCGTCGCCACCGCCCCGCGTCGCGCCACGATGCTCTACACCGCGCCGCCGCCTGCGTTCCCAGGGCCCGCCGCGCCTCACCCCACCCCGTCCCGTCCCGCCCCGCCCCGCCCACGCTCTTTCCAGAGGCGGCGTCTTCCCCTCGCGCGGTGCCGGTGCCAGCGCACGCGAAACGTGCTGTCTGAAGTAGTGCGGGGACAATTCTATACAGCGCAACATAGGTGGTTGGGGAGACGCCACGGCGCCTGGCGGGGAGTGCGGGAAGGTCGGGGCCGGGCAGTGGCAGAGGCGGGGACGAGGTAGGGCTGCGGGAGGCTTTGGGGTTCACCGGGGACGTGGCAGGAGGCGGCGGCGGCAGCGCCAGAGTTTCTGAAACAAAATGGCCGTGTTCTGTAACTCCTACCGTGGAGTTTGATTCTCCACAAAATGGAACGCTGTGTGTCTGAGTTTAAATGGAACGCGTTTCGGGCTTGCCGTGGGAAGCTATTTTGCTGGGAGGAAACTCCTCATAAACGAGGCTCCGTATAGGGAGATGGCCCCCACCCCTTGCAGCCTGAGGCGGAACTCTCCGGAGGTGCACAGTTCCTCCAAAGTTTTTGTTTGTGCGCAGAGGACTCCGTTTTTACTCTCCGTGTCCCGGAATTCTCAGCCTTGTTTAGAATACTGCAGATGTATTCATGAGGCATGAGATATTCGTGTCTCATCCTTTTGTATATACGCATACATATTCTATTTTGACTACGTTAACTTCATCTACAAGACATCTCAGATATCTTTCATTGCGAATTTCACTGTATTTTCCACTCGTGATGTAATAATTTCGTGTAATAAATGAAGAAATTTCTTTGATTTCATGCAGATGTTACCATAATAAATAGAAGCTGCATTATTTGCACAGTTGACGGTTTAGTGCTAGTTTGGTTATAATAGTCTTCAATAATTTTGGAAGATATGAAGTTTAATATTTACGTTTTAGTAAGAATGCTTTGTTGATGATTAGCAGGTAGAATACAATTGAATTATTATAATTTCTTCTCAGAGCATTCAGAGGCTCTTTCATGAAAATTATATTATTTTAATGACGTATGTTTATAATTTGAAACTTCAAAAAAATTTGGTGAACCAGGAAATATTTGCAGATGATTCATTAATGAAACATTACGTTGCATTATATGTATTAAGATAAGTACTTTGTGGAGTGTCGAGTGAAGAGTGATGCTTGTTATTGTTTATGTTATAATGGAGGCGGTAATACTGCTTGGAAACATTGTCTAAAATGAACGTTTTGCTAACTCTTGCCCGGACATCTAATTTCTGTTGGACACTACACTGCTATCTTTTTACTGCCGGATATTACTGCCTTAAAGTTATATGTCTGCACTTGTGTGACTTTGTTTCTTTTCTCATAAAGATATTGCATGCGATGTTTCATTTATACGAGACTTACACTACGAAGAAAGGTTATGAAGTAAATAATTCACAATTTACAAAACAGTAATCAGATATTTATTAACTTAAAGGTACAATCAATATATTGCGTTGTGAAGTTTTCTCACATTTGATATTTGTTTCAGGAGAGATTTGATTAACATGTTGCACAAATGTTAAGACATTAATTTCACGACGAATGGTAGGCTATATCGTTTATGTCTTCTAAGGATTTAACTAAAATTCTTTATTTACTTCAACATGATTTTTGGAGACAAACGCTCCGGTAAGGTCTTCTCAAACGTTCTGTTGATTTCTCCTGCCAAATCAATAAAACAACACGATAAGGAAAGTAGGAAATATATAGAGCTAGCATAGGGGTGACTTATAAAATAATTTCGGTTCTCAATCCATTGCGAAGACTTGTGGAAATGAGCGTTTCTGATTTCATTTTTCAGAAGCGCCCCTCAAATTATCTCAAAAAGAGATAAGGCGTTTTTAGAGTAGATTGAAAGCATTTTTGGTTTTAGAATATATTCGTAGAAATTCACGAAGAATATTTTCTTTTCGTCCTCCCTAAAGAATGAGGACAAAACCGTGTAAATCCAAAATTCAACCAGATCTGCTTATAAAGATGGGTACAGGGCTTCTTTGCTTCTTCTGGCCCCAGGCAGCAAAATCCGAGCGGGTCTCCGGATTTGTTGCTGAGGCCGCAGATTCGGGCTCCCCGAAAGAGCAGCCTCGGCGGAAGGCTGAGGAGAATAACGTGCGTACAGAAGTCAAATGTTGATGCCGTAACTACAGTAAAATAATTGGATCGCCCGGGTTGCGCGGCCTCGGGGATGCTGGGCCTCCGCCTCCGCCGTCGCCGCCGCCGTCGCCGCCGCCGCCACCGCTGCCGCCGCCCGCCGCACGAGGTGAGGCCCGCGCCCGGGTCTTCCGCCGCCGCCGCCGCCGCCGTCGCCGCCGCCGCCGCTGCCGGGGGCGAAGGCTCCGCGGAGTGGGGGTGGCCGCGCGGGGCGGGCGGAGCGAGGGGCGCTCCTGGAGGGGCGGGACTTGGGTTCCCGAGTGGGGGGTTGAAAGGGAGGGAAGGCACGGCGCGTGAGGGCGGACCGTGCGAAAGCTAGGGGAGGTTACATAAGTAACGACGTCGACCGGCTCAACGCGGCGGGTGGGGAGCGAAGAAGGGCGTTGGAGGGGGCGGGCAGGGAAATAAGGTGATAGGGGAGGGGGAAGTGGAAGTTCGGAAAATGGGAGACGCATAGGCGCCTTCCGGCGCACGGCGTCGTCGTCGTCATCGTCGTCGTTTTCTGTTGGCTTTCCCGGAAAAAGGAAAAGAAAGCTTTTCACGACACGCCCCTATTGCTATTTCTAACCAATGGGAATAGGGGACGTAGTAGGAAGGCAGCCCCCCCTTTTTCTTCTCTCATCCTCTCTCTCGTTATATTTTGGTTCTGCTTTTCCTTTCCCGGGTATCATCAAAACTCCAATATGGCCGCCACCCACCTTCAGGGACCTCAGAAGCGCTGAGCGAAGGAAGAAAGAGAAGGTGGTAGTAGAAAAGGCCCTCTCAGCTTCAGTGGGATATTACTCCGCAACTAAAGGACCTTGTTTTATAGCATTTTTTGTTCTCTGTTTGCAGGGAATTTCCAAAGCGTTCCTTGCAATCAAGCGTTAACGTTCTCTGTACCATGTCCTAAGAGAGAATTCCTCTTCAAATTAGTTCTCTTTGTATTCTACATTGTACTATTTCTGTGAAACGTGTCTTGAGTTTGGAAAATACCATTAATCTTTTAGATAATAATTATAATCTTAGTGTGTATATTATTCACGTGCTTCTTCAAATAAGTCTTGGATCATTGGACATTATGAAAATAGTTTATGATGATCATGTTACTTTAATATTATTCAATGAATGCTAATGTGTGTTGCATGGCCTCTGGTTTATTTTTTATATTGTATCTGATGTAGAACTAGTTGAAATTACACCAGGAAACCACTGCATAAGAATGCTGTTCATTCCAACACTCATTATTCTTCAAAAGATTTTCAAATTATATTGATGTTACTTTGTTTACTGTAGAAGGGAAATAACAGAATCTTCCATTTTTCTGCTGGTATTTTGTTTTTATTTGTAAAATAAAATTAACATTTGAAGCAATTTAAAATATTTATGTTCTGGCATGTGAAAATCTAAAATTATTAATCATGCTATTTTATTACATATGATGAGATGAACATTCTTTTCGACGAGCTAACGTTTTGTCAGTTCTTTTCCGTTATACTGATAAACATCCATTAGTGTTTTGGTAAAATAATGGTGTAACGTTAAATTTCCTAGCTGCACCACTTCTTTCAGCCAGGTTCTCAAGAATTTTCAGCACTTGCAGCGGTTGGCATGAGAGACTCCGTTTCTGAAACAGTCAAAATATTTCTCACAATAAGAGGTGTTAAAAATTTGTCCTCAGGATAATAAATATACCAAAACACTATGATTAAATATATAAATCTCGGTACTTGTGGCATCACTGGCAAATTCATTCATTTCGACACAATTGCTCTTGCGGTGCAAGGCTCATACACAGAAATCTACATAACTCGAATTTCGATAACTTGAGTTTCTCGATATTTCCAATTTTGTTTATTTGTATTCACGTTATTTGGCGTTAATAAACCCGTGCAAGTAGAAGTTTCCGTAAAAATAGCTTCAATATTTTGAATTTTTGATGTTTTTTTACCTACCTTTGAATTAAATGACTCGCTTTGTTGCCACTGGAGATCGAAATGTGTCAAGGGTCGACCAGCTCTGTTAACTGTACTGTCAATATGTACTTGTCTGCGTCAGTATTTCCGTCTGTCTGCGTTTCAATGCCCGTCTCTCTACGTTTGAATGCCCGTCGGACTGCTGCGTATGTCTGTCTGCCTGTGAACAACACTATTGCCCAAACCTTATACAGGACTTTTCACGAAATGAGTATTCTCATATCGATCTGTCCGAAATCAAGATCCTGCAATTTCTAAACGCATATTTTATTTTGTAGGTATTTATATGAAGTCTGGGACACTTTCAATATTTTCACAAAAGTGATTCCATAGTTTTTTATTTTTTGGTCGAATCGAGGAAAGTGCAAAAATACATTCTTTCACCCTCTCCTATTATTGAATCCAGAGGTTTTTGTGTTACAGAAATTTATTCTTCAAAATCAGATCTCATGTCCTACAACATTTTCCGAAAATACTAAAGATTTGTTAAAAGCTGGCTTCGATTTTTTTCTTCAAACATTTTGTGAGCATAGGGAACACTTAACTGAATTATTTGTCACTAGTGTCAGTTTCATTGAAACTTTTACATTTTCAAAAATTAAATCTATATCTTCTTTTAAACCTCTTGCGCTTCGTTTGGTGAGATATTTTGAACAGATTGCTGCAGAATTAATAGGATACAAGTTGTAGTAGCATAATATTACGCACTAACTGTAAAGATAACCAAAGAATAAGAGAAAATATGTCCTGTTGTGGAACCACTGGTTTTGGATTACATCTGCAAAAATTATAAATAAGATTTTTTTAACTAACATTATTGATGTAATATCATGAATCAAAAATTGAGTAAGAGATAAATACACATATACATTGGTGTGTAATTTTCATCTCTTTAACGTGTTCATATTGCGTATGACCCAAAAATTTATTAATAAATTAAAATTTTTAATTTATTAATTTCGAAATTATATAAATGATGTCAGAAATCGCATAAATTACATTTTTATTTGCGTTTGATCTTGTCTTTATTAATAGTATTCATTAATTAACACACTGACCCCCAAGCTGAAATCAGAGACTTCTGTTCCTGGGATGTGAAGCAGTTCTGCTAACCACGAATCTGTCCCAGTCGGTCACGTATGAAAGTAAGCCATTTGCATAGCTTGAATTTTGCGCAGCTGAGTACATAGTGCGGGGGGCAGCATCGCGAGGGGCGGCGTCCCTTAAGAACGCGTCCCGACGGCGTCGTCCCGCAGCCGGACGGAACGGCGCGGCGCGACGCGGCGCGGCAGGCGGCCCCGGGCGGGCGGAGCGGCACGGGGAGCAGGCTCCAGGGTCCAATTTCCTAGTTTATAATGGAAAGCAAGCTCCATTTGCGGCGGCGGGAGCGGCGGCAGTGGCGGTAGCGGCAGCGGCGGCGGCGGCAGTGACGATGGTGGAAGTGGTGATGGGGCGGAGGCAGTGCAGGAGGTAGGCGGTGAGGGTACAAAATTGCATCTCGAACCACATTCTCCTCCTACTTCCTTGTATTGAGGTAGCGATGATTGTTGATCTAGAATGCGGTGGTGGTAGAGGAATGGACTATCTAGAAGGCTAACAGACGTCGAGGCAGAATACGACATTCTGGAGGGTAGTATTGGGCGAAATGAGTTTGAGTATTCTGGGGACTCCTAGAGATTGCGGCATAGTGATATTGGCTGACTACATGGTTATGGAAGAGTTAGTGGAGGCTAATGGTAGTGCTATGGATTTATCTGAGAGTCTAATAGTCGTAGTAGCAGTTATTTATTTACGTAAAAGTGGTAACAGTAACGGAAGATCAGGTTGAGGAATTGGAGTAGAACTTGGAAGACTAGGAGGCTGGTGGAGGCCTGCCTGGCGTAGACCATGATGCTGGTGAAGGAGACGAGTAGACGGCGTCGATGGTGGGACTGAGATTCTGTGATATGTTGGGATGCCTTGTTTGACCGGAAGCAGTCACTTTTGTGAGGGGTAGTAGACAAATTGGAGGCTGAGAATGAAAGCTTAAGAGTCGCAGGTGCAAGAGCATGTGGGACAGAAGGAACAAAACGGTTCAACGGAGGGGGAGTAATAAATGGGGCGAAGGAGGTGGAAGGGAAACAATTGGGCTTTGATGTTGCAAATAATTGTAATTCGGACATTCGAAAATTGTCAGAATATTTTGTTTAACAAATATTTTACAAATAATTATACCGATTCCCAAAACTACATTACAAATAATTATACCGATGTTTTAGATTTAGTCAGCAACTTCGTAAAATAGTGAATTCTTACAATTTTGCTCTACATTTGTTCATCTGAATACATGTCCAATTAATGCGCGGTACTAACTTTCCTTAATCATTTTAAATTCTTTATAGTGTAGTTTAACAGTAAGTATCCGCTTTCCAAAATAATTTCAGTGAATACAATAACTCTTTGCACAAAACTAAAATTAATTATGATTCTTGGCCGTCCGGGATGAGCCGCATCTCACTCGATCTAATTCATGTTTCGGCCTTCATGTAGTGGTCTTCTCTGAAGAAGGCCACAACATGATGACCGAAACGCCAGCTCGATCGGCGGACGCGGCGCATCCCGGATAGCCAAGAATCAAATGACTGTGGTCGCGGAAGCCTACAAATCCAAAATTAATAGTGATCATTCTGTATCTTAATTGTAATAACGAATGTTTTCCTTTCATTATATCATCTATTCATGCAATCTTCGAAATGCATAGGTCTCTTTGCTATGACTTGTAACCAAGAGGTCAGCGAAGGGTGAATGCTAAGAATCTATCGTCTCCTATATTATTTCGGTAGTATACCATCCTTTTGCGGCTCTCTCACGCAACTAGTCTTTGTAAATGAGGTCTCTAAAGAAAAATAGTTTTAAGGAGACGTGATGAATTGCACTTCGACTTCAAAAATATGAAGGATTTGTTTAAAATAGCATCTAAATATGAATGTAAAATGCAATCCGCAACGCACTTCAGGATTTTTGAATCTATATCGTTAAATAACTCCTAAACAAAGCGTTCTAGGGCCACGTTTGTCACACTGTAATCTAAGGGATTTTTTAAAAAAAATATATTTATTTATACTTGTTCGACAAAAATTTGTCTTTCAAGTGTGTGAATTTTTACATTAACATAGTACACTTCGAGGAGAAACTTCTAAAGTAACCTCTAACATGTTACTGGTATGTATAGGTATTATTGATTTTGAACACACAATGATCTTAGAAATAAACTGTGGTTATAAATAGTACAAAAAAAATATAATTTTTTTTACAATAAATAATAGTTACATGAAATAAGTTAACTATGGAGGATGTAAACGGTCTTTTGAATAGCGTGATTTGATTCGCGGGAAAGGATTAGCTGTTTTTCCAAGTTGAAAAGATGTATAAGCAGGAGAAGAAATAAGGGAAGTATAAAATTTATCTGAGAGATGAAGGATCCAGGATTTTAGAGACAGAATACCGAGTTCGTGTAATATTTGATTGTTTCTTATAATCCAAGGTGCTTTCAATGCTTTTCTAAGAAATTTATTTTGTATAGCCTCTAGTTTTTGAATATGCGATTTCGCTGCACCACCCCAAATGGGACACGCATATGTCAATGATGGGCGAATTATATATTTAAATATACATAAAGCTGAATCTAAAGAAAGATGAGAATTTTTCTTCAAAAATGGGTATAATTTTAAAAGGTTGACATTCGTTTTGTTTATTATTGATGCAATGTGTGGTTCCCACGTTAGTTTAGTATCGTAATCTAAGGGATGAGATCTACTTGACCTTTCTATTACAGTTTTGCTGGTTCGACGCTTCTCGCTTCTACCCCACCTGTTCAGAGCCTGAAAATTTGCAACTGTATTTGAAATTACTATTTGCCTGATATTCTATGCGATTGAATTACACGGGTAACTCTTTTATTTACAATAAAGTTAAATAAGAGTAGTTTGTATTGACAAGGGTGTATTATATTGTTATCAATTACAAGGTGATATTTAGAGCAAGTGACGGAGGATAAGAGGGTCTCGAAGAAAAATATATAGTGTGGGCATTTTACAGGCTTAATATGGAAATGGAAAAATAAGGAAGAGGGTGGGGTATAGCATGCGAGATTTCGCGCACGGGTACGCGAGTATATTAAATTACACGCAGACTCAGTCACCCTCATTTGTTCAAATATGAAAATGTACAATTGAAAAAATACTTCCATTACACACGAAGAAATGATTGCTAATAAAAAATCCATATAAAACTACTCAGTTCATAGGTCCCCACTTCTGTAATTGGTCCGTCACATTCCCGAATTCTATAACTAGTATTGTCTCCTTGTGTACCGAAGTATTCAATTTTCTCCCTTAAAACTGCATTGAATTTTCCATCTTCAAGCCCCACCCTGCCGAAGAGATCCTTGTGTGTTAATTGGGTTTGCCTGCGCGTAGTTCTAAGCGAGAAGTAACTAGATTCGTTCGCTGGTGAAAGCGAGAACAGAAGGACACAGGAGATGAGAGTCGCAGTCCGACTGAGGGTGGAACATCGAAGTAGGAGCTAGTTGTCCGTCAAGGACGCGGGGAAGGTGTAGGGCAGCGCGACCGGGGGGGGGAGAGAGGGGACCACGTGGCAGGGAAGTGTTGGCGAGCAGCGTCCAGGGCGAGGGCTGGACCAGTGTTCGGCAGAGGAAGCGCGGGAGCAGGTTGTGCGGGAGGATGTGGGAGAGAGCGAGAGACAGATGTAGGGCGAATGCGTGGTGCGGAGGGGTGGTCGGCTGAAGAGGATAGGACCTGTGAGCGGCGCGCGAAGGCGTTCGATAATCAATGTAATCACATAAGTGAGCGTTCCATAATGAGCGACATACTTGCTTACATGCTTGTGGTGCGAGAAGACGGAAGCCAGATGGGGTGGACTCTCCTCCCTGCTTCCGATAGCCATGAGGCCCAAGGAGTTCGGGTTTATAGGAAAATGCAGTCAGAGAAGTCCAGACAACAAAACCAGTTGAGATAGACACATTTTCATTGGTGATATCTGCCTCAGCGGCATTTCTAAATGATGTATCGGTGTATTATAAATACGTTTTTCTTTTTTATCTCCTCAAACTGCACGGGAAATATGTAACAAAAAATCGATGTAATATCTACCATTTTATTCACATTTTATAATTTGGAATAATTTTAATTAATGAAGCTCTTACTATTGTCTATAGACAGTTAATATACTTATATGTATGTACAGTAGTACACAGACAATATATTATACATAAAACGTGTATGTATTACGCAGGTTAATCATTAACAACGGCCAGCAGTGATCACATGCGTGCTATTTTAATGAAATGTTTAGGATCATAATTTGTGGTGTTCATCTCGCAATGGCTTTTAAATGTTGCATCATCAGCGCGTCTATTTCTAAATTTTAAGGTTATATTTTACAAGCAATATTTGCTTTTTAGAAATGAAAACAAATAAATATATACTCTAATTGTTTTAATTTGACTCTTTTGTGAAACTTCGTGTGTTTCTTTTCTATTTCCCCCTCCTTTATTCCTATGCATTTCTCATATTATAATTATTGTACCACATTCACTGTGCATACCAAGGGTTTGTAGTTGCATTCAACAAGAAACTAAAAATAATTATGAATTTTCTATTTTCCTGAAATTATTAGAGGAAACAAAAAGAAGTATGAAATAATGTCGAATGGACAAAAAGCAATCGCTCAATTACGAATGCACATTAAAATTCAAATAATTATGCCAACATTGACAAAATAAGCAAATGTCTCTAGCCACTAATTGCTGACGAATACTTTTTTGGATATTTGGAATCTGAAGACACCCATAGTGGTGAAAGAAGAAAACGTGTGTTCGCACTAACTACTGGGTCAGACCTTTAATCTACTAATGAGACGAAATATGATGAGACGAAATAAATTAAAAAGTTAATCGAAACCAAGTAGCAAATCCAAAATATTAAATCTAAATTAGGTGAATATCCATTTACGCACTCGATAAAGAGAGTAATGCACAATTTTCAACTATAATAAATTTATGAATTTTCTAATCTCGGTTAGATTGTTTCTGAATTAATATACGAGTTTCGCAATTGAACTCGGTGAGCTTTGTAAAATTCTTTTATTATAAATACTTGTTATAATAAAAGACGATAAAGCTGCATATTACTAAGGACATGACGAAAACATTAAAAATCTATTTTATACTTATAAACAAAGAAATTCAATATAGTAAACTGTAACAAATTATTTTAATAATACAATGATTTAAACGGTTAGAAATACGTTTTAAATGTTAATTATAAACACATTCATACATTTTTGATATTTTTTTTCAAGTTATTTATACCTAATATTTTATTTTTTTCAATTCTATGAGTTTTTCTTAATCTTATTGCGCCATGTTATAAGTTTCCTGTGAATTCAAAGACAATTTGATTGCTCCTAGTCACATTCCCGACTTCTGTAACTAGTGATGTTCCCTTGTGAACTGAATCACGTGCTGCATAATATAAACAGCTTTGATATTAATGGAATACACTCGCTCCGTATTGCGGGCAAACAAAATCTGTGGTCTTGGTTTATCAAACTTCTCTTTCCAGCAAAAGTTAATTTCCGCGTGCGCTACCGGAGACACATTCATAGAAAGTGGAAAGTGGGGACATGCAGCTTAATGAGAGACATTAAATTTGCATGCCTCTATAATTAACACAAAATTGAGTCATGGATACACTTTCTCTGGTGAAGTGCATGTGGTTCAATTTGGAGAAATGAGAAAGTTTAAAGGAAAAATTACATGTTGTAACGACTCTATAAGAGAAATTAATTATGTGCTTGTTTAGTTTCATACTATCTAAAGCAAATTCTGTGCAATTAATCCATTTTCATGCTAGTTCAAGAGTTTCTGTTACGTATTCGTGCTTAAAGTAATATCACACGTAATTTTTCTTAAATAATCACTAATTTATGAACGTTAGTTCCAGAATGTATTTTAACTTCATCATTCGGACTAAATAGCAATTATCAACGAAACTCATTTACCATTCTTATAAACGAAACAAATTAATTTTTCTCCAAAACGCTTTTTATTTCAAGAGTATATCACTCTATTAATTTATTTACAATCCCTTACATTACCTTCTCCGAAGTTATAAAAATAAATGGGAGATATTACACAAATTTAAAAAAACACAGAAATTTTGGAGACTGCATCATTATATCTGCGACTATGTCTGCATCCATAAATAAATGATTAAATCCATTCATTTCTAATGTGATTCGATACATAGCTCTGTAAATATTTTTTTTAAATTTTTACATACTCTTCTTATAATAATTATTATTATGTTATTATATTTACTTATGCTTACCTGAAAGATCGATTTGAATATCTCAGTACATGTTTTAGGGCCACATTATTTATCATATCACTGTACGTAACATATAGTTAACAAATTTGTGAAAGAAAGGATCGTTTTTGAAGCTTAGTTTTGAATATTTTGATGTATTTTTTATGTATATGTAATAGAGAAGCGTAACATTTCAAGTACTTTCATCTCTGTCTTGAAAGATGTTCAACATGTCTAACTTTCCTAACCCATCAATGTTCACATTACTTAAAACCCCTTCCCGTACCGTGCCATTCATTCCCTTTTCTCCTTGGTTGCTGTCGTTACATTTCTTGTCCCAATACTTAGATAAATGCAGTAATTGAGAAAAAAAATCTTGAAAACAATTCTCATTACTTTTGTTTACCTGCTAGTAGTGTCTGGCAAGGCTAAATTAATCATTAATGTGTCAAGTATATAAAAAAGGAACCAAAACAGAGAGACAAATACCAAAAAGGAAAATCGAAGAATGTAATTTAAAGTACTTGAAGTTCAAACGAAGTTCAAACAGATACAATAATTTGCAACACTTATATTTAATTTGAAAGTAAGTAAAAATTCTATAATTTATGCACCGAATTATATTTAGCCAATATTTGTATGTATTCATTGCAATTTGTGAACTGTCGTGAAAATTGCGAACATTAATCACCCAATAATTTTATAACAATCCCTTGACAAAACAAAGTCGAAAAGTGTTTTATTTAATTCTGTATTATATTGGTGTCATTTATAATAATTTGCAACTAAAATGATTTGTCGATATATTAATGGCTATCTTATTCTATCATTAGAATGAATTTGATACTTTCCCGATATATTTAATTGACATTTTCTTTAGAGTATTCCCACATCCATGTATCACTAATTCTAATACTTCTAAAACCCACCAAAATAAATACTTCTTCAGAACATCGATTCGCTCACTTAACTGTTAGAAACGCTCTTTATACTGCCAACGCTCGTCCAACTTTCCTTCTATAGTACCGAGACTGGTAGAGAGCCTTACACTTTGTATGAGAATTCACTTCGAGAACTTTAAGCTATACTCAAACGACGCCTATAAATCCACTGTAAATTTCGGCGCCCGAGAGTTAGGTTTTAGCTGCTCGTGTCAACATCGCCACCGCCTGCAAAGACCGGTGCTTAAATAGAAACCCTCCGCGGGCCGTCGCCCGCGCCGTGGAGCGGACGTTGGATGACGTTATTTTAATGATGTTTGCTGCTGCCCGCCAGGACTCGGAGCAGTTTGCGCTGTCATCGTTGCCTCCGGCGCGGCTCGGCCGGCCCGCCCGCCTCCTCCCGCACCCTCCGTCTCCGCCGGTACACGTCTCCGCCTTGCCGGCCCGTCTCCGCCTTCAGTCTGTCTCCGTCTTCCCAGGGCGACTTCGTCCTCCCGTTCTGTCCCTGTCGTTCCTTCCAACTAACCATCCACACACATTTTATTATGCTTTCTCAGACTTGTGTCCTATCCATTCCACGCAATCCTCCGTTAGCAGATCCCAATAAAATCCACAATCCCAATTTTTTTAAAAATGTCTCGAGCATTCCACCACCAGAATTTTTACCTGTGCCTTGCCCTCCTGCATTTCTTGTTTTCTCTCCCTCTTCTACTCGCCTATCCCAACACCGCCTCCTCCACCCGACGAACAATTTTCCTCGCTTTCAAGACGACTTCGAGAACCGTTACCGACCATCTCTACCTCCATATTCGCCTCCACCTCCACCTCTACCTCCTCTCCGCTTCGCCTGCGCCTTCGTCTCCACCGGCGCTTGAGCGGTTCTTCCACGGCGCTGCGCTCCTCAGATTTAGTAATAACACTATACATCTTCAAACGACAGCCCGTGCTCTCGCTTGCATGCCTTTATATTAATCTCGCCTCTTCAGCAGACGCCGTGTAGCTTATTAAAGACGGACGGAAGTGGAGTGGAGGGAGGGAAGAGAGGGGCCGCGGGGAGCGAGTGGTGGCCGGGGAGGGG
>JAHLJT010008446.1:105405675-105515102 GCA_031308135.1 Acheta domesticus
AAACAATGATAACAATGAAATACAAGAAAATTCTCTATGTACAAAATATTAATACTGTATGTAGCTAATTACAGCATTTTCTGTTTTGTGGATGAATTTGATAAAAATAGACAATTTATATTCCAATCAGAAATTCCACTTATAAAGTTAACTCCACAGCATTTAACCTGCATCGACGCTTCGCCTCGCACAGCATGCAGCTGTGCTGAGTCGTCGGCTCTAGGGGGTAGCGCGGTGCTGATCTTTCGCGTGGTTCCGCGGCGCCGTCAGGAGGGGAACTGACCAGACCCGAGACCAGGTCACTATAAAGGGTCACTACGGATCTTTAGCCCGAGAAAATATATCGCAGCTTTCATCTATGTGCAATGAAATAAAGTCTTAGAACCTTAGGCGACCCAGAAGTCGCATCGCAGAAGCACAATACGCCATCTTGATGAAAGGAAGCAAAACACCCGAAGGGACGTCCATAGCACTGGGGGCACGGGGAGTCCCGGCCGCGCAAACACGTCATAGAACACGGAAACACGGATCTCACAGGAGGTGAGGCACGATCATATCAGTAAAGGGTTAAATATAATGAACTGTATCACTGGAAATTAAATGTAATCGGCCGAATCTATTGTCAACGTCAAAGTTTCGGGATGGGTTTCATTTTGCGCTTGCGGAGTGATTATACTCTTTATAATTTAATTCTTACTTTTTTCTCATTATTACCTTTGCAATAAAAATAAAATAAAAATGCAATTGAAAAAACTACGAAAAACTAACTGAAAACAAAACTCAATTTTTAAATTATAAGTAAGAAATTACTGCATTTCTGTGTTATTCATATTGAGTTGTCGCATGCAAATTTTAAGACAAAAACTTGAAATTTTGGGAAACAGTAGAGAATTTATAGCGCTACATTTTGTATTTAGCCTTTTTTATTATCTGTACTAGAACACGAGATATTCTTAAAAATCAAAGGAATAACGTAAGTTTTTCTACGATTTCCATCTTTCATTGTTGATTGTAAGAGTCAAAATCGGACATAAATGCCTGAAAAAATTCTCGAAACATCTACATCATCTATAGAAAGTCTCAAGGATAATTAAAGTCAATATTCGTAAGCGCAAGTGGTTCAAAAATTAAAACTTATATAAGAAGCTAAAAAACACGTTTTATTCATTTGTACGAAGTACTCCGGGTGAATTGACTTAAATTCGGCGAAAAACGTATTTTTTAAACCCTTCAATTACGATTTTCAAAATAAAAAATGTTTAGCCCCCGGGGGCAGTTTTGCATATCTTATTCCGCTACCCCTTTTGTTTATAATTGTATACTTTTATAAGAAAAAATTCACCTTACATCTTAGAAAGTACAAATGAAAAATATTTTTACATATAATCATCATGATAGACATGAAATATAACATATCATTATATACTTATGCGATCGTTGGTTTCACAGGGAACAATCCATTCTTATTATAATAAATGGTTTACTAATGTTATTTCTTTCTCTAGTACATGTTCTATAATTATACTCTTCTTTTCTCTAATAATATTCTATAATTATGTTGTAAAAATAAATTAACTAGGAGGAAACATGTCACACAATCAACTTAGAATTAACTACTATAGAAATTTCTTTGCTGAGACCCATATTTCTCACTTTCGTGGTCAGAGGAAGTTTCTGAGCAAACTTCCGAAAATAAGGTTTGGTTCTGTGAGGGAATATTATACAACACCAAACAAATTGCGAATGACCAAAGTAACATGCGAGTACATATACAGATATTTCAGGAATATTTCGTTCTTGTTTAGTTGGTTTAACATCTCGCTGTGTTGTGTGCGCGTAGGGAAGCTACATTTATGTCCAGAAGCAAAACAAGTGGTCATCTCACCATTTAATCAATAGATCAGGGAAACTGGGCGACAAACCTTATCGAGATGGGGGTCATTGACCAAGAAGCTGTTAGAGGCAGATTTTTTATTTTAGAACTATACAGTTCAAATATTAACGAATTCATTAAATATCATTGTTAAAACAAAAATTACTTTTATTTTTAATGGTCATTAAGTTCTTTAATTGTTTAAAAACTCTTTTGAATCAGGAAAGATTTTACTTGGCATTTGAACTTGTGTATCCATTAAAATTAAGATCATTTGTCAATATGTTATAAAGTAATGCCCATATATTATTTATGGATATCTTGTAGTGAGCAGTTTGTAATGACACCTGATGAATATGGTTACTACGACGTGTGTTGTAATTATAAATATCTATATTGCACGAAAATGTGTTCCCAATCTAAAGTCAGTTAATTTTGACAGAAACTGCATATTCGTGAATACATGGACAAGACAATGATAAGATGTCGACTGCAATGAAGAGATGTTTGCAGGAATCACATAGATAGAATTTGCTTATTTTTCGTACAATTCTATTCTGCAATATACACGTCTGGATACTACAGGAGATTCCTCGGATATTTCCTCGGATATTCCTCGGATTATTCGTCATACGCAGTTTTTAACTGTTTTTGACGTAAATAAATAAATAAATATTCCTCGGAAAATGCACTTCCTCGGAATATTAGGTCGTATCTAAAGAGAGCATATACACTCGCAAAATTCATGCAACGAGCTGCATGAAGGATCACTGAATTTGAAAGAATTATGAATATAATTTAATGAACTGAATGTAGTGTTAAATCAAGTTATATGGATATTTCATTTGAGGATTGACTGAGAGAGATTGATTGAGAGACCCAGAAACTTTGTAACGTTAACATCAGCTAATTGGATATTCTTCATTTTCAATAGCTCATGCGATTGCCTTTTTGAAATTCAAAACTGTATTAAAACCATTTTACTTCTTTACTTTTAATTTGTTATTACGAATCCAGTTTGAAATGTCTGAAATCGTACTACTTATTGTTTCCTTTTTACAAAAAAATTTCGTGACATCAGGAAACAGAGCTATTTTTCTGTTTCCAATGGACGGGGGCTCATCGTTTACTTATGAAAGAAAGAGAATAGGGCCTACAATAGAACCTTGAACCAATCCTGAATTGAGAAAGAATCGAAAAGATGAGAGGAACGTTTGAGATGCGAGGGTATCCAATGTAGGACAATACCATGAATTCCGTATGAAGGTAATTTTGAAAGCATAATGTTAGGTCAGTGACGTCAAACGCTTTCAAAAGATTTAAAACTGTTCCAACATGGGCTTTATTTTGATCCATTGACGAGGCAACATCTTCAAGAAGGGAAAAAATGCTGTTCCCGTAGTTTTTTGTTTTCGAAATCCATGTCAAGAGTCTGAAATCCATTCGTTTTCCCTGAGAAATATTTCCATTTGTAAACAGAAAACTATCTCCAATATTTTGTAGAAAGCTGACAAAAGAGAATAGCACTAGAAAAATTTTCGGAAACAAACTTCGTGTCTAAATTTTGTTGGCTAACGTATAATATTAAATTGGATCCTGTCCCTTCGTGAGATCAACCACAATACCGGAGAAAAGTTAGCAGAGACAACTTTTACTGGACATATTACCTCTCCGTCATTGTCATTTAAAATAACATTCTCTATAATGTTTGTATTTTTACGATATTTCACATTGCTTTTGTTGTGTTATGAGAGTTTAAATATATTGATAATATTTAATTATTTTTGGCTGTTCTATTACTTTCCTTAACATAATTCTGTATTTTGGCATATGGACATGGACACAAGGTGGTACATAATGATGTTTAGAAATAAAAGTGCGATTGTTTTTACACGATGTTTTAATTCCTTGTGTTATCCAAATATTGTTTTACCATGAAATGTTTAATTTTTTGAATCGGGAAGTAAGCGTTAAATTCAAATAGAGACACAAAACTATTAATTATATTTTTCGTTGGTATCAAAAGCATTATAAACCTCGTCCATGATTCCTGCAACAAATAGTACGTAAATAATTTTATTTCATTTTTAGTAAGCAAGCTATTCAAGCGTTTATTATTTAAGGTGTAAAGGTTCAAGTTATTGTAATTACATGAATATGTGCATCGTGGTCAGTGTAATCCAGATCATTCGTAATTATTTCATATTTACTTGTGGTTTTGGTAATTATGATTTGATCGTGGTCTCCAGCAGAAAAGTTATTGCTGTACAAAATCTCAGAAATGGTTTTCCAAAACGTAGCATGCACACTACTTAAGAACTGCAAATAAAATACTACAATAAAACACTGCAATAAAATAATGATTTATCAAAAATACTTTCACGAAGACTGCAATAAAATAGTGTAAAAATTTTGCAGTACATTTCTCTGCATACTATGAATATCAAAAAATTAGCAGTTTTCCGGCGAACGATTACATAACTTTCTCTTCTTACGAAGTATTCGTAAGGCGGGAAAGTGAAAAGTTACTGTTCTATAATGCAAGATGTAAATGACAATTATTGATTGACGGATAGCCTCTTCCGTGGGGTTTTGCTGTCGCGCGGCAGCAACTGTTTCTTAAGGAGTGACACTCTGAGTGTTGGAATTCAGTCGGTACGCGCGAAAATGTTGACTTTCCAGAGCAACAATAGAACTTCAACAGTTTTTTATTAGAATTGCTCAAGCGTAAAAACTTCAAATGTGTTTCTCTGGATAGCAGTATTTGAGTTTGTCCTTCGTATCGTAAATTCTTTATTTGTTCCCTTCATTAAAAGAAACATTAAAATGGATATCTGTTATGATGTGAATGAAAGACATTTACGCGAAGTGTTTCTTGAAAGCCGTTAGACGTGAAGGTAATTGATAAATGGATTTAAAATATTGTTTACGTTTGTGTTCGTCTGTAGAATATTTCGAATACTTTAATACTCGTAGCTAGGTTGTAAAATAACACTATTGCAGTTTGCAATTTTTGAGTGAATGTAGACTCCCCGTTTCAGGAATATGAATGTCAAGACATTAAACGCACAAGCGCTTTCATAACCTTAGAGAACCAATTTCAAACGCCCGAATGGCAATCATGACTCGGGTTCTTCACAGTATCCTTCGCTTCCTCATGCAATGCCGTGCTTGTTCCTCCGAGAAGTGGGCTTACGACCCGTTTTATAGGTCCTTTCCCGCCATCAGGAAGGATGTAGAGGTTGTCTCCTCCCTGCTATGACCCTTCCTGACCCAATAACTCTCTTTACTGTACTGTAATACTGCGACTAGACGCAATGAATCATATTGTTGGTATCGTTGATAAAGTATTATTCTAAGGTAATATTAGTAGAATGAGTGTATAAGGGTTGGAGGAAGAAATACACCTCATTTACCTGATTGTAAATGTGACACGTATTCTCTCAAGACCAAGTTGATTGCTTCAAGGATCTTGTTCTCGGGGTATTGTCTTAGGCGAGGTCCTTAGATTACTTGCCTTCCGCTGCTATGTTCCCAGGACATTTCACGTGAAATCACCAATGCATATAACGATTTTGGGGCAGCTTTTATGAGGGCACAACGGTTTACTCCACAAGTTGCATTTTACGATCAATTCAATCATCACTCGTTCCTTATCACTCCACGACTCTGCTATTTCTGGTTTTCGACGATTGGTAGATTTCCTGTCCTGAAACATACGACCAGATCGTATCTAACTTTGATGACAACTCCTGAAAGATAATGTAATGAATTCCGTGATATAACTACATAATTTATTCTTTCAAATATCTAATTTTTCAACTAAATGTGCACTTATGATATAATAAGACATGGAAGTAGATCTTGTTTTATGATAATATTTTAACAGTTATATATTATATGGTTTTAAGGATAAGTCGGTTAATTTTCCAGATTTGACTTTTAACTTTTAAAACGTTATACATTTTTCATGAATACTTACAATAATTATTTAACGAAATTAAGATATTATTCTCGTCAAGAATGTTTTCTCAATTTTTGAGAATTTCAATGTCTTTTATTACTTCAAGAAATTTAAAAAATACTGGGCTATAACGTACTCCTTTTTATTGTTAACTTTTCATAACGTTTTTGTTTTTATATCCTTTTATAACGTAAACGTTATTTTTAACATTGACCTTTTCTTCTCTTTCGAACTAAATAAATTTTTTGAGGATACAGCTTCGAAGTTCATTTACGGACAAGTTGTTTATAATGTCGCTTGCTCTTTACAAGGTATTGGATAAGCAAGTGTTAAGAATAAGTATACTTAAACTAAAATAATTGAAACTGAAGAAACAGATCTGGTATGTGAGATGACATAAATGCCTTCTCACCTTGCCCCCCTCCCCCGCATGTATTTTTTTCGGTAGGACCAGTTTGGACACCAGTACATACGTTTTTACGGCACAAATTCTAATTATGTGAAAATACGTCCGTAATGTAAAAATAAGCACAACTTTGATTGAAATTTCTTTAATTATCACTTTCCCGCCTTAATACGTCAATGGAAGAGAGAAAGTATTGTAATCATGCGGCGGAAATCCGCGATTTCTCGAAAGAAAAACTCTTATTCTATGGCATTGGTATAAAAAAATTTGATAAATCTTGTTCCTTTATGTGGTAAATTACATTATTTAACTTGTAATGAAGTCAGAATCCACGTTTTGTGTGTCCTTGATACCCAAAGTCGATTGACGCCAAAACGTCTGTCTGTCTATCCGTCTGTCTCTGGTCAACGCTAGCATCTAAATCGTTCAGACAATTTTCTCGAAAACTGATTTTCTCCGAACGAACTCAACAAAGTCGCTTTATAAACAACCAATGTCATTAGCGATCACTTTACTATTTATATATCAATAACATTTATTATCCTTTATAACAATCAGAAATATGAAATACAAAATTATACACCAGAGACATTTTATAAATTATAACAAAAAAGTATATTAAGTACAATAATTAAAAAAACTAATTTCAAATAACAAAAAAACTATTTAAAATACGTATTAAAAGATCAGGAGTGGTAAACGACGATTGTCGAGTATGTGGCAAGGTCCTGAAACAATCCAGCACATATTAGCAGGCTGTAGTATGTTAGCACCCACTAAATATAAACTGAGGCATGACAACGTGGGGCGAATTATCCACGCCAAACTCGCCAAGATGCATGGCCTCCTGTGCGAAAAAAATACACCATACTATCAGTAACAGCCACAAACGGTCCTAGAAAATGTGTTCTACATCACAATAGCCCGGATATCACCATCTGGAATAAGAAAACCAAGATCTGGTTTGTAGACTTCGCTGTTGTGAACACTAATAACATGACAACGTACCAGACGAAGTTGGAAAAATATAGAGAACTGGTCCACATTCTTAAGGAAGAATGGGGAGTGACACACGCCGATATTATACGCGTTGTATTGTCAGCCATTGGCATCGTCCCGAAGGTCACCATTAAGGGATTGGAGGACTGAACATCAATAAAAATATAATGATCAACATCCAGAAAACTGTAATCATCAATACGTGTTTTATGGTCAGAAAATTCAAGGGTGGAAACATGTAGAAATTATGTCAAGTTTCGTAGGTAGAAATACAATAGTGAAATAATTCGTTTAATGAATACGTAATGTAATAATTGTTTCACCTTTATATTTCATTTTACATTTATATTTTATATCTGGTTACATTTTGTAATTTATAAGTGTTATCTAACAAAAAATGTAATCATGATTTGATTGATATCTGTATGATTGTACAATACCAGGAAACTGTGAATAAAGAGAATAATAATAAAAATAATTTATAATAACAATAATAATAATAATATAAATAATAATAATAATAATAATAATATTTGAAAAGACACGACAGGGTGTGTGGCTACCTCCACTGGCAGATCTGTACCCCCCTCGAAGTTCCAAACACATGCCCCAAGTGTTTTTTAACACTCACCAAAAGCCGGTGACATCTGTTGGATTGTGTACGATATTGTACGACCAACAATTCAAACTGATCACACGATAGCGGCAAACAAACCGGATATAGTTATCCGGGATTTGGAGAACAAATCGTGTTTACTTGTCGATGTTGCTGTATCTTGCGATCAAAACGCCTTTTTCAAGGAGGAAGAGAAACGTCTTAAATTCAAGAGTTTGGAAATCGAGATCAGCCGAATGTGGGGCGTAAAAGCACAGGTTTTACCGATAGTTATCGGAGCTCTGGGATTCGTTCCGCAAAATTTGTGTAAGAACTTGTCTAAACTCCCAGGCAGTTCAACCAGGCAGGCCACCTAAACCGAGTACAGCTTCGGACTCCCAGGCAGGCAACCTAAGCCGAGTACAGCTTCGGGCTAGTGGACTGGACTGAGCAAGAAATTTGAATCATGGACCGAAAAACCAGAAAATTGTATACAATGCATCATGCCGCCCACCCTCGAAATGATCTACAGACTTTGTCTCACGTAAGGAAGGAGGGAGAGGCCTAAGACAAATCGAAGCCTGCTAGCACAATGCAATAGTCGGGATGAGAAAGTATGCAGTCATCGAGATGACTCACTAATGAGGCTGGTCATGAAATCTGACCGAAGAATGGGAAACAGAGACATTGTAAGTGTTGCGAGAAGCATTGCGAAGAAAACAATGCAAGACATTTAGAATTATACAGATACAGAACTTCTGGTGCTACGTAACAAGAAATGAGATACAAAAATGATAAAGAAATCTTGGAGAGAAATCACTCCATGAACAACATTTAAAAAGAAAGAATTAGGTGCAGATCAATAAAGATCATTCATTCATGTGGCTTAAAAGGGGAAGAATGGAGTCAAAATTGGAAGCAGTTGTAATAACTGCCCAAGATCAGATGTTGAAAACACGACATTATGATCAAGCAGTTCTCAAAATTTCCCAAGATGATAAATATCGTATCTGTCAGGAACAAGAAGAAACCATTGACCATATCGTCTCAGCTTGTTCAATTCTAAGACCGAATACATAAAATGACGCGATAGGGTGTGTAGTTACGTCTACTGAGAGGTCGGTCAGAGCCCTCGAAATGCCAAACATATGCTCAAAGTGGTACGAACACTCACCAAAACCAGTGACGTCTGTTGGGCTGTGTTCGATATTGTACGACCAACAAATTCAAACTAATGTGCACGATAGCGGAAAACAAACCGAATATTATTTTCTGGGATTTGAAAAAAAAAAACGTGTCTGCTTGTTGATGTGGCTGTGCCGTGCGATCAAAACTTGTAACCAAGGAAGCAGAGAAACTTCTTAAATACAAGTTTGGAAAGCGAGATCAGCTGAATGTGAGGCAGCACAAAAGCACAGATCGTCCCGATAGTTATCGGAGATCTAGGATTTGTTTATTTATATATTTTGTTTTATTCGGTCAAAAACAGTAAAAACTGTATATGACGTGTGATTTTGATTCGCAAAATTTGTGTAAACACTTGGCTAAACTCCCAGGACATTCAAAAGACTGGGAAGTGCAAGACTTTTATTTGGAAGAACCCACATTTTGAGCAAAGTGTTGTAGACCGACAGTCACCAGATTTGCTCCTTAGGAACCTGGTTGCAACCTGAAGTAGATTTATATTCAACCGACTCATAGCATCTTCAATCGTGAAGTAGAGGAATTATGCGAGAAGGAATTTTAACATTTTCGAAACGAATATTTGGATGCCCCTTCAAATAAATTCAAAATAGTTGGTTACTGTTGACAATAAGACACACTTTAACCTTTCTGTTCAATAACATTTCAAATAAAACAAGCATGTGGCAGAACTGTATACTATATTAAGAACATGCCGCTATGCCATCAGGATCCTCACCAATTCAGTTACCAGACGTAAAACACTGTGTATATTTTACTAATGTCTGTTCTTGCATGAGATATAGCGTAATAGTTTCGGGAAATACAATTGTCATTGCACGGTCTTTTAGATTGGAGAAACTATTAAACAAGTAATGGATAAGGATCATCCTCGTGACCATTGACGGCACACATTGATTAAATTACAAATTTTTTCATTGCTCTCTGAATCGGGAAGTTTTGTGAAAAATGGAGGGAGTCTGTTTCCACAAATTCTGATGTGCATTCATCAAATTTCTATGTTAACATAACATCACCAGAAAGCTTTTTATTTTTTTAAACGTAATATCGTTTTTAATAGTTTTTTCCAACGATATTAAAATAAATGTGTTAAAAAGTTTTAAAAATTTAACAGATGTATAAACAATTTTTTTCTTTTGCATCACCGTTGTTATATATCAGGATATACGATATCTTACATACACAAAAAGTGTAATTCTCAGAACTATGCATATAAATGATATAAATACTTTGTTTTTATTGCTTCGAATTTCATAATTTTGTTTTTAATTTTAAAAATCCATTTAAATTTCGATAATTTGAATAAATAATTTTTGTAAACCAATAATAACTTCATTGCTTCAATGAATTTTCTAAAATGATGCTTAAACATGCAAGTACTATTGAGGGAATTGATATAATTTGTTATTATTATTATTATTATTATTATTATTAATAATACAATTTAAACAACCCTCTCGTGGAGAAAAAGCCTTCGCTATAAATTATACGGTTATATTAATATAGCTTTTTCGTACTACTAAACAAATCAAGTAAATAAGCTTCGTTTGGAATCTTTCAGACTTGTCAAAGACTATCAAAAGACAAAAACTAAATCAAAAAAATATTTTCGACTCAAATGAAATGAAAGAAAAGGTGTCGGAATGTAGAATTGTAATGCTGTGCAGATTTTCTCTCAGGAGTCATTTGACGAAGAAAAATTAAATATTACATGTCAAAAGATGGAACATGTTTCCCTTTGGATTCGGAAAGATTTCGTTGAGTGAAACAGAGCGAACACAGTGAAAAACATTATTATAAGTATGTAAAATTAAAGAATATAAGTGGCTGACAAACATTGACCCCTCAGAGCAGTGGTGGATCCAGGGGGGGGCCATGGGGGGTCATGATCCGTTACCTTCCTTTATATGCTACAATTGATTTAAATAAATATTTATATTAAAGTTATGTTATTATTTAAACAGTAATATTGTTCATTATCATATATACACTACAAAAATAATATACAATATATAAATGTTTATTATTTTTAAAAAATCTATGTTGTCCCCCCCCTCTCCCCAATGATCGGCTAGATCCGCCCCATCCTCAGAGCATATGTTGGTGGAATGCAGTAGTTTTAAAAGTGTCGTTTCGAAAGAAAGCGCGGATGAAGATTGACCACTGCTCGGCGTCGTGACGTGATGCGTTGCCGAGCGGGCGTGGGCGCGAACTAGAACTCGGACACGCGGAACTCGCAATCGGCCTGCCGCGACGGCGTGCGGGGCGCCACTGATTAGCGGGGGTCTGGATGCCGGCGACCATCTGTCTGCCTCGCCGGCCACATGTGTCGGCACCTCCCCGCCTCGCCTCACCTCGCCACCCCGCCCCCGCGCCCCCCGGCAGCCTCGACCCCGTCCTTGGCCCCGCCCCTGCGTCCCCTGGCGCCGCCCCGACCTGGTTCACTGCGAGTTCACCCCCCCTCCCCCAGCTGCCCACTGTTGCCGTACAGTTATCAATGACGCCCCCACCCCCCGACACGCACGCGGCTGGCGCGCGCCTCGCCCCCGCTCCGCCCCCGCGTGGCCGCCTCGTCTCGCTTCGCCTCGTCTCGCCCGCCCCGCCCCGCCCCGCCCGCCCCGCCCCGTCCCCGTCCGCCGGAGCACGCCGCACGCTGCGCGCACGTGGGCAGCGCACCGCGTGGCGCCCGCCACTCCGCTCCTCTCCACCCGCCCGCCCCGCTGAGCCGTGCGCCGGCGGTGGCCGCTGGCCGGTGCGCGGACGCGCCGGGCGCTCGCCTGGGGAGAGGCGGCGCCGCCCGGGCTCGCGTTCGGACCCGCGGCCGCCGCGCCGCCGCTCGCCGCCCGCCTCCGCCTGCGCCCTCGCTTCGCGCCACGTCGCTGCGAAAACGGCGCATTCACCGCTACTGCTTCTAAAAAAGCTGTTAAACTTAACGAATAAAATTGTTCACATACATCTCAATACATGATTGTATAATTTCATTAATTTAATAGAGGACTGCTCGTTAATAAAATCGTCCATTTGTTCAGAGAATAATTGAGGAGCGATGTTTCAAAAACCCGATAAATGGAAAAAGAAATTCAATATCGGTTGTACATCGTTTAGGCATCTTTTGACCATTTCCATTATCCGTCATATCGGGATTTATCAAAACTCGACAATTCTAAAGCAAAATTTAGCTTTATGCATTAAAATTACACGATTTTAGCAAAAACCGAAATAAATGCATTTTCAACATTCGTTTTACTAAAACTATCTTTTGCATTTATCGAGTTTTGAAAAAAATGCATCTTCGTGATAACAGGAAGTAAGAAATAATTATGAATCTAATGGAGAATACATAGGTGTCTTGCCGTACACAGAGACCAAATACACGTGCTGTTGATGTCTGTTTCCCGTATTATATACGTATACGGATGCATGGAGAAAATTTGTACATGCTGACTTGATACTTTTACGGAATGCATAAATTCAAGTCGTATTGGTTCAAATAAGAACCAATTGCGTTCTATCACATTCGTCCAAGAATGGATGAGCAATGCCATATGGGAACTACAGTATTGCGTACAGAATATTGATTATATTTTATTTGGATAGCTAAATATAAATAATATTCTACAATATAAATGTATTTTTATTCTAAATTCAGATCTTACATTCCAACATACAGTTAGTGTAAAAAGTGAGTGGACACTTACGAATCATTTCGTTTTGGGTCTGTGGAAAATTTGCAGAGGAATTTAACTTAAATAAGATAAAACAATCTCGACAACAAGTTCTTCCTATATTTCCACAAAAAGAGTTTCACAAAGCCAAACAAATACCTTGGTACTGATGAAAACAAGAAATACTGCGCCGAAATAGGACGCAAAAAGTCTTTGGACACATAGTTCTAACAAACACATTTGCTTAAAACAGACGTTAATATTTTGAGGGATTTCTCTTGGCACGAATAACGGCCCTAAGACTCTGAGGTATGGAATTCACAATTTTGCACAATTTGAGGAAAAATATGGCTCAATTCTTTTCGTGACCCTGTCGCCAATTCTCTTTTGTTTGCAAATTTATATTTTTATTTTTTTCTCCTGAAAACTCCATAAATGTTCTATCAGATTTACGTCCGGGAACTGAGGAGGAGAGTGCTGTTATTTTGGTGTATTGTACAATAACCGTAGTTTCGTATTGAAATCAAGAGTGTGCAAAGGATCATTGTCCTGTTGAGAAATGTAGGCTTATCCTAACTTCATTGAAGCAGCACTGGCTCTCAAATTATTTCTTAAAATGTCAAAGTAGTCATATTGGTTCATTATAACGTCTATGAAGTGTTAATTCCCGTCCATTCACTTTTTACACTGACTGTACAACTTTCGAGGAATTTTACCTTATCTTCAGTGCTTCCCATATAACGTGGTACAAAACATGGTTGTTAAATATAGATTTCCACAAGATTTCTGGGGTAATCACCGAGTTAATATTTCATTTTATTGTTATTTTATGAAATTACATTGTGCAAGAAAACTAGAATTTAGTAGCTTTAATTAATAGGTTAAATGAAGTCAGTTCTACGGAATTGATATGTCACAGACCCTCTATTCGTATACATCATTTAATAGAATTTATAAGGTGGCTCAATTTGGGCTTATGAGGCTGTTACAACGGGTGCGTTCTCCTTTTCTCCTTCAAAATACTTTACACCGTGTGTACAATATTATTAAGTATGCTTCAGTTTTCATCGCTTTATTTTTTCGCTAACCTATGATTTGCTAAAACAAATAGAATAGACATATTTGTACTTGTTGCAATTGTTCCACATTATATCTTTTATCCAGGCTGCTAGTTTTCTAACTATTATATAAGATTTAAGATGTTTGAAAGAAATTATTTTCATAGAAATTGATGGTAACTGTCTTTCTTTCGTACAAAACTGGTACGAAAGATTTAATTGGTGACAAAAAACGAAATGTTTTCTTACAAAGTGGATAGAAGGATCATCCTCAAGATTACTGAACAGGGGATATTAATGTGTTTGTAGCATGCTTCCCTTAGTTAACTAACAACGCTTATAACGTTGAAAAATGTGGGTGCCATGTTTATAGAAGGTACAGAAATTCTCTTGCAAAAAACAAATGCTGTTTAATAATGAAGAATTTTTTTTGTGTTGGTTCTAATTTTTCATAAGAAAATGATGTCTTATACGTTATTTTTAGTTTTAGTAATACTGGCAGTAAACAGCCTTGAATTCATTAAAAAACCAAATAATCGAGGAATCCATTAAATGCCAAATTTTAGCCCGAAGAAAACAAAACCTTTAATCGGACGGTGTTATGCATTAACTGGCTAAGCGCCATTTTTGCAAAAAAATGAGATATGGACCCCATTAGTTGCATTGGACCATGTTCTAAGTGTACGCAAAATTTTGCCGCCAAATATGTAAAAATAGCCTTATAATTAATGAAAAATGTAAACGCCATCAGTCACATCAGGAATTTTATTTTTCGCTACAACCGGCTGCAAACCTAGATCTTCAAATCTGCAGTTCTGAATTTCACATTATGCAGGTAAGCGCCAGATATTCTACTCATGTTTGTGTAGTTTGCCGCTTCAATGAATGAATGAATTAATTAAATAACAGCTTTTAGAGCTGAAAATGTAATAAAACCTTTGAACAGAATTATCTCAAAACTTGTATGATATCGCATAGCCCGTTGATGCATAACACCGTCCAATCAAGGTCTCAAAACTCAGTGTAATCGGATCAAGGACATTTGTGTACTTATAGGCTATGACAAACCAAAGTAAGTTTAATGGAAAAAAGTCTAAAACGTTTCTATGAGTTTAGAAATTACTTGTAATTGAGTTGTTCTACACAAATAAACGGACATTGCATATTCAAATGCGTAAACACCTCTCTTATTTGAGCACAATAACCAATAAGTGAACAAAGCATCTCCATCGTTCACTATTCGACTTTCAACAAAGGCGCTGATGCGCACGGCCGTGGGACGATCAACAGTTGCTCTAGTTTCGATTGTTCCTGGAATAATTCGTGTAGTGAAAGGCACCAGAGAGCCTCTGCTCGTTTCGGCTTCAAAGTTGCGTTTTATCCCTCTCGGTTTGCTGTTCCCGGCGCAACTGCCAAACTTTCTTGTAGAGTGAACGCTCCGCGCTTTCGTTGCAGCAGCCGGACGGGACGTGGCGTGGCGGGGCGTGGCGGAGCGTGGCGTGGCGTGGCGGGTGTGGAGTGGCGTAGCGGGGGGTGGCGTGGCGTGGCGTGGCGTGGCGTGGCGTGGCGTGGCGTGGCGGGGGCGAGAGCGGGTGCGGGAGCGGGTGGCTAGGGAAGGCGGGGGACGCAAGAGTGCCAGAGTATGAGTGTGTGAGTGGCTGCTCTCTGCGGCCTGAATGGAAACCTGAATCCCACAAGTGGAAGTTGACCGTTCTCACTGGCAGGATTTACGCCTTGAATTTGCGAACAAACAGCTCGTGCGTCGAGAACTGGCAATAACGCGCTGTGAAGAGGCCGCACAGTCACACCGAGTTACCAAGAACTGACTTGCGATTCGAGGCCACTCATTTCATGGAGTGTCAGATTTCTGAGAGATTTGTCCGAAATTAAGAGGAAGCATGTATATATCGTTTTACTAAAGGAAAAAAAAATTAGTTGAACATATTTCTCTAGTTTTATTTCTGTAACTATCACTAACAGATGTCATGAAGCTTAACTGGAATTACTCAACTCGCTACAAATGTCTTGATATGTTGGACAAAAGCTTCATTTCGAAATTTGACCTTGAAGTGAGTTGTTTACCTGAAATTGAACAATTCAGTTTGTAACTTATTCTCTATAATGTGTGAAATTAATTACAAACTAATTGATAACTCAAAAGTTGTGGAAATAACCAGAATACATGAATACGTCTTTTGTTTTTTATTTAAAACGTTTTTTTCTTTCAAAGGCATTGTCTCTTGTCTCTTACTAAGAAATGTAATACTAGTTTATACGGCGTTTGGGTTGTAAAAGGAAGTTGAAAACCAGAAAAGGAGGGAAAAGATAATTTCATGGAGACAAACAATGTACTATTTCTAACGATGAATTTAAATGATATTGAATCACTTGCATTGAGATCAAACACGTCTCCCGTCAAACAATTCGGAATGCTCAGAACTTTTTGTTCTATACTTTGTCAGTGTTGCCAAATGAAAATGAAAACAAATATACATTACCGATTGTACAAAGTTGAAATTTAGAAAATGCGTTACAAGTAAAGTTGTCTCATTAATTTATTTTCTAGAAACAGTGTCTAGTTATATAGAGTAATTATTACTGATTATTAGACAAGATGTCATCGCGTATAATGTTGATAGTGTCAAATTAGATTTGGCAAATGGAGAAAAAGCCTTGGTAGAAACTGTGCAGAAGAAAATAACCGAATATATTGGACGAATTTTGAAATATCAGTGTTGATTGGGAATATTCTTGAAAGTGCTGTAAATGGTAAAAAAGCAAAAGTCAGACCAAAAAGTGATTCTATTGAGCAAATCATTGATTAAAATGGATGCTCATTTTAATGACATTGAAACAAGTTTGAAAAAACGAGAAGTGTGGATGGCTGTTGGCAGACAAACATAAACTTTACTTCAGAATAATTGTGTTATTTATATTGAACAGAAAGTGCGTATACTCAGTGCATGGTGAAATGAAGCCCTTAAAGTAATTATATAATAAAAGAACGGGATCTTGAATGCATACTGAAGATACTTGAAATGATATTGAATTCGTAGTGATTGCATCATAATATCTTAAATTAGCCTACTTTTCTTTCAATTTGGAAAATAACTTTTCTAAATACGTGAATAGAGGAACATAACCAATTATGAAGAAAAAGTCTGGAAGGTGTGAAAGGATTTCGGATATGTCTGATACTGAAGTTGAGCTCAAACGAACAATTCAGAGGAAATTCGCAGAATTGTTCAAAACAAATGTGCCATACAGAACCGAAGTTAATTGACATATGCATATAAATAATGAATAAAGCAATATTTTATTGATATCTGATTTATTTATCGTACAAAAAGGGTAAAAATCTGCATGTGAGATGCGGGGGAGAATTACAATCTTCGCACGTTTTCTTGATATCTATAATTCCTACCTCATCATTTTGTGATTTAATGGACCTCTGAGTAAATGAAGTTTTTTCTCGCTGTGATGAGCTTTGGAGATGGCGAAAAATGTGAAATTAATGCCCTTCACACAAAACTAGACAAAGAAGTAAAAGTGAATTGCAACAATAATCAAATGTTCACATCTTTGTGTCACGAAAAACATTTTACTCTTTCTTTTTCATGGATTGACTGGTCCGAGGATACGAAAAACACAGTAAACAGAAATGCTTGCTATTTAGAGATTTTCCAAACGTCTCGCCCACAGTCTTGGTATAAATGCTTATAATGTGTCATGTAATGTTTGCAACAAATAGTTGGTGTTGTAATGTTGCAACAAAAAAGTTATTATGTTATTTTGTACTCAGATCTATTTGGACGTTTTGTTGAAATACAACGAGTAACATAGTACCGTACTATATTTCACTTAATGTGTTTAGTTCTTGATATGATTGACCCTCGACTCTTGTTCACACTGTTGATTACAACATATCCGTGAATTTTATCAATCGTTTTACATAAATTAATAAATAATACAACTATTAGTGGGACACAAAAACACTAAATAAACTTGATTTTGAACTCAAACTCGTGTGTTAAATAGGGAAGAAAAGGCCAATGGATCTTGACTAAACAGCTCAGTATGAACTTTGGAACAAAATCCACTGGACTTTAAATCCCTGGCTTACAAACAATTTGAATGAATCAGCAATCAAATTAAAACAAACACGTTTGTTTGACGCCTGATTTAATTTTGACTTCTCTCCTAAATCGGTATATATGAGGTTCTACACAGACAAAATTGAAAGAGTATGAAATACCAAGAGTAATTCTCAGTAGACAGATTATGCTGTCACATAAAATGAGGGGTTTCTTACACGAATCAAACAAGTAAAAAATTCCATATTTTGGGATATTTCACCAAGTTATTCCCTACAACTGGCGCTATCTGCTGACAATTCCTTTCGGTAAGTGCAAAACATTGAAAGATATAAGGTGGGAAAAAGCATAAATTCCTTACTATGCACGTCGACGCTATGAAGTTTTTAGTGCCTCCTGAAAAATCTCGAATTTGGACTACTTTGGTTCTTGTGAGAAACCCCTCAAATGCTTTTCGTTGGACACACTATTTCATGGAAGGTACTGCGGTCACCAAATTCAATCTCTCATCTCAAATCGAATGGGGAATGAACGTTAGGTGGAGATGAGTGAAGAACGGGCTGGAGAAGGTGCGAAGGGTCACCCACGAACCGTGGAAATACGTAATGTGAATAGTCCGTGTCGCAGAGAAAATGAGAGAGTAAAATGAACGACGAGAACAGAGAGACACGGAGAAACGGGGGACAGGAGAAATGGCGGGGACAGGAGAAATGGCGGGGGCAGGAGAAATGAGGAAAGACTAATGGATGAGCGAGTGAAACGGCACGAAACGAACGGTGGTCAGGCTAGAGGGCGAATGGAGACCGCGAGAGTGATTGGTCTGAAAACAGTAGTGGCGAAGCAGCGGCAGGCAAGGAGACGGCGTAGGTGAGTCTGTAGCCGAGACAGGGAATGTGTCCAGGGAGTGGAGGAGGAACCAAGGGTGAGAACGTACCGGGGTAGGGTGTCGGGAACGGTACGGTCCGCTCGCCCAAGTTACAACAGTTAGGCTGCAGTTGGCTGCAGTTAGGCTGCCGCTACACATCGGGTCACTGCGGGCCCTGGGAGCTTTATGGCTTTATCGGGAGCTGCAGGAGAGGACTTGTGCAAATTGGAGCCCCGCGCCACTTTTTGTTTTGCAAACGATTTCCATCTTCAATTGCGCAGTTACAATGGAGCGGTCTCCCAGGCGTCGTTTATGTTTCTAACTTCGCGCGCTATCTCTTAGTAGCCAATTAAGCTTTAATTCCTCGAACGCCAGGGATTTTCTCAAACCACTAAGAATCGGGTGGGCGCGCCATCACTTCGTACATTTCAACTAACTCGAGCTAACAGAGAATTCTCCAAGTGTGTGTACAGAGGTAACGAGACTGGGCGCGCGGGGAGGGAGAAGGGGGCGAGGGAGAAGTTGGCGCGGCAAGGCCTATAGACTCGCCGGGGCCTCCACCTAATTTGATTTCGGGCTGAAGTTTGCCAGGAGACTTTCGTATCCGTCAAATAGCGCGGCTTCCGCAAGGTACATCTCGCCATTTACATAGCACACATAACTGTGTACTACTGGGTATGTAGGCAGGTCTTTCACCCTCGGGACCTCCTTCGAACAGCATTAAATATAAACGTAGTCGCTCGCTTTCGAGTTTCCTCGGCTCTATCCTAGGAATAAAAAAGTATAAGCTCTGCCACTACGAAGAAATTATTACGTTTCTGGTTAGAAGGTTCATAGGTATTTTCTTTAGGCGTAAAATAATTACAATTCTATGTATGTTTTATGCATTGAAAATTTTCTCTGCCTTTTCCAACTGTTTTAATGTTCGAATAATGAAGGCTTAATTAGTTTTCTAATATCACAAATTCAGTTTTCATATCTCGCTTTTGCGTTTCGATGCCAACAACTTGTTGGAAAATACTGTCATGAACTCTCTATGAAGTTCTTACTATCAACCGAATTAATTCCCTTCAAGTTAAGTCCATCAGTCAAACGCGTGACAGAAACTTGTGGGAACAAGTCCCTCAGCCAGAACGTTTCTCAACGCTTTGCAACGTAACGGAAAGTTCATCCGCTTAATGGCATGTACGATTCTTGATGCTCTATGTTAAACCCTATATTTAATGATATGAAATAAATTCAGCTTTAAGCTTCTAATACATTGTTCCTGAGACATTTGATGTTCATAACAATCTTTAATTCATGTAATACTATTTTTTGGGCGTATATTTTCTCTTAGAAATTATTTATAATTTATTTTACATTTATATTTCCTGTTCTGTGCTAGCATTCCAGTCACAATGTTAATACGCACTCTGCCTAAATCGCTTTCTAGTTCTGATTATTGATTTCAAACATACGCCACCGGTTTTACTTTTTATGACTTCGAGTATGCATCAGCAAGTGCAAGTAGTTTCATTCAGTGTAAAAATTTTGAAGTTTCAGTGAAACGCATATATTTAATCGGGATTTTGATTGATTGAATGTAAATGAAAATATATCTCGAGAGTTGACGAATGTATGTTTCACAGATATACAGTGCTTATACTGGTAAATTTAGAGTGAAATTCAATAAATGTTCTTCTTCAATTGTTATTTGTATCGAAGTGAAAATATCACATTTTGCATTCATTAATCCTTCGATGTTTGTATTAGTTACACTTTTGACTCTTCCATTCTTTTTTTGCTTTAATATTTCCATTTGAAAAGCAATTCATTCTATTCAGGAACAAACGGCGAGGTCCAATAATCCATAACATGAATTATTATTAAAATCGATTATCGGAAATCCACAATTCATTGAAAACGAGAGGCTACGCTCCCTTTGATGCACTTGTCCCAAAATTATTCTGCAATCATACAGACGTTTTGATTTATAATGTTATTTAATGAGAATTGATTAGCGATTTGAATGAGCTTCACACTAAAGCAGAAGAAGCATGAAATTTAATACTATGCAACGCGGTACGTAGTTATGTATACCATGGGTGTGTTTCGAGCTAGCGTATTGCTGGTGAGTGCTTGTGTGTGAGGAGGAATGAACAGACGCGAGGAGAAAGAAGTCTGTAAAGAAAAGATGTCTAACCCATAGGCTTGAAGTTCCATGCTGGCTATACATCTCTAGAAGTATTGACGGGAATATGAAGACGGACCTCAGTGTAGGGGATGATTACAAATGTACGAGGCAGGCTACAAAATCCTGCATTTGATTAAGGACTAATAGAATTCTAAAGAATTGCGGCGGGATTCGTGAACACGAAGAAGGCTGTGGATATGTGAAAATAAGACAGGAGGGGAAATGGGAATTAGAGACGTGAGGAGAAGGTGTATGAAATCGAAAGCAGACAGCGAGACATGGTGCTCTGGCGGAAAGTCATTACGCATTCCATCGGAGCGCGAGCATACCGGCCGGTTCGCGGCATGGCTGCTGACTAACGGGCGAAGGAGGTGCGCGCCTGCTCCTCCACCTTGAAGGCAGCTGCGGGTGCACGGGGGCAGGGCGGGGACAGCTGCGGGTGCATGAGGTCGTACGCGGCCGCTTTGCCGTTTATCGGCTCCATCGACACGTTCCAGATTCTCAGATTGAGCGAGCACTGCCTTCGAAACTCGTGAAACCACTCACCAGTTTCCAGCGCTTGGCCGAAACGGCCATTTGGTTTTTGAACCCGCCGCCTCGAGAGGAAGTCAGATATTTTTTTCTGTTATTATATTCTTTTTTGATGGGGTACGATCATATCTGACGCGCATTTTCGAATCACTTACGTAGCGATATGAGAAATCGACCAAAAGCCATCCTATTTACTTCATCGTACACGTAGGATATGGATAGTTACGTAATGTAAAAAAGTCTATCTCCAGTTTTCCACAGAAATGCGTCTTGAAGGTCCTTGACGCCGAGGAGCTAATTCTTTTTTCAAAACATCTGTCCGTCTGCCCTTCCATTTCCCCTTATCTCGATAAACGACAGTAACCCACAAACCGAACACAGTTTTTTCCTCTAAAATTACTATATTCCTATTGATCTGACTCAACTTCAGATTTTCTGAATTCAAAATGTATCTTTTAATTTATGGGGTACTATATATGAAGTACGGACCATATTTTAAACATTCTTCTGCTGATTGGCTTCCATTTTTTCTTTAATTACTTGCCCAAATAGAACGTGCAAAATTTACATAAAGTTCTTCTTGTCGTAAAAGAAAATCATCAAGAAAACGTACAGTAACGTTTCTCATGGAAGTGACATAAGAAATATTTGTTTCCTGTAATCGAAAAAATGTGTTTTCTTCCACCTGAAATGACTCACCCTGTCTTTGTAATTATCCTTCATCCGATTATCTCCTATCCAAACAATTTTTCAATATTGATTAAAAAACACAGGTTTTTTTTCTAAAATATTTGTAGTCATGACTGAATTCCAAATTATATTCCTCAAAACACTATATAACGGACTAAACTGAGCATCAAAAACGAAGGTAATTTTTATTTGGCAATGATGTAAATAATCCATTAGTTAAATGTCTTCAGTGTGGCAGCAGGAGAGATCTCCAGACTTTGACAGAAACACAGATCTCTAATATTGAAAAGTGGTGTTTTTCGAAACATCTGACCCACCATCCATATGTCTGTGAATAATATTTGTGCTTAAACCGTGCATAGTACTTTAACCAAAATGAATATTCCTCCATCCATCTGGGAACGTTTTGGGCGTTTTGAATTTGAAACGGGGTTTCGGTTTTGAAAAGGGAATTTTATGGGAGTTGTTTGTAAAAACATCGTAAGAAATTTTCATTAAAAAAGAAAAGACTGTATTTTTCTTTGAATCTCTTCCTCCAATAGGGCAAAGTATCCATTCGTAGCATTGGTGACAGAATCTATGCAAGTGTAAATGTCAACCTAGGTATCTATTTTTGCGTGTTGGAAACACTTCTGCGAAGTCAACTCTTACTATATATTGCATAACCGTTACAAATAATACGAGAAAGTATGAACTGTTGTAGCATCACTAGTTTCTTAATGTAATCTATTTTTCAAAATTAAATATTTAAATGATGTCATGTTCAATTTTTAATGAGTGGTTTTCACGTAATTTTGGATCAAATCGTGATAATTTTCTATCCGTTGGGAGAGATACCTGGGAATAAACTATTCACATACTGGAACCACTAAACTACCTACTGGAATAAACTATTCTCTAACGGGACTAATGACCACAGTGGATGATGCGCCCGAAATGAATCAATGTTATTTGAATCTAAAGAAACATTCCGTCCATGGGAACGAGTTGTCTTGAATGGTATTCGTATATATAGAATCGGGTTTTCTAAGCGTATTATTGACCAGGAATGCATCAAAAATGTATATTTTACTAGTATAGTTGTTTATATATCCTATTAACTATATTGTTTTTAATTGTCAGATATTTCAATTCAAATTTGTCGCCAATGCATAGGCCGCCAAAAATAACAAAACGTGTTCTTTTAAAACCTACTTGAATGAAATGAATTCACAATACTACCTCTGAAGTTATGGATTGTCTCTAATTCAGAAAGAAACCTTCCCAATAATTTATGTAGTTCTTGAAATAACATATTAGTAAATTGACATGCAGAGTTTGAATTTTACAAGAGTTTCGCAAAGGCAGCCGAAATACTAGTAGTACATATTTTGCAATATAATTAATAAAAGTGTACGTATTGTTCTCCAAAATAGAACAAACTATTGTAGCACCACGATGAACCGTGTTGGAGCATTACTAATTATGATGTGAATTAATTTTTTCCTAATTTCCACCAAATTCTCATTTTGAGTATTCGGATGTTCCCCGATTCATGTATTGAAATACATGAAAATAAAGGAAGTACACGCAAATAAATGAAATAATGGAAACCCTTGTACCTCGTGTAACATTGTACCATGTTAAAAAACGGGACAGTACAAAATTGCATTTTGCATGTGAGAAGGCGGCAACACCATCACTTTAATTTTAAACTTGTTTATGAGCACCCACGATTATTCTTAAAGAAATTACTTAACAGTATTAATTTCGGGGTGTCGGAAGTAAAATTTACAGCTTTAAAGGTTGGATTTCTACGAAATGTTAAGATAAATTTGTATCAAGCACTACATCCACGGTTACCCAAGGTAAAAGGGACCCTTTTAGTTGATGTATAGTCAAAAAACAGTAGAAAATTTATTTGTAACGATAAAGGAACTGCAGATCTGATTTTTCTGTTTTGCTTACACAATACTAACCCACCTTCAGCTCTACTCCTACCACTACAATCAAAAGGAGAGCTCAACAAAACCTGCTAATAGTGAAGCTACATTTATGTGCAGAAGCAATACAAGGGGCCATCTCAGGATTTTCTCAAATGATCAGGCCAACTGGACAAAAACCTGATCGAGATGGAAGTCATTGACTTGAAGCTCAAGTACATTACTTGTTACAGGCGTAATTAAGTCTTCTTAAGAAAACATACAATACAAATTTAAACTAATGCAGTATATCATAGTTTTGTTAAAATAAACATTATTTTTTCTTTTGATTATCAGTACAGTCTCTAATTGTATAGAAATATTTATTCCACAGAAAAGATTTTACTTCTATATTAAATTTGTGTACCGACTTTATTGTTTTAAGTCATCTGTCAATGCGCTGTAAAATAACGTACATGTATTGTATCTGGATTTCTTGTAGTGAGCTGTTGTTACTGACATTTGATGAACGTGATTTCTACGACGTGTACAGTAATTTTAAATTGCAGTATTGCATGAAAATGTTACCATCGTTAAGTAAATCAGTTTTGACAAAAATTACTGATTCATAAATAAATAGTCAAAGCAATGGTAAGATTCCAAGCTCAATGAAGAGAGGCTTGCAGGGATCACATGGATGGCCTTCTTCATTATTTGAATAATTTTCTTTTGTAATTTAAAGGTCTGGGTACTACAGATTGAGCTTCCCCAGAATATTATGCCATATCTGAGGTTGGAATGTACATTTGCAAAATACATGCAAAGAGTCTGCATGAAGGCTGTCAGAATTTGTAAGAATTCAGAATGCGTAACATAATGAACTTATTTTAGTATTTAATTCGGTTATATGAACATTCCATTTAAGGTTTGACTGAATTGAGAGACCTAGAAATGTTGTTACCTTAACATCAGCTAATTGCATATTGTTCATTTTCAATGGAGCATGCGATTGCCGATTTGAAATGCAATGCACTGAAACAGTTTTTCGTTGGTTAACTATTATTTTATTACTTCGAAAATCAATTCTTCTGAAATCATACACTTTATTGTTGTTGGAAAGAAAATTTATGTCATCGGCAGACAGAAGTGTTCTTCCATTTTTAATTGACGAGGGCGTTTACGTATAACAGAAAATTGGTTTAAAATTTAAAATGAAAATTTGTAAAATTTTTTTTACATGTAAAATGATTGATCTTACCTTTGTAAAATGATTTATTTTATATCTTGATTTACATTTTTAAATAGAACTTTTCAATCTAAATAGGGAATTCAAAATTCTGCAATTATGTTGAATATATAGTTGAAGTTAGATCTGTAGCACAACAAATGCAAATTTCCCACAACAAAGTAGAAAACATGCAAATAAAGAATGTGGATCAAGGTAGATATTCTCTACATAATTCCTAATTGCAATGTAGAAAAAATTGCGAAAATTATGATTCTATTCTATTGAATTTCTAAAAGAATGAACTTTTAACAATTCCATCTTTGGATTCCGTATATTTTAAAGGTCGATGTCAATGATTTATGTCAATGTTTATTTTTTGGGTTGGTATTTTTTTTATCCACGCGAGTTTGATGATAATTTAAGAACTTGATCAGCATTTATTTGTGATGTATTCAAGTGTCTCTAACATTTAATTTTAATCAAAATAAATTTTTAGTCGCTCATAGGATCTCTTGATTTTCATTTTATATGTAGGTCTGTGGTCTTAGGATTTTTGGTAAGACTCATTGATTTTTTATGAATAATAACTAAAAATGATTCAAGGAAGTGCCCTCAAACAATAATATGGTTAGAGCAAATTTCGAAACAGTGGTATTGAGAGTTTTGAGAGATAGTTTTTATTTTATTTTGTTGGTCAGTTACATGTGGTTTGTCAGTCACGTGTTCTTAATTCTTCTGTGATACAAGCAAAATTTATTAATGAAAATATTTTGTCATATAATAACAAACGTGTTAGTTATTACTACTCGAAATGCGATTGAAGCACTAACGCATTTCATTTATATCTAGATTTGGTAGAGTTCAAAAATATTTTGGAAATACAATGTATTTGTCAATACAATATATTTGTCAATATTGTTTGAGAGAAATTAACGTAAATCGCCATTATAATCTCAACCATGTTTGTAAATATTTACCAGAATCTGCCAGGGAATGTCAGTCATAGGATCACGAAAACTATTTTTGGTCTCGATGCTAACATTTCTCTATTGTAAAAATAATGCATTATAAAATCGCTCAATGCATTTCAAATCCTGCATTAAGTTAGGGCTTTTTTCACTGAGGAAAGTTATTTTTCTCATTCCAAGTTATATTTATCCAAAAGGTCGTGTTAATGTGTTACTGAGTTTGTAACTTCAAGAAAAAAATAATTTGTAGGACAAACATGAAATATGTAACTAAAAATGTCAGTTTTCCCAAGTCTGACATAAGGAGTGTTTTTAGTTATGGAAATACAAAATGTCATGTATTATGAAGAAAATTTGGAATATACTAAACATTCCTACGTTTACATTGGAAAGTCAAATTAATACATTTCTGTTTTCAGAATTGCCAACTATTGTTATGAAACAATTTTTACACAGACTGAAATCAATGTTAAATTTTCAATCTTTTGTAAGGATAATGTTTAGAGAAATCTCTGTGTCAACTTTACTGTCAGTTATGGAATCATCGTATTATATGAGGGTCAGATATCTTTCTTGTCATTTTCAAAATTAATAAAAAATTTCTCATAAAATGTATAAATATTTTTTCATCCATTTAATACCTAACGTCCAAACAAGAGATACAAGAATCAAAAATATTATTATTTTATAATGCATTTGTCTGGCACAGTTCCTGAAGCAAATAGTTGTTTACGTAACCAGTACAGAAAGAGATTATTTGGATTATAAATGAAATGGCATACGAAAAAAACCCCATCACGACCAGGTCTTTCGTCAACATTCCCTGATCCATCGAGCAAATGCTGAAAAAAACTTGTTTTGCATCTGAACACAAATGTAGCTTCCCCATGTTCTGTTTTGTGGAGCTCTCCTTTTACTAGTTGTAGTAGGAGTAGATTCAGAGATGAGAGTTGCTATTTTGTTAGCAATACAATAAAATCGTATATGTAGTTCGTTTAACGATGTAAGTAAGTATTACTTGGTTATTACCAGGGAGCGAACATTTCTGGTTCTCAAATATTTCTAACCATGCTTTGTTGATTCATGTAGCGCCTGTGTTATTTTTATTTTGCAGTACCCATTTGTCATATATGGCCATAGCTTCTTTGTGGTACTTGTACGGCAAAGTCTATTTTGCTCTACGCTAACCGCAAAGTAACTCTATCAAAGTATTAGATTTGATGCACGAGTGCTGAAAAAAATTCTTTCAATGTATCAACTTTTACTTACTTACCTTACATTGCTTGCGAGTTTCTGATACGACAAAAAAAATTATATTCAGTATTTAAAAAAATAGGGGATACATTTGCTACTTTTTGTAACCACTGACACTTCTTAGATAAATGAAAAATATGTATGAACACAAAAATGAAATAATTTATTAAAATATTCTACATTTCTCTTATGCAGTAGAAATCAAATAAAAATGTCATACTGATAATTATATCCTAGCAATATCTGTATGTAGTATGTAGGAAGCATGTATGTAGCATGTATGTAGTAGGTATGTAGTAGGTATGTAGTAGGTATGTAGTAGGTATGTAGTATGTATGTAGTATGTATGTAGTATGTATGTAGTATCTATGTAGTATGTATGTAGTATGTATGTAGCATGTATGAAGTATGTTTGTAGTATGTTTGTAGTATGTTTGTAGTACGTTCGTAGTATGTTTGTAGAATGTTTGTAGAATGTAGAATGTTTGTAGTACTGTACATATGGTAGTACAAAACATACTACAATCATGTAGTATGTATTGTTATGAAAAATACTGGCTTCCTGCATTTTGGCCCGGGGTATTTAAAGCAAAATGAAATATTTCTTATATAGGTAGGTATAACGGTTGTGAAAGATTCAGATGTCAGATGTGATGTTTGTTAGATTTTAAGAAAAATAATTTGACAAAGTACATTTCATTTTCACAGAAAATGTTCAAACGTTTTTAATACCTACTTAATAACTTTTAACATCAGTTGTGGTTTGTAGGACAACTAAAATAATATATATATATATATATATATATATATATATATATATAAATTTAGAAGAGATTATTTACTTGAGAACTTCACAAAATAGTGTGATTTTTTGTAGAAAATATAGCCTTTGGTAAAAAATATTACAAAATAAATTAAATATCATTCGTTATAATGATTATTCGAGCAGCTACAAATCAATACAATAATGATACAATATGTGTACCAATATTCGTGACATTGATTGCTAGTTTGATCCTACAAATTGGTGATACCATTTTAATCAGTTTAATGAATGCCTTACAGGTGAGAATTCTGTTAAAATTCTTCTTTTAAATATTTCTTCGAATTTCCTACTCGTTATGGGAGGAAACCACAAGTGAACCAGCAATCATAGGAAATTGTGATTGGGGGAAGTCCTATATCACATCTGGTCACAAAATGCTTAGTATTATTTAGTTAAAGTTCATTCCTAAACTGTATACGTGTATTTTAGAGATGTGGAGATAAACGAAGTATCATTTTGATTTTCTCGTACCAAAAAAATCCAAGTTAACATGTTTCTATTGCAAAAATGAATAATATTTCGGTTACTAAGATTTTTTTGACTTGCTTACAAAATTGTTACTACAGAATTTACACAGATATTTTATCATGAAAATATATGACTGCATTTATATCAACTTTATATATATATATAAAATTTTCAATTTTATACATTTATTTATAATTGTGATTGTGTTTCCAACAAATTAGCATTTACCAAAATATTACCATTCTGCAGCAAATTGCCATTACCAAAAATTGCCAAGAAAATATATTGTACAATTTATATAATAATTATATTATTTATACTGCCTCTTATAAATCACAGAGTAATCCAGATCATGGAATTTGGTCAAGGTAGGCTACCCTTGAGTCTGAGCCTGCCTTGACCAAATCCCTTGATCCGGAACATTCTATGATTTTCCAAAAAGTTGGTCGTGAATTTGTCTTTCGATTTTTGTCACTTTAAATAATCTTATCATATAATAACATCATTTAATATATTATCATTTAATAATATAATATCATTTAAAAAATTAAGGCACTATTAGTGTGGTTTGGCTGAAGAACAGCTCATATTTCCAAAATAATACAAAGAAAGGACTTCAATAATAATTTTCAACAATACTGCTGCAATGAAAGGGGGAAGCAACAAAACTCATCGATATCCTTAGCAATGTTTCTCTAATTGATTACGGTGAACTTCAATTAAAATTATACAAATTGTGTGATTTAATCATTATTCATTTAATTTCTCATTTACTTATATATTGAAGGGAAGAAAGACGTGAGGAATAATCATAAGTCCCACTGTGTATTTTTGAGAGCTAACTCATTTCATATTTGGTGGATAAATGTATTCAATGAAAGTCACGAAAATCGGATATTATCCTGACATCTGAAGAGAATCTGTAAATATGAATACTGAATTCGGAGTTGCTCGGTGTGTTTTGTATGCTGCAATGGAAGAACTCAAAATTGTGGCTAGTGACTATCTCTCCTTTACTCCCTCAATTACCCCTTGTCATCGATGGAAATTATCCCTTAATGCTTGACAAATAATAATACGCATGACCCATCCTCAAGGATACAGAAAATTATGAATACCGCCATTGATAAATACTGGAAAGTTTGTTATTCCATTCGACTCGTGAAGACAGAAAGTATTTGAAATACTACCAGATGTACTATACTTAAACTAAGTAAACTAACACAACTTATTTAATTTTCTTACACAGAATAAACAATGGCTCAAAGTTATTACATAAAATATTTGAGATCAATATTATTAATGAGAAATAGTGGTATATTTGATTAGCAAGAATGGTGTTGCAGGTTTGAAACTGAATATACACACATGTAAGGTATGTCTTGCATATTTTATATGAATGAAGGGGGATACCCAAATAGTTTATAAGAAATTATATTAAACTCTCAGTGATAATTTATCACGGCACATATTTGGTTTCCTATTTTTTATAATAATAATTTAAAAACTTTGTGCCTGAAATTAGATTTTGCATAATATATTAGAATGTTGACCCTATATTGTTGTTTAGCTTCCTCAGATTTTCAGTGAATCTTTCTTGAAGTTACACCAACGCCTTGCATTTCCATATCCACAAGAAACATTAAACTCCAGACTTGTGTGGGAACAGTTTATTAGTACTGTGAGTGTAGAGTTGCACCAGGTTATCAACACAAACACCTGGTCTTGTTAGTTGAGTTTCCACAAACAACAAAGTAACATAAGCAATAATTCACCCAGAAGGAGCTAGATGCATGGTAATATATTTTGCTTTCTAAGATAAATTAGAAACATTTTCTTACTGTTTGTTTTTGTTGGCGTGAAATACTTTTTCATTTCCAAAGCTCATTATTTTATCTGAAGATGATTGGTATAACATTTCTTATTTCCAAAAGTTCCATTTCTTTTATTATGGTAAACTTATATTTAATTATACGTTATGAAAATTGGAAATACCTGTTATTTTGTGCAGATGAGATATATAGGATGCTTCCAACTATATAACAGCATCTGTTTGCATGCTGTTACGCCAATTGCATCAAAAACTACTGAAGCATTCAGACGATACTTTTTGAGATTCCGGACCTGTGAGTACATAAGAATATGGATTATACAAAGAAACAAAACCTGATTGGGGGGCACAAACTTTTATTTGTGAATCCTGAATCTTGTACAATATTGCAAGTAAAACAACATTATATTACGTGAAGGACGAATAGTTTTCGCAAGACTAATAAGAATAATTTATTGAATATTGAATAATATTTTGAATATTGAATATTTTTCAAAATTTGCCATGAATAATGGGAGATTACAAATTTCAGTTTGTATATTTTATTGTATCCATATCGTTGTTAATTTTTAAAAGAGTGAAAATAATGTTCAGTACCATTTGCAAAAAAATATTAATGAGAAACATTTTTGAGCGTGTACAATTATTGAAACGTGTAGAAACTGTTGAAAACATTAATTTTTAAAAGAAAAAAAAACACTAAATCGAGAAACAAACATAACTTCATTTTTATATTTAGAAAAATGAACATCTTCATTAATTCAGTAAAATGTTGAAAAATTATAAGCAGTACGATAAATTAATATAATCAGACTTTGTAGGAAAGACCGCCAGATAATAAAAAATGTATAAAAATATATGAATTTGAGAAGTTAGTATGTTTGAAGAAATGTATGGATTTTTAACGGAAATCTGTGTTGCATCCGACTCCAACATGGAAAGAAAGTATTGATTTTTTGTGGAAGGGCAACAACGAAAAATTCTTCGTAGAAAAATGCTACGAATTACGCGTGCAAACCAATCAAATTTCTCCATTCCGGCCGAGGGGCACGAGGAATTTGATTGCTTTCACCTGGGGTTCCACCAAAATCGCCGCGGGCGTCGAAACGCCCACGAGCCAGGCCAAAGACCAGGAGACACCGCGCCAGAAAAACATGGCGCCCGGCGGGTGTGTGCTGGTGGCAGGCGGCGGCCGTCCTGCCCGCCCTGGGCCGCCACCGGAGGCTCCTCGGGGACGCCGGGGGTTTCTTCAACACCTCCAAATCCCCGGAACCACTTCACGTCACCTGGCGCGTCCGTCGGCGGCCCGTTCGCGCCCAAACCTCTCGAAAAACGAACCACTTCTTCCGGAGCGCACCCGCGGCGAGCCATCTTCCCGACGCGATTTTTCGCGCAGACGCCGACGCAATACTTTCGCGTGGTGGCGCAGGGTCCGGCCGCCCGCACGCGCTGTCTCATAAAACAGCGCCCTCCCCCGCAGTCCGAAAGTAACTTCTTTCCCGGCCCCGGAATTTTACCCCTTTTTACCCCTCTTTTTCCCTTCCCCTCCCTCGGCCGCCCTTCCACTTTTCGCGACGACGCGTCGCGGAGTTTCCGTGCAGATTTTTGCCCGTGCGCGCGCGTCGCTGTTTTAAGAGGGGAAAAAGTTTCCCCCCCGCGCGCGGAGGAAAAAAGAGAGACGGGACGATAATACGCGCGGGATGAAAGAGTGAGGGCGTCGGGAGCGAGGGGGAAGGGGCAGTTGGCGGTTGATTCCGACCAATCACGGACCACGCTACTTGTTTGCTTGGGCACTCACTTTTTATTTTTAGCCAGGAAATCCCCCTTTTTCGCTCACACATCGCCTCTCTCGTTTACGCGTTACCTCGCCCGTGTCCTCATACGTGCTACACATGCTTATGTCTTATAAAAGCGGCGTAAATACTTTGCGGGCGGCAGACGAGCTGGGCGTTGGCGGAGGAAAGAAGGCAGCGGAGCGGCACTTTTGTGCGGCAGCGCAGTACTACCTGGACGCCTGGGCCGCTCCCAGATTTTTACGCGACACAGTAGTGCACTCGGAATAATGCGGACAGTGATTGGATACCTGCGGCGTGTACTGCTGAGTGTTTGATTTTTGTTTGGTGTTTTGTTTTTGTTGGTTTTGTGATTGATGGCCCAATACTTTTGTTTGTTTATGATGCTTTATCAGCGGTATTCGTTTGTGATTTTTTCCCGGTTTGTATTGTTTCACAAGCAACCACGTAAATAGCAATTAAAATTTGATGATTTTTTCGTGTTTCATCATGTGCCAGTGCTTTTATGTAGTATTGATTAATTTGTGAATGATTTTTTAAATATATGCTTCATTTTTAATGGACTATGAAGTGGTTTCATTTTTATACATTTTTAATTTGGAATCCATTAATGTTCTGTGAAAGTTAATAAAACGAATAATTTGTATCACGCAAGTGAATATGATGAAAAAAGTGAGAAACACCTTTTTAATATATTTTTCATTGTGTTGTTTAAAAATAATTATATCAGTGACGAAGGTGCTGTTATCATTGAATTGAAAATTCAAGGTCTTTGATGCAGCGAAGAAAGTGGTGAAATAAATGAAGTCCACTGAAAATTACAAATATTCCAGCAGTGAATTTTAGAGCAAAATTTCGTTAATTTAGCTATGTTGTGTGTAGTGAGATATTATTAGCTTTTTTATTTTTTCAGATTCTAATAGCGAGTGGAGTCTAACTTCGTCCTGTGTACTGATGTTATATTTCAGCGACAATATTTGAAAACTACGGAGTGTAAGTAATTTAGCGCGCAATTTAGCAGAAGTTTCCTGCCAAAAATCCGGCAGCGGCGCGCGGCAAGAGGCGGAGCGCGGGCCCAGAGCGGGCGCAGCGGGCGAGGCGGGCGCGGCGCGGGCGAGGCGCGGGCGGGCCCAGGAGCGAAATGGCGCGCGGGCGTGGCGCTGCCGCCTGCCATCATGGCGGCGGGGCTGGGAGTAAGCGGCGGCGCGGCCTGCGTCGGATATTTAATTGATTTTTCGGCGGCGGCGGTGGCGGCGGGGGTGCGCGCGCGCGTGTGTGTGTGCGCGCCGTGAAGAAGGCGGGGGTGGCTCTGCCGCCGCGCTCGGGCAGCGCTCCCCTCCACGGCCGGGGCCGCGCGGTGCGCGCGTGCGCGGAGCCGTGGACGGCGCCGTGTGGGGCGCGCCGCCACCGCCGCCCCCGGCCCCCGCCCGCACCACCGCCCGCGCCACCGCCCGCACCGCCGCTCCGGCCCCCGCCCGCGCCGCTCGCTTTGCCCGTGTGTGCGACGCGGCCGCGTGGTGGGGGCTGCGGAGGCCCCGCAAAACTCTGCCAGCCCGCCCGAGGTTTTTCGGAATTTACTTCTCCCTTTCGAGAGCGGCCGGCCGGTCGGCGCGGCCGCGCTCGCCGCGGCCCTCGCTGCCAAAAGACTGCGGAAAAGCTCGCTGGCGCTTGACGAGGCGAAGAACGCCTCCAGGGCCGCCCGGCGTCGTATCCCGCGCGCCGATATTTGATTTTCCGCGCGGGAGACGAGTGGGCGGCGGCGGGCGGCGAGGGCCGCGGCGAAGGCGGAGGCTGCGCACCGGACCACGTGCTGGGCATGTGTGGCCCCCCCTCACCCCCCACTTCTCGGCCCCTCGCGGCTCGCATCGTGCGCGCTCTAAGTCCATTAGTACTCTCGCTTGCGGCCTGGGAAAGGTAGACTAGAGTGCCGTGCGAATTTCGCACCATCGGCCTGGCCCCTCCTTCATCGGCGCTCGCTGTGGGCGCGGTACGGCACGGGGAGGGTCGGGGCGGGGCATGGAGGAACGGAGGGGGGCGCGGAGCGGGGCGGGGAGCGCGGGTTGCGGCGCGGCGAGGCGTGGCGAGGCGAGGCGAGCGCCGCGCCGCTGGACGCTGTGCGGAGAGGGACGCGCGGTCATTTCCATTGGTATGCGCGGAGGCGCGGCGAGCGGGGCGGGGTGCCGCCCTTTCTCCACCAAAATAAAACACCTGGCTCCCATGAACCCCCGTCGAACGGATTTTACGGCGAAATCAAGACCAATCCCGCAGCTACTCTGGGGGATCTGTTTACAAGTAGAAAATAGCCGGCTCTAGGAAAAATCCCCTGCTACACAATTGTTCTCCCTCTGCCCCTGTCCGTTCCGTCCCGTCCCCTCCCCTCTTATCTCGGTGTGTCTGCCGTTGCTAGGGTGTGCGATTTCCTATCCCGTGGATATGGATATGTGTGTGGGAGAGAGAAGGTGTGTGGTTAAACCGAACCATCTGTGGACCCGCCAGCCCCTGGCCGGCCAGCTACAAACAGCACCATACGTGCAACCCCAGTCGGTCGGCCGATGCAATGTCGTGGCAATCGACTGTTTCGCAGGGGCTCGCCCATTACGAGCGATCGTTGCACGCAGGAGAGTTCGCGCTCGCCAAACGTCAGCTGTCTCGTCGCCGTAAAGACAGTCAACTCCTGCGCGGTCTTAGAAACGCGGCGTGTCGTGAGAGTAGTTGATGAGTTCACACCAGTGTCAAATCCACCCATGTGACTAATAGTGTGTACAGGTGGGTCTTACGAAGCTTTAAAACCGCCTATCGGCACCATTCGTAGGAGCCGGCAGGGGGCCCAGGATTCCCCGCTGATCATTGGCGTTGTCTGTGCGGAGTGGCGGCAGCGATCAGCGGTGGAGGCAGAGGCGGAGGCGTCGCCGGGGCGGCGCGTGGCGCGGCGTGCGGCCCCGCAGAGTGCAGTGCAGCGCAGTGAAGTGCAACGCCTATCGATTCGTTCAGTTGCGGCGCGTGCGGCCGCGAACCGGCGCCGCAGCGGCCGCCCTGCGTCGGGGCCGCGGCCGGACGCGTGCGAGTGCGTGGCGAGTGCGCGGTGCGTCGAAGGCGAAGGCTTCCAGTGCGACGCAAGGAGGCGCCAGTGTGAGAAGCGTGTTGCTGGCGAGGTTCGTCGGCGAAAAACGCGGCTCGTGAGGCAGTGCGGTGCGCGGGGAGGGCGCGCGAGGCGGCGGCGGCGGAGGCGGTGGAGGCGGCGCGCGCGGCTTCGCGACGCGTGAGGTGGAGGCGACGGCGGTGGCGCTGCTGGCGTCTCGGAGGGCGTCTCCGAGAGCGTCTCGGGCGTGGCCGTGGCGGCGCGGGCGGCGGCGGGGACGACGGCGGCACGAGCCGAAGCTTCTCGCCGTCTCCGCCTTCGCCGCGCCCGCCTCTCCGCTGGACCTCCCGCTGCGGCTTAAAGAATACTTAGATTGCGCCCACGATATGCTTCCAACTTTTCGAGAAATTAAATGAGATTTCGTGCCCGAGGGTTGCGGTTGTAAGAGGGATCAGGGGTCCGCGCGGGGGTGCGGGCGGGGGCGCGGGCTGCGCGGCAGGCGGGCCCCTTCCGCCCCCGAAACAAGAACCGTTTCGTAAGAGGGACTTTTTGAGCGTTGGTCCCCGCCGTATAGGAACGTAACAATGTGATGGGAAGGGGGATTTAATTTGAAGTAAGCTCGGATGTAAAATGAACGGGCGCGGCGGGAGGAGGGGGAGCAGGTAGAAGCGGCGCGGGCGCGGTGGGGAGACGACTGAGGCCAACGAAAACGGCCCCTTTCCTTGGAATTTAATCTGGGAAGATGCGGCGGAAGGGTGGGAGGTAGGGATGGAAGAAGAAGAAGAAGAAGGAGGAGGAGGAGGAGGCGCAAGGGAAAGGCTCCGCGAGAGGCCTTGGGCGCCGGGCGCGGTGGAAGGGAAAGACGCCCTGCCGCGACGAATCGCATTATACTATTGGAGGGCTGGCTGTACAAGTGTAAGGAGATGCAGGGGCGGAGGCAAAGGAGGTTGGGGTAATGGGATGTTAAGCCCACGGAGCTATGGAGGTGCGCAAGGCAGATCGGAGGTGATGGTTCCGAGTCTCGGAGGAAGCGCGGCGCGACCCCTGCGCGCGCCTCCCTCCTCCACTTCTGCTCCGCTTCTCCTCCGTGGCGCCCCCCGCCCCCCTCAGCCTGCTCTTCCCCTTCGGCGCTCCGTGCCACGCCTGGCCGCTCCGCGCTCTTACCTCCGCTCCGTCTCCGCGACTCTGCCTGTTCCTTGTCCCGAAGGAAGGCCTCCCCTGACTCGCTCCCGTCTCCGCCCCGCGCCGCCCCCGCGTGCCTCACTCCGCTTCGGGGCGGGGCTAATGGAAGGCGCCCGCCTCCGCTCCTCCGCCGCCGCCGCCGGCAAAGAACCCTGCGAAGCTTCTAGAAAACGGTCCCCATATTTCGGAAATTTGACGATGCGTGCATGGAAAGGAGAGAATCGACTAATGCGGGAAGTCAAGTGAAGAGTTTACGTGGTTTACAGGTCTGTTGTTGGGAATTAGAAACTCGCTGAGCTCAGAAAAGTTCTCTGAGAAAAATGAACGTTAATTTTGAAAATAAATATACATCTTATTTACTATCACTTAAAAAATAAAACCTTAAAATATTATGATAAATTGCTTATATTTACACACGTTCCATGTTTTCAAAAAGCTCTAGTAATTTCGCCCTAAAGAATTTGTTGTTTCTTACCTTTCTACAAGTAAAGTATTTGTGCAAAAAGCATCTACATTTACTTCCTGGTGTTCTCACGACAAAATTTGCTCACTGTATTTCTGAAATACCAACTTTTAAAACCAATAAAGAAAATATTCAATAAAACGTAATTACAATGTTGCGTGAATATTATCTCCTAGTGGGTTATTCAAGATTGTTAGAAATTAATAATTTAATACTATTTTATACCATCATGTAGCCTTCCTATTTTCTCCTACATTTAACACACATATAAAGTAAGTACGTATGAGTTTCATTGGATATAATTACTTAATTTAAGGTAAGCAATATTTGGCTTAAAACTGATAGTGTGTGGTTGGTTTGTAGATTCTGTTAAAGCACAAACTTCCACCTGGTTAAGGACATTTAAGATCTTAGTGAGCTATCCATTTTCAAATTGAAAGCATGTTGTCACCAGAATATATAGCCAGGACATTCTTTTTCCGAGGTAGTTTGACGAGAAAAGATGACATTGTATATGCGAAGGGAATAATTCAACACAATTCATGAAAAATCTAAAACTTCTTCTTTGTTTCACGCTCTAAGATATATTTAACCCATGAATAAAATCATTGGTATTTGTGTGCCCAAATAATATGAAACATCCTTTGCGTGCCCAAATAATATGAAACATCAGGTGCAGAAAGGTTAACGGGTGACATTCATAATACATTATAATAAGAGAAAACAGTTATTATATAATACTGAGAACTGCTTGCATGCCAAACCTTCACTAACTACGTAATAAGTGGATACTGCAAAATTTTTCGTAAACAAAAATTAAGTGCTAATATGTTCGGTTGTGTATTTTCGAATGAACATGCTTCTGATAACTCAAATTTTATAATAATACAACATGTAAACATAAATTAATGGAGTCGACCTTTCATGTTATGAATTTGAAGAATATGTTCTGCGATATTGCATGATATTTTCAGGGTTCACACAGTTTGCAGTACTGTATGTCTATTCCTCATTTCATTAAGATAATTTCACTTCTCACCATAAAATTCACTTCTCCCCATTGCTCGTCATACGCAGTTTTTAACTGTTTTTGACGTAAATAAATAAATAAATAAAATAATTGCAATAATATTTAGTTTTCACCGGATTTTCTTTCAGTTAATTGCCCTCTCAGAATTAGATAAGTAATATATGTATTGCATTAAAAAGCATTGCCATATCAATGCGTTAGAGATAGTCTACATCCAAATGTGTTTAGATAACGATGCATGCATCCTAACTAAAAAATTTGGATACTAATATAAGGATGAAATCCTTCGTAATATGCTACAATTTATCACAGGCATTAAGAATCAAAGATAAATATTTATTTAGTTCGAAGTGGCAGGAAGAAAGCATCATGCATATTACATTCCTATGGTAATGTATATTCTAATATTATTTTATATACTTAATATTCAATTAATTGAATAAAAATGTGAGAATTACAAGATACCTGACTACATAGCAATACAACTTCTGACAAGATTATGAATAGGACATTGTGTGGAAATTTCAGATTTTTACTCAATTCTCTGATTGCATTTTCATAGTAAAATCAACTACATTGAGTGGGGACCCGTGTTTGCCTATTAAATAGTATACTATTTAAGCATTTTGCAGTGAGATTGGTCTACATCAACAAGTGCTGCATTAAAAAAAACATTGCCGTGTGGTTTGTGTTAGCACCCAACTACGACGAAAGTATATACAAGGACGCAAAATACAGTTGATGAAAAAATGCTTATTTTATACATTTAACCTATTTTTAGCGGTTGTGAATGCGTACGATGTGCTTACCTTGTGAGAACGCGTCATCAATCGGCACTTGCACGCTTCGTCCGCCATTGAAGGGTGCCTTGCATGATCGGCGAGACAAAAAGAACACTGGGAGCATCTGCTTAGAGCTATCTTCTGATCAATCCTCCTCTGGACGTAATCGTGGGTTTTCCTGAGCCGACACTAGGTGGATCGCCTAGTCGGCGACATCGCCAACAGCGGCAGCGACGGCGGCGTCGGCTTCGGAGGCGCCGACTCGCTCCTCCCGGCGCGCGGCGTTGGCGTCTTCCACTCCCCCCGCTGGGCATCGCTGCGGCCCGCGCCGTCCTGAAGCGGCGGCCCCGGCAGGCGTTTCGCATCCCGACAATTGCCACTCTTTCAGGGGAATGGAGTAGCTGAAAAGTTAACTATTTTTAACAATGGGATTGCATTGTTTTACAACACGCAAAATTCGTAGAACGTGAATAACTCAAGTTTCTTTCACTTAATGGTTAGGTTTAATTGTATGTTACTAATTAGACAAATAAAATATTACAATTTGAGAAGTTGTAGGTTTAACTGAAATAATATATTAGGCAAATTGACAAATTCTTATTAAAAATCTCACGTGTAAAACATGAATATCAAATGACAACATAGGGTCTGTATAGAGGAAAATAAAATAACAATAGTACAGCAAACGTGGAATTATTAACGGAAGAAATCATAAGAAATTCCACTTAAAATATTGTGTTCTATTTTTCAGTTAATAACAATAATAATAATAACAACAACAACAATAATAATAATAATAATAGTAATTTGAACTAAGCTTTCTTTTGATATAGTAGATTCCTTTATTCTGTCATCTTCTATCATCACACGTTAGTCTCGAACTAAGATTAAGAAAATTCAGTTCAATTCAAAGGGAACGAAAAAACAGGAAAAATCATATGCTGGATCTTGAATATATAGGATTTGATTATATTCTTTCGACTGCGTTACTTATTTTGTAAACAGAGATGCCGTCCATTGGGGTAAAAATATTCTCAAAATGTTTTCTATCTCTTAATAAGAACGCAAGAATTTACAACGTCGAGTTTGACAGAAGAATGTTCACCTTCCTCTTACAGATATTTCATTCTTTTCGAGCATTTTCTGGAATAAATTTGCTCTTTATACAAACAAATGTAAGAATGTTATAGAAGTGCAATAACGAATTTATTCATAAATTATATATTTCATTCCCTTAGAGATCACGCTTTCTTGCGGTGCAGTTAGGGTAGCATTCATAGATACTTGTTCAAAGGCCTTTGGTACTAGAAAGGAATGTGGCTCAAGAACGAGTTCAGAGAAATTGAAAGACTGTAAACTAGTCGGGGAATCCGGTTTTGATTCTTGCGAAGACGCATCCAGTAAAAAACAGACACGGTTATGTATATGTTCTTTGCAGGTGTTTTGTTATTGCTATCTATTTTGTCAGTTAAGAAACTATTATTTATTGGAGATGTTTCAGAAATAAAATAGAAAATATTCACAAATTCCTTTCAATTAACTGGATCTTACGAGCAGCTCCTCTTTTAGAAAATAGAGGAATAAATGACAGTTGGAACAATAAATTCTGCCTTTGGAAATACAGTTATTCAAAATAAAGCAGTAGATTTTTTGTCATGTAAATATTTTTATAAATATTTATCTTTGATCTTCTTCCACTTACGTGAGAATTAAAAATTGCGTTGCAATTTCTCATTTATTTTTAATTTCAAATTTAACACGATTTATGCAGAATTGTAGAAGAATAGCAGATTTGTAGTAAACTATTGAAACCTCCTTAAATTACACAAAAGTTTTATTATTTTGATAATATTACTTATGCAAAATATTACATTGATTTACCTGTTGTTTTTTTTGCGTTAATTTAGATATCGATCATAAAAGACATAAATGCGATCATATTATCTGTACAGAGTTCAAAAGTTTTATTTTCTAATGTTAATCATGAGTCGTTTAGCAGTAAATTCCTTTATGATAAAAGTAATGTATAGGTAACTACATAGTTGCTTCAAGCGCACTCATGATTCTCACCTCCGTCTGAGGCGTTAACATGGTAAAAACAGTTAATTGCTAGAAGAAAAACCTTAAATTTTGCTGCTTTCCAAACGGTAGCTATGTGTGAGAGCATTGGCTTAATTTTGTATGCTTGCCTTGTAAGATTTTATTTTGGTGACTTATTTGCTTTCCCATGTCTCAATTATTAATTTATGCGACAGATACATAACGTTTAATTCAAACGTTACTTAATATGGATCGATACTTAACGATAAATTTATTCTTGCAACATTAAAATTATTCACTGAACTTTTAGTGAGTTTTTTACTTTTAGATTGTTAAGGAGCAATTTCTGAATTCAGTGATGCAGTCAATAACATTTGTCGCATTGTGTGTTTGGGAGAAATACCGTGGAACACTTTGTCTCAGACTGTTTTACTACTCTGTTTAAATAAGTTGTAAATATTGAATTTAAATAACATTTTTCTGAAAATAAATAATGAAATAATAATGAATGTAATATAAGTATACATGAAACAAACAAGTTTACTAATAACTGATTAGCTAATGATGTAAATAAATAGTTATTACAGTTGTTTTAACGCTTTTGGTCCAAATTTGAACTCTGTAGTTACGGGCAAGAAATCGAAAACGCGTAACTTAAAGATTTAATAGTTAACAGATTTAATGTTCATTAACATTATTAAACGTCGGAAATGCTATATTATTGGCGAGAATCCAAAACCAGATGCTGATATCTTACATGCTCTTTTTGAAATAAACAAATTCGGATTTTAATTTGTACTTGGTGAAACGACTTGAAAGTGTGCAATAATAAATTAGCAATTTAATTGTTTCAAATTGTATGCGTAATGACAAAGTATCGGATTTAGAGCCAAAGATACCAACAGAATAGTACCAGAGTCATTGATTAAAGTTTTGAAAAAGCTCCACATAAAACCGTATTTACATCAGAAGCTGATAGATTGGACCGTTCACATCGATTACAACATTTTGATGGCAAATATTTGATTTATACGTTAACACAGATTAGGAAAAAATCGGTACAAGGAGCTGTATTTGACAGGGTCCTGTAACAACAAGCAACAGTAAATGTTTCCATATAACATATCTGAGGATGATTTTAATTATGATTAATGTAAAATATAAAGGTAATTATTGGAAAAAATTGAGTTGCACTTCACCCACGTTAAGGAACGTATAAAAAACACACTTAAAGCCTTTAAGCCTTTTCCCACTGCATGCACGTCACTGCCATACTCTCAAACAGTAAGATTAGGCTCAGGACACACGTTTAGCACGGTAGCACCGCTGTCACCGTAGCAATTATACAATATCATGTAAGAGTCTTAGTTGGATGCCAATAGCTGAAGTTATGGACAAAGAGATCGGTAAAATTATTGTGATGAGTAAAAGAGTAAAAGTTATAAAATAGTAAATAACAAAGAAACGCTAAATCAAATTGCTAATTGTACATTCTTGGTTTACTGTAATTTTATTATTTTTTAAACAATTAGGGATACATGGATACTTTTAGAATATTCTGTGTCAACATGTATTCATTTGCTTGGTAAACAGAAAATACGATCATAGAATTTAAACTACTAGAAAGTGTGATGGATGTTGGAAACTGCATGTTTTTCCACATGTATTTCCAAACGTCAAAAATTATTAGGGATCCAATATTCCTGCATGTACACTTATATGTATTAGTAATCTATATTTATAATTTCCAATGCGCGCAGAAACTGAAAGAAAACTGCAGTCTGTTGGCTTGTGAGACGTGTCACTAGTTAGATATCGTGTTAGATATGTGGTTAGATCTCGTTAGATAGTGTTAGATAACGAGTCACTGGTTATATATCGAGGAACTCGAAAAAATCCAAAACAAAGAAACATTAGGTTCTGACTGAAAAGAAAATACGAGTATTTAATTATGATGTTCTGCCTATTCTCATACCAAGTGCGTGTCTGTATCAATAATTACGACGCAATTGGTGACGTCATACGAAGAGGAGGCCGCTTGCCATTAAATATTGGCTATTCACGTGTTGTTTTATGAAACAGCAACTATTCTGATGTTCTTCGTCGTATGTAAAGAACTGACATACGGTTTATATTATACTACATGGAATATACTATATGCAGTGTATATAGCATTTTCGCAGTTGAAGTTCTCTAGCATTATAATTATATTACGTTATTAATTTATTTACAAATGGTTCTCCAGAACGATGCATTGACTTCATTAATTTGGTGATTTACATACAAATGCATTTTTAAAACGATTGTTACATCTCTTTAATTTCAGCTTCAATTATTTTTAAATTTTCTACCCTTCTGTCTCAATGAAATCCGTGCTTCAACATGTTCTATAGCAGCATTTTATTTTGTGCAATGGTTGTAATTCGCAAGCGATCTACTGAAGAATGCAGTAAATTAATGATACTGTATGATACGCTGATGAGCGCTTCAAGCGGCCAGTTTTCGTATTGAATGACACACTTTCATCTAACAATAATGTTTGAAATCAATATGTCTTCCATATAAGAAGGTATATGAAAAAAATGTTGTGTGACAAGATGCTTTAAAGTGTTGTGCGTCCGCGACAGCGAACTTGCTCTCAGCCAATTGTACTGAAGAATTGTAAATATGTGGTAGATTAAAATATGGTTCAAAATATTAAAATAATACGATTCAAAATGCATGACATTACATTACAGAAAAAAGGAATCAATAGGATATCATCAAATGCCAACAGTTGTCTATGCAGTATGCATCAAATGCGAATAGTTGTCTGAAGATGATTTCAAATTAAATTGTAATTGTGATGTCAACAGGTATATAGAAGTATGACAATAAGGATTCTGAAGGAGTGTTTAACTAATTTTGACGCATTACCTTAATAGAATATGGGCACACAGTCTTTCCTGCCACAACGACCCTGTCGCGTCGTTCAGTTTTATTTCACATATAAGATGTGTGGGTCGAAAAGGATATCTTAGATTCTGACAACATTAAAATATGGAGATATAATTTAAAAGGAAAAAACATCTTCGTGTATATATGGAATCTTTATTCTCAGAAAAAAGACTTTAAACAAATTGAAAAACAAAATTCTAAAAACAATTTTCTTCGTGAAAGAGAACACTACAAAATGCAAGGCTTCTCATTCATCTGTCTTGCAAGAATCCACGCATGACAACAATAGGGACTTGAAACAAAAAACGTCTTGAATCGTCTTGAAACAAAAAAACTAATAGAATAAATAGGAATTGTTTTGAAATTTTTACGAAGATATGTTAAAAACATTTCGTCGTTTGATTTAAGGATGAACAGCGGCTTAAATGTTCACGTCAATTCAAAAACTAAAATCTTGTGCATGTAGATATTTCATTGATTTCTGATATCTTCAACAACCTCTCATGTTTGAATTAATCAATATTGTTTTTGATAGCAGGAAAAAAGGGCCGCCTATTACTTGATAATTGCGCATTGATAACATCTGATAAAAATAAACACCTGATTTGCATGTATTGGTTTCCTCATTTGTTTTGAAATATCTTCTACAATACTTAGGATATTCCGATAACTATGTAATGTTTTCGTTTTATGCTAAGTTTCCAAAAGACGTATTTGCAATATTTAGTTTTTCCACATCCCATATATTATGAAACTCGATTCTTCACTTTCTAAATATTTACATGAGTTGATTCCTAGCCATTCGAGGAGTAGTGAATACCAAACACTTTACCTTACATATTTACTTCTTAATATTTACTTTCTGGCGTACTACGTACTTATGTAGTAAGAAAGTCAAAAAAATCATATTATGGAGCCCTGATATCGAACAAATGGTTAAATCTTGTACAGTGGTTATGTAGAAAAAAATATTCTCTAACACATAGTGTAGTCAGAATCCACGATTTATGGGTCGTTGACAACGAAAAATTAGTTTAGTGTTTAATGTCTGTCTGTCCCTCGTCTCTCTTCCCTCCCTCTGTTGTCAACATTAAAACCGCACAAACGATTTTCTTCAAAATTGATATTCCATGATCGACCATGCCGAACTCGACGCCTTGTGAATTTGAAACATATTTTCTATTTTTAGGTACTTAACATTAAGTATTATCATTTTCAAAATTTTCTGGAAAATGGCTCAACATTTTCGGATACATTTTTTTCTGAGATAGAACAAAAGACGCTTAAATATGGTACAGTTCTCATTTTTATGAACTATGAATTTTTGAAAATGGCAAAAGTTCATATTTTTACTAGCAGTACTTATTCCTACAACTACAGTATTGAAGATAATGATTTTTCTGAACGAAATATGTTCTTCAAAGACATCGTTAAATAAGTTCAACTACAATTTTTCAAAAATATGAGTATTTTTCGCATACTTTTGTGTAAAATGTAGATTTTTAAACAAATACTTTCTCAAAAACGGCTTCAAGTTTTTATATTAATTTTTATCGTATAGAGCAAAGAACACTTAAAACTGGTGCACACCCAACATTTGGCGTGCTCTCTAAATTTTAAAAAATTGCACAAAATTAATATTACAAAAGTACAATATTGACAATACATATTTTTCCCTTCATAAATTCTGTTTTAAAAAATAGATAATTGAATAACGTCATGCTCAATTTTTAGAAAATATCTCCTATATTTGCATAATTTTTGCTTAAAGTGAAAACAATTAAAAGCTGGTGGTGTCAACAGCACATGCTATCTCACATTAATTCTAAATATCCAATTTTAGAAAATTCAGAGAGTTCAATGAAAATAAGACACACATCATTATTTTAAGCGTCTCTTATTCTACACCTGAAAAAATTTTGAAGAAAAAAATTGGAGCAGATTTTGAGAAAAGATTGTTTAAAAAATTGCTTATAGTTCACGCAAAATTACGAAAAATACGAAAATTACTCATATTTTCAAAAGATTACCTTATTCGAAGATCTGTCTCTAAAAAACAAATTTCATTTAAGAAAAGTCTTTATCTTCAATATTGTAGTTTGTATCAAAACGCCCCAAAAAAATTGCACTTTTGGAATTTTGAAAAATCAGGGATTTAACGAACGTGAGTCTTGTACCATTGGGGAAACAGGATTTATCCACTTTTACGTTACCAGGGTCCGGCAATAAGAGTTTTCGTGTACACAATTACATAACTTTCCTTTCTTGCGAAGTAATTGCGAGAAAATATAATTATCAAAAACGAGTCCAATTTTTTGTCGTATATGAATTAAAGTAAGCCAAAACAAGTGGTAAGCCATTTTCGTTGAACTCTGAATTTTCGAAAATTGCGAAAGTTACAAATAATGCGAGAAAGTTTATGTTGTTGTAGCTCCACTGGTTCACTTTTCAAATAAAGACGGTACTTTTTTCATTAATTTCATCCCATAGCTCTTTATTCTTTTAATGCACAGGGCATAGACAAAACAATATATTTGATGCTTAAATAATAATTAAAAAAACACGTATCGTTTCAGTATGTAAATTAGGGTAAAATTTGGCCATGAAATTTCGACTTTTCTCGACCCCACGGGAAGCCAAAAAATATCGAAAGACTGATGAATTCAGTTTTTTTATCTTTAAAACTGCAATGCTCATTTTCCTGATGAGTGCAAATTATTTTCGATAAAATAGGTAAATTAAAGTCAAGAATTCTCAGAGTCCTACAAGTGTGATTATAATAATATAACAATAATATAATAATAACAAAACAAAAGGTAATTGAGGGAATAAATATCGGACATTGTGTCAAATACGTTCTAAACGGCGCAGCTGGGTTAAGAAACACATTGAGGTAATAGCACACTGACGTACTTTATAAGGGTATTATGCCCGGTAAATGTAATAATGCTTCAATTGCAGGGAATTTCGCAAAATGTTGTCTATCATACCTGAATTAATTCACATTGAAATACATTTACTACAATCCTTACGTTAAATACATTTACCGAAAATTGTACCCTGATTTTAATTCTTTTCAGCATTTTTTAAAAGTATGAATCGGTGACTCAAACATTGTTAAATTCTTCTGAAATAATTTAAAAAATCGTCATTATAAAATACCCGAGAAATATCATTGGATCACAGTCGTAACTAATACGAATTTCTACCTTCTTACTAAACAAATGATTTCTCAGAGGTTTCATGAGAAACATGAAAACGCGCACTAGCTCTGCATTTCTACTTACGGAAAGAAACGCCCAGCCGTCCGAGCGAGGAGGAGATGAATCCTGGGTATTGCTGTCGAGACAAATGCAGTCGCCTCCGGCCGACGGGGCCCGGCGCGCCGCGCGCTCAACCAGTTCGCGGCACTCGGGCAGGGGACGCGGATTGCGTCACTGAGACTACACCCATTATTACATCGCGAGGTCCTGCGGCCTTGACTCGCCGGCGGAGAAAGTGCGAGGAGAATTAGAATATCACTAATTATACACGTAACGACAGTACAAGTGTAATTTTCAAATTATATTTTTGTCATTATTTGAAAAGTAAACGAAAATGTGTATTAAAACAAACAGCTGGTAGGAAAGTATCGCATATTTCCTAGAAGTTTGGTTGCTTCATTTTGTCCGTAACTGACTACATCCAATTTTATCTGGGTGTTATGTAAAATGGAATGTAGATTTTGTTAGAGAAGTTAGGTGTTACTGAAAAAAATTAAACTGTTAAATAATTGATTTAAGAAAAAGTGATTTAATGGTATAGTTGGCATGCATAAAATGCTCGGTGCTCCCTAGTTTTTAAAAATAGTAAAGTGCAAATGATTTAACTTTATTTCTCAATTGTAATGTACAACTTAAGTGATTTAAAAATGTTAACAAATTTCCTTTTCAACTGTGTTGATGAAAATAATTAATTTTCATACTTGATATCTCGTAAGCAGTAGCATAGACTTGTGTTATGAGCAGGGTAATTATATATCAGTTATTTTTGCCCACTTTGACCCGTTGTACTTCTCCTTCGGGATTTACAAGGGGAATTGATAATGAAAGGGAGCATCTGTTGGCAAGATAAAAACGTTGATTCGTCGAGTTATAACGACCCTATATATTAAGTTAACGCGCTGGCAATGCCACCCTAATGAAACACGAACGTGTGAGCCTAGCAGCTTGTTTGAAGCAAAGAAGTAGTTCAAACGGAGAGGCACATTAGAAACATTCAGTAGCCTAGAAAAGAATAGAAAATGGAATATGGGAGAGAAGCAGTTTCTACAGCGATGTTACTATTTCACGATCAAGAAGACGAGTAATTATTAGTCCAATATAAGTGTATGCTCTCTCAGGGGATCTCCTGATCTGACCAAATGGCGAAAGCGTAGTGTATTCACTTTCAGCGGGCGGACGTTGCGCCGTGAGTTCCCTTTGAGCAGATGACACATGTTGGTTCACTTAGGAGAGCCGCATTTCTTTACCTCCGCCCGAACAAAGAGGCGGTCGAGTGACTGACTTATTCACGCGTACGCTTCCAGAAAAGCGAGCTCCACATTTGATAAGAAATACATCAAACGGGGCGCGCAGGCAGCGGCGAATGCAGCCCAGGGGGGAACGTCCCGAGCGCTCGCTTTTTCCCGACCGACCTCCCCTTCCGCCACCGGGCGACTTAATGGCGCCGCGAACGGCTGAATATTGCCATCGGCCCCTCCCACCTGATGAGAAACTGAACGCTTGATTTGTTCCTGCCACTAAAGTTATAACGGGCTACAAAACGTTACGTGTTAGCCCTCGAAAAGTTATCCGAGCCGTTTCGGCGTTGATTGCTCCGAGTTTAATCTGAGAAATAATAAAATCCGTCGGCACGATTTTATGATATTTGAGGACCTGCGCTTACGACCTTTTCGAAGTCCCGACGTGTGGGGGCGGTGGAACGTGTGAGAGCGCCGCAAAGGGAGGCAATGGGATATTGCGCTTGAGGACGGTTTCCCCCGTCGCCACCTCCGTCCTCCTTGGCCGTCCTGCATCTGGTCCTCCTCGGCAGTCCTCATTCCGTCTCGGCGACCACCTCCTCGCCTCTCCCAACGCGACCTCACCATCGCCTTCCCAGCGTCTACGAGTCGCTACCCTCGCCTCCGCCCCCGCGCCCGCCGCCGCCACCGACTCCAGCGGTTGGCACCCGGTGCTATCGTTCGTTCTAAGAGGCGGGGTCTTCAGTACGTTGCGGGTTTAAGATGCTGCGCCGTGCGCGCAAGGGGAAGATCGTAATACGCGTAGCCGCTCCCTAAATTATATGTCGCGATTTATGTTTATTGTTTTGCTAATGCAACTGAAAAGTTAACGCTCGCACGAATGCTTTTAATTTGTAATTGAATAACTTGGTGATATTAAATCAAAGAACCCATTAATGGAGGTCGTAGGGGAAACGCGGAAATATATTTGTGTGCGGGGCCCCGTTAGAAGTTTTCTTGAAGTTGAAATCGCATTTGGGACCTCACCTCTGCGCCCCTGCGCATTCCGCATCCCGGCTGGGCGCGGCTGGCGCTCCGGCCGCTCGCCCGCCCACGCCGCCTTCGCCGTCATCGCCGCCATCGCCGTCTGCGAGCGCCGGGCCGCCTGCCTGGGCACTGCCGCACGCCGCGTTCGGCCCCTGGGCAAAGACGAAATGGCTGCGTCCGGGATTCAGGCCCTCTGCATTCCTACAATAATATTAAGCACGCGGGCATTGAAGGGAAATTCTTTTTTAATATATTAAGGATATCGATTTATATCTACTAAGAACAACAATAAATCGGGAAATTATAGATTGGCGTTTTAAACTGATATTTTAATTATTGCCCAGTTCTGTAATAAAACATTATTTTATATTGACTTGCTGATTTGAAGATTGAATGAAAAACATTATAAAACTGTGTTTTACAATTAGTGGTGTTATTAGTTAGAATCTTTAGTTACAATGTGAATAAAATATTGTAATAACAATAATGATGATAATAATAATAATAAAAAACACAACAACAAATAATGAAACGAAAATTGTGTTTTCAGTATAATATTTCATTAATTAGACTTCAGTAACCAGCCATAGATTTACACATTTCCCTTCATTTCAGAGGTCAAATAAGGTTTTTAAGGACAATACAGCTTTTTAAATGAAAATAAAAAAGTATATAATAAACGAAGTGTAAGTGAAATTATCATTAACAAATATACGAATAAATAAATGAAAATATTATTTTGCTTCGAAAACAATGGTATTTTTGTATTCAACATTTTCATTTTCAATCAGTTTGATTAGTCTCTAGCAGTATACAGTGCTTACGCAAAATAAAATTGTTGATTAAGTGTTGATCAAAATATAAACGTACAAACTTGCTCGCCAGAAATCTCACACCTCTGGCCGACAAACAAGCAATTATTCTCTCTGCTACAAATTGAACTATTGGATCTCACTCGATGACAATCTATTTAAATGATTAATGGAAAAAATACCAATTTTCTGTCTTAAAAAGCAACCAAGAGATTTGATTGTGTGTGAAAATACCGGACATTTAGCGCATTTGTCCGTAATAAATGTACGTTTCATATAAAACACGTAAATTTAAAAGATTTACATTACGATAAGATAACATTAGATAAATTTACATGACGATTCATATAAAACAAGTAAATTTAAATTTTGATATTTCGTGAGGTTGCATTTTTGTACTATGGGAAATAAAATGGGCATTGTTCGTTTCAAAAGATTTTGTTTCTTAAAACAATAGGCTCGTTTTTCAGTATCTTCTTGCAGGAAAGGTTTTAAATTTCAACAATATATAAGGCTTAGATGGCTTATTTCTACCTAATTTCGGAAACAATACTTTTTTAAAATTTTTGCTTTCATTAATTACATTTACGATCATATTTAAAAATACTACATTAATATTTTAATTTACTTATGTTCTGAATATGATAGCAATATTTTGTTCTAAACACTTATCTTACATTCAGTCCTCTTTTTGTCATTTAATACTTCATAGTAAAGCGATATTCCTTCTTTTTCTATGATAACGAAGCAAATGCAGTGACGATTTTTTCCAGAAAAATTTTTTCTGTGGCATTTTTCTAAAAAGTAATGAAGGAAAGACAACAATATTATGGTAAATCACCTTTACATTAAGTAAAGTAGAAGCTAAAATTGATCAATAGCGTTAACAACATTGGTATCTTCAGCAAGTAAATACATAGCAGGAACCATTGTAACTAAAATTTTAAACGCTATCGTGAGGTTCTTTTGTAGAATCGACCATCTTAAGGTTTCTTAGCAGTAATTATTTTATACGACTTATGCGTATTATAATACAAATAGAAAATTTACAAAAAAATCTAAAACGATAAGAGACTTAGCATAATGGTGAATGCAATAATATTTTCTTCATGCCGTACATATTTTTTTTTAATTTGGGGGTTTCGATTTTAAGTAATTAGTAGAAAACGAGTAAACAAGCACAAAACCAGTATAAATAAGTAGAGGTGAAATGATAAAATATAAGATTGTTGGAAATGAAGTTTTTAGAAATAAATCCAAATGATAGGAACAAGGAGTGTCGAAGGTGGGTGCGTAGCTACTGTTTCAGACGAAGAAGTCATGGGATGTCGAGGCGCGGGAGGGAGAAGCGAGAGTATGCATTTACCAATCCGCGGTGACGTGAAGCGGCTGCCGCTGTGCCCGACCGAGTGCCGCGTGCGTGTGGCTGCGTGCTCTGCGATGCCGACGGCGAGTGGCGGCGACTGCGTGGCCCGCGGGCGGCGCGAGAGCACTACCTCTCCGCACGGCACGGGCCGCCCTCCGCCACGGAGCCCTCCGCCACAGTCGCTGCCGCCGCCGCCGCCAGCGGCTGCCCCGCGCCGCGCCGCGCCGCGCCACGCCGCCGTGAGAAGACGCGACGGCCAACGCGACCAACGTGACCTCCTGGACACCAGCTCAACCTGCTCGGCCGGGCGGCGAGAGGGCGGCTGAGGGCGGTGGACTGCGCCTCCTTGACCACCGTGGTTACTCGCGTTTCTGGTTTTGGCAACTTGCCGGCTCGCCACCTTCCCCCAAAGATAGCTTGTAACCGTTTCCCGAGATAGCATTCTTCGGAGCTCCCGATGTGACCCCCGCCTCGCCGGTCACTGGACGCTGGTTCTGGAATCCGCCCTTGGACATTCGAAAGTGACGCAATGCACCACGTAAAACAGGTTTTGAACATTTTAAAAACGTTTCTTTTATTTTGTATCGTGTCTTATTTTCTGTTTTAATTCGTGCCAAGTCATTTTCTATCAGTCGGAGAAAAAATTGCGAAAATACTGTATTGAAATTACATTCATATATTCAACTTTTATTGTGACGGAGCATTTACATTTCCTTACTCAAATATGACGCAAATGTGACTAGTAAGATGTTAGATTTAATACGGATTATATAAAAGAGAGTAATATATCTTAATATTGTCATATTAATAATATATTGTATTATTTATCAACAATGCGCGATAATACAAAATTGCAATGCTTCAGTACTCCATATATACGGATAAACTTAGAAAACATTTCTATTTATTTTTGTCATCAGAAGGTTTTGAATGTACGCTAATAAATGCCAATAGGGTTTACTAAAATAAAATAAATACCTATGACATCTAACCCAAAACAAAACAATATGACATTCGTTATTATACAAATTTTAGTAACATTTACATTACTAACGATAGAAGGAATTCCTCCGGTTTGCTGTACCACTTTTCACAACATTAAATTTAAACATTAAATTTCATACAACTGGAAATATGGGGAATACATACGTATGTAATTTCTAATCTAATTCGATATTCTATTTCTTCGTATTTATCTCTTCAAGCTGAATGTTTCGTGAAATTAACTTTGAGTTTTTGAATGCGATTTTTTATGTTGTTTCTCTCAAAAATTGGTGTGAATATCAACTAAAAAGATAAAAATATCTCGGTTGTTGATATTGGGTTTGCATTTCATTAAACTTTCGTTGCTAAATTTGGATTAAATGGAAACTTTTATTAAATTTAATTTATTCACATCTTCCATGGTGTGATATTTTATTATGTATTCGTCAGAATCATGTTGACATCTAATACAAATATACATATTAATAAGGCAGTGACTTTTCAAAGCGTTTATATAGTAATGAATAATATTTTTAATAATATTTATAATAATAATCACGATACTGCTACCACTACTAGTACTAATAATGATAATAATTTAACCCTGAAAGAACTCCGCACAGTTATGGAAAACCGGCTTCCTTTAAATTAGCTGATTTTTTGATATATTTTTGTTCTCAGCAAGTCGATCAAAAGTCTCAATGGCCACTTGGTTCAAAACCCCATAGTTTTGGACTTAATTGCATTTTTATGCGTGATTCTGGACTTACTATAGACGAAATCTTTTTAACGCCCTAACTTACAGTTACAAGTGTATTTTTATATACAACGATGGATATAGATAAGAACTGCGCGGGGACCTTTACTAATATTTCTGCCCCATGCTATTATAATGCTGTAAAAGAGATTGAAAAATACCTTAAGTATTAGAGCCATGAAACGAAGCAAATTGTTTCTGAGACAGTAAACGTGGAAGTGAAAAAAACACACACAAGGAAAATATTTTCTTCCGTAGAACGAAATTTAAGTGTCTAAGTGTTATTTTGATGTGAGGAAATCCAATCTGTAAACCTTTTTATAATTAAAATCAGTTTTCTTTAAAATGTTCGTTAAAACGTACGTTGGACGACTGTTGGTAAAGTGGCCAGACCGCTCAAATGCTGCCTCTGGAAACTAGGGTTCAATTTACGATCCATCCATGGATAATTTGGATTAAGCAAATTCCAGAAACCTTACAGCACATTCAAATACGTCCATCGTAAAATTCTGATAGTTTATAGTAAACTGAGAAAAATGTAAAAAGTATGAAAGGAAAATATTTCTTCTGAGCAAAATTTGGATTTTGAGTTCTCTTCTAGTTATATAATTTCATATGGCTAACATGATATCATATTGTCTCACCAATTCCGAAGTACAATAAAGTGGGAAATTTTTCAAAGTTGTAGTTCATGTTTTACAGACTACAATGCAACACAGTGGATAATTTTTAATTCCTACATATTGGAATTTGTTATAAACACATTTTTTGTGCATACAATAGAAGATAATCCTCAGAAAAAAATGCTTCAAAAGAAAGGTATAAAACACTTTCTGTGACAAGAGATTTAAGAACGGGTATTGTGTATTTACAGTAGTCTTTTCTTTGAGAAAAAAGAAAGCATTTGAAATGTTTAATTTTCTTTTAGAAGTATTCTCTCTTCAGTTATCTATATTTATTAAATTATTTAAACATAAAAGATACATGTTTAAACATAAAAACTGCGTTTCTGTTCATTGAGAAAGGAAACAAAAACGTAAATATATAGTGGGCAAATCAGTGCATGATCCAACTAATTTCCTACTTTACTCTGTAGCGGACCTGACGGGTATCGTCTCATAGAGCTTTCAACCCTTCCCCCAGAAGCCGATGACACATTCACAAATATAGTGTTAGCTCATTTTCTTTCGCAAAGCCATTCAATATCTCAAATAATTTATAAATAACTATAAATCGACACATAATAATAATAATAATAATAATAATAATAATAATAATAATAATAATAAAATAATAATGTGTTTAAATTAAGCATTAATTTTTTACATCCCGGCCACTGACCCTACATCAGGTATATTTTACGTCAAATTCTCTGATGGTGTAATATTCATCATATTTGATAAATTTTTGGCTACGAACTCTCCTACGACATTTAAAACACAATGACTTCCGATTAGTTTCCAAATGTTTCAGTAGCTAGCGAAATAACGCTGCGCCCACCTATTTCATTCAGGCCCCAGCGCCGACCTTCTCAGAGGTTGGGGAGCGCCATTGTTTCCTGCGGCGCATCTGAATGCTGGAAGAAACCTCCTCCACCTCTCCGGGCTGACCACCCTCTCCGCCCCCCGCATTCGTCCCCGCCTCCGCCCCCGCCTCCGCCCCCGCCTCCGCCTCCACCACCGCTTCCGCCACCGCCCCCGCCTCCACCCCCGCCTCCACCCCGCCCCCGCTTCCTCCCCCGCCTCCGCCCCCGTCTCGCCTCCGCCTCCGTCCCACCTCCGCCCCCGCCTCCGCCTCCGCCCCGGCTCCGCCCCTGCCTCCGCTCCCGTCTCCCCGTGCGCACTCGGCCGTCGTCTAATCCCAATGGCGAGTGGAGATTGCGCGTCGCCGGGCCGCGTCCGGCCGGCGCGGGCGGCGGGCGGCGGACGATGGACGACGGCGGGGGCGGCGGGCAGTGCGCGGCGGAGGGCTGGCGGGCGACTGGCCAGAGGGCCCGCGTCCTCTCCACAGAAGAAGCGCTCAAACGGCGCCCTTCTTTGCGGGCCGGTCGCAGCCATTGTTCGCTGGGGCTGCGGGGTCGCGTGCGCGCTGCTTGCCAGATTGAAAGCGCCTAGCCGGCCCACGCGTTGTGTCGACACCGCTCCGCGGTTCTCGGCACCGTCGCGGCTATTTCGGCTACTTTTCACGTCCCCGTCGCCGCTGTTGCCCTTGGCATCTGCTACTCTCGCCGCATCAACTCCACAAGCGTAATTGCAAGTGTTGCCATAGCCTACACACACCTTATATCACTTGCTTCTATATCTCTGTCTGTCTTTAATATTCTATCTTCGCAATTTATACTCAATTCCTTTAAACACGTTTCTTTCTCGACAGAATTCCGGTTATATTGTTCATTCACTCATATTACTTATTTTAGGTTTGAATCCTACCTTCCACGGCTTCACACATTCCTCCGTTACTTTTTTGTATCACAAAAAACGTACCAACTCTTTTTTCTGACACAACCATCTCAGTCATTACTTTCTATTACCATTGCATTTATGGATTATTATAGCGTTACTGAAAAAAAGTGAGTGGACAAATAGGTATTCCCTCTGTTTTGGGTTGATGGGAATTGTGCAGTGGGTGCAGTAACATTAATAAGATACAACAATTATGACATATTTCTTCTTTTGTTTTCTAAAACATAGTGTCACATAGGTAAGCAAATAACTTACGAAAACAATAAGCATTTCGTACAAATGGGACACAAAACGTCTTTAGACACCTGAAAGTTGTATGTTGAATAACATGCATCATGCAATAGAAAATGGGGAAGTTGTCATTCTTCAATATTCTCCATTGTTGCCCGCGCCCCTTCGCAGTCAGTCAGTCAGTTACTGTCTGAGCTCTGCGGAGAATCACGTTGGTGAAATGGTTGCGTGGAGGGAATTTACTGTTGAAGAAAGCAAAGGCGAAATCCGTTGGTACGAGGTGTGCGCATTAATATGATCGACATCTCGATGGACTGAAATCCCGAAATCAAGGCACATGCCATTTTAGACCGTTTTGGAAAAGGAAAAATCAAAAAGTGCAATGAAGATTAATACATGGATAAGTGCTCTGGCCTTGGCGGCAGAACTCGAGGAAAGCGGGAAAAAGAATTTCGAAAACTCCTCTCCTTCCCTCCACCACCGAATCTAAATCCCACTGAAAGTTTATGGAAGATTTTGGAAACTAACATTCTAAAAGGGAAAACTGTAAACAAGCAGCATTTCAAGAGAGTTTTAGCAGAAAAGTGGAAAATAATTTCTATTTAGAAATGCGAGAAATAAGTGAAATCGTGTCAGTCTATGTGCCGTAGTCCAGGCTAAGGGGCTTGTTACAAAATTGTAAAAGAATGTTGTTTTGGTAACAAATAGTTGCTGTGACCTAAGATTTTTTCGCGCCACATTTCAACGCAGTTTTTCTTGTTTTCGAAAGAACCAAGCTATTCATTGAGTTTCCTGGAACTATTTTTGTGAAAATAAACAAAAAAACTTTTGTTTGCCAAGATTGTTGTATCCTATAAATGCTAACTGCACAGTTTCTACAGTCGAAAAACAAGGAGAATACCTATGTGTCCGCTCACATTTTACACTGACTGAATTTGTTTTTATTTTTTAATATGTATAGAGGTATGTATTGCCAGATCTGTAATCAATAGGAGACATTCGGAAACTTTGACCCTCTTTTCAGTTCAATCTTTCTTCTCAATTCCTTCAGATATTAAACAGTTTTTTGGGTATGTAAGGATGGGTCATATAATATATCAATAGTTGCCCTTTTGCAAGGTAGTATAATCTGTTATACACTGTCAACCATAGAATATTCAGATGAGGTTCAAACCTTCTAATGGGAAAGAGATTTGACCCAATATGTAATAAATACAGGAAAGGGCGATTTAATTAAATAACAAATTTGTAAAAGTATTTGCAAAGTCAGTTCAATTAAGATAATCAACCTTAAAACTATAATAAATCTTATATTAAATAATCAAGATGGTGTAATGTCAAATGTCATTGTCACTGTTGATTGTTAAATAAAGATATATTGTCGGCAGAAAAATGTTTTATGGTAAACAAATATTTAAGAAAATTCAACTATACAATAATAGTTCAAGTCTACTAAATTAAACCCAAAATTTCGTCTACAGAAAATATAGCATCTATATTATCTCTGCCTACGCGAAATAAAAAAAATGGTGAAATATCGAAATCAGATTTTAGTATCCGTGCTGTGTCTCCAGTGCACCTTAGAAGCAGGTAAAGCCTGAATTTCCCTACTGCTATTACAATACGCTGCTGCGATGTTACGTCGTTATTTCATTATTATTCTCTATACTCGAATTTTGTTCACCTACTTCTAAAGATCTTATTTTTATTCTATTTCTACTTAACCCCCCTCTCTCTTTCTTTCTCTCCCTCCCTTTTGCGCTATTTCTTTCTGTTCTGTTATATCAAACGTTGAAACACCTTGGGTCATGATCTTTGCCTGGACGCTTGTCCTTACCTTCATCCTCCTCTTTTCCACATCCTTCACCCCCTGAACTGTTGAGTCCGTTTGTGCGTCCGCTTTCATGGCCGCCTCCCCGCCACGTTCTCGCCCCGCTCGCGTTTCCGGCGGTGGCGTGAGAGCGTCGGGCCGTGGCGGGGCGAGGGGGGCGGCGGCCGGCCAGCCCCGCTGCGCGAGCGGAAGCGCGCCCGCCGCCGCCGCCGCCGCCACCGCCACCGCCGCCGGCGCCGCCGCCCGCCACTGGCCGTCGCTGGCCGCCGGCGCCTAAAAGTGCGCTGTGTAAATCACCCACGCGAAATAAAAGGGCGGCGCGGCGGCCGACGCCGCGGGCAGCGCGGCGGGGCGGGGCGCGGAGCGGTGGGGGCGCAGCGCGGCGCGACGGCTGCGGGGGCGGCAGCGCAACAAGTTGCCGCGGGCGTGCGTGCGGGGGCGGAGGGCGCCGTGCCGGACGCTGGCGATCCGCCGCCGCCGCCCCTCCCTCTCCACCCCTCCTCCTCCCTCGCCCCCCCGCCCCGCCCCCTCCCCGCGTCGTGTCGCACGGCGACGCCCCTCGCCGGGCGCGCGGCCCGCGCTCGTGCTCGGAACAGACTGTTCCCCCGCCCAGGCGTCACCCGCAGTGTTGGAGGTGAAAAATGTGGAGCGAGGGCGCTGCCAGGAAATGGAGATTTTACGCATTGTTTCTCTCGGGTGCTAAACAACGTGTTAAAAGTGGTAGAATCTCTTCCGGTGTATTTGCGCAGTGGTCTTTTTAAGTGATGCTTATTAATAATTGCGCTGTTTTAATGACTGAATATTTATAAGAAATTTATATATCAATATACCTCTACGAATTTCTGCTCGTAATTCGTGTTAATACATTTTTGCAGCTTCAACTCTAGCTCCAGTTTTGATAATCAATGTGTTGTAAATATTTAATGAAACAAGTATTACACAAGATATGTATGTATATGTATTTTGAAACTGTTAATAAATGAATACATTTATGACGTATTAAATTTCTGATTTTTTCTCTTTAGATTAAAAACTATGTGTGTTTACTTCATTCATCAATCGCACCACTCTCAATACCTGCAGAAAATCTGCGAATGGTTTGTTGCTTAAGTGCACCATTAATTCTCGGAAGCACAAACTCGCTTCACATGAAAAAAAATTTGGTTTCCGTAGGAGAAAATTGTAATTTATGATAAAATGTTCATATTCTTTCGGTTAGCACGAAATTCTCTTCCAAAAAACAAAAGCCAACAAAGAACAGTTTTTAGTCCCGGACATTGTACGTGTTCATTTTTCGCAAATGATGAAACGAAAGTTCTTGCAGCAGAAACTCGGCTTAGCAGTCTGGACGGTCCTTCTCAGTAGCATTTTGGTCAGCCTGCAAATGCTTCTGAACAACGAGATTCTTTTCTCGAAATTTCTATGTATTTATACCGTCTCTGAAGAGATGAGTATTCAAAACAATTCATACTCGTGTAAACGACGATTTGTCTCGGAAAGTAAGAGGTGCGTTGTTCAATATTTGTTCATGGACGAATAGGTTTGGAAATGGCGAAAGAGAAGCAAAATGTTCTCTATTTTAGTATGAAATTTAAATTGTTGAAAACCTGGAGCGGGCGTCAATGAACAAAACAAAAATGGTAGAGGAATTAGGAGTTCCAAAATACACGTCATTGACTATAATAAAACAACGGCAACCAGATCATTCAAGCGATTGTTTCTGAATGCGTCGACAACAATGTGATCTGTCTGCTGTGACGCTTGCTACAAAGCCATCGAGAGTGACCGACTGAAATGGTTCATTCATATAAATTCTGCAAAAGTTCTTTGAAGTGGACCATTTATCCTAGAGAAAACCCACTCGGTAAATTCGAGCTTCGGATTCGTTGATTTAAATGCTTTACTGGTTGTCTGGGATGATTTAAAAACCTCAGATCGGCTGCGATGGCTTAGTGGCAACCCATTTTCTTTGCACTATCGTTGGTCGTGAGGGTATAGGACTGAAGTACAATGAAGGCGGATTTTCCGACACTAGCTACATAGCCGAATCGAATTCAACGACTGTCTGGAAGAGAATTCTGGCCCCCGCCTCCTCTGATTGATAGTTTTCTGTGATTTCTCCAACCACTAACAGGTGAATGCCGGAGAAGTTCCTTAACAAACTAATCACAGCGGAATCTCTTATTTCCTCCTCTCTCCTTACACACGCACACACACACGCACACACGCACACACGCACACACGCACACACGCACACACACGCACACGCACACGCACACACACACACACACACATTTCCACTTACATGCACAGCATTATCACACGTCAGGAGATCAGTCTGGAGCTAGTGCTTTTCCTGACTGGGGAGGTACTCCATTGGTGGAGGTACTTGAAGTAAGAAAATCTAGCAAACGTACGTGAAGGTTAGCGCCGGATCAAGTTGATACGTTTCAGTGGAGGAGAAACATCGACAGCTACTGAGATATAACATGCACTACACTCATAAAACAAGTGGTTGACGCGCCTTATTTGGTGTCGCTTGAGAAGAAGCCAAAACAGTTAAAGAAAAGGTGGAACCAGGTGGCTGGAAGATTTCGAAGTTATTCGTCAGAAGTATTATACGAGATATGTGTTGAATTGAATGAAAGAGGAGTATTCTGCTTCGTACATCCCGAAGGAACGTGAACATGAAAGTTGACGGAGGCTCCAAAAGCAAACAAAACTTAACTGTTGTGTTCGCCTGTAATTCTAATAACACTGAAAATCCGTGCGTATAGGAAAATTAACGAAGTCGCGCTGCTTTAAGCAAATTAAAGTCACAATTTCCTTGTTATTATACACGTCACAAAAAAGCCTAGATTGGCAGACAGTTGTTTTGTGATTAGTTTTTACGATTCTGCCCCAAATCGCCACGTGCGTCTACAATGGGCAATGTAGTAACTCCTCCAGTAGAATCGCCCAAGCTGTCAATGTTTGAAGTGCAATTGTTGTTTCCAACAAGCGTTCTTCAACTTTCGAACCAGAATTTAACTAATAAAGACAAAATACTTCCCACGATTTGTACGAGCTGTGAGACACGCAGTGGAAAACAATCCAACCCAAAATTGTCTGCTGTCGATGCTGTCAGCTATGGTTAAGGCTTCGGTGTCGGGAGCTTATATATTGAATTATTACAAATAAAATTCGACGCCATCCGATTCTAAAGTTGACATTGCACAGGTCGCTCACAGAGAACCAACACCAACACACTACGAGATGTTCATGAAATGTACGCCACAGTGTTTCAGTTTCCAAGAAGGCACTTGTGATCACGTTGCGTACAATTTCTCTCCGAATTAACACACCTCAGTCATCAATTTTTGTAAAACTCAAATTTTCGAAAAATTGTATATGACCTTATTTCAAAATCTATCTTTATTACACCTAAAAAACTATTGTAGTTGTAGGAAGACTCCGAAAAATTTTTGATCTTCTGCAATTTTCGAAAAATTTGGGTTTTTGACGTACATGAGACCTGCATCATTCTTTTAAACGTCCTTCACACTAACCAATAACGAATTTTTTATCCAAAAAAATGAAGCCATTTTTTTCAACTTTCGAAAATGTCCCAGGGGATTCATGTAAAGTACCTCTCAAAATTAAATATAGGTTTCAAATTCAAGGGGCCTCAACATCAACAACATCGATTGGGGAAAATCAATTTTGGAGAAAATCTGCTGAACGCTTTAGCGACTAATCTTGTTCTCAGACGGACGGAGACGGACCGTGGTTTAACAAAAAACACCAATGTCACGGCTATCCCTTAGTGTGTCGCGCATCGATCACCTGACTCCCCTGCCTTGATTGCAGATGTTTGTTTTTATAAAAGGAAAGCTTGGCAGACAACTTGTTTTGTTTCGGCCAGAATTTATCATTACATTTTAAAAGAATTTAGGACTTTTTTGTATTTGGATCTGAGGGCAACGGGAAATTTACTCGAAATACATTAATGTGACAAATACAAAGCACATGAAAATTTGAAATACCATAAAAAAGAAAACAAAAACACCAAAAATGTACTCACCTTATTCTTAGAAGCACATTCAGTTTAAAAGACTTTTCAGCCAGCTGCCATCTTTCGCCACCCAAAGTACATTTTTTACACTTTCTTAATTTTTCGGTTTCCTAATGGTAGAATGGAAATATTAATTTTAGAATATTAAAGAACATTAAAACCTCGACCTAAATGGCAATTTTCTTTGAAAAATGTGGGGCTATTTTGAAGAAAATGGCGTTTATACGCTACTAAAATGCGAAATTTGAAGCTCATTTTCACAAAATTTTTGAGCTTCCGAAAAACTTCATTTGAAGTCATTTGAAGCACGTTAATTTACAAATACAACATTGTTTACAAATTCTGGTCATTGCATAATAAAGGTGTGAGAGAGCTTTCCCAAACCTACATTTGCATAATTTTTTGAAAAGACAAAAAAAAACACCAAAATGAACTTCACGTCATTAATTAGTTATTAAAGAGTTCAATTTGCACTATCCGTTCGATAAGATTGAAGAAAAATTTTGGAGCCATTTATGAGAAAATTACATTTGAGCGTCTCTGAAAATAAGGAATTTTGAGCTAGTTTGCACAGAAAACAGTTGAGTTTTCGAGAAACTTTATATGACATTATTTAAAGCACCTGTACTCATAAATGTAATAATGTGAACAAATCGCCGTCATTGTAAGTATTCAAGACGTGAGAGAAGTCAAAAAAATTATATTTGTAATTTTTGAAAAATCAAAAGAATACAGCAATTTGGTGTTTATTTCATCTCATAGAGTACATTAGCAACTATCCTTACCAAAAGTTTAAAGAAAGAATTTGCAGCCGTTTTTGAGAAAATCTTGTTTTTGTAATTGTTTATAATTGCACGCAGTATTACGCGAAAACTATTAAAATTTTCAAAACAATGTACCTGACCTTAACGAAAGAACTCATTATGGAGAACACATTTTATTTGAAGTACAAATGTCTATCTTCAATTTTGTAGTTGGAGGAAGAGCCTGAACCCTCTTTACCCATGGCCGCGAGGCAGGGACGTCGCCGGTAGGCCTGAGCCCGTTCACGGGACGTTGTGCCAAGTACAGGACGAGCCTGAAAAATATCCAAACTTTTGCAATTTTCGAAGATTCAGAGTTAACCGTGAAAATCGGACCTATGCCACCTTAATAAGGTATTTTACTCTATTCTTACAAGAAATTTAAAGAAAAAATTTGGAGCCGTTTTTGAGAAAATTTTGAAAATGTCCGGAGGGCTTCATGTAAAGTACCCTCAAATTTTGAAGAAAGTTTTTCAAAATCGCGTCGACTCGATTGGGACCAGATTGGCCGGGGAATATTCATTTTGGAAGAAATCGTACTTATAATTTCGGCGCTATGGTTGTTCACAGACAGAAACAGAGACGGACAGACGAACAGACGGACGGACGGACGGTTGATTGATTGATTGATTGATTGATTGGTGTTTCCGGACGCGCCAACTACTTAGATCATTAGTCCCGTAAGTGTAGTGCGTGACAAGCTAGCTGACAAGCTAGTGTCGAAAATCCTGCCGCCGTCGGGACTCAAACCTAGGATCTCCCGGTCAGAGGGACTGCAGTGACATCAAGTTGATGCACTGAGCCATCTCTCCCGGTCGGACGGACGGACAATGACGGACGGATGGACGCAGACGGACGGACGGACACAGACGGACGGACGGACACGGACGGACACAGACGGACGGACGGACACAAACGGACGGACGGACACAGACGGACGGACGGACACAGACGGACGGACGCAGACGGACGGACGTACACGGACGAACGGACACAGACGGACGGACACAGACGGACGGACACGGACGAACACGGACGGACGGACGAACGGACACAGAAACAGACAGACAGACTTTTGTTTTTAGTTAGTACACTTAAAACACCTTAAACTATTATATTCTTTAATACGTCATTGTCAATTGAAGTACTTCGGGCAATGTAATGAAATTGCAATATCTCATAATATGCCCAACGTATACGACAAGAAGGAAAGTGAAATTGGTGTGCACATGAATATCGTTTTGTATATGACGGGTTAAACAACAGATTTTATTATGAAAAAAGCTCTGTTTTCAAAATTGTAGTTTTAGGAAAACTCCCAAAAAACTGCACTTCTGCTATGTTCCAAATATCAGTGATTTCAACAGTCTCTTAAACGTCCTTTACGCTACTCGAGAACAAAGTTCAATGGAAACATTATTTGTAATGCGAATTCAGTAGTCTTATTTTGTTTTTCTACACTAAATGTGTGCACTTTTAAGTAAATTTGGACTATGATCCGCTCCTTTCTTTTTATTATGATAGTGTTAATTAATACTCATCATATTATGAATATATGTCTAAAATTATGGAGCAGCGTTACTAGTTCCGTCTCGATGCAATGTTTTTATACTCTTCGAAAATGGTTTAAAACCAAACAATATAGAGAGAAAGGAAGATATCTGAACTTCCCTGTTACTTATTTAGTCAGTATGTTCTGGCTTAATTTTTTATTTTATGCTCAGAAATCTGAAAGCTTGTTATTTCCATAACTGTTCTATATTTTGTGACTTCAAGAAGTTCTGACGAGTAAAATTGTTCTATCAGCGAATTATAAGATCAAAGTGAACTCCGATTTTGATTTTCCTCCTTCCCGTGAGACGGAAGGAAGCTAGACGGAGTAAATTGGCGTTATCAAAACATAATAGTTCTACTTTCGGATTCCAAATGCACAAACCTTATCACTGCATACAAGTTTGGTTGATTCTGAAAGAGTCTCGTAGACTTGAATATTATATAGGGTGTCCGGGGAAGAAACGTCGAAACTTTGAAAATAAGCTCTTGAGACTATTCTAAGCTTATTTTGTCAGATACACTATATGGATATTCCCAATGGTTGGGCCGCAATGAGCACTGAAACGTTGGTTTGAAAAAATGATTTCTAGGCGAAAATTTGCATTATGGAAGCATAAAAATACTCCAGAAATATGTAAATTGTTTATTGCGAAACAAGAAATGAATATATTTGCTCAGACAGAAAAATTAAGTGAAAAATAAAAAAGCAGTCGAATTGTGTAAATTGGGTGCTTTTTTATTTCTCGCTTAATTTTTCTTTCTGAACAAATGTATTCATTTATTTTGTAAATAATAAACAATTTACATGTTTCTGGAGTGTTTCTAGGCTTTCATAATGCAAATTTTTGCCTAGAAATCATTTTTTCAAACCAACTTTTGAGTGCTCTTTGCGGCTCAACCATTCGGAACATACACATAGTTTATTAGACAAAATATACTTACAATTGCCTTAAGAGCTTATTTTCGAGGTTTTGACGTTTCCTTCCCGGACACTCTGTATATGGAACAATTACATTTTCAAGACAACTATGACAAATACATAACAATTTCTAATGATATTTAGATACAAAACAAGACCATGAAATATCAGAATGTTCACATCCCAAGCATGCCCGTGAGAGAAAAACAATGGGTAACCCGTAAAAAGTTCTCTAAAACCAAATGACTTACAAGGAGTTACACTATAACTCTAACATAATAAGGTTCTTGAAAGGTTTCCTAGCGTCCGTCGCACCACCCACACCCCTCTATAGCCAAAAACGGGTTTTTTATTTATTTTTTTGTCTACTTACCACCATTTCATATGACTGAATATATATGAAAAATAAGAAAATAATTCGTATATCAGAAAAACTTTTTTTGATATTTTATCAGAGCCAATTCGAACGCAAAAATATTTTTGAAAAAAATTCTACTGTGCCTTCCAAACCTGGAACTGTCTCGAAAATATCTCAAAAGTTCCACTCAAAATACAAATTGTTATGACTTTTTCAGACTTTTTCGACTGATATGTTGTAGTTAAAAAATGAAAACCATTTTTACCATTTCCCGCCATTAAATCACATTGACTTTAAATATATTTTGAAAATGACTGCAACAGTTTAGTATTTTTATTTAAGGGTTTATTATACATTTGTATACACACTTACACGCATTACACTATGCCTGGAGACCAGTCGGAAGCTCAGTGTTTGTCCCGGCTGGGGCGGTTTCACAACTGGTGGGAGATACCTGGATGGAGAAACCCCGGAAACCAATGTGTAGGTCTGTGCGGGATCTCCCCATTCAGCGGGGAAAGATCACCGTCACCTCCCGCGATAAAACCATGCACTAGACTTACGGGGCTAATGACCTTAGCAGTTGACGCGCACGGAATCATCAATCAATCGATCCCGACAGTGGCATTAGCTTCATTCATTCATTCATTCATTAGCTTCATTCATAGGCTATTCAGCTGCTGTCTGGAGGAAAATTCTACCGACCGTATTTCAGGCTAATGCCAGACTAGTACCTTAATAAACGGGCCACGGCCCGTACGCGATATTTCCTTCCCCTTTCCTGTCATATCCTCACCTCCTACTTACACACACTTACATGCACTATGCAGTCACACGTGCCAGAAGACCAGTCAGAAGCTTAGAGCTTCTCCGTACTTGGGCGGTACCCCTCCCTCCGCTGGTGGGAAATACCTAGTTAAAGGAAAACCAATCAACCCAACGGGTAAGTGGCCGCCGATCTCGCCATCCAGAGGGTGAAGATTACCGCCACCTCCCGCGATAAAAACATCCTTTACATGGCTCGCATCCCGGGCTCGACTTGTCGAACCGAACGGATCGTTGTGAACAGTGATAACCGAGTGAATTAGGAAAAAACTGTGAACCAGCGAAAATCTTGTGGTCTGTGGAAACAGTGGAACTAGTGAGTGCTACGCAGAATGTACAATGGGTTCTGCCCGACAATCGGGCAACTCATCAATAATGCTCTAACAACATTAAAAAGTGATTATCCCATCCCAGAATTAAACGTATCGATGTTGTACGAAGAAGCAACGGAAACCATCAGTGAAGAAGTTACATCAATGGAATCTTAACCAAGCCCAAGAATAATGGAACCTCAACCAAATCACCAGACTTCGATGAGACTGACCTGGTCTTTCGCAAAACCTGGACATTCTACAATGTAACGCTTCAGGCCAACATGCCGCAGAGCAAAATTTAAAGCGTCCTTCTGATGATGTTACCTCGGCTAACGACACAAAAAGGTCTAATGTACAATCAAAACAAGCCAACAAGGCAATTCAACGCAGTATTCGTATGCGGTCTCCACTGAAAATAGATTTGAGGAACTGAGCAGTGAACCAGATCCCAACAATCAAAATAAGTTTAGTTACATTACTGAAACCTCACCAAGTGGGTCAGAATAAGCCAAAATTCCGCTAATTTATATAGCAAATATAACGAACACCACGAATTTCAGCAAGAAAATCAATACCAAACTAACACATAGCTTCACACGTCAATTCGTAGATAATAGAGTAAAATTCAACCAGAAAAAATCAATAACTTCAGAGACATAACTATTTATCTAATTAACACAGGAAGATAATTTCATACTTACTAGGACCCAGTAAATAAAAAATTCTCAGTTGTGTTAAAAAACCTACACATCAATCACAGAAAAGGAAATCTACATTACTAGTCGCGCGACTTTTCTTGACGTTTCCCAACTCGTCCTCCAACTCTCCCCGTCTCCCGTTTTGCCAACTGTAACATTATTAATACTATTCGCGCCTCTTTCGCTCTTCATACATCAGGATATTATAGACTATTAAATAGAACAAATAATAAAGTACTTAATAGCAACCACAAGTGCAAATAATTAATGATAATATTGCTTATTAATGAAATATAATATTAGTGTAGGTACTTAATTTTCATCTTCTGAATAATTTTAATCATCGCTTGAATTCGAAAGCAGCGGTAGGCAGCCCTGATAATATTGCCATACCGTTCCGTTTTAGAAAGGTTTTGACCAGGCCGTGCCGAGTCGTGCTGGGTTGAGCACTAGGGAGCTCAGACGTCAAGAAAACTCGCGCGACTAGTACATTGAAAGAGAAACACCCATCACTCATTAAAGTTACCAGAATCCGAAAGAGTGTATCCCAATTCCAGTTATAGCAGCCAAATTGAAAGGGGAAGAAAAGCTAGAAAATATTTTGGAAATAAGACAAATAAGTAATCTCATTGTAAAAGCTGAAAGGAGAAAGAAACCTAAAGGTCCCATTCAATGCATGAGATGTTTAGACTTTGGTCGTACAAAAAAAATTGTAACTATAAAATAGCATGTATTTATTGTTTCAAAAATCATTATTCTGCAACTTGTCCCCATAAAAATTAACCATCCAAATGTTATAATTGTCAAGGAAACCACAGAGCAGGCCCTAGAACAGTAGAATGCCCGTATAAAAAAATCTGCCAGAACCCCGAAGTAGAAATAAAGCAAATGAATCTTCAACAGTGCCGCCTCAAAATACCAAAACTAACTTTCCCAGACTGTCAGATACTCAAAACATTCCAAAATACACACGTAAACAACACAAACACAGCACAAAATATTAATCAACATAACCCCCAAAATCCAAATTCTCATGCAAACACAAACGAGAATAGCTTTCTCAACTCCCTGATCAATACAATAGCTACTCACATAATCAATGTAATCAATTCAATTATCTCATCCATTATAAATAATATTCAATCATTCATCTCAGCATACATTATTAATAATTATGCAACAATCTCAAATTAATAAGATTACCATACTCAATTGGAATGCAAAGCATACTTAAATAACATTTATAATATTCTCATTAAGAATATGATATTTCACACTTTTATGGAAACATTCTGTAGTATTACCCATACCAAAACCAAACAAATATCCATCCAATGTAGAAAATTATAGACCAATAAGCTTGTTACCCTCCTTATCAAATATTCTGAAGAAAATCATTTAGAAAAGACTCAACAATTACCTCATTAAAAATGACATCATTCCCAGACATCCATTTGGATTCACAGAACAGTTATCAACCACACATCAATAATTATTAAGAATAACAAAACGTATCCATACAGCATTCCAAAGAAAACTACATACTATGCCAACCTTTCTAAACATTTCACAACCATATGACAGGGTATGGCATCAAGGTCTCATGTTCAAACTTAAAATCAATGGAACGCCCAAATACTTAACCAACATCATCAATAGCTTCATAAGCAATATACTGTGATATACCAAAATATTATGTGTTTTGTCAATAACATTTGCTGTAAATGGGTTGGGTTAAAAGGGTGGGCAAATGGCAATATACAGCCTTAGCAACGCCGGCGTAGTGGTTAGCAAGTTCAATAAACTGCATTCAGGCCTTGAATAGGTGGGGGGCACTGGCTAAAAGACATAAAATAATGTGGGATTGGTCTGAAAAGGAATGACTATCGAGGGCGTGGCTACTCGATTTGACAAGAAGTGAATGGATTGGCTAAGGGAGAATAGACTGTCGAATTTTGTCGTTTTGTTTAAAAAAAATAAGAACGAAGGACGGATACCGAGGCGTTGAGGGCGAAAAACGGAGGAGAAAATGACATTCTGATAGAGGTCGTCGAGTAGTATAGATCGCTCGCGAGATTAACATAAGGGGAGTGGGACTTGTAAGTTTTGACGTGAGACTCAATAGCTTTCGGACTCTGAAAGGTGATGGGCAGAAGTAAATTCGATTAGTACTTTGAAAGATTTTTTTTTTGCGGTTTGGACTTTAATGTTTTAACACGTAGTTGGGGAGAACTGGAAACTGTAAATATCACGTAAGAACCAGTAGATATTCTAGGCAGTGAGGGCTGGATTCGTCGGCCGTGTCGCAAGATCAGAAGAAAGAAGCTGGACTTGGGATTGTCTGCATTCAAGTGGGAAGATACTGCGGGGCGTCGGCGATCAAGACCACGTTAGATAAGTACTGCAGTACAAAGGTTTATTTTAAAAGGTCATGACCTAAAGGCAGAACAATTGTCAAATTGTTAAATAAATTGTTAAATATTTCTTTTGAAAATGAAAATATTTTCATTTGGTCAATCACAATTGTTAAGTAGTTAGAGATATATAATTATTTCCTTTCAGATTCCTCGCCATACTGTATAGTTGGCAGATCAAGTAATCGGCTATCTAGACGATAGCGATTATCTATTACGGGACCCATTGACTCAGCTAGCCGGACATTTATCTATTTGTTAAAATTAGCTACGGAAGTATTGGTTTCAATTATCGTAACCTGTTCCTGGCGCCCAAAATTTTACTATAAATTCGGAACGGGTCACGATTATAACCGTCCTAAGGTGAATGATGCCAACGATCTCGTAATAGTTTATGACGAGACATTGTTGGTACATTTCAATACCTTTTCAGTTCCCATAGATAAAAATCTCTCAAACCCCAAAACAATTTTGGCTGGACTTCCTCAGGGCTCCCCATTGTCCCCTATATTATTTAATCTTTACACAGCTGATATTCCTACATCCAACACAATCAATATAGAACGTTTTGCAGATGATATAGCATTGTATTGTTCTAGCACATCACTTGACATATTAAGAAACACAATACAACAACATCTAAACCAAATCGATACTTTGTCAAACAAATGGAAAATTAAATTAAACCCATCTAAGTCAACAGCAAAAAGCTTTTCATTAAAAACAATTTCTACACCACCACCTCTCATACTGAACATTAACACCATTCCTTGGACTCCACAAAACAAAGAGTGAGATATCTAGGACTACATTTGGACACTAAACTTAGCTGGAAAGAACATATAAACATTAAAACACAACAAACAAAAGTTAAACCAATCCAATTAAACCATTAATAAACAACCACAGTAAATTAACAATAGAAAATGCCTAGCTTATATATACAGCCATAATAAGACCCTTAATGCTCTATGCCTGCCTCGTCTGGATTAATGGGGCAAAACCAATATCCATAAATTACAGGTCATATAGTATAAATTCCTGCGAACAGTAACCAATGCACCATGGTTCATCACAAACAAACAACTTCATAAAGAAATCCAATAAAAAACCTATCATACACCACATCACTAAGTTATCGTATAATTTTTATAACAATATACATCAACTACACAATCTAGGCAAATCACCCAGAAACGCCACCAGAATAAAAAATAGATTTCCCAAGCATGTTTTTTATATACAATTTGAAAATGTAGATGATTCTTTTTGAGGTGCTAAGTGCGTTTCCTCTCCCTAAGAAATAGTTGTAAAGAAGTAATATTTAGATTTTTTAAATAGATAGTAAACATCAAAAACATGTGAAAAGGTTTGTACTGTTAAATTGAACAAAGTATCATATTCAAAATAATAAAAGATATAAAAAATACATGGCTAATGAACTTGGTAGTTGACGCGCCCGGAATCACTCATTAATCAAACCAGTTAAAAGTTACCTCGACCCTATGACTTTAATTGCATAGCGACACAATTTTTTCCGAACCTTGCTTTCTAATTCAACATGAGTTGTTATATATTGAAAAGAATGAAGTGATCCCTAACGTGTAATTGTGTAAATCAAAGGAATCGTGTATTTGGGAATCGGATAAATATTTTGCCTTACTTGCAATGAATTTAAGTACCACTTCGCTTAACTTGTCATTTGATAATATACGGTAGTGGTCTCGAGTTACGGTAGTGGTTTCGAAACATTAACATTAAGGACATAGAAAATTTTGTTAATATTTGCTCAGTCATTTTCTGTACTACTTCTTGAATTTATTTCTTTAATTCCGGAAAGCTAGTTCTGAAATAATACTATTAATAATGATCGAAGATTATTAATTTGCTTTGATCTTTTATTTACTTCTTGAATTTACTTCTTTAATTCCGGATCGCAGCTTTTGAAATAATACAAATAATATGAATTACGTTGCACTCATTGTTACATTCTTTGCTGAGCTGTTACGCAGGAATTTCACTATCCAGCGGAATAGAAAACATCGCCCTCTCCCGAGGTAAAAAAACATTCACTACCCAAATGGGACTAACGACCATGGCTTTTGATGTGCCCAAAAACATTCAATCAATCAATCTTCTTCATTTTTCATTGGTCTGAAAGCTTTTGATTTTTCATTGATTCTTACTCAATAATGTCCACCACTAGGATTTGAATTCGCCAATAATGTTCATTTGAGAACATTTTGATCATTTTTGTGGTTCTAAAACAAAACATTGTTTTCGAATTTCCCGTCCACTTGCGTACATTTCCAAAATAAAAAAAATAGTTCCATTATTTTTTATTACATTTTGCTGTTGGATATTATGAAGAACGTTGGAGAGAATGGTGCATGTCTCATGTTCGTTGAAAACTCTAACTTTTCGAAAATTGTAAAAGTTAAAATTTGTTCGGAGTCTTCCTACAACTAAAGATATATATATATATATATATATATATATATATATATATATATATATGTATATATATATATTTCATTGAATGAAATGTTTATCTTAAAGATATATCTTGAAATAAGATCATGTACAATTTTTCGAAATTTCAACACTTTTCGCGTAATTTTGTGAGAGAGCGTGTAACGAGCGAGATAAAGTAAGTGCGGTTTTCGCACCACTAGTTTTAAAGGTATCCCAATGCGTGGTCAGACGGAAGAGCAGGCCTCATGGCCTGAGTCTCGCCACGTAAAATAAGGCAATTCAATTCAATTCAATTCAATTCAATGTTCATATCTTTTCGCAATTACAAACCGATTTAATTACTGTCTTTAGTAATGAGATAAGTTAAAAGTTGTGTTCTGAAAAATAGGGAATTTTGATTTAACCAAGTTATTCATTGCTCATAAAGATATATTTTGAAAATGTTCTGTACGTGTCGTTCTTTTCGTGGCGATACTCATAACCACCGTGCCCTTTTTGGGGGGACCGGTTGGGGTGTAAGAAGAGTTTACGAAGCGATTACGCATGACGATGGATTCAATAATTATGTAAACATCTGATAAACGTCAAAGGACGAAACTGTCACTTAAAAAAGCTATGCTGAGAACCAACATTGATACCCCCGATTGGTATTCGACTGTTAATATAATACGAACGTAATCAAAATATGCACACAAAAATATTTAACCTCTTTTGATATAATAAAATATTACATAGAGTGAGCTCGCAGACACGGAATGCAACCCAAAAGTAAGCACATCTGTTCCTCTTCCACCTTCCCCCCCTCCCCCGATAATTCTACACAATTGAATGACATTCTTAACTAGAAACACACATGAACAGCAAAAAATAAAATAATTCTTGTAAAATATATATTAAATAAAAGAGACATTAAACACCTTCACTTTCGTGAACAATCAAAACAATGCATGGTATAAATACATAAGAAGACGATAAATCAAAGTGATACCACCAATATTTCTATAATATTTGCGTAATTATGATACGCAGTATTTTTTTATTTTACATATTCCACCGCCAAGCGCCATTGCAAATACATTTCAAATTAAAAAGATATTACAAAAATATTTTTAAATTATTATTTCAAAAAACGCTTAAGCAATAGCTGCTAAAACAATGAAGTACCCAAGAGAAATGAAGACTAAACTGGAATTACAGTGCCGGGAAATACCAGGATCATTAGAAGACTGTTCCACCAGATCTGTTCTGTAATTTTGCCATTAAGCTATTATAAAATCATATGACAAAACACGTTTAAAAACCTTATTTCAAAAAAGGAGCGTGAATGTTTTCTATTCTAAAAAGCAACAAAACAGAACAACAAATAATTTTATATTCAGTTATAGGCAAAAAATATATTATTAAAATATGACAGAACAAATTATCTAATGTTATAATTTTAAATATTTAATCCATTACAGTTTTCAATTTTATATTGTTTTGCTTGAGTCTTGGCTCTGAATTTTGTAAGACAATTTCGCCGAATCTCAGTGCAAACCAAAAACAGGCATTCAAAAAGTAAGAGCACTATCGCACTGTTATTGCATTTGGAATATGATACTCTGTGTAAGGAGGTGCCGAAGTATGAATAAAATGCTTAATTATACTTGAGAAAGAACTGTATTTGCTGTCAGGTACACAGTCATTTTTATTTATTCAAGAATAAAGCCAGAATGGAAACACTTGCAACAGGTCAGGTGAGTGTGATTGTGAGTACGTAAAACTACTCTCCGCCACGGATAGGGGAAGAGTGCCCAATCGAGTTCTGACCGGGGGCGAGGGGTCCTCGATTAGATAGCGACACTGGAGACCGGCTTCGGGGCGCAGGTCGCGGCTTATTCGCCACTCGGAGGGCAGTGACAACTGGGACAGGTAGCGCGAGACAAAAGGCTGCACTGGTCGATGGCAGGCGGAGCGCTTCCAAGATGGCCCAGTTGAACGAGTTTGTGAACTTCACAAGCACTTCTCGGGCGAGTTACGAAATTTAAGATAACACTTTTCGCCGACAGTCGGCCTTTTGAGCAGGGAACGACGAGCCCTAGATGGCTATTTACAGATATAAATACAGACAATGGAGAATAGGCTTCCTTTTATTGTACTTTTAATAAATGAACGAACGATAGACCGGTATCGGTAAACTGAATAAAATTAACTTCTTTTAACTCGGACACGAGCCTTATATTTGGAAATAATGTATTCGCTTTATTTTCTCAGGCTTGAGGGACCACGAATTGCCGTTAAAACGCTTCCTGCATTTGTATGTAAAAGATTTTCTCTTAGAAAATCTCCTTCTATTATGTATTACAATATAACAACTTGGTGCACGATACATTTGTAACTTTACAAATCATACTACATAGTTTTACATAATGCTTAAGCTATGGCAACTAACGAAATCGTTCAGACTATTCAGCCTTGATAAAAATGTCTATGCTATATTGTTCGTATTATCTAGTTTACTCACGTTGGGGTATTCGATAATGTTATGCCACATAAATGATTGATCATTTTAAAGCAAGTAGGATGCAATTCAAAAGTATGTATGGAAATACTAAAATTGCGGTAATAAGTGTAGAACGTAATCTGCAGAAAAATGAATATGAATTTCAAACATCACATTTTCAGCTAGAGTAGATTTTTAAAAGTATCAACTAATGCAAATGAAACGGCTTTTGAAGAAAAGGAACCGCTACGGACAAAAATGTGAATTCCAAAAGAAGATTGCTGAACAAGTTACGTATTGAAACTGTAATCCGTTTCCCGAAAGCTGAGAAAATTGCGATTGAGAAAAACGTCGTATATCTTGACACACATGGTATTAATTTCTTTAAGTTCAGTTACAAGTATAAAAATAATTATTATTTTATCAATTATTTTCTGTAAAAAATACAGTTTTTTCTACTTTGGTTTCTGCAAACAAGTAAAAAACTCCATGTAGGATTAAAAAAATATTCCTCAAAACAGTTCATTAATTTATATGCTTTTAGCCACATCTGAGACATGCATTAAATGTCTTTACATCTTTAAAGAAATAGATATTTACGTGCTTTGTACTTTAATAAGGAGGTTATTGCATTGGCAAATGACATGAAATGAAAGTACTTTTTTCGAAACACGCTACCTTGAGACTATTATTTCCTGCATTCAGCTGAGAGTGTGAATGAGGGTGAGAGCAAGGCCTGGAACGAAGGCCAGGGACGAAGGCAAGGGCACGAGCAAGGGCAAGGACAAGAGTGAGGGCAATTGCACGGCACGGCGAGGCGAGTGTGCGCCGGAGGGTAGGCAGCGAGAGGCTCGCTGACGGACGAGACCGAGGAATCCCAAGCGTGGTGCCGGCGGGGGCGGTGGCGGGGGCGGGGACGGAGGCGGGGGGCGCTGCGGCGCATTTGCGGCTGCAGAAAAAGCGCGAGTGGCGCGGCGTGCGGTGAGTGCGAAAAACGCCCGTACAGCGCTCGCCGCTGCCCGCGCTCTCGCCCCGCGCTCCCGCCCCGCCCCCGCCTGCCCCCGCCCTGACCGTAGTGCTAATTCGCGCTACCGATCGGGTGGATGACCGCCGCGCCGTCACCCTCTCTCCGCCCCCGCCCCTGCCTCTGCCGCTGCCGTCGCACGCCTCCCGCCTCACGTAGCCGCGTCTGCCCTTGCCGTAGCTTTCATTGGCCCATCGTCCTCGCCGTATTCACCTCAGCACAGATTGTTTTTCCGGAACTTCCATTCTGCCCTAGCCTTCGCCCTGTCTTTCTTCATTACTCCCCATTGCATCTCTTCTCCTGAGCATCCTGCATCTCTATCATTTAGATTGGTAATCTAAGACCCCCAATATGATTGGTTCTCACATTCATTTCTTCAACAGCGCTATGGGCCGTTTTCATTCTCCCATGTCATCTTTCGTCACTCTGTTGTTAATTCATAGAACTGCCTCCCTTTTCTTTATCCGGTCGCATTGCTTTCGGATTACCAAATTCGCATCATTGCTTTTTCAACTGTGTAGCAATTTTTCTCTCTCTTTCTCAACGTCGCGGCGTTGCCATGATGCATATCTCCCATCATTTCCCATACCATTCCAGCAATGGTACCATACCAGTAACGGTGCTGCCACCTTACTCATCACACCTATTCTTCAGTACCTGACTTGTCTTTACTTTTGCCACACCGATGAATTCGCAATAACTGAAATTAGATATTACATTAGAAATGTTTTCTGTTGTTATTTTATTTGCAATATAACTTTTTATGCATGATAATCCTAGATTCTAGTAGTTTCTGTTTTTCTGATATGATATTTTTTGCTTAAGAAACATATACTTCGATTCTGCACTTACTTTTCAATATATAATTATCAATCATTGCATATTAAAATACTAAATCAGGGCTGTCCAACTTGGAAGGGCTTATGGGGCACATATCAAATTCTATTTATGCCGCGGGCCGCGCCGTAATTTTAGATGTTTTTTACCATAACTACTGAGATTATAATGAAACAAAAATATATATGTAAGAAACTACTGTTATTGAACATACTTAACGATTAATTTACATACAACTAGAAAAATAATATTACAGTTAAATAATTATAAAATTGCATAACAGAATAGCTAAAAAAACGTATTTGGTTGGTATAATAAAATTGTTCAAAACAGTTGCGGGCTACACAAAAAGATCCGGCGGGCCGCCAGTTGGAAGGCCCTGTACTAAATCGTTTCACTTACTTAAAAAAAATAAGCGCGAACTTCAACTCCATGCGTAAGACTATTTAACTCTACCCTAAACACTAATATACAATTTTTATAAGATACACTTTTATTATCAACTATTCTACGTAAATATTCTGTTGTCTTGATAGTGAATATTAAATTTGTAATGTTTTTCTTACTCATAAGAGACCATTTATTTTTCGAATTATAATTATTTTTAATGATTCATGTGTTAGTCTGAGTTTATGGTAATAATCTTTCATACCAATTCCGAGGCGATGTAGTAGTTGTATCTTATCCATAATTTTCAAAAATGAAATAACATTGAACAATAAAATAGTTACACCATTGCTTTTGAATAATATCGGTATGAACTCGTATGTTTGTTTAATAACTTTTAAACATCTGTTTCTGCTTATTAATCAATATTTTTATTTTATTAAGAAATTTTTAAACATTGGATGTGGCTGTTCTAAGACTCTATTATGAAATAATGGTGAAATGATAGGGGATATTAATTAAGATTATGAAATATATTATGACACGAACGAGAAACGAGAATATATTATATACATCAAACAAGTTTTTCAATACTCATTATATTGAGCTTCGTACGATACTATTCCTATGACTAATGAAAACTAATAAAAGCTTAACGTTGTTATAACTTCCATCTTTTCTCGTACTTCTGGCAGTGTTAATTTGTGTGATTCACTCCTGTTTAACATTTTATTATTTTGCCTTGTTATTTAGGCTTACAGCCATCACTCCGTGGGTAGGCTCAATAGAACGAAAGAAAGACCAACAATTAAATCTATGATTAATTACGTCTCAATGTCTGCTACCATCGCTGGGTTTGGTTGTCAACCTATACTGTGATGAAGCTGTATGAAAATAACTCTCAGTATAAAACAAGCTGCAACCATCTAACAAGAGATTTATGCGATATCAGATGAGCATTTAAGAATATTCTTGGTCAATAACTCATCTCTTTCTAGTTTTTCTTTAGTTTTCCATGATCCAAGCAGCAAATGATAACAAATGATAACGGGCTCTTTTGCCTCTTATTAAAAATGTTAGGTCAAACATCTCCCAAACAAAACCTCCAAAGTATAAAAATAACTACTGTTTATACATGAATAAACAAATATATTCGCTATTAAATGCGTTGTACCTCTTCTAAACCTCCTTTTCATTTGGCACGTTGCCGATCTGGAGGCCTCCTTTGCGTTCATCTCCTCCTCCACATCAACCAGCTCCAGCTCCAGCACGTCCTTCTCGCCCTTCCCCTCCCCCTCCCCGTTTCCGTACCTCACACGTCCTAAAAAAGAGCGGGGGCTTCGCCGGGCGGCCGCTGCGGCCTTGCGTCTACGTACGTGAGCCACCGCGCGCTTTTTCCGAGCGCTGCCTTTTGCGGTCAGCCCCGCCCCTCCCCGTCCCCTCCCATCCTGCCACCCCCGCCTCGCTCCCGCCCACGCCTTCGCTTCCGCCTCCTCCTCCGCTCTACGGGTACATATTTGCCCGGCGGGAGCGCGGCCGCACTGATATGTCCAGCATCAGCCCCCGGGAGGCCTTTCGGACGAAATGAATTTTGGAGGGCTCGCAACCACCCCCGAAGTTTCTTTGCTTTTCGATACGAACGAGACCTCGTAAAGCCTTCGTGCTATTTTGAATGTGCTGTAAAAGAGACTGGCACGGAGAATGGATTTTGGTTTTATTATTAATTTACTTTAATCGCTAATGGAAAAATGTGCAAGCATTTTTTCCTGGAGAATAAAATTAGTTTATACATGAAGTGCTGTACATAACGCTCTTAGAGTTTAACACTTGGAATTTTTGAGAATGCCGAATCTCATTTTATTGTTTACCTAAACTCATGAGAAGTTTGCATATTTGTCCTGTAGCGTAATGTCTTGAAGATCAAAAATAGAAATAGGATCACGTGTTATTGTAATGAAATTAAACGTGTGCACATGAAACGATGTATATTCCAAACAATTATAACAAGTTTATTCTTGTGGTTAATTATTACACCACTTCAGGAGAGACATTTTAAAATATGTTGAATATTTTGAGGCATAGATTTGCATTTAAGAAGGAAGTATTACACTCGTTTTCAACATCTAAAATCATTTCATTTTATTTCAGTGTTACATCCAAAGTGTGATGAGATCAATATTGCTATTTCATCTCCATACAATATTGTTATAAAATACGCAGCTTTATATAACAATTCATTTAGAATATAAATTGTACTGATATTACACTATTATCAATTGAAAGAAGAACAAACTATTCAATCTTCATCTTCCTGAAGATAAATCTTTTTCTCTTGAAGTATTGAAAAGCAAATTTAATTATACTATTCTAAACCTGATGATCTCAAAAACTTATGTGGCACACAATCAGTTGCCACGAGCAGAATTTAGACGCTCATTTGATTAGCTCAATAGTTGCTTGACTAGACCCGTAGCTCCCAAATTCCACAAAATAATTATTTGAAAATTTTCCAACTGACTTATTGTCCACTCAACGTCAAGTTACTATAATGATATCATACAATATTCAGGGATCACATCTCATTCATAATAAATAAGAAAAACAAATTCTATATTTCAAAAGGTTAGTTGAAACTAATTTGTGAATCACGATTTGCAAGCTCACGCGTCTTTAAATTAATCCACGTTTACTTTGACGGTATTTTCTTCAAGACAATAAATAAATTATACTCATAGAAATTTACCGAAGATGATCAAATGAACTGTTCAAATAAAGCAAGTTTCTCTTGTGAATTCATAACAATGAAATTGCTTACCATCTGTGAATATCCGCAAACCGGAAACCTCTAGGAACATTAACAATGTGTTAACAATAACAAGTAAAATAAGAATGCATTCATTCTCAGAAAAAAATTAAACGGAAATTGGACTTTTTTCATTCTGAATGAGAGGTAAAATGATTGATGATGTATACGAAATTCTGTTGTTCACAACACAGAAGAAATACACAAAACGTCCTTTTTTATTACAGTTAGCATATTTTATGCATAATACTTCATTTATTTAGTAATTCCGTTATTCTTTTCACAGTCCACAACTCGTTACTAAAAGGGGAGGAAACACAAACTGTACTTGAAAGCATTTCCCATGCAGGTAAAGGACCTCCAATCCTGTTCATCAAAGGCAAAGAATGCCCAAAGCCTCGATCGCCCTTTCCCGTGCTTCCCAGCGACCGGTCGCGGGGTGTAAACGTGGACACTGCAATGGTAGCAACATCCAGAGCATTGTGCGCGAGTCGGCGGCCGGCCTGTGCCCGTCGGCCGGCGTGGTCCGGTCGCGCAGGGTCACGGGCCGGGGCGCGAAGGGGGCGGGGTCCCTCGCCGCAACGCCTCCGCCCGATCGGAGAGGCCCGCGCGACAGGTCCCGCCGGCTCCCGCCCGCTCCCGCACCGGACTCCGCCGGGCCCGGGACTCCGCTCGGCCGCGGGCCGGCCCGCGCCAGCCCGCCGGACGAGGCCCGCTCCGCTCCGGCCCGGGCCAGCCCGGCCCAGCCCGGCCCGCTCGGAGCCGGTGCTCGGGCCGGCCAGCGTGACCGGGACCTGTCTCGGCGACCTTTCGGCCCTGGGAAGATATTTCGATTAATAAATACACATCCTGTTACTAGGAATACGGGACGTTGCGATTCGCCGGGGGCGTGCGGGCCGGCGCGGGCCGGGCCGGGCCGGGCCAGGGCGGGCTGGCGGTCCCACGCGGACCGGTGGGCGCCGTCGCTCGGACACTGACGGTGGCGGGCCGCGGCGGCACGCGGCAGGTCAGTGCCGAGCGAGGATGTGCGGAGGACGTGCGGCAGGCGTGCGTGGAGTGGCGGTGGCGGTGGCGGTGAGGGGGCGGCGCGGGGCGCTGCCGGGCGGTGGCGCACGGCCGGCCTCCGGGAGCTGGGGACTGTGGCGCCGTGGCTTCCGTCCACCTACGCAACCACGCGCCCGCTCGGCGCTCAGGTGCGCGGCAGGCAGGCGCACAGACCCCCGTGACCATTTCTTCTCTCATGGAGGTAGCTGTGATTTATTCATTCAATTTCTTTGGCGAAACTTACATTATAACAGGTTTCAAAGTATACACTATGAATGCTTTGTTGTACAGAGGCTTCTCTTGATAAATATTTCAGAATGTTGATTTTCTTTTGTAATATTGTACTACTCAAGTATTTGTTGTATAACGTAAAGTCATTCACACCTTTAGCCTGAATTGAGTCGATGACTGAGACGACAACATCTCTGCGCTAATATTAATCTTTCATAAATCTTTCATAAATCATGTTTATTTTAAACTTGGGGCGTGCAAAATGTAGGGCTACAACCACATGTATTTTATTCCTTTTAAATCATCAATCATTATTTGTGGCGAAGACTAAAGTCATTCTCTGTAATACAGTGGCATCAATCGTGTAAGGGTTCTGAAACAAGACGAAGAATGATTTACTTTGTGGTTAGTATACATTTATGATGCTTTTTCTTTTCAGATTTTATTGAACTTCTCATTGATTGGAAGATTCTGGCTCACACTTGCTTGAAAATATTCCAAAAATAGATTGATATTGCGCAATTTGGATGCAACAAATTTATCATATGTAAAGATGAGAAAGATAACTAGCGAGGTTTGATGTGGAGTTTCAATAGCATTCACCTCCTCTGTAATATTGATTGTGTTTAATTGTGTTCTGACAAATCACTCTTTGAAGTTGAATTTGACCTTTGATTGTATCGTATGAATATAAAATTAACCACAGAGAATGACAGAAAATTGTAAGTTGAGTCATTTACCGAATCATTAATTTCCATTATAAATGTTGAACCAATGTTGTTGGCGTCATTATATGCGATAAAAGTACATTTATTACTTTTATTTTGCTGAATGAGTATGATTTTTATGTGTGAGACACATAAATTGCTTCAGATTGTGAAGACATCCACGTATCTGCTATCATGTTCTCCAACACCGTGTATTTAACTTAAATTAACAAAGCAATGTATCGAAGGAAATGCATTTGTTACTGCTTTGTCCTAAGCAACAACTCAGCCTCCTTCCCGACGTAAGAGGCCGCACCTCTCCGTCCGTAAACACGTCTTGCGTGAAGCGTGGCGGCGGGACGCACGCAGCCGAAGAAAAACAAACATGCGCTCCTCCCCTGGCGAGATGTGTCCCCTGCAGCGTCCGCGTCTTTTGAGGTGCGGGGACGGGCGCGACGAGCCGAGACGGCGACGGCGGTGGGCGGCGGGCGACGCGACCAGGCCAGGGCCTTCAGACGCCGCGCCGCCGCCCGCGCCAGCGGCCCGGCGCGTGGCTGCAGGACGCTTTTGTCGGCCGAGGCGGCGCGGCGGGGTGGCGGCGGGGGTGGCGGATGGCCATCGCCGAAGAGCAGGGCTGGGTTAATACACACGCAGAATAAGCATTTGCTAGAAAGGGACCTCCAATATTTTTTAATGTTTTTTTGTAACTTGATAAATATATACAAATATTTTTCTAATTTATTGACAATAAAAATTAATAAAACGAATTCAAATTTTAATTAATAAATATTACTTTCTTAAAAAATTGCTTGATACAAAAGTTGACAAAATATTTTTAAATTAGATTTTTACGTATACATTATGTGTATTATTCAAATATTCCTTTTTTTAAATTGCTGGTTACAGTTTAATTTTCATAATAATTTAGAATACTTACGTTAAATATTTGAATATTTTTAGAGTGCCCTATAGTTCTGCCGCGCTGAGGGCCCCTGAAGATTTGCATTGAGCCCTGCCGAGGAGGCTGCGGCCGCCGGCACGCGCCCGCTCTCGCTCGCGCCGCGGCTGCGCCCGAAAACCGGCTCCCGGGCTCCGGAAGTCGCTGCCTTTTGGAGGCTGCTCTCCCCTTTGGGCGCTCTGGCCTTGGGAGGAGAGGAGACCCGTCGAACATGAAGCAATAACAAATGTGTTGCATTTCGTCTATTTATTTACATGCTTCGAGTCAAAATATTATGAACACGATCAAATTCCACTTCTTTAGAGGGTTACACAAAAATAACAAAGCTTTGCGGATAACTGATGTAATTAAGTTTATGTTGTGATTTATATGTGCTAAATTGTTTTGGAAAACTTACTATTCAACGAAAACACTCCTCACTGAAAATCGATACGGAAAGTTTACGTCTAATTGAAAATGGATTCACAGAGTACAATTGCGTAGTTTCAAACTATTTTACCTTTAATTTTTATTACTTAATTATTGTCCTGTAATGTAGTGTACTCATTGTAATAATAACAGTGGTGATTGTAATAATACAGAAATTCATATGTTTTTGTACTTTCTTGTTGAAAAAAGGTTAAATTCGGTGCTAACAATCGTAAATTTAATGCGACCAATAAATGTACAACTTAGTAGCAATAATGTTTGTAGTAATGGCTTCCATGTTAGCAGCTAAAACTCTATAATGGTGCACGTGTTTGTAAAATGGTCTGTTTTGTCTTTACACCAGCTGTCATTGTGCGATTTCTTGATAGGATTATTTTCTTAACAACTGTGTTCCTTAATAATGATGAATTGTGAAAATAAGTACGTTTTGGGTACCTGCTTCGCGTTTTGTGATCTTTCATTAATGTCTCTTTTAGTTAATGATGTGAAAGAAAGAACATTTGAAATTTCAATTTTGATATTACTAACAGATGTTTCCAAGCAATAAGAAGTACAATAATAATAATAATAATAATAATAATAATAATAATTATTATTATTATTATTACTAATGCTTTTTGACATTAAATGCAAGACACAACAAATTTTAAATAAATAATGGAAAGATATACTACTGTATGGAAAATATCTAAAGAGAGTCAAAATTTCCCAGGATGATTTGTCAAGAATAGGTAGAAACTATTGATCAAATCGTCTCGACTTGTTCAGTTCTAGAAAAGTCCCCAAACATGGAAAGGCACGACAGGATTAGTAGTCACCTATTCCCAGCAACGCCCTCAAAGTTACAAACGCATGCTGTATGAATTTCGAATACTCGCCAAAACCTATGATGTCCGTTGGACTGTTTACAATATTGTACGGCCAACACAATCATACTGATCGTACGATAGCAATAATCAAACCGGATACTGTTATCAGGGATTTTCAAGAAAAGTCGTCTCTACTTGTTGATGATGTTGCATCATGCTATCAGAATGTCGAATCCAAGGAGGCAGAAAATCTTTTTAAGGTAGTGTGTTCGTTAGATCAACCACGGAGAAGTACCCTCCCCCCCAAAGGTTCTTTAAATGAAAGCAAAACCTCTGTTCTTTAAGATGGGGGCTGCTACTGGCCTATTTTTTTAATAAAAGAAGTTTAAATTATATTCTTGGCTGTCCGGGATGAGCCACGTCTGAGAATACAAAGACTCCGCGGCCAAGAATACAATGACTCCGGCCGCGGAAGCCTAAGAACTCAAGTTTAAACTAGTACAGGTTCTTATGAAAAAACCTTCAGAATGTAGGTTGTTGTAATTCAGTACAGTTCATAGTCAAGAAAAATGTGCATTTCTGTAAATTTAAGCCTTCGCTATGTTCATATTTCCAACAAAACCCATTGGGATATTCAACTCTTGGCAAAACGTATGACAATACATTTTGTAAAACTGCATTTTTGAATAAAATATTTAATAACATTTTTTACACAAATCTTCATCATACTTTCAAGGAAGCAAAGCTCAGAAATAAGATACCATAATTGTATTGCAGCGAACAGGTTCGAGTGCAACGTTACCACATTTTTCGCAGTGATGTCAAATATCTATACCCATTCTCTAATCACAACGATTTGTAACTCCGCTTTTAACTATTTCAGTAACAAATATGAAGTCCGGTTCTTATTACATATAATGCTTTCAGAATTAGAAATTTATTCATTCAATTTGAAAAATACTGATCAAACAGGTTTTGCACTTCCCTACATTAGACCGTACGTTCACTGTATTTGCAAGAAAGTAATCTATCTTTTTGAAACATTCTTTTGGCGATCCAGTTAACAATTAATACTAAATAGTAAACATGCTAATATTAGAAACGGGATTTTGCACCTAGTAGGTTTATATTTCATCTTGTTTCATGCCCAGGGGCTTTGTAAAGATCGCAGGGCTATTTTCTGGTCGGTTTTGCATGAAACCTAAGTTGCAGTTTTGTCGTGTGGCATTCTTGCTCGAGGGACCACAAAGAATATGCAAATTTAACGGTCAGTACCTCTCTTCGATTTCTCCAGTTTCGAAAACGGAATTCTTATGTAACTAATAATTTAATGAGAATATACATGATAATACAAAGTTATCTAATATTTTCTTCGATTGAATTGGGTATAATTAAGTATATGCAAACGGAGTATATGACTTTTATTACAAACAATCGAAAAATTAAAATGTAAGAGAATTTCGCAGCTGTATTATGCTGCAGATATGTATTTTTTATTAACATGACCCACTTTTAGAGTAATTATTAATTTAGTAATAAAAAATGCGACCATTATAATATTTGTGAAGAAGATAAATTATTTCTATGAGAAAAATAACTACTTTTAGTTCTTCTAAGCATATTTTGGTAATATTTTCGTTTTTAAGAAGTTTGTATTAATGTTTGAAAAAGGTTGTGATTTATCGCAGAGTATGAATTTTTTTCGTGTACATGATAATTCATACATTCATTTTATCATATTATACATATTAAATATTACTCGAAAAATTATGTTCTTCTCTATGAACTGTAAATAATAATAACTTATCCGTACGAAATCTCACTGAATGAAATATAGTTGATGATTTGCTTCAGGGCTTTATTTTTCCCAAAGATTTTAACTCGTGTTGTGCAAAAAGATGGGGAGAATGCGAAAGATCGCGTAAATTTCTAGTATATGGTATTATTCTATTCTATAATATTTTCATAATTCTCTTTAAATGTAATGTGTCTCACTACTATTCTTGCAAGTTTATATTGTCTTTAATTTCAAGAAAACTTGCACTACTAGCATTATCAATAGACAACCACAGTGTTTGATATACCATTACACCGTAATGATAATCATCGTGAAGTTTTTATATTACCTCCCAGAAAATGAGCATAATTTAATATTTCAGTTTTAAAATGATTGAAATGTCATATTATGTCATTGTTATACACTACTGTGTCGCCTAAAATACAGATTGCACATTGAAGAAGATTTTTTAAGAAAAGGAGTTATTTCTTTCACAAATATTTGAAAAAAAAACGACTTTGTTTTTCGTCTGAGACACGTTTATAAGATTTACGAATTTTTAATGCAATATTTTATTATAAAAGTAAAAAATTTCTTAATTCATGTTAACAAAAAGTCATTTTAAGTATTATTCGTAACTCTCTTATGTCTGTGTATTGCCTAATGTACTGCGATTAATTTAATTTTAAGGTTATGTCTAATTTTGTGTTTTCTGATCCTGAAACCTGATTTCAATGCTCTCGATAAACTAAACATTTCGCTTAACAAGATCAGTTACCGATTAACCGATGGTTAAATATAAGCATTCTCAACTTCTCTTCTTCTTCTTTGTTCGTCTACACGAAGAAGAACAAATGGAGAGAATTGTTAATAAATAAATAATGGAGAGAATTGTTAATAAATAAAACAATACAAAAAATTTGAATTTTATGAAAGGATCAGCTAGGATAATGATCGAATGCCTGGAATCTTTGCATTTTATGATACATGGTAAATGTTTTACAATACACTGTTCTGTAACGAAATATTCCCTATGACGTAGACACTACTTGACTTTTGTTTATTTACTTTATGACCCATGTATACTGATACATCGTGTCTATATACGAAAACTAAAAAACGAAAGAAAGTACTCGGACCCTTGTGTTTTATTATAAAGAATTGTCACGTAAAGTCTTGTTATTTATTCGATATAATTAAAATTATAACAACAATTAGAATGGGGAACACTTATGACGAGACTATATCATGTAGATATTTTGTAATGGTCAACCCTCGTTAGTACGAATTCGCTTATCAAGAATTTCGCCGTAACACGAACAAAACTTTGATCCCAGCAAGGGATTACGGTAAAAGGACTTCAATAATTCTCGGATAACACGAATTTTTGTAACACAAACTCCGATTTTTCGGTCCCTAGAAATTCGTGTTAACGAGGTATCACACAACTTATGAAATAAATTAAAACCGTTCAATGAATTAATGAGGACTTGTGATTCTGAAAAAAATGATAATTTATAAAAATACTATCATAGACACCAAAATAAATAACAAATTATATTCGCATCGTCGAGACATTTCTCGACGTCGATACTTTATTTAAAATGTATTTTAATTTTATCAATAATGATATTATTTTGGAAAGTAAAAAGATTATAAAGGTACTACAATCAAAAATGAATTACTACCGACAAGTGTTTATTTTAAAGTATTTTAATTTGTTGTTGGGATTTTCTTCTTTGGAAGGGACGCATCTGAAATTATTTTCACCTAGAGAAAGAACAATATGGCGCTATCATTTAGAAACGAGCTATCAAATACAAAGGAGTTGATGAAGTTTTCTACATTTCAGGCCTATTGCCATCGGCCGGGTGGTGTCCGCCGGGTGGTGACTTCGGCGGGCGGCGATGAGCTGTGCGTTGACGGCGCCGGGGCGGGAGGTGCAGGCGACGAGGGCGAAGCGGGCGCCGCCGCCGCCAGCCGCCCCGCCGCCCACGCCCTTGCATCCCAGCGCCGAGGCGTCTGGCTGCCCCGCCGGCCGCCTCTGGCCTCCTACAGCCGCTGTCGAGGACCTGCCCCGTCGGCGACGTCCAACTGGAGTTGTAAGTAACAGTGTTTTTCTGTAGGAGGCGAAGGCTTCTCTGCACTTCGAGGTTTTCTCCAAACGAATTATTACCTTTCCGGAGAAGTTTTGTGAATGTTCGTTTGCGAATAATCATTGTCTTAAGAACAAGATCGTTTCGCAGTAAAGGATGACAAAGATTGCCTATTGAATGGATTATATTTCGTGGAAATTAATATATTCAAATACATTGTACTTGTATACATATTGATGAAGTATTTTCTTTCCAAATTGAAATATTTCGTAATACCGTCATTTTTAAAAGTAATTTTAACCAAAATCTATACAATGTTAAAATATAAATCACACCTTAATTTTACTTCAAATTAAATAATTAATGTTATTCTGTGTTCTTGTCGTTTTCATAGGAGCTAGTTGGTATTTAGCAGTCTGTCAAAACGTATTAACATTAAACATAGAATAAATCTATAGAAATACAAGTGTAATATATGAACAGCACATAACACATCACTAAAATTGTAAATTTCAATTCGTCACCTATAACTAAATGTAAATTTTTGCATTTTTTAAGTAGTATAAATGTAACATGAAAAATGCAACGTTTGAGTTGTTTGCACCTCATCACACTCTAACTGGAATGAGTCTGCCTCCGCAAAATAGAAAAATATGAACATGTAGTATCGTAAAAAGAATATATGTTTCATGCTATTAAAACCACGCCCACTCGTATGTTGGTAAAGAAGCGCTTGGCAAAGGACATGGCTATGGATAGTTGTAAGTCTTCACGGTACAGACGAATGGCTATGCTTACAACGCGCATGTAACAGATGCTGACGCCGACTTATTTACTTTCAAGACACGATGACATACGAACACCGTCGCAGAAAGAAACTAAGGATTCAGTTCAAAATAAAACTTCTGTTTCACAATGTTAGTCTTTAAACGACACATATTTGAATGTGAAGGAAGGTGCGTGAAATGCTACGCTCTTGTCGATCGTATCTAAGAATCCAGACGATGGTGTAAATGTTCCAGAAATACAGTTTATCAATCTAAGGGACTAAAATATGAATTATTTCCTTAATTTGAACAACCACGAATTGTGACATACCGTTAATGCTTTAAAGTTTTCATTTAGCCAACATTAGGTTGTCATTCCTCCTTTATCTACTTTTTTATCTATCTTTTATTAAAACATCATGACAAAAATAATGTGACGCTTTAGTAGAGGAAAAATAGGATTTAAGATACAATTATAAATGTTTTGTAAATATTAATGCGACTATAGAAATTGTTACAGAAGTGATTCCTTTCAATCGAATGAACTGAGTGTGACGTGAAAATTTCTCTAAAAAACCTTAAATAAATAAATCTGTTAATTTAAGGGAAAACACTTCACAATAAACTTCTTACAAACGTTCCCTATAATTTAGACATTACTTGAATTTCGTTGATTTACCTTAAGACCTGACATTGGTACACCCTCTCCATATAACGAAAACTCTCTAACAAAAGAAATTACACGGTCCCTTGAGTTTTATTGGAAAGATTTCACACGCGTTCTTTCGCATTCTGATGCTTGCCGGTCCTGGCGTCGTCCGTTCCAATTGAGAACAGTAATTTTACAATGAAACTATAGCGCTGCGCGACGTCGGAGAGAGGCCAAGCGGTGCCACGCCGCCGCCGCGTCGCCGCCCCGCGCCGTTTCGTGTAGGCGGAGAGGCCCTCGGCGCCTCAAGGAGCGGCCGTCTGGCGCGGGGCATCGAAAACGGAGCGGCCGGGCCCTCGGGCGACGTCTCGCCGCCTCGCCCGCGGCCGGCGCTCGCCCGCTCGCCCGCACACCGACCCGCGCGCTCGCCGCCGCCCGAATTACACTCTGGAGAGCGGGGGGCGGAAAAACACGAGAGAAGATCGCAGCGACGGCGCAGATTTGCTGAAAATTGCTCTCGAGCCGGATGATAAATGACGGGGCTGATGCGTTCCGGCAGCCGGCGAGCGCGCGCCGCGGAGCCGGGGGCGGGCGAGGGCAGGGTGAGCGGGGGCAGGCGGGGGCGGCGCGGGCGGGCAGGCGGGCGCGCGGGCGGGCGGGCGGGCGAGCAGGGCCGCCGCGAAGAAGCGCGGTCGACGCGCCCCGGGCGCGGCTCGGCCGTAAAAGATTCATTACTCGCGTCGGCCGCTTTTAACGCACTCGCCCCCGCGCCGCCGCCGCCGCCGCCCGGCCGCTGTTTGCCCAGGCGGAGGCCCACGAGCGGCGGGGCGGGCGGCGCGCGCCGGGCCGAGCGGCTTCGCGCCGGTTGCTGGAATTGCGCGCCGGCGAGGAACACTTTCGAGGTTGCCCAGTGGAAAATGCAGCTCGTCGACGAGGAGCGGGCTTCATCAAGGCGCTCCTTTTACGGGATTGTTGGCGTTATGAAGTGCGAATCTTCTTTCTGATGTTGTTGAGAGGTTTTGAGTAATTCTGTGGATTTAATTTTGTACGTGGTCTTCATTGATGTCTTATATTTGTTCTCTCTTTTACGAACGGGAACGATAAACGTTATGAACTGTATCGCGGAACAAATCCGTCCTATCTATTTCTTAATTACCACCTATGGCGTATTTCCTGAATACATTTGGCTTGTATAGCTCGTTATCGTTAGCAATTCGTTAAGTACTGCTTTGAAGTCATTAGGCATTACCTTCATTGTTAAAAAATAGAAAGTATGATTTCTTTCCAGTGTTTTCATCATTTATTTATATTTATACTTATTCTAACGAAGAGAACTGCTCAGTTAGCCAAAGAAGAGATCAAGGGATAATTTATTGTCTTATGTTGTCTTCACTACACGTTACGGAAGCGACATCAAAAGAAGGAACTCCTTTTACTACTAAGGGCAATGTAGTTACGTACGAGTACTAGTGGAACATATGAGCACCGATTTGCAGTATCGGAAGACTAGGATCACCTACCGACCATTTTAATAATTACGTTGATGTAAACATTGACATTAATTTAATAAAATGGTATCGTTAATGAGCTGAAATACTAGCTTAACTCGAAAAATGAAATTTTGTGGTAACGTGTTAACAGTTTTCGTAGGCTATGAAATGCGGAATCCTCACTATTACCAATTGATAGATTAAGAAATACGAGTGAGCATTATTTCATTTCATAAATGGTTTGGCAGCATTTCATAGATGGTTTGTTAATAATAATAATAAGTATTATTATTATTATTATTATTATTATTATAAAATGTTATGTAAAGACAACCATAATTCAGAATTACTATTTTTTGATTTGTCTTTGCATGACAATTTTTGGATGATATATTGATTCTTGAAACCAAAATCTGGTGAATGATAACTGAAATTAGTTTTGTGATTGTGAATGAATTCGGAGTATTGAAAGACATACGATCTGTAATTTATCGTTTCGGCTTCCATTGATTCCACTGATGTACATTCATTACGTTAACGTGTGTACAACTACCTTATCTAAGATAAACAATAAGTATTATCAAATAATTTGCAATAGTTATCCTAGTACAGATTGTAATGAAAGCCAATCGGATGAATTTCGAAATTCTTCTCGGCAAGACAATGCAATTCTTTAAAACAGAAAAATTGTAATTATCAACTTCGTGATTATCGTGAGAGATGAATAAATATTGAAAATCTTGCAATAAATATTACGAATAAAGAAAACAGGCCGGGTGAAAATGCAACTGGCTTCATCAACCCTCAAAGTTCCATCTCGGAAGGAAGTTCCCACCTCCCCGAACGGTAGACCAGCAACTGTCACAAGGCAATTTCCAGTCTTGATTGCCACATGATGTGGCCCGAGGCCAAAGAAGGCTCCGATCGCGCGTCGGCGCTGGCGGGGTGGCGCATGGACGTGGGATGGCGTGACCTGCCAGACTCGTTCCGCCGCCGCACTTTCCCAGCGCGGCGCTGCGCGGCCGGAGGGCGCGCGGGGTGGAGGGCCGATCGGGCCGGGGCGGGGCGGCCGGTCAGCCGGACATTCGTTTTCGGGGCCGTCTCCGAAGCCGCCGGACACCGACTTTTGAATGGAGTGCGAGAACGGACGGCGAAACTGGAAATTCTTACGAGTTTTCCGGGGCCAGCGTGAAGCGCACGCTGGCCAGGCCGGCTCCGCCAAACTCGTCCTTGTCAGGGCGGCTACGACGCGGGCGATGGCGGCGGCGGCGAGTGGTCAGCCACGCCGGACGTGCTTCATCGGACAATGAGATGACGTGGCCGCGCCGGGTTGGGGAATCCGCAGGAGCTATTTCCGGTTTTAAGGAGAACGCTGACAGACAGTGTTGCAATACACGCTTTAGTTTTCGATATATTTGTCATTATGATGTGATGGGTTCCGATATTCAGAGCTTATACGGGGTCTCTTCGTCTTTAAGTTATTGAGATAGCTGTAATTGTAACAATTACACTATGAGCACTGTTGCAAAAAGTAGACAACTTGTGATTACTTTGCTGTTTATTGAGTACATTTAGCTGTTATTAGGTGTAATAGACCACCGCAATACATTTATTCTAAGTTAATCATTAAGCAAATGCAAAGCATTGAGCAAAGGATTTATATAATTTTATAGTCGTGAGATTGATGACATATAATTTTTTTGTGTATTTTGATTATTATTTCATTAATTGTGATGAATCAACCCGAACTAGTTTTTTTGTAAACCCAATAACAATAAAAAATAGAATTGAAAATATTTTACTTTTCGGCTTACATGAATATAAGTACGTTTTGTCTCTAACTTTCAATCTTTTCTACTAACGGAAATTTTCAATAATGTTAGTTTAAGAAATGTTAGACCTGTGGGAATAATTATCACAACGCGTGTGAGTGTTCTTGTCATGCTGACATCCAACCAATATTAAAATATTATTTAAGATTTTGCGATTCAAAGCTAGTGGTGTAAAGTTGTGGAGTCGGGATGTAAAAAACTGTATTTCATCATTAAAATTAAATATTTCAACTACATTGAAATAACTTTTTTCCAGGGGAATTTGCTGTGGAAATGAAATTGAATGGATTTTTTCCCTTTTAAATGATGATAATTTCGCCAAAATTGGTGCAAGAGTTCTAGCAGACCTAGGCTTTTTTTATCGGCAAAAGGCGAAAAAAAGCGGTTTTACTTACGATAGCAGGTGAACTTTAGAGGTGTGAAAAAGTGCTTTGTAATAAGATTGTTAATCTTTTTATGATTCAACAAGTTAATTAAATTATTTAAAAAATTAATATTTAACACTGACATCTATATGACAATGCACTGATATAATTAAATTAATAGTTTGTAGCAGTTTTGTGTGTTAATTTATCGATGTACTAGTAAAAAATTGATTGAACTTCGTTAACCAGAAACTCAATTTTATTATTTGGGACGAAAACGGATTTTATTTGAATGATAGCTACATGTGATCGCCCTAAAGTGCCAGGAACAGTTGCTTTTCATTGACAATGAATGCTGCATTTTACAGCTGCAAAACCGGAATGAAAGTTTCGAAAACTGGTTTTTACAGGGGAGCTTCGAATTCTGTTTCAGTTCAAAGGTCGTTTTCACAATACGTTGGATGCTTTCCATTTTCCTGTAGACTCCTTTTACCTCATACCAGGAACTAGGAAGCCGGAAGCTAGAAACGAGAGAAACGGGTTTTGTAGAAATGCGTGGCACGTACTTCCAGGCCCCGGAATTCATACGCGTGTAAAACGCTACAAAGGGGTGTGACAGGGTTTGCTAGGGGCATGTGACAACCCAACCTGCTAGTTATGCTCTGGATTTGTGTATTACTCTCATAAGAACGAACAATTCTTACATATATTATTATATTCTTATTTTTAAAAAGGGTTTAAACGTGTTTTTGAATAAAAAAACCTCTTATAAGGGAGAAGAAGTGGTATTTTTTTATTAATTACCAAACGCACTACAATTTCTATCCCTGTGTATACGTTGAGTTATAATTCTGCAAAAATGTTTTCGTAAAGGAATTCAGAGTTGTTCGTATTTACATAATATTTTAACAATAATACAAATTTATAATTATTATAACACACATAACCCTTTGGGTATCTAAAAAAATATATTTTTAGAATTAGCGAATTGGCTGTAACAGTGCACAACTCAATGTCATATTCGTTCACAACTTAATTAAAATTCCTTTTCGAATGAATTCACGAATATAAATTTGTAAATGGAATTGAATTTATCATTTATAATTTTTATCAAGTAACTAAATGATATTCATAAACTTCTGAGGTTTCTTATTCATTCATTTATCATTCTCTTGGTATATGCAGTCGATGATTGGAGTTTGATGACTAATTAATGAATCTGATTTATTTTAAAGTAGAATTTTGAAAATTCCGAAGTGAATAAAAGCATTTCATTTGTCTGGCACTACAGCTTTCAGAAAACTGTTCATTTGCAGTACTAAAATGAGACATCTTCACTGCTACAAAGCTGTAGTCGCCGGCCTTGATAGCCGACGGCGCTAAGGCTGAGGGGCCGTATCGGTCTCGGCTCGAAAGGTCGTGGATTTGAATCCCGCCTCGGTCGTGGATTCTTGTGTGTGTGTTTGTGTTGTTCATACGTGTTCTTCTTACAGCTTCCCCTACAGTTAAAACTATCACAGTGGTCGCTATGTGACTCAGTTGTTAAAAAGCGACGTAAAAAGCTGTAGAAATATTATTTATTCCGAATTTTTCAAATACAATTTCTAATTCTACATATAATAGTGACATATTGAATCATGGATAAATTTAGTTGAAATACATAAATGAAATTAATTAAAAGTTAAAAAAGTAAAAAAACAAAACCACAAAGGGATCAATTACGGATCAATTCTGTTTCGTACTAAAGAGCTTTAACAGAAAAGTATGAAACAAACTCATCTCATGTGGCCTCTAAAAAAATATAAATGTATTTTTCCAGCAAACAAGTTTATAATTAATACTCTTTCGGTTTTTAAATCATTCTTCATTTATTTCAATAGTATGTTTATTCAATCATGACATTCAATCATTAAAAATCATTACAAATTTGAAGCAAACTCTAGTATGAATTTATGAAATAACGTGAAAATTTGACGTGTAGTGGAAACGTTCTTTCAAGAATTTACGAATATTATAAATATGTATTTCTTCTTACGTAGTAGATAATCTCGCACTGATTTTCTGCAGATTCTAATGTTGGGGCACTGGCGAATGGGCTGGGGCACCAATTGAATTACAAATTTAATTGCAAGTTATGTACAACTTTTTTTGTTTTGGACACAAAACTCTCCTGTAGATCATGAGAATCAATGGCAAATGAGATCCAGAACTTTAGATTTACATAAGAGTTTTTCTGCAATATTTTGGTTACTTTTAATCCAATGTAATTCTTTTTGGGTTTAATTGAATATGAATCCAAGTTATGCTCAAGATTTACCAAGGATATATCAGTTGTCGGAGTATATTTTAGAAATTGTCAATACATCAGTTTAAACCTAATACTACAGGAACAGTTTAAAACTAATAGTTTTTGAAGAATCATATAATAAACTGGAACAATTCATCAAAGAACTTTGGATATTATTATAAATGTCCGTCACTAAATATTCTCATTTTTATTCAATTACTCATTTTCATACACTATTAATATTCCGTAAAATCACGGATTGAAGTAGGTAATGGGAAACTGTTAATTGAAACTAACACTCTTTTCAGTTGTGTATTATCAAAAATAAATTAAGAGGAAAAGTGTTTTTAAATGTATCTCAGTTTGTGTGTACCCCTCCTTCTTTCTACTCACTATAGTTCTATGAACACGTTTGTATAATGATTTTCGTTTGAAGAAATTCTAAAATTTTCATTTGAAATTAGTGACCTGCAGCAGATATAAACGCTTGTGGACAAAGCCACACAAAATGGTGCGTTGACACTATGCTCTCCCGAACCCTTCACGTTTACGTATAACTATGACAAAACTTTAAATATACACTACAAACTTATTCATACTTCTACGCTGTCCAACCATCAGCAGTGGTTTTCCAGAAATATATTTACGTGTAATTATAATTTTTCTTGCATATTTCACTGCTACATTACTCATGGTTCCCAGCTTCGACATTGGCCATTCGATGAGGAACACTGTAACAATATTGGTGTTTTCAAACACAACCACTTTCCATAGTTTCAACTTCTGTTTGTTTATAACTATTGTACCAGCATCAAAGAACGATATTATGAAAAGAATCTTAGATTCAATTCAAATACAAACTGCAAAAAATAGGTAGTATTTATTTCGGTTGCACAGTATTCCACTTTCCTTTAACGCGGGAACAATGTGTCAATCAACATGTCAGTTCCTTAGTCGCAGGTCGGCATCATATCCTTGCAATATATAAGTGGGAATGCAAAGGTCGTCACTAAATTTAACGTTTTGTTACGAATAAAAATGAATAATTCAACAGTTTTAATAATTAAATATTAAAAAAGATAACGTTTGATAATATGTTTAACAGTCGCAAGCTATGGGAGGAACATACGTTAATGCAATATTAATGGCATGAAAACTTACATTTACGCTTCAAAATGTATATACCTCTATGAATCATAATTAATTAAATCATGTTTGTATATTATTATATCAAAGCATTGTCGTGCCAAGGTTCTTCACTGTTTAATAGTAATAATCATAATCATAATAATAATAAATAGTCAATAATTATTAATTAATTATAAACTTAAGTTAATGAAATTGGAAATTTACTTTCGAGAGAATTTGTAAAAAAAAAGTGTTCCCATCTTACAAATTACTGGATTGTGTTCCAAGACACCTTTTGAACCACTCCTGAAGGGTACATAATTCTCTCCATAGGACGATGGCTATTCTATGAATCCTTAACGTGGAAACACGTCGATCGAAGGGGGCCAGAGGATGGAGGGGGGATGTGGCGGGAGGGGCAACGACCCCGAAAGCAAAGCAATGCTCGCGAGTGCGCATTCAATGTGAACGACTGCACGACTCACAGAATCGATTGCTCGAGAATTCGATTGACTTAGGTGAATGCGAAGGATCCATTTTTGAAGTGTAAACAAAACTACTTGCCTAGAATTAAGCAGTGCATCCAAGTTTTTCCGTGAACTGAATACTTCAATTTACAATAGAATGTCGATGGCAGGCTGTCACAAAGAGATAAACCACACCTAATCTCACAAAAGATTTTACAATATTTAAAAATTATTAAATAATATTTAATAGTGCGAACCTCATTTAAGTAAGATCATTTTTTGTGGTTCTTGTAGGAAAACAAAAGTGATGCTGATTACCTTTAGGTTACGCTCTTGCACTCTTAAAACATGAGTATTCTAGTCCATGTGATGCTGTTGCTTCCGTCACCTTTTATCCTTGCTTAATACGTTTTTCCTAAGAACAATAAACTGTAATAAACGTGTTAGTCTATTTTTAAAGTATTTGTAAGTATTTCATAAAATATAACTAATGAAAATATACTGAGTTAATTATGGCAAAAGAAAATGTTATTAACTGGGAAATACATAAGTATTTTATATATGAATGCAGACATTGTGTATTACACACACCGAATTATTATCAAACCTTTTCGCTAATATATTATTTCCTTCTTATTTCAACACATGTTTGCAAGTCATGTTAATAAAATTACTAGTCGACGGAACGGTTAATATAAAAACAAACTTTGGTATATTAATATATTGCAGAACGATTCTCGACCATATCAGAATGACAGTTCAGGATCAAGAAAAATTGTCATTTACTAAAAGTGGAAGTATTCAAGTATGCCAACATTTCGAAATTTTCATTTTTTTTCTTTCCTGGGAGCCAGAAAAGAAGTGGTTGTGAGAGATGATCATGGTATATGTATTGTTTTAATAATCAATTAGTAATCTTTCTTTCTTGTTTCTTATTTGTTGTAGTTAAATAATACTGTATAGTATGTAGAGAATGTATGTATAAGTCTTTGTTTCAAATCTATATCAACAGTGTTGTTTTTGGTTTATTCAGTCCTGATGATAAAACGACAGATTTCGAAAGGTCAGTAAACTTGAATACTTTTATTCTTGCTTTAAATGGTCAAATCCCATGATTCTGAACACTGCTATTCTAATCCAATTTACGAAGTGGTGCTTCTTTCTCTTAGAAAACAATATAAATGATATTTGGAATTTAATTTCAATTTTTCGCGAACATTTATATTATTGATGATCCAAATTAGGAAATCTTATTGTCATATGTTAAATATCTGTAACGGAACCGATCTTGACAAACTAACGTCGAGTAACACAAAGAGTGGTTGACGATTTGGAATTATAACAGTATTGACAACTCTCACCTACTCAAAGCTTTATTAACCGTAGGAGGAAAATTCAATTTTTCTTCGTCATGTGTATGATCTGCGTTTTACCAATTTCATTTCCTATCGTTTCATTATTTGTAATTTTTATTGGAATCCTTTAATTTATCTGCATAGTTAAACGTGTTTATATTATACTACTTTGCTTCGAATAATGAATTTGTAACAACCAAGGGGGATACTAGCCAAAATGTGTATTTTTTTTCTTTTGCTAACACGGGAGCTAATATTTTCTTATCAAAATCTGCCAAAAACACTCGTTTCCAACTGTATTCAGAATTCAGCTTTATATAGGTTAGGCTATGGATCCCAGAATGTAAGAAAACACGAACAGAATAAATGTATTCCTGCAATAAGTCAAAAACAGGTTTTAACTTTTTCTGATGTTAAATAAATAAACAAATAAGTCGTTCCGGTTAACTCAAGCAATAACATGCATGATTTTAATTAGTCTAACAAGCATTCATAGGTATGACTACCTGGAAACGCCTTTGAGAAGCGTCGTTTCTAGAAGAGGGCAACTTGCGCGCCCATGGGGAAGGGGCGGGGAGAGGCGTGGCAGTGGCGCAGCCCCGGGGGCAGCTGAGCGTCGGCGGCGGAGGCGCCGGCGCCGGCCGTGCCTTCAAGGTGCGCGTCGGGGCGCGCGTGAGCCCTGGAGATCCATCGCCCATCGCGCGAGGAGCGCCTCTAAGCGGCGCCGCGGCGCCGGCGTCCTCGTTTGCTTTAAACGCTGCAGCGCCGTCAAGTTTTTATCCCTCCATTAGCCCGCGTTTCGACGGCCAACGACGCGCCGGATTAAGGAGTTCCCAGTTTAAAATCGCCCGCGTCCTCGCCCGCCGTCGCCCGCGCCGCCCGCGGCCTTATAGATCGGCGTCGTTAACGCGGCCCGCGTCGCCGGACCGACACGCCCCCTCCTGTCACGGGCTGCATTTGTCCCGCGCCCCGCGCCTGCAAAATGCCCGCAGATAACCTTTTCAGCGCCTTATCTATCCTCGGTGCTAAAAAAGACAATGAGAATGAGCTGCACTACATTACAGGATTGTGCATAAAACGTCTGGAAATTATTGTTGGGACGACGGAGATGTACTGCGAAATATTTCATCTTTTATGGTTATTCGGTGGTAATATGTTCTCAGTTATTCAGATTAATGATATACAATCCAAAATTATTTGCTTGACGATGTATTTTACAGTTTTATGAAGTGCAGAATGAGGTTGGTGAGAAACTAAATTCGTATTATAATTCATGAATATAAATTGCGAGAAAAATATTCTGTGTGTGACTATTAAGAAAATTAAAAACTGTCAATTTTCTTTATTATTCCATGCCTCTAAGTATTTCTCTTCGATATTTTGAACCAAATGCCCATTTGAGTGGCTAAGAAATTTCTGGAAATTTTAATTTTTTTTGTGCAAATTAGATCATAATGGAACCAAACGTGATATCTTGTAAGATCTTGCGAGATAAGATAATTAAGTTGTGTGTATGAATAAACGAAAGCATACGCTTTATACGAAAGCAAACTGACCAACTGTTTAACGAGTTAAAAAATGTTGAAACAGAAATATAGCAGTACATGTGTAGTCTTTTGCAATTGTTAACGAATCGCAACGAACATCACGCACCGAAAATGAAAAATTTAATTGATGAACGCCATACACGATGTGTACCTCATTCCATCACGAGCGTGGAGCCTGTCCCTCTGTCATTGCCCAGTATTGTGAAATCCATTGATGATACGTTTTTGTTACATTTAATGGAACAGGCACGACGCATATAATTTAATTCGTAATTGGCAAATATCAATTACAAAGTGAAGCATTGCGAGTCCCTTCATCTTTGCGCGCGTTGTCAAATTGTTAACCATCAGGTGAGGGAAATAATTAGTCTGCGCAACGCAGAGGCCGCTGCTTTTTGATCTCGGCGCGGGCGGCGGCGGCGGCGGTGTTTGACGGCGTTGAATGCCCTGTTAATTAATCACATCAAGACGGAACTGTTTATAAATGCCTGCCGCAAAACAAGTGCCGAGGGGAGCTTTTATCGACGCTGTCCTGGCGCCCTCATTTTCCGTTGAGGATGGTCAGTAGGGGAAATCACGGAGCGGAGCTCCCAGCGCCCTTCACTCGGTGATAAAACCGCGCGTGGGTGGGCGCCCGCGCCCCTCGTGGCTTCATCGCCGCCCCACGTCGCCCGACGGCCCCCGGCCACCCCCACGCGCGTCCCACGAGACCCGCAAAAATGGCCTTCACTCGTTCGGCAACATCCGGTACCGGAGAGTGTGATCTTGCCAAGTACGGCGGAAACGTGGTGAACGCTCATGTGTGTTAGGTCTCCAGTGGTCCGGGAAGAAAAGCGTGTTGTTCTCTAGTGATTTCTGCAGATGGGTGGTTGGGTTTTCAAATGCGGTCAGTAGGAGAATCAGTGTTGATCTCCCTCGCCATATTTTGATTAGTTGTTCTTGAGGCATTGTATGTCGTACCCTTCATATGGAATCTGCCTACGGTGTTACGCCATAAATCTTCTAGCACTTTTTATATCAACTCACTCTGCATTTTCAATACAAACTAGAAAAAAATAACATATTATAAACTTACCACAGTGGACTGTCAATGAATGAATACTTATATTTCTTTTATATATTTTACTTTAATGCGTCTAGAACACTGCAATGTTTGACGCTTTCCTTAATAGGCATTTGACCTCAAAATAATTAAAGATCATTATTTTTACCAGTACTTGCATTCATTTAGATATTAAGACATTTATTCTTCTACCGAACAAAAATTGACACCATAAACTAATGATCTACATGCCCTTTATTAAGTTTCTTTAAACATACTAGAAAATAAAAACCTTGTTGATTTGAATCTATGCTGGACGACGTCAATAAATGGATCACAGCATAAACAAATGTGGTGAACTGATATAATTTTCACATATTCCTAATTCAATTTCCCTTAACATATAATTTTTAACGAATTGTAATTAAAAATTTTATTATCAAAATGTCTCTAGTGGTACATGCAGTGGTACTGAACTCAAATGTATTCGACTTATTGATATTTCAATATATTTGGATGCGTCTACGACCATACACTTTTTTACTAGGTGAAAAATACCTATATCGATATCGCGCTTATCCCAAATTTGCCTTATTTGTTTAGAATGCGACGACGTAGTTTTCGTAATAAACGTTACGTAGAAATAGGAGGAGAAGAAAATTTCAAAGATGTATATTCTTGCCTTGAAATGACATGCATTTATATTCGATAATCCCTTCATTTTGTGGACGATCCATTTAATTAGGATCATTGTTACAAAAGAAGAGATGCCTTTCTAGTCGATTCAAGTTCCATGTCGAAAAATATTAATTTCGGCCACCATATATTCCTATGTAAATTGTAATCACACCTTTGGATTAACTTCAAATTTATGCCTTAGATATAAGTATTTTTAATTTCTAAAATATACTAAATATATACCAAATATATGTACGAAATTAAAATTAAACTATTCAATCAGTGATGAATCTATTTCATTATTCATTGTCCTAAAATTGGGCAAAATATTCTTTGTGACTAACACTAATCGATTAACCAAGAATCAATTCAAATCCATCCACCTTCAATCCGCAGAATACTTCTGTAAGGTCGCTACGTAGGGACCGCACGTTGCGTTTCCAAAATGGCCGCTGTTCGCCGGGCGTATTGAGCTGCAGCAGCGGGGACTGACGCGCCGCACGATTCGTATACTATCGAAGGGGACTCCGTGTCTCTCTTCACTCACGTTTTCGTATCTCCTTTTTCAATCGATTCATGCCACAGGTTTATGCATCATCATAATGGTACCTAGGAAACAGAGGCACCTGGTCTCTTTCACGATTGTGAATGTTACAGAGAGAGAGATACTCTTCACGACGGTACAACAGAAATTAATTATAAATTTAAAATGATGTTACTAACATTTTCAGACCCATATTAATGTTTAAAACGGCAATATCTCAAATGTTAGAATTTTTAGTTGTAGCCTTTTGGAACTGCACGAGAGATAATTATATAAATATTATACATCATTGTGGTACTAACTTCCAATGTAATCCAAAGCTATGTCTCAGTCGGATGTAACTTTTACACGAAATAATTCATCTATGAAGCGCAAAAGACTCCGACTTTGCTATTTGTAATTTAATATAATTTCGTGAAAGAACTATAAAAACTGTATGTAACGTATAACAAGATAAGTACCTGCAATTTGTATGTGGATAATAGACCAAGGACCGATGTGATCAGTATCGCAATCGAAAAAAGAACATTCTGCTGTTAGATGCTACTAGTTTGATAATAAAATGAAATTATAATTGGGAGAGTAAATTCTGAGGCGCTAGTTTTCTTGAGACATATTTGTGGGCATATCGCTTTCACGATTAATTGTTCTTATACAAATATTTTGAAATAGAAGTTATCAAATTGATCGGCTACTTCAAACTTATTTAAACATTAGGAGAAACATGATGTGCTTAAGTATTGGTACCAAGGGAAGCAAATTTCATTTAGATCCATTGTGCTCAAAATCTCCAGAGGAATTTCGAAGTCTGTAGTAAGTGAGATGATGAGGAAAACTTCCACTTTGGAGAAGCGTTACAAATTCCATGGAAAATATTGAGTAAGTTCCCTAAGTTATTTGAGAACTTCAAACATATTCCAGGAATGCTGAAAATTGTTCCCTTGTGCTTGAAGTTTACGAGAATGTTGTCGACAACTTCGACAATATGCAAAATTTGCGGATGGAACAGATATTGTTGTTAATGATTATTTAAAATAGAGTGAACTGTAAGAATGTTTTTTGATTAAAACATTGTTAATTTTTAAATGACAGATATCCTCTTTTGTTCTATTTAAATGAGATATCATAATCACAACTGAAACGATAACTGATAACGAAATTTTTCTCTAGTATATGAATTTTTATTTGAATAGTTCACAATTTAAGTATTACTTATGGAAATGTAAATAAATTGCTGTGAAAAAAAGTACTTAAGACTGGAGTGAATGGCTGAAACTCTTTGAACCAGGCAAGATTTATGAGTTAGAGTAGCAAAGGCAAAAGAAGAAGAAGGAGAAGGAGAAGAAGAAGAAGAAAGAGAAGAAGATAATATTAATTGATTATAAAAGTCAAATTACGAATATTTACGGAAAATTTCTAACCAAATTTTTAAGTTGTGTTATTACTCTGCATTATGTTTTGAAGAACTCGACTTCCCGTCGAGTCCTTCCAAAAATGTCACAATTCACGTTACAGCAATCAACTGGATTAATATGATTCTGAGGCCACAAGATAGAACCATAGGAGTCACATGTGTGTCTTGTACATGGACACTTCTGGTTCTTCTCGATGGCTTCAGAAATTACTGAAGACGTCATAAGCAGAAAAGGACGATACACCTCTTGCTGCTAAAACATGATGCTGTCTCGTGCGGCATCAGCGTTAAACCACATTAAGTCTATTCTTAATTTCCAGGACATCCATTTTTTAGTTTTGTTAATAAATTAAAATACAAAAACGGAGATACTATATCGTATTTTGTTAGCCAAACGTATGCCAAACTTCAAAATGGCTAGAGAATGAAGAAAATGCCACTTTTGCTCGGATTTATAAGATTTTCTCGCTACATGTGATACGTGTTACCGTCGGGCATCATTGCAAAATCTAAATATTTCAAGAGAGACGTTAAATTGTTTAACATTTCTTCTAATTCTTGATGTGTTAATGCACTAGAAATTGCTTCTCTTCGTATGTTACAATTTAAAAACCTAAATATACCATCAATTTCTTCATTGTAGGTTCTTGGAAAAATGAAGCAACTATGTTATCATTCTCGTTTCAGTAATATATTTTAACTTGATATAGGTGAAATCGACACGTCGGCATGAACAATGAGTTTAATTTTCCTTGTTGGCGGAGAAATATATCATCGGAATTGTTATGAACCTCTCCCGAGTTCCTGTACTGTCCCAACGACTTATAGTCGAGAAACTGATGGTATACTTTCAAATAACAAGATGAAGACAGCTGATTTGCCTTAAAATCTTTCAACGTTTTGGAAGAAAAACTTGAGCTGCGACATCGCTGCAACCGTCGCCTCGGCGAAGTGTGAGTTGAAGGGCGTGCGGGCGTGGGCGCAGGGAAGACGGGCGAAGGGCGGGCGCGTTGGCGGGCGGTGGCGGCTCGGTTGCCGGGCCCTCGGCCGGGCACCCCCGCCGACGTGCACCAGCCGCCGCCAGCCGCCTGCTGCCGCCGGACCAGTCATCTCTGCCACAGCGTCACTGCGATGTCATGAAAAAAATGTGTTCAGAATTACAATTCTTGATAGTGCGTGATTTTGTGTGGCCTGATGGCATATTATTGGAGATAAATTCTACGGCATGGATAGAAAAAAACAAATAAGGATTATATGAAGTGCTATTTCCAAACAATATATCTCGAAAATCTCATACTGCAAGGAGGTTACTGCTATTTGAAATAAGTAAAGGTCTCCTTATTTTTTTCCGTAACAAAGGGCATGCACTTTTTTCTTTGTCAACACATTTTTTTCAAAATGTCCTCTTTGCTTCTTGTGCTTTTCTCTCAGGTTACTCACTTCCTAAACTTCTACTTTTATTCAAATATAGCTAAACAATTTCAGGCTACCGTTTAACATTCAATGACCGAATCCGTGGCCGATCTCGTCTTTCGCCTGCGAAATGTTACGCACAGTGACCTGTCCTAAAGAAAAGTAATTTAATGCCCCACGGGAAGGTCACTCGCCCTTCCTGGAAACATTAACTAGCGTAAAATGTCGCCCTTCCGAATAAAGACGAGGCCCTCGCGAAGGGAGGTGCAGGGCGGCAGGCGTTCGGCCGCTTTCTTCCGGGCCGCGCGCCGCGCAACTCGACTCGCTTTCCTTTGTCGCCCGGCCGCCGCCGCCGCCACCAAGTAATCCCGCCCAGCAACTCGGGCTCCGCGGCCGGAGAGAGACCGCGCCTGAAGAAGGCGCAACAAAACCACATGAAAGGCCGCGCGGCGCCGCGCCACAGACACGGGCGCAATCAGCGGAGACGCTGCGAGTCTCGGCTGCTTCCAGAAACACGCGGACGTCTTGCGGTGGGCGGGACGAGCGGGCGTCGGAACGCCGCGCGTCGGCTGGGGGCGGCGGGCAGTAGGGGCCACGGCGCGGCGTAGGGCGGTGCCGGCGGTGGGCAGCGGCGGCGGGCGGCGGCGGCGGCCGAGCGTCGCGACGCTCGCAAGCTCACAAGACGCCCGACCTCCAAATTGCCGCCATCTACAGCCAGATCCACACCAGGAATGCGCGCCCTTGCCCCTGCACTTAGTGTTTATAGAGGCCCCGCGGCGGAGGCGACGCAAGACATTGCGAATTCCTGCTCCTCGTCCGCCTCGGCCCGCCCCGGCCCGGCCCGGCCCGCGCCCGAAGAATCCGCCTAGCGTCGCGGCGCCGCGCCGGCCGGCAAATCCGGCCGCCGTTCCCGCCGCCTCCGCCCCGCCGCTCTCGCCGACCTCACCGCCGCCGCGGCCGTTTGAGGAGAGCGCGGCGCAAAGACGCGCGAGTCCCGGATTAGATTTGCGGTCCGGCCACTTTTTAGGCCGCTGCCCACAGTCCTCGGGCCGCCGCCGCCGCCCGGCCGCCGCTCTGCCCCAGGCGCCCGCCGCCCGCCCAGGACGCCTGCGCCAAATTGAAGGGGAATAATCATTACTAAATTAAGTTAATTTATCTCCGTAATGATTCATTCTTACTTGACCAATGCGATTTCCTCTCGAGAATAGGTTCTCTTGGACGAATGGGAGAGCGATTCCGTTTCTGTATTAGTTGACTAATTTGTTCCCCGCGTTGAACGGAAGCAAATCAACTTAATTTGGCTTCCAAGCTTGAATAGTGTATTTCCCGAAACTGTTTCAAACAAAAATTGAAGAAAGAAGTAACTTCCAGACTATTGAAATATCAAAATTAAGTTAATTTTATTCTTTGGAGCATTTGCACTCTCCTGATAATTTTCTGGACAGTTACACTATATTTTTCATTTATATTAAAAAATGATAAATTATTCAAAAATATTTCTTCGGACGACCGTAATAATGTATTATGAAAATTACACGTGGAGAATTTTATCATAAGAGGAAATAATTTGTTTGATTACAGTGATATTTCTTGCCGTTGCCGTCTGCCGTTTATAAACACTTAACATTTCTGTGCATTTATCTTTTGCTATTTCAGAAACTCAGTGCGAACTGTTAGCACTCAGTTTTATGTGAATGTAATATTGAAGACTGATGATTTTTTATAGTAACTCACTTCACTGTCTGATTGATAAATTGAAACGAAGACCAACACAACGATGACGATGAGAAAGTGGAGGATACTTACCACTTGAGTGTAATATCGGCACTGGGGTCAGGAGCGTAATTTTGTCTGTCATGGGTCGGGGATGTGATGTTTGTCATCGGAGAAGTGCCTAATTAGTTTATCTTCAGCTGGACGAGTCGTGATGTGCAGGAGAGCACACAGCTGGAACTCAGCATTGTCCCCATACGGTTCTAAGCAAAGAAGGAGGCGGTCAATTAATTACATGTGACATCCCAGAAGTAGGGAGTTCTCAGTATTCCACCGTCAAAGGGTCTCACTAAAAGAGTCTTTCCTTGCTCACTACCATGAAAAACTCGAGGTAGAAAAATGTAGACAATAATTTCCACATCGGAACCAAAATTGGAAAAATTCACACTTGATGGCAATAATTCATTTTTTGATTAATTATCATAATCTTGAATAGTGGAGGGGGTTAATGAGTACTTTTAAAAAGTAATATTTAATAAATCTGTCAAATAACGAATTCGAATGCATTTGTTTAAAAACAATTGTATATTTTTTAATGAACAGTCCATTGGATCTTTTTAGAAATAATGAATGTACTCAATTGCTCTGCGACACATTGTTACTTATGACCCTAGTGTTCGTCTTGGATGAAATGTGTTGCATAATTCTACCTTTTAATAAGGAAGAAATAACAATCCTGCATGTGCTTATATTTTGTTTCTAGCATTGATAAGAGAATAACGTTATGAAAATCAATTATTCAAAGTTCAGAATATTGCCTGCAAATATAAAGTACCAATTATTGACAAACCAAGTATATTTTACTATAATCATCACCTGGCGGTAGGTACACATATGTTACACATAATGTTGTGATTAAGAAACGCTCAATATCACCATATTTTATGATTGCTCTACATCATTAAATCTGATCCATTTTATACTCGTTTTTTATGAAAATATTAATATGATGAAAACTTAGTGACTGCGACATCACGGAATAAAAATACTAAAAATTTATCAGCATAACGGTATCCACATGACTGTAAATATTTCATTATCCATAACTTGAGATTTACAATTCTTGTAGATCTGTGCTTAATGGAAAAGAATATTTTTAGTAAATCAAGGCAGTACACTGTACATGTCACTTCCGCTCAACGCGAACCCTACGTGTAGTAATCGCGTAATCTGTGTGTGTGTGTGTATGTATATCCATTCGTTCACTACTCTTCCGGTCCAGCATTGGACATTGATCTTGGCCTTCCGGTGGAGAACAGATCATTACCTCCTCTCAAACTTTCCTGAACATTCTACGAGAATTTCCGCAGAAACGTGCTTTTTTTAAGGGGAGAGTTCAGCGTTTTGAGGTTTTTAGGACACCTAGAGAGGTGATAAGTAGCTCATTCGATTCTTCTCAACAAGACGAATCGATTGGGACTGTTTTTAAAGCAGGACCCGCGGATGATTGTGCGATTGGATGCATAAAACGGTTAAATAATTAATACATAAGCAATAAACATATCTACAATATTTTGGATGAATTCTAGAAAAAACGTGTTTTTTGAAGTTTGCAAAACACTTACAGTATATAACCGCTGTTAATTAGTATACTTACATGAATAGTTACAAATTGTTTGATCATAATATAAGTATGATAATTAAACCCAATTTTTTAATTAAACAAACATTTAAAAAAGTGTTTATATCAATAAAATTTATGAAACTTTCTATGCCTGACGATAGAGTAGACAGACAAGTGTAATATGTTCAAAGTTATTTATTTTATTATGAACCTCAGTAGTACAAATACAATTCTGTGCCAAGAAACTACTCATTGGAGGCGCCACGCTAAGCTTGTATGGTGCATTTCATTATATTTTTAAGTAGATTCGTCTGTTTGTACCAAATTAATTCAGTTCTTATTTGCAGGTTTTTTTAGTTCATTATAATAGACAACAAAATATTCAAATGATTAATTATACTGCTTCTAAAATATATTTTGACACTGCGTATAATTTTAAGCGTCATGTGTATAATTTTCATACACACCATTACCTTCTTAGAGAGCCATGGATAAACAATGTTAAAGTAGTCTTTCTTTATTTCCGATAAACATGTCAACTCTTAATTTGATTCGCCAAAATTAATATAAATTTCTGACAAGATTTTTGCACGTATTTTGCTATACACTAAAGGTCAATCTCTCAGAATGAGAGGTTCAAATAATAATAATAATAATAATAATAATAATAATAATAACAATAATAATAACAAAATTAATAATAATAATAATAATAATAATCATAATGACAATATGCCAATTTATCTTGGGTAAAAGGCTTGGCTAAATGGATTTTAAGCTGGTGGCAAGAAGCAGGAAGAGCAATGACGGAGTGTTATGTATTTCTTGCCCGTTTTGTTCGATGTCTTAAAGTGATTAGGGATTTGAAATTGTAAAAAAGTAGTGCAACAGATTCTGTATCTTCTACAATAAAATTTTTCTATATTTTTTTATAACCTAGGGAAACGTAGTTTTTGAATGAGCCTCGTATTTGTTTCTGGCAATATTAAATTCATACTGTAGTTCTTTTTAAATAAATTTTAACAATAGCCAGTTAAAAAATCTACAGCTATGAAACATTAACATTGTGAACTCTAGAAAATATTCCAAGAAGATGTATTCAGACGGTATGATGCTTTGTCGATTATAATTTGCACACGTCCCTCCACACTTCATCAAATGGATTGGAGAATCACTAATATATTTTCGTTATAGAGGATTAAGAAAAGATGAATGTATTCATCTATTGTATTCAACTTATAAT
>JAHLJT010008446.1:105516102-105623594 GCA_031308135.1 Acheta domesticus
TTTTTATTCGATTTTTGTTACAAGTACTGTTCAGCAAAGAATTCAGTAGGTCTCATTTATTAGCTGTTAGTAAGTTTATTCTATATTCTTCAAGAACATATACGCTCTTCACTAAAATCTCAAATTTGGCCAAAAATAACAACCTTTTTACTTTAATTAATGAAAATTAATAGAAACATCTAAATTGATACCTGAAACCAATTGGTCATCATTTACATCGCATTTCTAAAACATTTGAGGAAAATATGAGACGAGAAATCCTAGAGAAAATAATCAAAAAATTGGAGCCATTTTTGACAAAATTTTGAAAATCTTCTTGAGGCTTCACGTAAAGTACCCTCGAAAATCAAACAGCGTTTTGTCGTAAACAATTTTTTCGGAATTAAGTACCACAAAATCCGGCCTCAGTCTAAACAATATTATAGGAAATCATTTTTTCTATTAAGAAATTACAACTTTTTCTGTATTAGCTACCACAAAATGGTATTTTCGATTAAAAAAGTCACCGTTTTTAATTCAAATAATTATTTTTCCCATACTACGTACATAGTATACAAGAAACAAAAAATTGATGTAAAAAGTTTGCGAAAAACAGTTTTGGTGGCCTCTAAAACTTTTTGTGAAAGCTTGATTGTCTAAAAATAGGAAAAATGTACCGTAATATTAAAAAAAATTAGAGACAATGAATCATGACAAGCGAATATATCATAATGCTGCGGCAAAAATCGGTGATTTTTTTGCAAAAACAAAGCAAAACAAAACAAAACTTTTTTGACAAACATTGTGAAGCCTTGATATGAAAATGTGGATAAATGATGGCAAAACATCTGTTCTATTGATGAACACTAGCGTTTAAACCGAACAGACAATTCTGTCCAAAACTGTTATTATCCGATCGAGCTGAACGAACTCAAAATCCTGCGAGTTTGAAACCGGTATTTTGATGGGAGGGGGGGTACTTACATGAAGCCTCAAAAACATTTTAAATTTTTTCTCAAAAATAGACCCAAGTTTTTTTTTATTAAAGCTTTTCCACGGATGGCAGGAAGGACGCTTACATAATGTGACTGGCCACATTTTCGTTGAAATCTCTAAATTTTGGAAAACTGCTTATGTTAAGAATTTTTTCGGCGTCTTCCTTCATTGAAGAAAATGATTTTTAAGAAAATCTTTTCTTCAAAGGTAGATTTTTAAATAAGATAATGTTCAATTTTTCGAAAATTTAAGCAGCTTTCGCGTAATTTTGAATGAAATATAGCTGATTTTTAACTAAGAAACGGCTTCATTTTTTTCTTTATTGTTTCGCTTGCCTATAACAAGGGATGATTAATAATATATAGCACTGGTCATTTTTTCTAGAAAGTCACTCTTTTTTTGAAAATTAGAAAAAAATAATTTGGCAAAAGTATGATATTAATGACAAGATTTTTTCCTTAACGAAATCTTAACTTCAAAACTAGATCTTGCATTAACTGAAATAAAAATCCTTGTTTTTTAAAAATTGTAAATGTACCGGGAATATAAGATCCGGGAAGGTTGAGTTTAGCAGTGAGACCGGTGGTGTAGGGGTAAATTGAATGGCATGACAAACTGATTTTCAATCCCACTGCCGAGAAAAATATTGCAGGTTGGAAACAATTTTTCAGGTTAATGTGTTATTATAATATTGGGTAGCTGTTCCATATAATGCGAGAAGGAATGTGTGATGTATCAAAAACTAGTTTGAGGCTACAATAAACCTTTAGAACATTTTCTAAGTTTTCAAAACAACGTCTCCTATTAAAAAAAATACTTAGTGCAAATAGAAAAGATACGCTTATAAATATGAAACATGTTCGATTTTCATTAAAACTGGTGAAATACCAAAATGACAAATTGCAAATTATTATTTTTTTTAACATATAATGTATGTAAGTGTTGGTCTCTCTATAAAATACAAGACATAATTAAAAAATAACAATATAATTTTCCTTTTTCGTATTCGGAAACTGTTCTACATCTTGAATATTGAATCTGTATATTAGTATTTGTTCTTTAATTCGTTTCGGATATACATTTTTCGAAATTTTAATAGTTTTGAAGCAATTTGTGTTGAATCTTGTGAAATTCGTTAGGTTCCACAATTATTTGTATACGTTGTGGTGATGTATTGAGGCGGGAGAAGACTCCCAGACTGGTTGATTCCCGGGATTCAGAATCTTTGTCGTTGAATTCTAAGGACAATGCTTACGCCTGTCAAACGAGCGTTGCGTTGAGGTGCGATAAGCAATGAGCCTCGTAAATTAACATTATCTTATGCGGAACGGTCAAAGCACTCGTTTGCGTTTCGCATAAGATACTTATGTTACATAACGCGCGTCAGCGCAACGCCCGTGTTCAGGGGCCTTGGAGATTTTAAGCATTGGATTAGGAATTCCTAAGCGATAAGTTCTTGTCAAAACTAATTTTTTTGTGTCTCTCACGCTTCATTTTGTTATGACTCTTTCGAGTAATGGCTGAAGTGTTAGTAGGACAGAAGTTGCACTATTATTTTGCATTTCTGTTACCATTAATACGAGAAAATGTGATGATAGATCATCACTAATTTTATAAGAGAAAACTGAATATTGGTAATGTTTGTGAGTTTTATTTTAAAATATCTTTGGTTGTGCACTGGTTAAAATATTAAAATGCAGTTGTTCGTACCTAGACAATTATGATATTATTAATTTTATTGATGACTGTTCATCATAATAGCAACCCTCTGATGTCTTTTGCTTTGACATTTTTCTTTAAGAAAGTTCTCATAAGGAACATAACAACGAATTATTCTACACCAGTACATTCATGCTTTCAGGGGTCTCTCTAACTAGAACACTTCTGTTTTTTAATAGAAAACCTCCGTGTAAATCACTCAGGATGAGAGAACCAGTTTTTCTTGAATAACACACTAAATATATTAAGGCGCCATTGAAACAGGCACCTCAACGACAATTTCATGCAAATGGCTGGTTATGTGTTTACGGCAAGAGAAATAGGAGCAATCCAGAGAGGAATACATTTTTTATAGATAAAGAATACAAATGATAACTAATAAGCACGTTACTTAAATACTTGCGGAGAGAAAACAAAGAGATGACAACAAATATCCAATACAAGATTATGTTGGCACTAATAGTTGATGTTGATTGCCAAGCGTTCAATTAACCTATTTTGTAATTAAGCTCTTCGTTACAAATAATGCTCCTACATCAGATCATCTTGCGGTGTTCAAGACTAAGAAATATAGTTTAACATAATGGATAGTAGTTATTTTTATAATAAATTGCTAATGTAATAGATAAACATGATTTCAATGTGTAATATTTTATAAACACTTATAATTCAAATATAATTCGATAATTGTACCCAAATTTTCATCACTTCTTTTGAAAATTCTGGCTAAATGGATACGTCTATTATATGCAAGCCTCTGTCACAGTAAAATCAGTAAATCTGAAAAACAAGGTAGATAATAAAATACCATTAGCCTTCCCTTTTGATTTTCTAAATCAAAAAGTATAATTGCGCAATCCTGTTAATTAAGATGTTTAATTAACATTTGTGTAAACAATCATCTTTGTGTTTCAGTCCCTTCTTTTGACGAAGTCTATGAACTGCCTACTTGAGAGCAGTTCTACACCAGAAGTCGGCGAGTTTCTTTCAGTCTCACAGAGGTTTTCTACCTGCGTGTGCCCTCTACCTGTTCTTCAGCATTCATTTGCATTTATTCGTGGCCGTAGACGCAGGTAAAAGACTCCAAACAATGCAACAGAAACTGACCTAGATCACACACCATTTCCTCTCGCACAAAAGGCGTCCGTTCCTAGTAGAAATCAGCGTCGCGTGTTAGAATTACGCGTATTCCGCCGCTACAAATTCTCTCGGCGGATTGCATTCGATTTTTAGCGCGCGGAAAACTGGATATCGCTCTCAGAAAACTAACTTCTCCTATTTCGCTATGACTTTTGGCGACCTCGCGCCGTCCCCGGCGGCTCCGCGCGCTGATTGTTCGCTCTCCGCCGCGTCCCCTTTGCAGCGTCCGCGCGGCGGCGGCGGCATAGACGGCGGGAAGCGCCAGGAGAAGGCGGAGGGCGAAGGTAGAAGGGGCGGGGCAAAAGTGAAGGCAAATTCTGGACACTCATTCGACGTTTGGAGGAGAAATTCGTGTTTGTCGGAAGCGGAAGGCAATGGCGACGGAAACAATGGCGGGGCGCGTCGCAGCCAGAGGGAGGCCGGAGTTGGGGTGGGTTGGGGAACGGACGGCGGGACCGGCAGGTGGTGGATATTGTGGTAGGAATGGCTGGCGAAAGCGGCGATAGGGCCAACAAAGTGGGTGTGACGGGTGCATTGGCGTTCAACGTAGACAAAAAGGAAGACAAGGGCTGGTGGGTGGACGAACCTATAGGAGATATGAGGTATACAATCTAAGAATGGGGTTAAATGTTTAAGACATGAATAAATGATCATGATAAAGGATGTAGAGGTGTAAATATGTCTCAAATGTGGAGAGGTGTTCATGATAGTATGTGAGTGTATTCCAGAGACTGTGGTGGTGTTCGTGAAGGAAGTTGATTTTTGTCATGTGCATTGTGATGGTGACGAGCAATTAGTGGAAACGCTTCCGATGCTGGTCGAACGGACTGGGCGGTGCCAGGAGCCAAAGCATGGGAAATTCTTCGTGATGGCGGTCGCGCGTGCAGAGGGCTGTGGGCTGGAGGGCGGCAGAGGAGAGGTGGCGACGAAAGCCACGCGCCGTCGCCGTCGAGGGCGTCGGCGTTGGTGGCGTCGGTTGGTGGCGCTGGATGCGTGAACGGGGGGAACGCGTGCAAGCGCCCTGTCGTCTTACCGGCGCGCCCCGCGACTCCACGCGAAAACTCAGGGTGACGCCGCCTCGCGAGCTGCGGCTTCGCCTCCATCTGAGAACTCGTTACCCTCGACTCACCTCAATTACGCACACGCGCCGGCTGTTGCCGCCGCCGCCGCCGCCGCCGCCGCTACCACGCCGTCGTACTTCTACCGCTTCTACCCAGGCGCTGCATTCACCTTAGTTCTCTGCGCGCCGCTCTCCCGAATTCTAAGCGACGCCGTGTTTGAATTCATTTCCAGATATTTCGTAGGTAACCGAAATTTAACCGAACGTTTCCTTGAACATAATTATTTCCCTAAACACGGGGAAGTACTTGCCTCGCGTTTCGAAAACGCTCACTCGCTGACAGACGCTGATTGTATTATATTAGCAGCGATGTGGCTGGAGCCGAAGTTGGGCTCGAGGGTTGTAGAGAGTGAGGAGAGTAGTGAACTCCGTACAGTTCAAAATATTGTTCAGACTTCTCAGTTAAATACAATTTAACGCACTAATTAATTAAAAACCCTTTAGAACTTTATAGTTTTTGTTATTGACAAATGTTATGCATGTATCTTCAGCAAACGTTTATTTTATTTGCTCTTTGATTTTGTGTTAGAATGTATAAAATTTCTCGAAAGCAAACATTTTTGACAGTTCACATACTGTTTTTTAATTTTTGGATGATTTAGAATTTGTTATTACAAATTTTCAGTATTGGATAAAATTGTTGGGTGATAATTTCTACTTCACTCTTTGAATCGAAATTGCAACACAATTTAAATATAAGTGTGATTATTAAGTAAATAATTAAATTCAATTTCAAAATTTAATTATTTTATATCACTGAGGAGTATACGCCATATTTGGACTATGGAAAACAGAATTAATTTGAGAGGAAAATGAAAATAAATTTTCTGATAAATCCTGAACAACTTTTCAATTTTTCTTCTATAACATTATTATACAATTTTGTTTTCTAGAAAGTGTAAAATGTATTTCTGCCTGTAATCAAATATTAAGTATTGGATTTTTTTAATTGCTTTGAAATTGTGAATGATGTAAGCGATCATTTTCTTACCTTTTCCTTCTGTATTTAGAGGTCATATTTACTAGAGGTAGAAATTAAAGAACAACATTGCAAATATTTTTTTCTTTCTTATGAAGATAGTAAATTTCTTAAGCTTTTTACTTCATTGAAGGCTTTAACCAAATCAATAGGATCACACTTTATCTTACCTTTTCTTTCCTCTGTTAATGCAACGGTTAAATTCTCATTATTTTTTAACAAGAGTTGATATTTTACATGATATATTTTGGACATGTGTGAACTTGCAGTAATATTGGGATTAGAAGATGATACATTGACTATTTAACTCTTGCTCTAGTAGCTCACATTGGTACTATGCACATTTGGTGAAGTTCATTCCTTGTGTTTTAGAACTTATCAGATTTAACAACTGTATTGAATTGCAATTTCACAAGTCGATATTTATATGAGAAACTATAAAATTAGAACACAGATCCCAGGGCAAATTACTTTTTATAATTCCTAAACTCGTCAAGGCCTTGCGCAGTCTGCGCGAAACGCGAACAAGGCCATTTCTATTACAGTTTATCGAGCGCCATAGTCGTAACGCGATTCAGAAGCGCAGAGTCAACGCAGTGGCGGATTTCTCAAAAGGGTTCTGGAGAAGTTTCGAAAAATATTCCAGTATTTTGCTTCGGGGTGCGCCCGAGCTACTCAGCTGGGTTGTCACCAGAAGGCGGAAGGGGCGGGGCGCGATATCGTCCGTGGGCGAAGGACGGCGCACAGGAGGGAGAAGAGGCAGCGATGATGTCGCAGTGGCAATGGAGAGTGTGGGATGGGAAGGGAGAAATTGAAGACGTGTGTGGGTCGAAAGGGATGATGGAGAGTGGACGAAGACGACTAAGAACCAGGAGAGGAGAAAGTGTAGAATTGGTTCTCATTTCGGACGTAGGCGAGGTGATATCCATTCGATGGAGTGGTGTTCCGAAATTGTGACGGTCGATGTAATGGTGTTTCAAAGTATTGATAGTCGTTGGAATGGTGTTCCAAAATATTTCACGTCGTTGGAATGGTGTTCCAAAATATTGCCGGTCGATGGAATGGTGATCTGAAGTAGTGACGGACGATGGAATGGGAATGCGGGCGGGACAGGTCAACAGAGATGGCCGTGACCGGGGGCGCGAAGGCTAGCGGGACAGTGGAGCTGCGTTGGGGAGGGCAGAGGGGGGCGCGGACGGCGGTGGTCGACGGGGACGCGGAGGTGGCTCGGGTCTCGCCTGCGGACCAGGTGCCACGAGGCGTGGGGAGGGGATGGGTGGCTCGTTGAGGGGGTGGGGGGGGGCGGTGGACGCGGCCCAGGACGTCCGAGTAATGAAGTACCGCCTCCCCGTGGGTGGCCGGACGCGGCAGATTTGCCGGTAATAGCGGTGCTGCGCCTGCGCGCACCCGACCCGGGACTGAAAACTGCATGCCCATAAATAACGCGCAGTAATTGCGAGCGTTGCTCGAGTTGGTGCTATTGTTTTTACTTGCTCGAGAAATTATTTTCCACGCAGGATTTCCGCCTCCTTCCCCAAACTTAATATATCATAATCATTAGACACTTAGAAGAGATTTATGGTCGTTTTGAATCGGGGCTCACTGCTTCGAAATTCATTCTTATATAATTTGATGTTTCTGTTTATAAAATGTATCTATATGTATAAAAAGTTGAGATAATGCATCAGACACCTACTGTAATTTAAAACAATTTTTGTGTAAAACATATTCTAAATAATTGCAATGTAGATCCTGTTTTCTAATATCCATGACGCAACTAATGCATGCGGCAACAGTTATTACTGCTGTAATAACTTACTCCTTATTGATACTTGCATATTTTATTTTGTGATTGCTTTGCTTCTCCGGAGTAAACACGTAACATTTGCCACGAAGGCCAATGTAATTAAGTGATTTAATTAATCACAAGCAGAAGCGCTCGGGTAACAGTCTTCTCCCCTGAAGACCCAAGACGCCGTAACTCTGCTAATATAACTCTGGAAAGCCAAAAAGCCACCTCGAGGAGGAACAGCGGCACGGATGCACGTAAGAGAGGCTGGGTTAATGTGATTGCTAGGGCACTATCAAATTGCGCCAGGCATTGAACAGTTGTTTAATTGTATTCCTTTTCGCATAGACTAACGCCATTAGAGCTCTAGTACATCAGAGCGCGCAGCGGTGGTAAGGGCGCGTGGAGCGGGGAGAGGTCGGAGGCGGGCGGGGCAGGGGGGCGGGGCGGGGGTGAGCGGGCGCGCACCGCCTGCGTCATCTCGCTCACAAAAGGCTCAGCGGCGCAGTTCGGGCGCCTCTCGCGCCCCGCCTTTCACTTGCGGTATCATTAAAGCTCATCTCACTGGCATTCTGCCTCTCAAGATGGCAGGTCGGGTGTCTCCATGGAAATCAATGTTGATGCAAGTTTTCATTCGGAATGTCAAGGAGCGGAGCTGGAGGCGCAGCGCTCTCCGGGAAGGGGCGAGCCCGCCGCGTCGGCAGAAGCAGTCATGAGGGAGCGGAGGCGGGGAGACGTCGATGGCGGGGCTCAACAAGAATGTCGACGACGTGGATGTGGTGGGGTGTGGCGGGGACGTGACACGAGGCAGCGCGGGCTCGCGGGGATTGCGCGAGGAAGAGGCGGGAAGGTGCAAAGCGGCGGGGTGGGACTGCGCGGAAGGCGGAAGAAGGGGTGGAGTCGGGGATGGGGCGGGGAGGGGACGGGGGCGGGGGCGGGGACGGAAGAGGCGCGCTGTAGTTGGCGTCGGCACAGGCGCGCGCCATCCTCCTCTCCTGCGGCAAAGGCACTCGCTGATTTCCCACACATGCTCGCGGCTCCGCCCTCCGCCTTCCTCCGCCCCGCCCGGAGGCCCGCCCGCTACCTCGTCCCCGCCCCGCTCCACGCCCCGCGCGCCGGCAGCCGCCTCCGCCTGCGCCAGCGCCTCCGCCTCCGCCTCGCGCTCCGTTGGAGGAACGTTCCCGACAAGGCGCGCGCCTCCCTCCAATTTACATTTCTAAGATGACGGGAAATTCTCAAACAGGGTCTGGGATATGACGTCTCCGGTTTTTGTGGTGCGGAGATGGGAGTGGCGCGCGGAGGAAGCTCGGTAGGAGAATATCTAATAATTCCGCCGCGGTTGCCTGCGCGCCGCGAATCCGCCTGTCTGTCACGTCTACCGCGCCCGCCCTTTCCCTCCCGCCCGCCGCTGCGCCTCGTCCCGCGACGCTCTGCCTCCGCCGCCAGCGCCGCCGCCGCCGCCGCCCCGCCACCGCCGCCGCTCCGCCTTCGAGAACGCCTTCCAAGGGCGTGGTCTGAGGACAAATCGGATTCGAGGAAATTTCGGAGGTTGTAAGATTGGCGTTGACATTGCACCGGGGATTCTAATTGTCCCCCGACGGCGTCGCCTGAGGCGGAGACGCCGGCGTCGAGGACGGCGAGGACGCCGGCGGCTGCGGCGGCGGTGGCGGCGGCGGCGGCGGCGGCGGTGGCGCGCAGGGCCGACGTCGTCGCGCGTGCACTCCGGCCGCTTCCTGCGAGCGTCTCGACGCCACCGACGTCGCCAGAGGCGCGTCCCGCTTCCTGTCTGCCGCTTTCTCCCGGCGACGGGCGCACTAATGAAATATCGCCGTTCGCTGATAACCGATTTAGCGACGTCGGCGGCGGCGGCCCGGAAGCGGGGCGCGGAGGCCGGGGAACGCGTCCGCTCCTCTCTTGACACGACAGATTACGGTCGCCGTCTGCCCAAAAATCCGGCTCCGACGAATTATTCATGCGAACGATTTTCAACTACGCAAATACCGGATTATCCTGCAAATTCGAGACGGGATTTGAGGAGTTTGAAAATAATCTATTCAGATTTCGCGGGCACCGCGGAAGTCTGGAAATTAATTACACACAGGCCGGCTGCATTGACACGCGTGGAAGGGGAAAACAAACGCCTTGGCGGCGAGCGACGGGCGGTGCGGGACCGCGGCCGAGGCAGCGGCGCTGCAGGCGCGCGCCTTGAGTTGCTGGGCGTGTTTGGAGCGGGCGCGAACGAAGGGGCTTCCGCCGAGGAGGATTAATAAAGCGACGCGCAGGCGGTTGCCGAAAGAAGGCCCGGCCGCAGGCGGGCGACGGTCGGGGCGGAGCCGGGGCCGGCGCCGGGGCGGGAGGCGGGGGCAGGGGAGGGGAAAGGGGGAGGGCGGGGGCGTGTGGGCCGCGGTCGGCGCAGGCGCCCGTCGCGCCCGCCATCATCACCTACCGGATTTCGAAGGGGCCTTTCGCCGCGACAGGGCCCGGGCGCAGGGCATTCAGTTATTGAGGCGCCTTGCTTTGCATTTGCTGTTATTCCGCCGTTCCATCCTTCCTCGGGCTTTCCTCTGCCTCGGAGGCGGAGGCGGCCGGGGTCTTTCTCGGAGGCGCACGTGCGGGCGCCGCCGCCCCCGCGACCGCCTCGGGCTGCGTCCCTCAATGGCCGAGAATAAGGCAAGACGAATCGGAGATGTACGCTCGAAAGGACGTACATTAGACGCTAGCTGTCAAGGCGCGCCTTTATCCCTTGTATGTGTTCATTTGGTGGAATTAGAATGGCCCTAGTCTTCGCTTGATGGATTTCCACGCGGGGACTTGAGGAATAAATTACGGCTGGCGAGGGACCCAAGTAGAAGCGGCGGCGTGGGCGGAGGCAGCGCCGTGGCTGGCCCGCATTCGCCGAGGCGGCGGCGGCGGGGCGGTGCCGGAGGCGAGGGAGGCGCTGAGGATGTTCTCTGAGAGTTCTCCAGTCGTGCATCGTGAAACCTACGTGGGATTGTCGGGGATTACGTCTGAAATAAGAGGTTACTGCAAAATTATTTAGTGTAAGGAAACCCACGGCACCAAATCGCAGAGGGCGGACGAGAGAGTGAAGGAAGAGCAGAGGGGGTGGGCGGGGGTGAGAAGTTCTCGGGAGCGGGCTCCCTTCGCGGTGCAGCGTCGGGTGATTGCTTCCCTACCGCTCCTCCCCTTGTGGGCCGCGCCGCGCTCCCCACCCCGCCCCTCCCGCCCCGTCCCGTCGCGTCCCGCCACGCCTCCCCCTGCCGGCCTCGCCGAGGCGCCTCGCCGTCTGGTGCGTCCCGCCCGACCCGTCCCAAGATACGACATGGCTCCTCCGTCGTACCTCGGATTTGCCTGGCTTCTTCCACGTTCCGCGTACGGCCCCAACGGCCGACACTGACGGATTGGCCGGCGCGCCCGGCATTCTTGGGCTGCAGTACCCCGCCACGCGCCCCGCCTTGGGGCGGCGCGAGGGCCCGGGCCCGCCTCCGCCTCCGGCACGCCCCCGCCTCGGAGCCGAAGAAGGAATGGCTCCCGCTTCGTGACACGCGATGTGTCTTATAGAGAAGGCGGTAACCCAGCTTGGAGCCCTTTACCTCTTGTCTGCTCCAAACTATCTTTCTCCCAGTTTTTATACGGGAACCCTACTACATTTGTGCACTGACAGAGCAAATGTAATGGAGTGCATAGCGAGTTGTGGCGTTCTGAACCAGAAGTGTAATGAGTGGGAAAATTTGAGAAGCTAGAAATCAGACGCTTACTGCGTTTTCGAAAAACGACGAAGGAGTCTTTGTCATTTTTAAATAAATAATACGAATCATTTTTTGAGTGGCAAAATGAGAATATGGGCTATTTTCAAAATTATAATTTAGATGTGTCGACAGTTCAGTTCAATAACATCGAAAACTCGATGTTTTCACTGACTTCCAATATGCAAAATATCAAGTGGTGATTCACCGGACAGCATTTAGCCTATGCCCCATAAGGAGAAAGAACTAACGTGTTCGTGATTCGTAACCGTACAGGCATGTGTGTTCTAGAATCTTTCTACTCCGGACGTGCACTTTCTCTTCCTTTAAGTCTGCGATTAATGACATGTGAAGAAAAATAATTGTGTTACCTCACCTTCTGATATAAGTAACTAAATCTCATTAGATATTTGTTTACTTACATTCCCAACGTAAGATAAAGGCCTTTCACTCCAATAAACATTTTAATGGTTTCGGGGGTCAACTGCACACACTTTCCCTCATTACTTTTCACTCGCTCTACATTCCACCCAGAGGTCCTCGACCAGAGCCCCTTTGCAGAGGCTGCGAATTCGCCGTGTGACGAGCTCGTCCTATGTCGCCTCCCACCGCGTCCTTGGCCGGCCGCCTTTGTCCATTCGGCGCTGCGAGGGCGGGCGCCCTTTCGAAGAGGACTCCCAGCCTCCGGCCCCCTCTCCCGCTCCCCCTCCCCCCCGGCGTCGCCGGCGTCGACGCCTCTCGCCTCTCCTGCAACGCGTCCGCCTCCTGAAAGTCTGCCCAAGCGAACCTTTGCCGGCCGTCCTCCCACTTTCATCTCGCGCGCGGCCGCCCGCCAGGCTTCCGCGCCTTTTGAGCCGCTTCTTTCCGGCGCGGCGGGCAGCGCGGGCGGCGGGCAGCGCGGGCGGCGGGGGCGGTTTCGGGGTCGACGTCGGGGCCGGGCAGGGGCGAGTGGCGCCGTTGCGGTGGATCAGCTTGTGCTCCCGACGGGGCGCATATTGCGAAGAACGCCTACTTCCAATCCACGCCCGCCCCCCTCGCGCCTGCCCGTCGTCTAGGCGGCGGCACCGCCAGACACACTGCCAGCCGTCGGCTGTTTTTGACAATCGCAGCAACAGAGGGCGGGCGGCGCCGACCGGGGTCGCCACACCCCGAAATCCATCCGTCGGCCCTTTGCGCGTTCGGCGGCCAAAGCGGACTGGTGTCCGATCGGCCCGCCCCCGCGCCGGATGAAACCCGAGGTCCGCAAACAGCCGCCTGGCCACGCTCGCGGCCCCGCAGCGGCCCCCCCTCACCGCCACCCCACCCCCGCCGCCACACCGCCGCCACACCCCGTCCGAAAAATCCACCTTGTCCTTTTTCGGGGAGGCGTAACCGTGCGCACGCGCGCTTTGCATGTGTGTAGTACTTCCACCCCGACGTCCGCGTCGTCCCCGCCCCGGCCCAGCTCCGGCCCGCACGTCCACGCCCCGGGACGTGTGTGCTCTTAGCTTGCACCTTCTCTTCTCCCTCTTGTCGGGTCTTTGTGCACTTCGTTCATTCTTGCTCTCCGTGTGGTGCTCTCTCTCTCCCCCGTGCCGCGAGCCCCTTCTCTTACCCCGTCATTAACCCCTTCATAAGCGTGTAGTTTGTTGAAAACAAGTTTACACAGTTGTTAATTAAGGATGTAGCGCACCAAATTTAATGAATATCCTCAGCCTTCTCTCTTCGGACACCCACACGCTGCGGCGGGTGCGGCGAAGGGCAGGGACGCGCGGCGGCGGCGAGTGGCGGTGGTGGAGGAGCTGTGGGTGGGGTGGGCCGGGCGGCACATACGCTTGCCGTTTGCAGCTCGTGTGTGCACAGGGGCTGGCTGATATCGCGCGCTACAGTATGCACGCTCTGAATAAGCCTCGACCTCGGCTTCTTATTAGATGTTCGTCAGATTTTCGCGATGTTTTGAGGATCTCGTGAATAATAACGAGAGCGGGCGGGCCGCGAGGCGGGGGGGGGTGGGACGGGGCGAGGGACGCGAAGCGGGGAGATGGCGCGGGGCGGGGAAGACAGCCGCAAGGCATGCGGCGCCGCTGCCCGCTCGCCCATTCGCTGCCGTTGTTCAACGCTCTTCTCCGTATTACGAGTCTGGCTAATTCCAGCCCGCGCGGACGGCGCTGTACTTCGTCGCGGTGGCACGCCTGTTGTGGCCTCCCTGACTTTTCAAAACTCCCAGATATTTCTGATTCGCCCTCCCCTGCCTTTGGTCGTTTGGGTGCAGACGGAGAAATTAGTTTATTATTCAGCGTGCTGTTTTTGGAAGTCGAGACATCTGCATGTGTACTTTCTCATTCCGGACACGTGTTAGTATGGTTTTGTTTAAGCCATGAGGCAGTGAAGACCAGAGTAGAAATACTTCTGGGATGCAATTAGCGTGAGGGCTACAATGTTCCTTGTTAAAAGAAAGTTCATTAAATTATAAATTTTTATGCTTTGACTTACCACAAAAATTAAAAATACGATTGGGAGAGAAAGATTTAACATTGTTATATTTACAATGGCACATCCATCGGGATTTTAGGAGAACTCAATCCTCTCAGAAGTCTATGAAACATACAAATATAGTTTTACAAATTTTATTTAGAAACGAAAGCCATTCATCATCTCAATTGAATATGTATTAGATAGCTATAAATCAAAAAATATTTAAATTCAGCTTAAATGCATTTTTTAAGAATACATAATGTCGGCTAGACATCACATTTTTAGACCACTTTGAAAAAATCTGGTTGGGACACTACACTGTACGATTTTGAATCGGTGTTCATGAAATTCACGTATTTGTTAAAATCTTTGTTTAATATGCTGTGCATTGAACTTCCTTTATTCTGCTCTTCCATTGTCATCGCTGCTCACGGAATTGCTATCCGTGAGTCCCCTGGTCTCTTTCCCGTTCGCCAGACTCCACCGGGAATGTCAGTCACTCTCGATTTGATCACCGGATCCAGTCATCTCCGGCGTATCTGCCGTCCCTGGCACCTCCATCACCTGGAAACGGTGACGAGCATCGCGGTGAGCGACAGCCCTGCCAGCTCAGGCTGAGGCTGAGTGCCTGCGCCCATCGCCAGCTGCTCGCTCGTGCGGCGCCGCCGGCAGCAGGCCTCAGGGCCGCGTCGCTGCGCGCCGCCGCGCCTGTCTGCTCAAGATGGCGGCGCCGGCGCGGCGTCTTGTGCACGGCGCGCGCCTTCTTTGCCTCTCTTTCTCCTCTCCGCTGCTCCTTCGGCCCTCGCTCTTCCGTCTCCCCGTCCTCGCTAATATAAGTAGAATATGACTTCGTTCCTCAGGCAATTCGAGCAGCTCGCAGGGAGAAGTTGTCTTCCTGACGTCGACTCGGTCCAACTTTGATAGCGTGGCAGGAGCAGTCCTCAAGTTGTAGCTCCTGCGTCCTGGAAGGGAAGGGGCAAAGGTTTCAAGTTTTGACGCCCTATCTCGTTTCAAATTACAAACTTTGAAGGAAGCGTAATTATAAGTTTTGACACTCAAAGAGTCTCGTTACGCGAAAGAGGAACGGCGGCGACGGCGTCTTGAGGAAGGGAGCAAAGTCGTGGCGCAGCGAGTGCGGGCGCGGGGAGTCGACGTGGCGGGGTGCGGTTGTATGACGGGAGGGGGCCCGTCGAGGCAGGGTGGGGCGGGGAGGCGCGGGGCGGGGCGGCAAGGGGATTCGCGAGGGAGCGCGACTGCGGGGCGCGCTGTGAGGTCGGCAGGGCTCCGGTGTCGGCGGCAGCGGCGGCGGGAGCGCGGTAAACAAGCACGCGTGAGATAAGGAGGCGGCGAGGGCTGGCGAAGGGGCGGGCGGCGGCGGGGTGGGGGTGCGGAGCAGGGGGCACGCCTTCGCGACGCTCACTCGAGAGGCCCGCCATCGCGCCGCACCCTCCGCCTCCGCCTCGCCCCAGCTCCCGCCTCCGCGCTCGTACAGCGCTCTGCGTTGTATCGACGCGCCACCTTGCTTCCGTACACGCCCCCGCCAGCCGCCGCCCTCCTCCTCCTCCTCCCTCCTCCTCCACCTCAGCCACCGCAGCGGGAGCGGCAGCACTCCCAATCAAAGAACGACGCGTCGCAGCGCCGCGGGCGCTCTTAACGCCACCGTCGCGTCTTCCCAGGCGCCCCCGCCCCCGCCGCCGCCCTCCGCGCCGCCGCCCCGCGCCCCGCGACGCAGCTGCGTCGCCGTGCAGGGGAGCCGCCCAATATTCTCACCTCGCCGCAGCCCACGGGCGCGAGGGGCGCGCCTCCTAAGCCTCTCTCCGCCGCCGCCTCGCTCCTCGCGGGCTGCGCCTCGGCGCGCGCGCCATTAAAATTCGCTCACAGCTATCGAGTTAGGGATTCCTCTTCACGTTCTGTGCAGGCACAGACAGTCTGTAAATGTTTTCCTTCTTGTTCAAAAGACTACCTTGATAAAATAACATTCCTAATATTCTATATCCACAAATAATTAAAAATAACTGGATTTAATTTGGTTCCCCCGTCTGTTAGCCTTCCTGTCGCATTCAAGTCTCCAATTACAAGAGTAGTTCATGATGAATTCCTTAGTATTTAATGTTAATATTTCAGTATGTCTAAGAAAATTGTAATGAAGTATCAATTAAAATGTTTCGTATACGTAACTTTGTAGTGTCTAGTCATTGACCCCGTTTACTCCATGTTCGTATATTTCTTAGTATATATTAGTGGATGTATATGGGTATATTCAACATACCTCTGGAATGAAGAAACATACCTCTGGAAGTATGAATCAATTTCAGTCAAAATTTTGCACGAATATTCTCAGTGACTGCGAAAAGAACGAAGGGGTTTAGATTCAAAATGCTACCCAGAAAAACAATTTAAAAATTTGGTTAATTTAGTTTAATGCAACTTGCAGTGTATTTAGATGAAGAATTGCGGAGCAGCGGTCCGGTGGTGACAGGCCGCGGCAGAATCAGACAGGGCGAAGCTGGTTGGGAACCGGGAGGGGACTGACAGTGGTCGCCGGAGAGAGAGGACGGTGCGGGATGGGGCAGAACAACGTCTACCGGGTTTATCCTAGTTTCATATAATTATGAATCACGAGGTAAAACGTTCTTTAGTGTGCGATATACTTATCGAATAAATAACATAAATAGTCGAATAAATAACATAAATATTATGGCGTGCAAACAATTACAGGATTATATTAAAAGAATGACATTTTTTATCTCAAACGAAATGAAATATCAGCATGAATATTTATGTTCACGAACGTGAATTCTGAATTTGCCATTTGTTATATTTCAGTAAAGATGTCCGAAATATGAAGGCAGGCATCGTTTCTTGGGAAAATATATAACATGCACTGCTGAGAATATTCTGCGTTACTTAAGACCGTCGTGTTTCGAAATGCTTCGCGAGTGCATATATTTTTAAATGGATATTTTTCAATATTCTTTAGTTGGTTCAACATTTCCTTAATTGCGAAATCCAGGCAATCCTTTTTTTATGACAATTATTTTTTTCATTTTTACCAATTCCTCACGAAAAGTATGGAATGGGTCAATATCACACAGAAAAGTAATCGGTTTAACATCGTTTTCAATTTTTCTATTGTAATAAAATTTTGTAAAGTAATTGGAATTGTGGTAACAAAGCTCGTTCGAAGCGTTCCACCACAATCTACCCCCACACTAGCAAATTCATATTTAATTCCCGGATATGCTTTCTAAACGTTCCCCAAATAAGCGGCGCATTAGTCGCGGGCCCTAGTGGAGATTCATGGGCGAGGGCGGGCGGGGCAGCGATCCCGTCTCCAGGCGACGACGTCGGGGGGCTGCGGGCGTTTTTAATCAGCGAAGGCGCGCGATCGTGCGTCCTCCGCCGCATCGCGGTCAGTGCGGAGGGGGGCGCAGCGCCTTTATACCTATTACGTTGATGCACGGCCGGCCGGGTTATTAACATACCCTCGCCGCTGGCGCCCGACACACGCTGCGAGCTGGGGAGTCGCGACGGCCTTTTTAATCTTCTTAAAATTCTTACAGGCCACGACTTGCCCCGCCTCCGCCGCCTTCGCCACCCCGTCCCGCCCCGCCCCCGCCACCGAGCGCTGCCGGACATCGCTTTCGCCGCGCGCGCGCTCGCGCCAGCCCCATTATTTCGTCGGTTGGGAGAAGCGACTCCATATTTCAGCCATCTCGTGGTTAATACCGTTGACCTATAAAGGGGGAAAAACGCTAATTCAGGGAATGAGCTCCCTTCTAACACAATTCCCGCGCCGCCGCCGCCGCCGCCGCCGTGCGGTGTGCCGCGCTGCTCCGCTGCGTGCTCGCGTCGTGGCGTGGTGTGGCGTGTCGGGCGCGTGCGCTCCCCGGCGCTCCGCCACACACGCGTGGCGCCGGCCGCCGGCCGCTCCCTTTCCCCCTGCACCGGCTCGTTTTCAAACCGGATAATCGCGCTCGTCCTCCGAGAATCGCTTTCTCTCGCGGGACCCACCCTCGGCTTTTCCTCTTCCGCAGGTTTGAGTGGTTTTCCCAGGCTGCTACGGAGCTGGACGCGCGTTTAATGGGAATATTTTGAGAAGTACTGGCGGAGAGTGCGGCGGGGCGATGCTAATAGGTTTCACCGCACTGGAAGAGCGGTTTAAGTGCTGAATACGATTGTTCACGTTTTATACTCCGTGTTCATCGAAAACTGAAAGAATTCGGACGATAGTTTCAATTAAAAAAATAAAGTGTATGCGCTATTAATTTTAAAGCAATTGAATTACAAATCCTTTCTTAGGATAATTAAGAGCTTCTATGAAATAATTCATTTGACGAGTTTCGTAAACCACTAAATGTGTTAACAATTCCAAGAAGAGCAATTTCTTTAAGTATCATATTATTTCAATCCTGTAAGAGACATCAACATTGTTGTTCATCTTTAAAATTTACAATATGATTTTTAAAAATATTTTTTGTTAAACTACGTGATCAACGCAAACACAAAAGAACATTTCCCTTTCAATGACTTATTGCTGTAACTGTTCACTGTGACATAAACAGTCATTTCAGACAGTTGCAGCAGTAGTTTGTTCATTTTCGCACGGCCCTACGAAGAATATGTGTCTATGACTTAGAACTCCTCCTTTGAAAGGGTATACAAAAAATTGACATAAATTCCTGAGTGTCCTCGATAGACACGAAACCCACTAAAGAACGTGCATATTATATTTAACGATCAAGTTTAGTCAACCTGTGTATACGTAAACTGCAGAACGGATATTTTCTCACCTACTAAGTTCATACGTAGTAAAGATAAAGTAGTTGTGCTGCAGCATAAAGTGACCACTTTTCATCAGAAAGACTCTTATTGTGTGTCCCTGCGAACGAAAAGTTACATCTTGCTTCCATATGTAGGATACTACTTCATCTCATATGTTGTATAGTCAAAATCCACGCACTGTGTCCTTGATGCCGAAAAATTGGTTTGCGGCAAAACGTCCGTCCTTTTGTGGTCAACATTAACATCTAAACCTTTCGGACGATTTTCGCAAACATTTACATTCCCAGATTGATCTGGTCGAACTCCGAAAGCCCTCCGAATTTGAAACAGATATTTCGATTTTTTCTTTACATAAAGCCTCGACGAATGTTTCCATTTTTTAAAAATAATTCCAAATGTTTTCATTAATTTGTTCTTGGGATTGAGTAGAATTATTTAAAAAATGATGCAGGTTCCATTTTTGTTGAACACTGAATTTATGAAATTCAAAATATTTTCGGCGTCTTCTTACAATTAGAATATTGAAAACGTGGAATAATTTTCTTAAAGAAATCTGTTTTTGAACGTTATTTCTTTAAATAAAGTCATGTAGACATTTTCAAAAAGATGAGAAGTGTTAGCGTAATGTGTGGAATATCGGTAAATTAAAACGATATTTTCTAAAACCTAATCCCTAATTTTTACTTTCTTGAATTCTACTTACGTTGTGTCGAGAAAGAATTGTAATGCTAAAGCATAAACGTAGAATATTTAACAGAATTACTCGTATTTTTTGGCTCTGATAACAAAGAAAGGAAAAATCTTGTTCCTATTTGTAATATTTTTCGCTTTAACTGTTGTGTAGTCAGAATGCACATTTTCTGGGTCCAGCGACAAAAGGTCTGGGTGGCCATTGTCAACGATAGAACCGAAACCGTTCAATCGATTTTCTCTAAATTGACATTCCCCGATCGCCTGGGCGAAATTTAGAGCCTGCGCGTTTCAAACGTATGCTTTCATTATATGGGATAATTTACATGAGCCTTCAATGTTTTCAAAATTTTCTAAAAATTTGCTCCATTTTTTTTATTAAAAATAGTGCTGGTCTCTTTTTCCTTGAACTCCTTGTATTTTAGAATATTCTAAAAATTCGAATTGTTTTCGACATCTACCTACAATTACAACATTGAAGAGAGAGATTTTTACTTTATCTGACTTAATTCGTAAGAAGAGAAAGTTATGTAATCGTGCGCCGAAAACGCTGAATTTTCGGCACGAAAAAATCTTATTGCCGCGCCACGGTAACGAAAAACTGGATAAATTCTATTACTACATATAGTAAATTACTTCCTCTAACACATGGTGTAGCCAGAATTCATGTTCTGTGGATCCTTGATACCTAAAAATCGATTGACGGTAAATCGTCTATCTGCCCATCAGTGGTCAACGCTAGCGCCTAAACCTTTCAGCAGATTTTCTTAAAAAATTATATTCCTTGATCGATCTGACGAACCTCAGGGTCATGAACTTTCAATCGGTTATTTTGATTTTTGAGGACTCTTTAAATCAAGACTCAAAAACTTTTTCAAAATCTTTTCTAAAATGGAACAAATTTTTTTATTAAATATTGTTCTCGGATAGCGTAAAACTCTGAGAACAATGCTCGAATAGTTTAGGCTCAATCGATGACTTAATCGTTGACGATCTTTTGATAACGTCACCGATTCGTCAACGATTAAGGAAATGGGCAGGTCTCATTATTGTTGAAATCCCAGATTTTTCGAAAATTGCAAAAGTGCATTTTTTGTGGTCTTCGTACAACTATAATATTGAAAATAAAGGCTTTTTACCTTACCGAAATCTGTTAAAGACAGACTGTCTTAAAGACAGACCTTGAAATAAGCTCTTGTTCAAATTTTCGGTAATATGTGTAGTTATCGTGCAAATTTGCTGGAAATATAAGCAATTTTTATTTTTAACAATTATTTTCTCAAAACCCGCTCTAAATTTTTCTTTTAAATTTTGACCTCATATGTATCAAGGGACGGTAAAAAATTTGGTGCTAGTCCTATTTTCGGCAAACTCTCCGTTTTTTCGATAATTGCAAGAAGTTAACATTTCAAAGTTACAAAATTGAAGATGTTTTGCCCTTGACAAAGCCTGATGCAAATATCAGCACTTTAAAAAAGGTCATGTAAAATCTTTTTTTGAAAAAGGTAATATATTTCGTGTAGTTTTATAAAATTTATGAAATTACTAATTTTTTTCTCAAAAAACGCTCCAAATATTTTCTTAAAACTTTTTCCACGGATAGAAGAAGGGACACCTAAAAGAATGGCGGGGATCTCAATTTCGTTGAGCTCTCAGAATTTTCGAAAATTGCAACTTTAGAAATAATTCGAGAAAGTATGTGCTGTTGTAGCGTCACTATTTTTTCTTAATGAAATATGTTCTTGAAAAACAATATTTTAATATGCTGATGTAGATTTTTTCAAAAAATATTCGAGGTTTTTGTGTTATCATCCGTCAATTAAAGGACATTTTAAACAATTTTTTCTCAAAATGTCTTAAAACTTTTTTCTTATTTTTTCCGTCTCCTATGAAGCGAAGGACGGTAAAAAAGTGATGCTGACCTCATTTTCAGCGATCTCTAAGAATTTTCAAAAAATTGCAAACTATTAACATTGCAAAAATACAATATTGATGATAGAGATGTTTTTGTTAATGAAATGTGTTCTGATTTATGGTGCTACAACAGCACAGGTTTTCTATTATTATTTATAACTTTTGCAATTTTCGAAAACTCTGTTGATTTAACGAATATGATTTCCTGAGCAATTTAAACTTCCTTTTCCCTGTCAATGGATATAAATAAATGAAAATGTTGAACCATTTTTTATACTTTCTTCAAAAGAACTCTATGAACTTCAACCAGATATTGCGCGAAAACCATTAGTTTTTTAAGAAATGTACACGATATTATTTTAAAAGTTAACTTTTTAGCAAAGATTTTATTTAAGATAACATGCCTATCAATGTTGAATTTATTTTTTAGAATTTTCAAAATTACAGAGCTCGCAGGAAATGATACCACCACTATTTTTTATTCTCTTATCTACATACGAGGGAAAATGTAAATGATTTTGTGTTGAAAATAATTGTTTAATAATTACTTATACTTCATGCATAATTACGTGAAAACAACCCATATTTCGAAATATTATACGTGACCTGATTTCAATATTTGTCTTTGAAGAACAGAGTTTATTAAAAAAGTATTCGTGAGGCGAGAAAGTAAAAAGTCTTAACTTTAATATTGTAGTAGTTGGAAGACGTCGAAAAAATTTGAACTTTTGCAGTTTTGAACAATCAGGGAATTAAACAAAATGAGATTTCTCATTTCTTTAAGCCCCGTTAATGCTATCCGGAAACCTAATTTTAATAAGAAAATTGGAGCCATTTTTGAAAAACATTTGAAAATGTAATTGCGGCTAGATGTAAATGCCCCCACGAAATCCGAATATACGTTTGAAATTCGCAGAGTCAAAAGGTTGTTTCTTTAGATCGATCGGTGTCTATCAATTTCAGAGAAAATCGTTTGAACGGGTTAGGCGCAAGCGTTGATCACGGACGGACGGATGGACAGACGGACGGACGGATGGACGGATGCACAGACGGACGGATGGACAGATGGACGGATGGACAAACAGACGGATGGACAGACGGACGGACGGACGGATGGACAGACGGATGGACAGACGGACGGACAGACGGATGGACAGACGGACGGATGGACAGACGGACGGATGGACAGACGGACGGATGGACAGACGGACGGACGGACTGACAGACGGACGAATGGACAGACAGACGGTTGGACAGACGGACGGAAATACGGATGAATGGACGAATAGACGGACGAACAGGTAACATAAAAACGTGTTGCCGTTAATCGATTTTTCGGTATGAAGGACCCACAAAACGTGGATTCTGTTTACACAACGTGAAGTCGGAACTACACAAGCTGCAGAGGACGTAATTTAGGAATAACGTTACTATTTGACCTTTGGAAAGACGATTTATCGACTTTTATCACGGCCCGATATTAAGAGTGTTTCTGGCGAAAAATCACTGATTTCCGCCGTACAATTACTTTACATTTTCTTGACTACTTATGTAGTTTGGTGGAAAAGTAAAAAGTACGAGTAGGTCATCAAATAAGGTCATGTGCAATTTTACAAAACAATGTTTTGTTTTTCGTAATGTTTGCTTGTAATAAAGGCTATTTATTGAAAACATTGTAAAATGCGGCTCCAAGGTTTTGGATTAATGTTTACTCTCATATAGAGCAAAGGACGCTTAAGAAATGGCTCGGGTGTCATTTTGTCGACTTCTCCTTTAAACTATATCATTGAAGGTTAAAATTATTTTAATGAATTTAGTTTTTGAATAACATCTTTAAATAAAATTGTGTAAACTTTTTCAAATATACGAGTAGTTTTAGCGTAATAGTGGGTGAAATATGGGCAGTCTTTAAACAGCTAATTTTTAAATTGTAAAAATTAGTTCTTGAAATATGATCATATACATTTCTTTTTTAAACAAATTCTTTTCGCATAATTTTTGCTTGAATTAAATGCAATTAATAGAAATTAGAGCAAAAACGCTTGTGCACGTGTCATTTTTGTTGAACTCACTGAATTTTAGAATATTGCAATAGTTACTTAAATGTGAGAAATAACGTGCTCTAGTAGCAGTGCTTTTTACCTTTTTATTTATTGCATATATTTTGATAGTCGCACGTATTGTTTTATTTCGCTTAAGTTTTAGCATAAAATGTCAAAGATCAACTTTATCAAAATCAGTTAATTTTCCCAAAAGTGTAGTGTGGTTATTGAGAAGTCGCCTCTTGAAAACAACTTTTCATCAACATGTATTACAAATAGCTTCTGCTTTCACCAGCATCAAGAGGAATGAGTTGTGTCACCCACATCTCTCACTGTTGACTGTACATTATTATTATTATTATTATTATTATCATTATTATCATTATTATTATTATTTTGCCTTTTCCTGTTACTACGGGGCCGGCGCTAATACGTGTGAGCTCATTTTTTCATTAATTTTCACACACACACCATTTTTATAGAGATTTGACGAATGTTTTACGGCCGGGTGCCCTTCCTGCCGCCCACCACAGGGGACAAACAAGTACATTACACGTAGACAACACACTCAATCACAAAACATACACAACCATCCCCGAGGCGGGAATCGAATCCACGATCCCTCGGTCGAAGATCTGCGAACTACTTGTTCAACGATCTCGTTCACCCATATCAGCTCACTGTTGACTGTACATGAATAAGTTAATTTGCATATTGTATTCCAACTCATGGGAATCCAACATACACCCACTCTATCAAACATCCTGTCTTGACTGGAACTTCCGTTCTTTCGCTTTTACGTATTTGAGACAGTTTTCTCTTTTGACATCAAGTTCAAATATGAATTCTTAATCTACTTTTAACTTTCTCCGCAAACATTGAAACACACAAAGTCATCAGTAAACGAAGTTAATGATAAGGATCTTAGTATAATGAGAAGATATATTACTAATTTACAAAATAATCATATCTTTTCTCTTTTTGTGATGAATTCCTTTGTTAAGGATTACCTAAAATACAAAATAACATTAATGAGGTTGTTTCTCCTCTGTATTTCTTTCCTGCTACTGTTATCTCATGATATATTATTCTTTTCTTTCTTCGGTTGATATTGCACTTCCCATTCTTTCTTTCTCCAAGAAAACCCTCAAATTTGTATACCGACTTTTCTATTTAATCTATTGTTTTCTTTCTAGTATCCATTATTTTTATTCCCTTTATGCGCTCTTCTTAATATGCTTTATTGATCGTGATATTTTACCCCTCCAAGGGGTCGTTAAATTGAGTTCATTATTTCATTTAACCTATTTAAAAAATACGTTTTGTATTTCAATTTATCTTGCAAGAAATGATATTATTTTGTGTTTTGAAAGAATTATATTTCAAAATATTATTATATTTTATCTTCATCTGAGAATTTATCTTCACCCCACCTCAATATTATAAAAATATAGTCGAATTAACACAACAACAAAATTACTAACTTGTTGGGTGAGATAAAGATTCGTTAATTTTATTTTGACTTTTTCGCGAATGTATAACAAGTACAATACTTAAAACTAGTCACTAATTCGTCCTTTGTTATTTGTCGAAATTATCTTGTTCTTGACAAAAGTACTAGTACGTATCTGTAAAATGAAAAAAATGAGAAACAAGCTGTCTTTTCCCGCCACCGTCTTGTTCGTTGCTGTGAATTTAGGTAAACACATAATCAAGTCCAGTGCAAAGAATACATTTTCCATTTTAGTTGGTATACTATGTTGGTTTCCGGGCCAGGATTCCTCACCGAGGTAGTAGTCAAATAGGTGGAGGCTAAGTACCTGTCAAGCCTAGCTGCTTTTAAATTATAAGAATATCAATGAAAAAAATAGGAAGTGTGAAAATGAAGTGACTTGAATACACAGCATCAGGCCTGAAAGCAATTTTAATTCTAGAATAATAAAGTGTGAAAATACTCATTTTTGTGGTAAGAAAATGCGCGTGCACACTTTTTACTTTCTTGCATTACTACGTAAGTAATAAAGATAAAGTATTGGAATTGTGCGACGAACATCGGCGATTTTTCGGTAGAAGAATTCCTTTGTTGTGTCTTAGTAACGAAAAAGTGGGTAAGTCTTTTTCCTACGTGTAGTAAATTGCTCCCTCTACACGCTGTGTAGTCAGAGCCCACATTTTCTGAAACCTTGATACGGAAAAATCTATGATGACAAAACATTAGTCTCCGTCTACCAATCCGTCCGTCTGTGGTCAACCATAGCGTCTAACCCGTTCAGACGATTGTCATTTTTTTTAAGAGCTATTTTTGTACAATAGACTGAGGCAAAAATCTCTATCTACAATTTACTAGCTTTAAAAATATTTTTTGAAATTTTCGAAAAACCGAGCAATATTCGAAAGTAGGACTAGTACCATATTTTTTATCATCAGCTATTACAAATGTGAAGAAAATTTAAAGAAATAATTTGGAGCAGTTTTGAGAAATAAAATGTTTGTAAATTCCAAGCGCAATTTACGCAAAAATATCTGTTTTTTTTTTAAAAAAATGTACTGATCTTCTTTAAAGAGCTAATTTCGTACAACCCACTTTGTTTGAGGCAAAAATATCTATCTGCAATTTTGCAGATTTGAAATTGTTTTTTAAAATTTTCGAAAAATTGGGTAGATCAACGATAATGATACCTGCATCATTGCCTTAAACGTCCTTCGCACAATTCAACAACAAAATGTAATCAAAAAATTTGGAGCCAATTTTTAAAACTTTGAAAATGTCCAAGGGGCTTCATGTAATGTAAGGCGAAAATTTGCCGCTTTCCGGCGCACGATAATGTAACTTTCTCTTTTTATGAAGTATTCGTAAGGCGAAAAAGTAAAAATAAAAAAAATAATATTACAAGAATAAAATATTGAAATAGAGATATTATTCTTAAAATGTGTTCTAAAAATTAGACCTTTAAATAAGATCATGCACAATTTTTTGAAAAATTGAGTAGTTTTTGCGTAATTTCTTTTTGAATTTAATGCATGTAAAAAATTAAAAAATGATTCTAATTTTCTATTTTTTTTTCCACGAAGAGAGTACTTTTAAGAAATGTCATAGGTGTAGTTTTCATGGAAATTTCGGCATTTTCGGAATTTTCGAAAATTGAGAATGTTAGAAGTAATGCGAGAAAGTATGTGCTGTTGAATAGTCACTAGGGTTTATGTCGCATATTGTATACTTATGTAGTAAAGATAAAATGTTTTTAATACTATAGCCGAATGTAGCGATTTTTCATCCGAAAAAAAAACTTGTATTGTAGAGCGAGAACGAAAATGATAAATCTTGTTCGTGTATGAAGTAATTACTTACTCTATCACGTTGTGTATTCAGAATTCACGCCTTGTGGGTCCTTGATACCAAGAAGTTAGTTTACCGCAAAACGTCTGTCTGTCCGTGACATTTCCTAATCGATCCGGCCAAACACGAAGCCCTGCAAATTTGAAACCGGTATTTTGAGTTTAGAGGTATTTTACATGAAGGCTTAATACTATTTTTAAAATATACCCAAAGACAGCTCGAAATTTTTGGAAAAAATGTCCTTCTCGGATAGAACAAATGTTGCTTAAAAATGTGACATTTCCTGATCATTTTCATTTTTTGATCTGTCTGAATTTTCGAAAATTGAAGAAGTTCACAATTTTTTGGCGTCTTCGCACAACTATAACATTGAAGACATGTTTTCTTCATTAAATATTTTTTTTATTACAAGTTTTTAAACACGCCCATGTAATTTGCTATTAAATACGGGTAATTTTCCCATAATTATTGTTTGAAGAAAAGGTAATTTATAAAAAAATCTCAAAAACCGGCTCCAAATTTTTTCCTCATGGATATAGCGTAATGTTCTTAGTACATCGTGGTTTTATTTAGGTATTTATAAAAATAATAAAATTAAATATTTGTGTGTTAAAAGTGTTCTTTTTTCAGTGAAAAGTAAGAAACCTTTTGTCTGGCTGTAGAAAAAGTTCCGTTCAATATTGCAGAACTGTTGACAAAAAACCTATTTTGCTTCGAAATACTTAATACAATGTATGTCTTTGTTTGTGAGGTAGAGACAAAGTGCGTGTGTGTGAGAGAGAAAGAGAGAGGGAAAACATGCGTGTGTGTGTGTGTGTATGTACATTGGTAGGCGTAACTTGGAACTCGTAAATATTTTGTTCAATAATAATAGTTTTTTCTGCTTATATGTCAATATAATTGTCGCCTAGATAATAGTGAAAAGGTATTTTTCCTTAATACTTTACGCATTGTAACTAGAAACAACTCTTTACTTTCAATGTTTTGAAGTGAGAAAAAATCATTTTTTTATCTGTCTCGAACTTGTGGTATAGAGAACGTTACGTAATCCTGTAAAAAAAATTGATGTTGAAGTTTTCACGAAAGTACACGTTATTGGGATCCGTTTGTTTCCGTCTATCGTGTAAAATCACACTAGCACCTAAATCGTACGAAAAATTTTTGACAAAATCAGTAGTCCCCCATCGATGTGTCAGGTTGCGTCCCTTCGAATTTGAAGTTTAATTTTTTATTTTTGAGGGGACTTTGCAAGAAGTTCCAGGAACATTTGAAATATTGTCTCAACATTATTGAGTTTTTCTTTATTTTCCTCGATTAGAGCAAATGTTTATAAAATTTTCTCAGGTCTAATTTTCATTAAAAATACTTGAATTTCGAAAGTAGTAAAAGTTCGAAATTTGTATCCTCATACAACTATATATTAATGACGCAGATTTTTTAATACAATCTATTCCTCAAAATTAGATGTTTAAGTTATTGCATCTATACATTCTTCAAAATAAAAGTACGTTTTGCGCAATTTTGCGTGAACTCTGGACAATTTTCCATAAATACTTAAACATGATTTTATCAAAAAATGGAACGAAATTTTTCTGTAACCTTTTGTAAGGATTGAGAACTATTCACTTGTGTGATAAAAGTGCCATTGTCATTAAAACTATTGTAAATCAAAAGTATGTAATTTTTCGAATGTCCCTACGATTTCTTCAAGAGATGGCTAATGGACAAAAGACAAGTGTGAAGATAATGTATTTTTGCGGAACTTGCCAGCTCAACGCGATTTCGACCTAGAGTTCAAGAACAATTTTATTTTTTATCTATTGTGTTTAAAGAATAAATATAATAGAGGTAGTAAGATATAAGGTGCAGTATTATAACTGTAAAACCGTCACAAATAATATAATAAAGTATTTGCTGTTTAGAATCAATAGTTTTTATATTTTAGTTATATCTTGAGCTCTTTCTGCAAGTGTGATTCATTTTATACCTTTTTTTTTGTTGAGGCGTTCAAAATAATATGAAGGAATGTGAAATAGGCATTACACATGGAAAATAAATTAAACCACCCATTTTATTTCTTAGTTTGTTTTTTAATTATTGCGAGTTACATGTGGCGCACACACGAGGCAGTTGCTGCTTCCCCTCCAAACCAAAGCACGCGCAGATGGAGCCGACGTGGAGCAGAGAAGAGCGAAAGGAGAGAGGGCGCCGGCAAAAGGAGGGGCAAACGAAGAAGGCTCGCGAGGCAAGGAGGAAGGCGCAGGGAGGAGGAGGCCGCAGAAATAAGGCGGTGCCGGAGCGAGTGGCGGGGGTGGGGGCGGGGGCGGCGGAAGCGGCGGCGAGAAACCTGGCGCATCGACTAACGTGCAAGAGGGCGGCTGTCTCGTAGCTTTGCTGTATTATTGATGTTCCCTGTAAAGACGCATGGCATCATTTTAACCTCTGCGTGCTTCCCTCTCTCCTATAAGCCCCCCTCCTAGGCGCTCTTACATTTCACCTAAGCAAATCCTCTTCGTTGAGTCGACTCTCCTTGCGCTCCCGGGCGCCGCCGTTCCTCCTCCGCCTCCGCCCCCTTCGCCGCCGCCTCCGACCCAGCGCCGCGCCCCTCATGGGCCTCCACCGTTCCACGCCGCCGCCGCCGCCTCTACGCTCCCTGCTCCACCCCCGCGCCCTCCCTAGCTCGCCTGACGTCCGCCTCTCTGATTGGTCGCCTTTTCCGACGAAAGACAAGAATGTTTGCGGTGTTTGAGTGGAAGGAAGGGTTTCTGCAAGGGAGCGGGGAAAGGAGAGAGGGATTTCTGAAGGAAAAGGCGTCCAACGAGGAATAGTGTTTTCTAATATTTTGCTGCGCGGTCTTACCGTATGAGGCTTTGGATAGGCTGCGTGCTCGGAGCCCATGCGCAATTTTGATATTAATTTATTAATTAAAGGTAAATAAGTAGGTATCAAAGTTGATATCAAGGCGGTCGGGTTGGGGTTTATTTCGGAAGCTCGCGTTTTTTTCGGCCTGGCGAACGAGCGGCTGAGTAGGCAACTGGGCGGGAGGGCTGGGGGCGGGTGACGGGGGGGGGGGAAGACGAGGGCGCCGGTAGGTGGTGCGTTGTCGATTTGCTCTTGGTTTAGGGCCGCACCTCGCCCGCCGGAGCCCGCGGTTGCGAAGCGTCGTTTCCCATAGGGAGAAAAAACTCTTAATAGCTCCGAAAAGAAAAATACCGGCCCGGACGAGTTCCTTCTTCATAATTCCCTTTATAGATTGATATACTGGGTATGCACGGGTGAGATAAGTGGGCAGTATTTGAGTTCATGTCGTGGTTAGGTTGATGTTGCTGCGTTGCAGAGTGGACGTCCCTCTGCCACGATCTGAAATGTGTTTAGGGTCCTTATCAAGGAACGGACACTGATAACGTAATGACGTACACGTTTCTAATTTCCTGTGTAGTTAATGATTCGTTTTATCCCTTATAAAATGTGGAATGAGATACCATGTACTTTTAGTCAATTTAGTGAGGAGAGCTACATGATGAATTTTAGTTTCCTGGATCGTCAACATTAATTCAACGAGCTATTGAAATATAAACGAGAAAGCGTGGAAATAATCGTTGATGTCTCTTTAAATACAGGAGTAATTTTGTATGTAAATATTTCAACGTAAAGTTCAAGAACAAACCTATTTCTTTGGTTAAAAGATGAAAGATATTAAATATAAATATTAACGTTAGTTCAAAACACGTTTTTTCCCCATTTCGTCATTCCACATTAATTTCTCGTCACCAGTTATCCACCCATTATAATAAAATTACAATTACTGAGAATAAAACACTGCTGTTTACAAACAGTTCATGTACGATTTTATGAATTATAAATATAAATCATGAAATCAATTTTAGAGAAAATATTTGTTAAAACGAACTCTCCCCATGCTTTCTGGACATTTTTTTTCTTGGGCAACTCCTTCCTCAAACACGATTTCGTTGAATTTCACTGTCAATAATAAAGTGTACCAGCGTTCTGAGATCTTGACTTTCCTGTGAGATATATCTTTTAAGAAGTAAATTCTCAATAAAACAACAGAACGTAAAAATCGTCTGTAGAATAATGAGCGTGTTTTTGTTGCTAGTCATTTTACCTGTATTTTCGTCTTGTATTTGGACATAATAAAGAAATAAAATAGAGAAATATGCTATATTAGAAGCGTATATTCCTCTGTTATTATCAACGAATTACTTTATCATAGAGCTGCAATATCTAACTAATTTGTTTTTATATTATTACGAATGTTTAATACTGTGCTTTTTAGTGCCTGAGATGAAGACAGCAATGCATAAATCAAGAGTGCATTTTCCCTTAAATCTTTCTTAATAACCAATAATTTTTAATAAATAGTTTCTCCTGTAATTAATTTTAATGTACGATAATCATTAAATAATTTTTTACGATTAATTTAGCTCTTCGTGGTAAACAACCTAATCAAATGTTTCTTCCTCTTTACAGAGAAACATACTAGCTCATTAAATTGCCTGTATGTCAGATTTTTTCTAGTTTAAGAAACAATGAAATTTCGCATTATCACGGAAACCGTAACAAAAACATTGTGTTTCACTTAAAGAAGCATTTCATTTTTTGACGTTTTGCGATGATGTGACACAATGAAAGCAATCAGAATCTAATTCCTTATCTGATTTGTATATTTGTGATGCAAATATGTTATTTGGAAATAATTACATAATAAAAATAGAAATCATAATATTAACAATTATTATTATTACTATTTAGTAGTCTTTCATATATATATATATATATATATATATATATATATATATATATATATATATACACACAAATATTATGTATACAATATATACAAATATGAAAAGTGGCAACACTTTTTCATACTATTTTTTTAAGTGCGTGAGATGAGACCATTATATTACAATTGCTCATGTTACGCTCTTATATATAAGAATCATTAATCGTACGATGTAATTTATAATTCAAAAGAAAGAAAAGCAGAAATTGTCAATAAATTATTGAATTTTTTAGAATTACGTGTGTATTTTCTAGATAATTGCAATTCTTGCCTTAGAACGTCGTGGTTTATTTGTATGAATATTACATATCTATCCAATCTCTCATATAAAATACACCTGTAAAATAAAATGAAAGTTATTGGAGCGTACTGTCTGTGGTAAAACGTTTAAGTAAGGGAATTAAATATTATTATAAACAAATGATATCGTCGTTTATTTGCAACCATTGCATTTGTATCTTGTTCATACATTCATAAATATAATTTTGAGCTCTAGCAAACGCCTAAACTTTGGATATATCTACTCCTGTTTATTTCCAGATTTGCCCAAAAAATCATTATTGAAATTCTACTGATCAACATACGCAATAAATATTAGTCACAATAATATTAATTTTATTCATACTCTTTTATTTGGATATTTAAGCAACTCGTTGCATTTCTGTAGTAGCTTTAATTCACCATATACAATGTTGGATTAAAATTAACGTATTGTTCATTTCTCTCTCCAAAGGCACAAACAATTTTCTTTTTTGTTGCCAATTTTGTTCCTTTTCCATTTTTCTCTATGAAAATTGTGTATTGTGTATTTAATACGATGTGTATTAAAATTACTTACAAGAAGTCTCAGTAACGGAAGCATGAAGCCACTTTTTTAGGAGAGGTTTAATTTATCCATCTAGTATAATTATTGAATCGGTGAAGTGTTAACATAAGTATGTTATTAAACCTAGGTTCTTCTCCATTCTATGAAACGAATTAATACCATCTTCCTTGCCACTTGGCAAAATGATTTTATGTTCTATCGTATCAAAATGTTTTGTTTTCACAGTTTCGTACATTTTCACACATAACATTTCTATAACCACAACACAGGTAAGATTTAATCATCAATTACACACGTGTCAGCGTGACGTATTTTTGGAAATTAATTGAATTGGAGAGATTTAATCCCCCACAGATAATTCTACGTGTAAATTCAAATATAGTTCTGAAAAGTTGTTTCAATGACAATTTTTCCGTTTTCGTGTCCCTGTGCCCCGATTCATGCATAATTATGAATTATATGGGTGATTTGTAGGGGTGAGTGTTTATAATTTGGTGTCCATTTCTCTGACTTACAATATCTGTCAGTGAACTAGAATATTCAATAGCTGATGTTAGACTGGCACCGATTTCTATTTGTAAATTTTGAATCGAAGAAATAGCAAAACTACGGAGTGTACGGTTCTTCGTGACCATTTTGTATACATTTTCACAGCCTTACGATTTGTCGTAATATATATTTTTTTTGCATTGCATGCTCATATTTCGTTGTTCATTTACACCTTCCTCCGTGTTTGACAATTCCCTGCATTAAAGAGCCTCTCACTGTGAGTCATCTCCAATCACACACGTGTGCGCAGGATGTATTTGGAGATGGTTCCCTGTGAATTCTTTAAACTTGCTCAATGCGGAACGTGTATAATGCGGAAATCTCTCTCTAATATGAACATAAATCGTGGTCCGGCAAAAATAAATTCAGCAGTATTTCAGCATTCTGCATAATGCAGAATCTTGTCTAATACGAAAAAAAATACTGGTCCCCTGAGATTCCGCATTGAGCAAGTTTCACTGTATTTTGCGCCATGCCGAGCTCCAGCTGAGCGAAATGTTTGTTTCCGCAGGCCCGCAGCAGCGCGCGGAGGCAGCCGCCGCCGCCGTGGAGGCGTCGCGCGAGGGGCCCCCGGCGTGTGGCCGGCGCGCGCAGGGTCGTGCCCTCGCGTGCGCGCGGGCCAGCGGCACGGGGAGCGGAGACGCGCGCCCAGTCGGCGGGCGCGTGCCGGGGGCGACGGGCTACGGGCGACGTGCGCCGGGCGGCGGGCGCTGCTCCTGGATCCGGTCGGCGCCGCCGGCAGCCGGCCGCCGCCGACCTGGAGGCGCTCCGCCGCTCGAGCGGCGTGTCGCCCCGCCGTCGGCGTCTGGCTCGGGTAGTGTCTGCCGCCAACGTCCGACGAAGGTTCCTGCTTCCGCGGGCAGTTTGCAACCTGGCGAAAAACGTTTATTCAGAATGAGTTTTATTTCATGAAACGTTCTACTGTTCATTGTGCTTAAAAAGTAACTCGTGTAAATCGTGAGACATGAGGTGATTACCAATAAAATCAACAACAATAATAATCATAATAATAATAATAATAACAAGAACATTGAATGAACTATCTTGTCACTATCAAAACTGCAGAAACTTACTTCCAAATTGTGTTATTCAATGCAAAGAGCCTGGTTGTTTCTATTTGCTTCCAAATATAGACGTAGTACTTCATATTACACTTGCTTTCTTTTTGTGTTTTTAATTATATTTTTGAAATGTTTTCAAAAAATTTTGAGTACGTAGACGTCAATATTAAATTGAAATTCTAGTGTAAATGTTGTGCGAGTGACGTGTAATGAAACACTTGTATAAAAATATGAATTGTAAAAATTGTTGTTCCTTCATATTTCATTACAAAATATGTTTGATCAAAAAACCAATAATTTGCATTGAGGTAATAAAAGTTTAAAGAAATTACATTTCATTTTGGTATTTATACAAGGAAAAACGTTTTAAAATGTATAAAAAGTGCTTTCACAGTATGATATGAACACAATATTTCATGATCTTTGCTGGTCAGTCTAGTCATTTCTCAAAATTCTACAACTGTTATAGTATTTGGTCGATCTCCGATCTGTAGACATCCATATGAAGGAGCTTAAGGTAGAAATATACTCTCTTCATCCCACGGAAGCCGTTTTGAAATAAAGCATCTGCTACAACCCTTTTATCAAGATATTCACATACATGGTTAATGAGATAAAGGGGATGAACATTGTAGAAGAATTAGAATTTTGGGGGCTTTGTATCTAGAGCTTAGTTACGTGAACCACAACCCTCAATGATTAAATTCCACTCGAGAACAACATTTTTTGCATTTTATAGAAATTATATTTGGAATATATCAAGGAAGTTCAAGAATCTAAGTCCTGTTGTAGTGATACTGTTACTTTACAATTATTATTCCAGTATTTTGGGTGTTTCTTTCCGTTGCGAATTTTTGTCTTTTTGAATTCCGTATTCTTCTTACTTACATATTTCTCTTATTTTCTACCATTAGTCGAAAACACATTTAATTAGACACAATTTTTCATCAATATGAATTTCTTTCTAATGAAATTAGTTTACATTTTTTACTATATTACTTTTGTTTCTGTAGCAGTACCTAAAAGCCAATTACATCGTTCATTACCAATTTCTTCTAAATTACAATACAATATCCAAATAGAATTCATATCTTAGATTTGCATGTCCTAAGCATTCGTTGATCATTTTTACGGTTCTTTTAGTGTGGTCTTTTTTATGTTTGCTTGTTTTTTTCACCTGGGCTTCACGGTGTTTTTCAAGTTTTTCTTCATATTTCTGTGTTTGGTGCAGTTTTTATTTTTCAATTCCATGTACCCCATATTTCTAAACCTCTTATTTCCAATAAAGATTTATTGACATTAAACAAATTAATGATAAATGTTCTTTTACTGTACCATCTCTTCCTCTTTTTTCCATTGTCTTATTTCGCAGCTCGTTTTAACACACACAAATGCATTATATACATAAATTGTTGTTCAATAAACAAAGAACATAGAGACTCCAAGTTTTGAAAAAGCAATATTTCAAATTTGGTTTGTTAAAACTTTCTTTTTCGAATTATGAAATATTTTGGTATATTACTCACCATATAATCACGGGCATTGATTTGTGAACTACAGTAAATTCGATTACATGATGTTTTCACTGTTTCGATTCAGACCCTGATTCCATTAAAAAGGTATCAACAACATCCGCTAATATTTCATTCGTCGATTTCTTGCTTATATCTTGAAATGTTAAGCGGGTGCGACAGGACGGAACAGGAAATTTTTGCTTTGTTTTACAATTGTGTACTATCACACTACTGCATAAAATACACATTTTTGCTTAAAGTTCATTACAGTACTACATAAATGTCCCAATACGAGTGAAATAATATTTTATGGTGCGAGGTATATAACATGTTTTAATTTAAATGATATACGTAAGGAGCATACATCACAACTTACACATATGCTACATATGTCTCATTCATCAACAAGTTTTAGATTGAATTTTTTTTGTACACCTGCTTCATTGATTGTTGCAACACTATGGAAATTGTACTCCCCGTTTTGATAAAGAGAAATGAAACATCCTCGTAGCAGACATTTTTAATATTATTTCATGGAAATCAAAAGCTGAGAGCATGCACGTAGTAAGAAGTTCCAAGAACACTGCGGATTGCTATATTCTCTTTCTCACTAGAATAAGGAATAAATTGAACGCGAATCGTCTAAAGATATGGCGCTCAATATACCCCATTGAAGAAGAGAACAAGTAGCCGTGACCAATTCCGGTCATTTCTTTCGTTAACATAGCATAAAAAAGAATAAATAGATGACATGTGTGAAGAGGCAGAATTATAGTTACCAATCAGAGAAATAGCACATTATTGGTCAAAAAGAAAAGCGACACCCGTAAAAAGTCGTAATTTTTCAATAACGCAAAGAAAAAATATTAAGAATTTGGGAAAAGGTCATAAAGATAAGTCACGAACCAGCCGGCAGATTGAGAAAGTCACTTTGCCTTTGGATGGGAAATACGTGTTTTCGTTCAGCATAAAACTGGCTCTATTCCTTCACCTGCAAAATTGCCATTTTTATGTTTCAATTTTCTTCTACACCGACAATTACTTTCCAGAACTTATTGTTTCATGTAGCTCTCTCCCCCAATTTATAAAAAGTTCTATTATTTATGAATGTTAAACCATCAAAATCATTATTAGACGGTGTCTAACAAAATTTATTTCAAACTATTAATGTTTAAATAAATTAAGATCTTCATTACTGGGACGAATATTCTCATAATTTTGAAGAAATAATTTTATCTTATTCCCAATAATATATAACAGACTACTTTTGCACAGTAAAATTGTAGTTTTTAACAAATAATAATTGTATAAATGTTTAAGACTGATTGTTAAATTTTCTCTGGGGACAAATTTTTATAATTACTACAAAACCTAGAAAAATGGACTATTTCTTTTGTCGCGATGACACATAAGTAAGTAAAAATGAAATTATAGATTGTTTAATCTCTGTAATGTCAAGTGCAACATCAAAACTGTTATCAGTTGCAGTACAACATTTTTCAATAACCTGATATCATCAGTTCAAAAAAAATGAAACAAACAGAACGTAAAAATAAACAAAAAATGTCAATCAATAAATTATTTATTTACATTTAATTTAAGAACTGTAGATTTTTTAAAATAGAAAAATTATCCGAGAATGCCCATTATCATTTTCATGAAACATAAAAAGGAGAAACAGACAAGGGGCACAAATACAGAAATAATAAAATTTGCTCGTTTTCTGCCGATTTCCTGCTTTAATTTTTCAACATCTTGAATATGAGTTTGATAGGTTCCTGAGAGATGTGTTGATGGTGAAAGTCTGTAATTCCAGTAGTCAGTGTACGTTTCACGAACATAGACAAAAGTAAATGAATTTTGTAAGAGCATGTTTGTATGTGTCATTTTTTATAATTCCTTTAGTTACTTGTTTAACGCCATTTTGGATATCTATCTTCTCAGATTTTCATCTTAAGTATTTATCGATTAATACTTTTTGTTATTTTTTGGTACTGAGGAGAGACTTTGAATTATTCAAAGTCTAGAATAATTCAAAGATACAAGTTGTTGAAATGCAATTTTTTCATTGATGCGAGTGGCAATAATTAAAACATAATTTTGTTTGATGTGTTACAACGTTTGTCCTAAAAATATACATCAATATATTAATTACCGACTGTTATTTAGTTAGTAAAAATAATTAAAATTAATAAGTACTTGAAACATATTACGCAATTGATTTATAGCTGGCCTCATAAATAAATATAGAGGAAACTAATATTTCAGTAGCAGATATATTAATGTAAATTTGGGTATCTGAGATATCATTAGCTTGGTTATTGAACAATTCCCCCATGCCCAAAAGTATTCATGTGCATTTTATTTTGCGTGAAAAGTTTACCAAGTTTCAACTATGTGTCAATTATATGTGTGGTATTGCATTGGGTCTATCTTCTCATTTTACTTTGTCGCCCTTACGAAGGTACTTTGTTAGAAGAGATAGCAATGTAGTCTTGCCCCGGAATACGATATATTCTTTTTTATCGAAGCAGTGAAGTAAAATATTAAATCACTCACAAATACTGTGCACAATTTCTTAAACCTGTTTAATACAAATTTTCCAGTCCGGTCTCCTGATTGACAACGTATTTACTAATAATTTCAGTTTCTTACATTGTTTTTAGTAACCTACGTGAATAAGTATATTGATTCAAGAGTTACACAGAACTAGTTTTATTGATTTAAGTGGAAATTCCAATGAGCAATTACGGATTTATAAAAAGTATGAATCGTGCTTTTTACTTTACACATACATATTTGAAAAGAAAAAAAGAAATCTTTCTGGTAATAGTGATCTTCTAAATAAGACTTAATTACTCTTAATTAAATAAAACAAGTTGATATTTCCAGGAAGATATATTTTTTACTTTTAAAATTTGTGTGTTTAAAATAAAAAAAGTAATATATATATATATATATATATATATATATATATAGTGTGTGTGTGTGCGTTTGTGTGGATGTGGGTAAATTAGTCTCCATGAGACAACTTTTACAGACGTGTCAAATTAAAAATATGAAAACATGTTGCACAAAATATATGGAGCTGTACTGTTCAAGGGGACAAGCTTGAGATAGGTGACGGCGGGAGTAATCATTGATAATTAAATTCGACTCTCAGAATACAAGCTGTATTTCTTATTTAATATATTTAATTCACGAGTCAAAGAATAGAAGCTGCTCTTAAAAACTCCATCATGCTTAAAGGGACAGTATAACTAAAAAATAAAAATTGCATTTCCTGCCACAGTAATATGTCTAAAATTATCTCAATGTGATATCTCAAAACCAATTGTTCATCCGTATAGTGCATATCCATTGATTGATTGATTATTTCGTGTTTATGAGCGTGCCAACTGCTAGGGATGACACGCTCACGTTGTTCTTCATTCTCCGTTGGATTGTGAGATACGGCGCTGAACTACACATCAACTTGCGGAGTTTTCCCGCAACCATGTATCTCCCACTAGCGTGGCATCGACCCAGCCAGGATATGCTCTAAGCTCTCGGCTGTTCTCGCGACATGTGTGGTAGTGCAGTGCATGCAAGTGTAATGCGTGTATAGGATGAGGATAGGACAAGGAAGTGGAAGGATAGATAGTGCGTGGTCCGTTGTCAGTTTGTAAGAGTTCTGCTTCGGCTTTCACCTTGTGTTGATCGAAAAAAAAGACATGGAAAACTGCCGATCAGAACAACCGATCGCTAGAATTCTTCTCTACGGCTGAACTCGATGTAGCTAATGTCGTAAATCGTGGGGACTCCTCGAACCCTAGGGTTTTCCGGTCAAACACACTGCAGTGACATGAATTGATGCCTGAGGCCACGTCAGTCAGTCTGCATATCTTCTCTATATTCTAAAGCATTTTGTTAAAATAATTAGTGCCCTAAAATCCCAATTGTGATTCTTGAAATTTTGTGAAATCAATTAATAATAATTAATGTTCTCATTAAAGTTAAATTGTACATTTCGGTTATCGTTTCAGAAATTTTCAGCAGTTTAAAATTGAATCTTTTTGCACTAAATAATGTGTGTTTATTGTTTACAATAACTCTTGAATACAATTTATTGTAATAACCAGGAAATATAAAAAAATAAAAAAATAATTTCAACGAAATATTTCCGTAACTTGAAAAAATCTAAAAAATGATTATGTAAAAGTTTGATATGTCGTTGTACTATTTCTTCCCTTCAATTTTATATTGACACATTGAAAAAATGAAGCTGAGTTAGTTTGGGAATTATGTTTAAAAATATTCAAATAACGAACACTGAACCTCTAGCTTATGAATTTATAAAAGTCTGTTTGACTGTAACTAAAGCATTAAAATTGTCCCAAGAGATTCTAAATTCGAAGCAGAATTGATTATTATGCCACCTTAATGCTCATTATTTAATTTAACTTCGTGATATATTTCATTATCATGAATTTGTAACGAAAAAAGTATATATTATAATCCAAAGGAGAGACTGACAGTCCAGTAACTTGACGTCCGTCCGTTCAGGCGTAGTCATGACGTTATGCTTCATTGTATGTAAAACGAGCTCATGAAGTTACTCATCCCTCTATTGTCAGTGGGACTTGAACAGCCTTCTGTCGGATCCATTCTTTCTGATCAACTGTTCGTGGTGGATTGTCCTATTATATTTTACTCTTCACGTAACCCCGCAAGAAAAAGTCGCACATTGTTAGATCCGGTGATGGGGAGGTCATGCAAACGCCCAATTCCGAGGGAACACATGATTTGGAATTAAATCATTAACAACATTCATGCTTACTCTTACTGTGTGCGTGGTCCATCTTGCTGAAAAATGTCTCCGTTTATTTCGTTTTGTCTCGAAAGAAAGTTTTATAACATAGCTATGTATCTCTGTGAAGTTCCTGTCACAGCATAGCTTACATAATCTTCAAAAAATCAGGATTCTATGATGTCTGATGAAAGCATAGTGCACCACACAAACTTTTGTGGAATGGAGAGGTTGCTGACGCAGTTGCGTACAATTCACGTCCCTCAAGTATCTAAAGTTTTGCGTATTAAAGTAACTGAGCGAATGGAAATGAAACTTTGATCCATAAATGATCCATAAATTGTTTACAAGGTATTCCTCTATATTAATTAAATACAAAATTTCTCTACAGATTTCTTAAGTCTTACATTCGTGCTTTTAAGTGCTGGCACCTTTTGCACCTTGCTAGGATGATAGTGTAGAAAAACGTTGTGAAAAATCCGTCTTGCCGTTCTGTTGGAAATTTCAAGTGTAGGGCAATGCCAACGAGTGGAGCGATAGGGGTTTCATTCCATTGCAAGTCTTACACCCTCGATGTTTTCAGAAGTACGGACTGTCTTCGATTTTCTAGTTTTCTTTATCGTCGTTGACGAAGGCTCTTCAATGTTCCAAACCCACGTTTTCATCGCACGTAATACACGTAATGCTGACCGGGCAGGAATTTCTTGAGGTGCAAGAAAATATGGAGATCGCTGGGGACGGTATTTGGAGTGGATGGTTCAAGCAGAACAGCTGCAGATCTACAGTGAGCCGGGCCGTATACACCCGAGCGTTATCGCGCAGGATGACAACACATGCACTGATAATCCCACGTCTTTTGTTCTGAATGGCCCCTCACAAATTCATGGCCGGTCAGCATCACGAGTATCACAGTGAAAGAATTGCAGGTGGCTGTAACTATCCCAGGAGTCAGACTTCTATGATCAATGTTGATCCCACAATAGTATGATAATTGTCTCAATATTAGTGCTGATTATGTATAAAAATAGTGCAACCTGAGCTTTATCAGTTCCAATACAATTTGTCCATGAAATAGTGTTTTCTTTTGTTAACGACTCGGCGAAACCTTTCTTCTGGATGCGCATCCAGTATAATTGAGTTGGAACTCCAAAAACACTCGTTAATCTGAAAATGTGGAAAATTAGTTTGTCTAGGGATTGCAATTCCAATTGCTTGTACAATAAGACAAATAATAGTAATAAACCCTTTGCATTCAAATTAAACAGAATAAGAGCAGGAATATCAATTTGAAAACTGCTTACCCATATTTTCATTACGAAGATATCTGCTCTGCTTCTTAACTGTTATTTCACAAAGGTTGTATTGGAAATTCTTTACTTCTAGAAACTGCACTGAAGGTCCAGCGGATGCAATGGGCTTCTAGTCTTTTAAAAAATAACAAACCACCGCACCCTATAAGATTTTTGGCTCTCTCTCTCTCTTTTTAACAGAACGTAGCAAATCAGGGAAAAAGGACTTCGCGACCGACTGGTGCGCTCTCTGCCCGCCGAGGCTCCCGCCGGGTCGTCGCGCGCAGTCGCGCGCAGTCGCGCGCAGTCGCGCGCAGTCGCGCGCAGTCGGGCGGCACACGGCGTCTTGGCGCGCGCCTGAAAAACGCGGCTAATTGCTCATTTGCTGCGCGCCGCAGCCGCCCCCTTGGCTGCGCGCTGATCGGGTTAGCGGCTCCCGGGGCGCGGCGCGGCGGCACAGCGTTCTTCAAGCGGCGCGACGCGGCACGGCACGGGGCGGCATGTCCCCAGACGGTGTTGATTAAATAAGGGCACGCTAATCACCGACAGGCTGTGCGCGTGCATGCCTAAGCGCGTCTGTCCCATTACCCGTGAGCAAGTGATCAAGCGCCGTGCCGGAGGCGGACGCCGCCTCCCTCACCGCCTCCGTCGCCTCGGCCCCTCGTCTCCTCCTTCGCCGCTCCGCCTGGCCGTCGGCCGACCTGCCCGTGCCTGCACGGCGTCCGCCGCTGCCGCCGCCGCCGCCTCGGCCTGCCCGGCGGCGAGCCAGCACGCGGCATGGGGGCCCGGGGGCAGCTGAGGTCATTCAAGACATCAAACTTGCCCAACTTGCCTCCGACTGCAGGAATTCCGAGCATTCTACCGACCTTAGCGTGAACTTGTAAACTGCGGCGCCAACTCGTGTTCAACAGCTCCGAACAAAACGGACGTCGCCAATTGTATCGCTCGAGTCAACTTGAGCAACTGCTGCAGACGCAGGTAGCAAAACACTGCGTATCCACAATGGCGAACAAAACCATTATTTACTTGCATTGCTGGGTAATGCAAAGCGGGCCTTGGAGACTGGAAGATAGCGCCCGCGTCGGCGTGTCGGCCGGCGCCTGAAGCGCGCGCTCGGGCGCCGCAACGGCCCTCCAGGGCGCCTACTTTGGCCCGGCCCTGCCCTAAAAAGGGCTGTAAATTAATTCCAGCACGCACCGCAATGCCACGACGTGCTTTCTCCTATGAATAAAAATTACAACTTATGTTTCAGTGTAAACGTCTGTATTGATGTGTCCCAAATCCTCAGACGGATCTTTTTTATTCATAAATTTACACTGCCTTTGTACTCTATTGATTAATTAATCATGTTAACTAATAAAAAAGTGCTAAAATAATCTCTTAGTAAGTTTATTCCTCATTCTGTTTGAAAATTTGCTGTTCAGATAGTGCAAGGAGATAATTTGTAATTTACAGTATGTAAAATGTTACTAAATTAAACTATATATGTAGGGTATTAGCGAGAGAATAGCCAATATGTGGAAACTTAAAAATATTCTTAAAAGATCACCATTTTCCGCTGTTGCAGGTATGATGCTTTACCCACATAGCTAATCTTAATTACATGCTGTAAAATCTAATTACACTTATTGCAACAATTTACACACACAACTATAGTCATCTTGGGTAAACTTTGTGCACAAAATATTTAACGTTATTTTATTTATTTAAACACTTGATTTATCTTGGCTTGTATTATTGTGAGTTGTGTTACATACTTGATTTATGTTGGCCATTAAAATGTAAAATGAAAGCAAGAATAATAAATTTTATTTTTGTTAATGTTCGAAGTTTTAGTAGTGCATTAGCGAAACAATGATTAAACACCATAAGCATTGTTAACAATGCGACTATCTTTTTGTAAAAAAAACAAATTCTTCTAAATATGATTACTTTTGTAACGCTCTTTAATAAAAACGAAACTTATGAAGCATCCACAGAATTTCTTTTAAGTAACTGCATTAGATTTCTAAGGTATGTAATTATGTTTCATGAATAATACGGTGTGGTGATTTTTATGTGGTTACGAATTAAGAACTCTTTCAACCATAATTCTTAATTGAAATTTATTGTGCTGCATGGAATCGCAATGCCTATTATAAAGAAAACAACTCATAGTTGGCATGTTGTTGTGTAAAATGTAGTGTGTGTACACACAATCGTAAAATGAATCGATGTTGGTAATTTTCAGTGTATTTTGCTATAGGTCAGAGCGTATGCAACTGTTGAAGCGAAGGAGTGGCGCGGGTTGCCTACCTGCACGCACCTCCATTTTTTAAATTCTTTTTAAGGCGGGTCACATTATTTAAAAGTATATGACTTACTAGGTGACTATCACACTTATAAGGTATGATCAATATAGTTGTTGTGTGTAGCAACTATTTGCAGAAGCCCATTATTTCCCTAATATAAAATGTTTGCGAATTTTATATCGTGTAGTCCCAAATTTAGAACGAGGCGGTGGTCTTACATAAAGTATGTGATGCTTACATAAAGCATTGCACAGTCTAATGAAAAACGATTTATTTATTGTTTAGACATCATAATTATTCTGCATTACGTGGTAATTATAACATTTTTGTCCAATTAAAGACTTGTTTGCCATCAATAAATGTTGAATATGTATTTGAATATAAACTATAACAAAAATCTTATCCCATGAAATTACAGGAGCAGAAAGCCTTTAAAATAACAATTATACTTTAATCTATTTTTTATGTGCGGTCTAGTGATTGAGAAACAATGATAACACTAGAAATACTTTACTCAGAAACATAGATGGCTGTACTTAGCATGAAACTCGTAGCCCCTAATGGCACAAGGGTAAGATTCATAATAGTAAGCAACTTTCATTTGATATATTGTGACACTTTATTTACCATTTGCAGTTAGCATATTAACTTATCACTCGCTTGGGGACAATTGCACACCTAAAATTACGATCAATTGAAGTCGCAGGCGGCTTGATTATAACGCATACCGCGAGTTAAGTTGAAGGATGTATATTTAAGCAGTTAAAGTAAAGATATAATTAAGTGAGGGTTACAAACAGGAATATAGTGAGTTAAGAGAAGGCGGTAAATTAAAGGCTTAATCCTCATTTTGTTTGAAAATCTTTACGCATCTTATGATATCTACTGAGGTTATCCATTTTCCAAACTTAAAATGAGAAAATAATTTTCACGGAAGAATTGCAGGAATAATCGATAAAAAACAATGAAAACGAGAAACCTTTCATACATATGTGTGAATGATAACTGTGAAATTATGCACAATACATGCATCAAATAAAGATGTTTTAACTACAGTAATATATATTATAAACGGTACAAAAATAATGCAGAAATTTCCACTAAATGAAAAGCATTTGATAAGTGAAAAAATGGTCACTTAGAAATAAGTTAAGACTTTCAAAATATGTTAACAAGTAGTACTATTCAATCAATTCAGAATGCAAACAAATATTGAGAAGAAGCTGTTAATTTTTTAAGTACGCGCCTAATACTATTACTATTACCTAACATTGTCTAAAACATTAGCTGCACTGAAGATCTCGAACCCCAGAAGTGAGTACCACAGAATCAATTTTCTTTTTAATGGTATTGCTTCTTTGAAAACATAAATTTAAAAAAATGTACAACTGACTTCAAAATGTAAAAAGTTCAAACATAAAACCAAATAATTTCGAGCATACATTTAGTATTATGATTCGTCAGTGTTACTGCGTGCCCAATGTTTTGTTACTTTAATTTATTGTCACATTATTATTTTTACTTTCAAGTTTTATTTTGTATTTTAAGGCCAGTTTTACATTTTTAATTTAATTTTTACATTAGACTATTCAATGGAATTTGTATGTAAGGAAATTCTATTGCTCATTCTGTGCTACGTATATAATTATTTCTAACAAGAAAGGTCATGGACATTTTTGAGTTCGTTTTCAGGTTTTAATAAATATAGTATTGAGATGAATATAGCAATATGATTCAATACATTTTTCTCTCTTCACACAAAAATGTTTCAGGAAAATATTTGGGAGCCTTGTTGGCGAAAATATTTTTTTAATTCACGAGATTAGATTCAAAATTGCACAAAACTTACTTATATTTTTAAAAAATTGTTTACAATGCTAAAAAATCATTTAAAGAGTTAATATTGACGAAATGATTGCCTTAATAAAAATCACTCTATCTTCAATAGTGCAAATGTAGGATAGGTTTTAAGAAAAGTTTAATTTATACAATTTTAGAAAATTCAGTATTTTTAACGAAAATCAGACCGTTATCTTATTTATGTTTTGTTTTCTATTCAAACAAAAAATTCAAACAATAAATTTGGAGCAGTTTTTGAGAAAATTTTGAAAATGTTGATTGAGGATTATATTGAGTATCCTCAAACTTAAAAGATCCGTTTCAAATTCGCAAGATCTGAAGGTGAGGCACCACTCTGGAAATTAAAATTATTTGAATTTTTTGACGTGTAATAATCTTTAGAACCCCTGAACGTATTGACATTTTATTTACTGGCATCGCGCGATTTTTTGTTTGTTTTATTGCCTTTTTACCTGCATAGACTTCTTGTAGAAGCTATAGCCGCACGTTAACAATGTTTTCTGAAACATTGACTCTAGAAGACTAATTTTACAGTTATGTTTGAAATCTTATTTATCATTATCAAGCAAGGCTCCGTTGTTTTTCGTTGAAGTCATTATTTCTCTAGTGAACTGAGGTTTGTACATTACCTTTGAAAGAAAGGAGGAAATGATTGCAAAACAATGACAAATCCGAAAGGACTTTTCAGATTTACAATACAAGAAATTATCATGGTATATACCATAATATTGTATAATTGGGAAAATAGGTTTACAGACGAAAATTTATACCCCAAAAGGATTCAAACACGACCCTCGGCGCACCTAAAAGAAATTCTAAATATCATTAAGCACAGAAACAGTGTGCCTGAAGTAGAAGTTGAAGAAGTGAAGTCACGATTTAAGAACTTGCTTTGTCCTGACATATGAAGACATCCGTACGTATTAAAACCCAGACTATGAATAAGAATTCAATAATGTTTATTACTTTATTGTATACCAAAAAATATTTCTTTTCATTGTCACTACCACTGGGATTACATTACATGTTTCCATGAATAGGACATGTTCAGAGAGTACGAAAGTGGCGTTTTGTTAAAACCATTGGTGATACAAGGCACATACTTCCTCGAATTATTGGTAATGATTACATTAAACTAGTACATACATTTGTCATCACTTGAAAAACTCCTAACCAATTAAGTGAACGAGGTTAAAAAGATACATATCTTAAGGTTAAAAAAATTCAATTATTTAAATGAAAATGACTTTCTACCATTAAGTTCAGTGTTATCTATTCAAATGTTATAAAAAACTATAAGAATACAGAATTATTTGCTTATTAAAGGATTTGAATAAGAATTTGAATCTCAACACCTAGGATTCCAAGACGGATGCCGTGACCACTTGCCTATACCTGTGGATATAAGAGGTCACGTCATCTGTCTTGGAATCCTAGGTGTTGAGATGCAATATGTTATTCAAATCCTTTAATAAGCACCTTCAAATCCATTAAATCCTTTAATAATATACCTGTGGATATAGATCTACAACTAAATTCTAAAGATGCTACCATTTGTGAGACCTAATAATATTCTGACGATTTCACTCAAAATTACTCGAAAATAATAAATATTTCGAAAAATGAGCATGAAAAAATATAAACATCTAATCTTTAGAAAAAGATTGAATTCACAATTCTTTAAGAAAATTTCTTTAAAATTCAAAGAGTGTTATGAAATAATCACTCAGATAGTAGGTCATCAATAATTAGGATATAATTTTAATTAGATAGGAAGTGGCATATCATCTTAAGTTGAGCAGATCGAACGGAGAATACTCATTTTTGAAAAATCCTTGCGCATGGTTTAGGTGCTAATATCTCCTCGGTTTAAATGTAGCAGCACTTCATTACATCTGTGGTAGGCAGAAAAAAAAGAATTAAGTTAAATTTCAGAGGACAGATTACTATATCTTAAAAGACCATGAATTAATCTACGAATTATTAAAATTAAATTTATGTTACAAATACAAATTTGCGCACATCTAGGTTTCTATGTATAAAATTAAAACTTTTCTTCTAAAGACCAATGAAAATGAAAAAACAATATCTGCAAAGCCGTTTACTTAACTCGTCTTCACAGTTAATAGTTAGCTTTATTTGTCTGATCAATCTCCCTTTCCTACAACCGTAGATTTACTAGAATCATGAACCTCAATGTCGTAATATCATAAAATAAACTGGTACCGCCTTAAGATTATTTCCTTTAAGAGAAACGAAAAATTACACTGGCAAACACAAAAGGATTTCAAAAAAACTTGCTGATTTTTATAGGTTTTTTGGGTGCTAAATCCGCATCTGAACTCTATTTGTTTCCATCACCCACCGTTCAGTCACAATTTGATATATTTATATATGGGAAAATGTGCTATATATACAATTAAAATGAAAAGTAAACGAGCTCTAAAATATCAAAAGAACTTATTTAAACATAGAAGATGGCTTTATATTTTTAACATTCCATTCTACAAAGGCTTTACGTGTCCACTGACGAATATTTTCTTTGTCTCTTTTCTATAAAACCCCTGATATGGCTTTTACTCCTCTGCGCCCTTTGCTGAGTCTTACGGTGAAGTGACCAACAATTATCTCCCAACGCGTTAGTGTTTCAGCGTCCCTGATTACGTTTTTTCGTCAATTTCAAATCTTAATGAAGATCACAAGCTCACCTTGTTCTTCCCTTACATCACTTAAATTGCTAGGAAATAATTGTAAATGTTTAAAAATTGACCTTCTGAAAAGACTTGAAGAGACTCACTAAACATCCCAATTTCGTGAAACCATCCAGCATATTGGCAACAATTGCTTGATAGTCTGGGTCATTTTTGTTGCCTAGGACGTAATTTACAACGTGTTTAAAAGCAATACACGCTTCTTTTTCTTTCATTGTCATATGTAGTTCAAATTGAGGACCAAACATCACTTTTCATATCAGGCTGAACGAAGATACCCTCTTTTAATTATTTTGCTTCACACAATTGCGTAAACTTTTCACAAAAATATTTGAAACGCTGCCCATGCTTCACAAAGGTCTTCCCAAAATATTTCTTAAGGCCTAATTTTATGTGCAAGGGAGGCAGCAGAACCTTGTGTTGATCTACCAGATGTTCCCATAGAATGTTCTTCTCCCTTGGCTTTAAAGATTTACTTATAGGCCAATTTTTTCTAGACTAATGCTGATCTCGTGCCCTACTATTCCATTCACATAGTAAATATGGGAATTTAATAAAACCACTGGTCAACAAGCATTATTTCTGTTTATATCATTCAACATCATTATTTATATTATATCATTTATCAATGAGGGGAGTAGTTTATTTTCTCTAAAATTACAGAGGATTTCGTAACTTTCCTTCAGGTGCACAGAATAAGCAACTGGTAATGATACAGAGGCGTTACCACTGTTTAATAGAACTGCTTTGACACTAGTTTTAGAGGCATCGATAAACAGCCTGCATTCTTTTTTGTATTGGATTCATTCAACAGACCCGCAATATTCGAACAATATAGTAAATCCTGTTCTTGTTTGAAAAAAACGTTCAAATCGCTGATCTCTTCTCCTGTACACATGAACTGAGGTGAATGTTTGGTGGTGTTTTTTAATCACAAATTCGCCACAAATTTAACAAAAACTGTCAGGACTGTTCTTACAACCATGACTAGCTGTGAGTGAACACTAACTGCTAAACTGGTATCTTATCTTGATAGAAAAAATTCAAACACGTGCGCCTCTAATAAAACAATCAGGGTACTGCTTGTTAAATATTTTACCAAAGAGTATACTACCCTCTTTGTTGTCCTAATACTTTCTCATGATAATTTCCTGCATATCATTTATTTCTATATACCCAGAGCTGCATTTCCCTAGCTATACAGAGAAAATGTTAAAATGTGGACAAATGGTGGGTGATACGGCATTTTTTATTTTATTTTTAGAAACAGCACACTTAAAATGATAAGAATTAGGTGAACACAGAAAAAGTTTTTGGTAGTTGGCTTGTGTTCTTTGAATGAGAGTACAAGCCATTGCTGAAGAAATATAACAAATATTGATAAAAATATATAAATATGTACAACCTCCTACATTCAGTCGTTTAAAAGAAAATTGAAATATTATTTTTTGCATAGTCTCTTTTCTGAGGGTTGATGACAGCAGACAGACTATAGATAGTAAGTGATTCTTAACACTCTCTGATTGAGAATATTTAAGCAAATATATTTTACTACAATTGCAATTTCTGCAGTTTTCGTTCTTGAATTTCTTTAGGAATATTTTTTTACCCACCAATCAGTCGCATTTAAATTCGCGATTTTTGACATTTTTTATTTTTATCTTTTCTCTTTGATAAGACAAAAAACAGAGTAAAGAGAAAAGTGCCGGAGTCCATTGAAGTACAGGCTGCTCCGCGCGTGCAAATGCCCCTACAGAGGAGAGCTAGTGTGGGCGGTGCGGGGAAGTCAGCAGGAGAGGTTATTTAGCTGGCGAGGCTTTCGAATCCCAGTGTTGGGCGTGGCCGCGCGGGTAGCCGAGGAACGTGGAGAGGAGAGGAGAGGCGTGGAGAGGAGAGGACAGGAGGAGGGGTCGGGCGGGCGGGCGAGGGGCGTGGGGAGGCTCCATTGAGCGCTGGCACCGGCATCGGGGCCGGGACCGGGGCCGGGACAGGGACCGGGACCGGGGCCGGAGCCGGGGCCGGGGCAGAGACCGGGGCCGGGGCCCGGGCCGGGGCTGGGGCCGGGGCCGGGGCCTGGACCGGGGACGGGCTCGAGGGCCGGGCGAGTCGCGTGGCATGCCGTGCGCGCGATCAGAGGCACCGCCGCCCCCGTCGCCCACGCCCATCGCCCACGCACCCCACGCCTCCTGCCCGCCGCCCGCCGCAGAGGTCCAGAGCCCCGAGCCGCCCGCCGGCGCCCGACAGGTGAGTGCGCGCCCTTCACGGAGGCACCCAGCGCTCGAGAGGCACACGCCCCTTGCACTCAAGCCGCGCATGGTATCCGCGACACGACCAATGGACTGCATTAACTCTCGGCAAGTTGATAAGAACATTTGTACAATTAGAAAAAGTACAGAAAAATAAGTGCATTTCTGGATTCGATAGTCAAAACATCTTTCAATCATCTTAAGCAAAAAAGTCTTACTAAAAAAATTAAACATAAAATACAGAGAAAACAGAAATTAAGATATATTTTTGAAATATTTTTATTTATTAAAATAGTTTCAATTTTCATCTCATGATTCAAAACCTATTCTATTCAACTTAAAAATGTTGATTATCAATTTCGACTTCCAAATAATTTCCACAAAGGAAATGAATTGTAATTATCAATGGAACATTAAAGAAAGCTCGTTTTTAATTTTTTCTGGTGGTCATGGATCTACTTTTCGGGCACGAATCGAACATCTTTTGTCGCTTGAAATTTTCAGTGCAATTTTTTCACTTCGAACTCCCAGATGAAAAGACGCGTGTGTCCGCTTTTGTTGCAACCGGGCTCTAAAATACTCGCTGTGACCGACGGAGTCCGCCGGCTCCCAGAAGAGAGCGCTCCTGGGCCGACCTTAGAAAGCGCAGGGCCCCTGTATGCGCGCCCAGGAAATTCAATTCAGATGGATCGGAGGGAAGCAAATCCTGGCGTAGTTTGGCTGCAGCTGAGTCTGGAAAACGCCGCTTCTATGCCCTCGCGATTTCACGGTTCGCTATTCTTTCAGGAAAGGGGCAGCGCTCCCAACTTCTTCAGTTCGAAACGTGATATTAGAGTAATTCGAGTTGGGGGGAAATTCACTTTGTTTTTAAAAAAGACGGAGCTTTGGAAAATGTATTTGGGCGTGGTGGGAGCTAGCTGCGTCGCAGTTATGGCCGAGGCCGAAGGGAGACCGCATAGAGCGGGGCGCGGCGAGGTGTGGCGTGGAGTGGCGTGGCGGGGCGAGCGCCGGGCGGGGCGGGGAGGGGCGGTGCGGGTGGGGCGCGCGGGGGCGGCGGGGGGCGGAGGGGGGACGCTGGCGGCTTCGTCGCCGCCGCGCCGTTCGCCGCCTGCGACTAGGAGGGCGCGCCCGCGAGGAGGGAGAAATTGGAGTGGGGAGAGGCGGCTTTCGGGAGGGGAGGAAGAGGGAAGCATATTTTCGTATGTAATTTCTCGTCCAATAGGAAGGCTTCAAGTAATAGAGCAAGGGAGCGCCAGGGCGAAATTTGCCTACTCCGGCTAGCTGTCTCGCCTTCCTTGCCTTCTGCCTTGCGGGTTTCAAAGGAAGGCGCGTTCGTAGGGAGGCGGCGGCGCGGGGGTGGGCGGCCGCTGCCGGGTGGAGGGGGCCCCTTGCGGGCCCGGGGAGCCGGGGGCCGGGGGGCCGCAGGAAGCGGGAGGGCACTCGGGGGCGGGGCGCGCCCACCGCTGCGCGCGGGCGCGACAGAGACAGCGCCAGGCTTTTAACGGGCCCAATTCCTTGGCTTCATTTTGTCTGTTGTACCGCCCTGAGCCTCCACCTTCACAGCCCATCAGTTCCTTCGCTACACGCTTGTGCTTCCCTATTTCCTGGCTAATTTTCTGTTAGACACGGGCTCTTCCCTTCATTTTATTCTCCCAATCTCGACGGCTCGCCCTGTTCCGGCGCCCGGTGCCGTCCGCCGCCGCCGCTTCCGCCGGCCTAGTTTCTTCTGGCGCCGCCGCCGGGCCGCCCCTTTGTTATTGCCTTCTTCCCAGCGCTAATGAAGGCGCAGGCGACGCTTCCTCCCTCGCGGGGCTGAGGCTGGGCGCGCGTTTGCCGCCTGCAACTACCAAATAGACTAACAGGCAATGCAGCTATAACGTTTTTGACTCAATTCATTGTCATTTGCAGAAGGCCTATTGTATGTATTTTTCTAGCGGAATGATTAAAACGTTATGTGTATTTCTTGTGTCATAGCTATATGTACTGTCCAGAATTCACATATATTCGTACTTTAAAAAATTACTATCTATTACGACTTTTATTAATCTGCATTAATTTGTAATGCATGAACTAGCTGTACTAATTCGGTGACATCCAACTACAAAGCATCTAGATGTAAATCAAAGTTTTTGAACTTTATAAAAGTATAATTTTATCGTTTAGTATCGTACTTTGATAGTATAATGTCTAAGCATTCACATATTTGAATTTTAAGGACGATTATTCTCATATATGTTTAAATTAACTTAATTAATTAATATAAATAATTTCGTTTTTGTATGATATTTTTCCGACATTAAAAAATAGTTGACTGTTGTGATTCCGGGCGCGTCAACTACAAAGATCATTAGCCCCGTAAGTGTAGTGCGTGTTTTGTCTTTGAGAGGTGGTGGTGATCTTTTCCCCGCTGGATTGCGAGATCCGGCGCCAACCTACAGTCGACTACCCGGGTTTTCCCCTCAACCAGGTATCTCCCACCCGCGGGGCACCGCCACAGCCGGGAAAGGCTCTAAGCTCCCAATTGGTCTCCCGACATATGTGGTTGTGTAGTGCATATTGGAGGAAGTGTGTGTGTAACAGGTGAAAAATTGTGCGCGGTCCGTTTGTTAGGGTACTGCTCCGGCATTCGCCTGGTTTTGATAGAATAAATCACGGAAAACTACCGATCAGAGCAGCCGGACGCTAAAATTCTCTTCCAGACAGCGACTCAATTTCACCTAGCTGAAAAGCTAGTGTCAAAAATTCTGCCGCCGTCGGGACTCGAACTTAGGACATCCTGGTCACATGGACTGCAGTGACATCAGTTGATGCACTGAGCCATCTCTCCCGGTATCGACCATTGTAAATTCCTAAATAATTCGATATTTATTTTACAAACGTAATTTTTAACTGAAATCATTTACTTACATTGAGAATGGGAAATACTATGCGATTATTCATTTTAAATACGAGTATTTACATTGTTTCTTGTATCTTATTTCTTCTATTATGTTGAATTTTCTGATGTAATAGTAAAGAGAATATCAACGTTTGCGTAACAATGTGATGGCACGGTCTTTGAATGTTCAGGTGTAAGAATATTTCAAAGGTCACTTATATGCATTGCAATTGTTATTCGAAGTTATCAGCAAAATAATTGTTAGGCACATCCTACAGTTATTAGAACAAGTGAATTTGAATACAATTGAAATGCATACAGATGTGCTTCAAAATATTCTTACACATGAACCTTCAATTATTGAACTACATTACAATTAATTATGAAATATATATTGGGACATTTACGACATTCTGTTGAAAATAATTACTATAAAAACTATTTCTGATTATTAAAAATATTAGTGTAGTACCCTACATCCATTTCTTTAATATTTTGAAATTTTAAATGTTTTAATTTTCAATAACAAGACACGCAAAAACAATTCTTGGCTCAGAATATAGGTGGAGAGTTTTCAATCATATTTTGTTTATGAATTTTCCTATGCTTTGTCAAGAACAAACACAATCTACATTTGAAACTGGAAGTATACAAATACCTCGCGGAGTGCTTTTCTTTCTTGTATGTATTGTGTTTCTATTGATTAAAAGCAAGTTAATGTTTTAAAACATATTAATGATTGTTCTGAAATGTAAATAATATAATAATAATCAATAAATGCAGATTTTTCTGATTATTTCACTTTGTACACTTTCTCATCTCAGTACTTGCTAACATTTTCAACGATAAATAAAGTATATTTCACTTTTTTAATCTAGATTTTTTTGTTGATCCCGTGACACTGGAAAATGCTTCACTAATTAAGCATGTGATTCTTTCTTATTAAAAATGCTTTTCTAACAAATAATATCTATTGATGACTATTTATGGCCAAATAGTTTCAGGAAGAATTCAACAAAACTTTGAGATGGTTTGGAATTTCAAGGCAAAGCAACTAAATATATATTAACTTCTGGAAAAATAACTTACTTAAGTATCAGCAATCTTTGAAACAGATGTAGATGTGTTACTGAAACTCGCGACTTAATATTCGCACAAATCCTAAATTTTCATACTAGATAGAGGAGAGAAATGAACAAAGAAAATAGCCAAGACTAAATACACAAATTTTATATTTTGTCACTAAAATTAAAGAGACAAAATGTAATATTTTAATTTTTTGAAGAAAATATTTGAAATATATTCATAAAAATATAGAAGAACCAAATTAATTTATGATTACTTTTAAATTAGTTAAAGTTAACACATTCTTCCTAAATATTAACAAAAAATCAGAATTATGAATCTACATAATTTAAATTAAGAGTTAATTTGATTGTAGAAATGAGCGATAAAATTCGTGTACAGGATCAAGAGAACAAATGAGTGGCTCAGAGAATTAGGGATATAGGTGCCCTAAATGTGGTATTGAGAAGCTGAAGTTCAAAATTGGGGGACTATAGAAAATGCCATGGAAGGAATTTTCTTTCCACCGATAGAACGCGGCAACTGTTTTAGCTATTGGAATATCATTTGTTCAGAAAATAAAATGGAATTTTTACTTTACTCTCCTACACCTAACTCACAATTTGCTAAAAAAGCACTTATACCCCTTGCGCACTAGGCCACTCAAATATCGATCACGAACCGTTCGAATTACATGGAAAAAGTGACCACATTCAAAGCGTGCAAAAAGAATCCAGTATGGAAAGCAACCAGTGATGGATTTGAAATGCTGTGTCATTTGAATGTAAACGATCGTGTACACAAATTAAACGTAGAAAACAAAGGATGTATAAAAGAGAATTTATACTGCGTATATACTAGTTTGAGTTCATTGTTGATAAGAAAGAGCTTAGTGTGGCTGGAGACTACACGGTAGTTTACACAGTATGCAGAGGTTAATGAGCAAGGAAGAACAAATAGACTTCTAAAGTAAACGGACATGCCAGGTTCTGATCGAGTTTTTCACATTTTTCACGATAATATTTTTTAATAAATAACTGATATAAAGTGAGTCGTTAATTCATAAAAATAAAGGAATGCGAAATGAAAAGAATCTGCGCAGTGGTATCGAAACACGTGTGAAATCGAATACTCAAAACAATAGTGACTCTGTATTAAAATTGCATAATATTATTGTGTAGTTTCAGTGTAATACTATTATTATGTTATTTCCAGGGGTAACATGCAACATTTTTACAAATTGTTCTATTTTGATTATGTGTATAATATTATATTTTACATAATTGTTAATATTTTTTCTAAAATGGTAAAGAACAATGCTCAAAGAGAAATAATTTTCATATTGATAATAATAATAATAATAATAATAATAATAATAATAATAATAATAATAATAATAATAATAATAGCCGGTCCGGACAGCCGAGATCGCTAAAGCAGAGGTTCCTTGGCGATCTCGGACGGAAGGATTGCGGGAATCGAGTTTCGCCTTGGGCATGGGTGTGTTTGTATTCGTGTGTCTGTATGTGTGTGTCGTCTTCAACCCTCACTATCATCATCATTTCATCTTCCATACCCCCAAGGCTATCAACCCCCGGGGGGATAAAAATCGGATCCAGCTAAATGCTGATCGCTTGATAAATTACATGCACCTGCCACCGAGATTCTGTTAAGGAGCCCCGGTAAATGCAGGATGCATGCACGCGTGATCCAAGACGGTCTATTCGCGGGCAATAATAATAATAATAATAATAATAATAATAATAATAATAATAATAATGGGATGTGGGTGATAACAAGCATTGCATTAATATATTTTATGTAGATTTAAAAGTTAGTGTCAATACTAGTAATTTTAAAGACGAAATATACATACGAAACCATGTAATATATTATGTTTGTCACTATGTATATGCATTATTAGTCAGGACATAGATCGAAATAAACAAATTGCAAATAATTTTCAATAAAAACATTGACAATAAATAATGTCTAAAATGCCAAAGGCACCACGAGAGCGTCCAGCAATGAATGGTTCGAAGAACGCCGTGTAAAAGGCAGCACCGGGCCTTCCGCTGGGGCCTGGAAGGGCGGAGCGGGGAGGCAGCGCGCGCCGGCGAGGCAGGTGGGCCGGGCACGTGGCCGCGTGCTCTTGAAAAAGCGCGTGCCGCCCTCCTTGGAGCAGCATCTCGGCCGCACGTGCCGCTCTGGAGCATCCGCGCGAGGGGGCAGAACTTGAAGCCTCCACGGCTCGCATTCACAAACACTTCTCTACGGGTATTACATTCGAGGTGGAAAACTGATGTCACATTACGAGTTTTACTGCCTCCCTTTTTACTTCCTCGCTTACTGCGTACCTACGTAGTACAAAGAAAGTACAGTAATGCTGCGGCGAAAAGTGACGATTTTTCCACAGGAAAACTCGAATTGAATGAGAAACGCGAATATCGGAAACGTGATAACGTTGTAAACTACTTCCTCTAACACGTTTTGTAATACAACTTTTTTGAGTCCCTGATACCAAAAAATTGGTTTGCGGAAATGTCTGTCTCTCTGTGTGGCCGTCTGTCTTCAGCACTAGCGCCTAAACTGTTCAAACTATTATTTCCAAAATTAACATTCCCAGATCTGTCTACCCAATCTCGAAGCGAATTTGGAACGGATATTTTGTTTCTTGGAGGTATTTTATCTGATGTCTCAATATTTTCAAACTTTTCTCAAATATGGCTCCAGATTTTTTATTAATTTTTTCCTCGGATAAAAGTACGCTATTAAAAACAACACGCGTTCCGTTTCCGGTAAACTCTCTGTAATTTTCAAAATCGCAAAAGTTTAAAATTACAAAGCTACAAAATTTTTTTGACAGACAGAGATTTTTTGCACTTTTTAATTTCATTTCCAACTGATTGGACGACTTAAAATTTTCTCTATGACTAAAAATATAATACATTTTGTGAGGCATTACAAGGCCTTTGTGAAACATAAATTATCATTCTTGCTAAGGCTTTTAAAATGTTGAAAGTGTCAAATCAAATATTTACATATTCAGAATCATCTATGAGCAATCGCTCCAACATTGTTAGAAGATTGAGAAGTTCGAAGACAAACAACGCTCAAAATATTTAATGCGCACACACTTCATAATTTTAAAAAACGTCTTTGTTTCTCCGACAGTTATTTACTTGTGATCTGAAGTAAAAGCTGAGAAACCATTGGCCGTCTGTATACAGCTAAAGGATATCCCGAAAAATTAAAGTTAGAATTGTAAGATTTCGAGTAAAAGGTATAAGTAAAGGGATATCCTTCTCTCAGAATGAATAGTGATTACCTTACATGTTAAAGGATATTCTCCAAGTGGAAGCAAAATTGTATCAATAGAAAGTTTGAGTTCAGAAAAGTTATGCTGGTGCATCGCCCGATAAGTAAGGTTGTAGCACATTGTTGACAGCTTACATGCCGTCGACAGAGAATTTCAGCCGCTGTTTAGAGGCGAATTCTAGCGGTTGGCTGCTCTGATCGGCAGTATTTCTTGGTTTCTCCTATCAGCACCACGTGAATGTCGGGGCAATACCGTAATAAATCTGCCACGGACCACGTGGGATCTTGCCTTCTTCTTCCTTTTCCTATCCTCACACCTTACTTACTCTAACACTTACATGCACTACACTACTACATACGTTGAGAGACCAGACGGGAGCATAGAACTTGTCCAGTCTGGAGAGCTGCCCCGCTGATGGGGATACCTGGTTGGGAAAACGCCTGAAAACCGACGTGTAAGTCAGTGCCGGATCTCACCAGTCAGCGAGGCACACCACCATCACATTCCGCGCCAAAAACATGCACTACTCTTACATGAATAATGACCTGCGTTGTTGACGCGGTTGGAAACACTAATTAATCTATCAATCAACTGACTGCATTTAGCGTGCACGTTGTGTTTCCAAGACAAGAAAGAAAGCTTTCTGTTTGGAAACATAAAATATTTGAGTTCTTAGAGAATGTAGTCTAGTGTTACGTCATTACAGTTTCATGAAGAAAATAGAATAAGTCTTCAAGTGATAGTGAAAAGAAAGGAACGATGTGAGTAATGAATTGCATTTCATTGACAATGAAATGAACAGCGCACTGATGATTTTAGAAAAGTGCCAAATCAAGAAAGTGAAAAAAGAAAGAAAAATACCATTGGGATAATATAATCGAAATTCGAAAGAATGTCCAGGAAGACATTGATAGAAGAGCTTTCTGTAAAAAAGTAACACGAAATTAAGATTGAAGAAAACCTGACTGGGAAAAAATGGAAACAAGCAGAATACACTTTTAGATTGGGAGAGAAAAATTACTGAAATCATCCAAGATAACGATAATTCTGCAATTGGAAGAATTGAAGGGGCCGAACAGTTCGGTATTGCAGAAAAAGACAACAGTCCAGACGTTCAAATCGCGAGACCTTTTTCTAGTGGGCAATAAGTTGCCCAAATTTTCCGACTGTTCATCAACTTTTTTTGAAACGGAAATCGGTTACAGAGAGATATGAAACTAAAGAAACGAAAGCGTTGACCTCAAAAGAACTGTAAAGCTTTGTGTTGTTATGCAGTGCTGCACAAGTAAAACACAATAGGAATATTTCGAGAAAGGGATGATGTATCATGAGGAGTTCATACAAGGCACCGTAATTGATGAAATTAACTCTTATTACAAACAACAAACTCATTGAAGTTTGCATTTTAGAATGTTGCAAGACAGGAAAAGAGTGTACATTTAATTAATTATTAAAATTGTTTATAACCATACTCAAGTGTCTCATTTATGGTCTTTGATGACAAAGAGCAAATTCGTCATTGGCATAGACTTGGTTGTTATGTTCATCGCCTTCCATTAATTCCTCAACTAGTTCGAAATCAGAATAGTCCAAAGTTATTGCAACGATATGGAGCATAACACAGGTAACAGTTGTTTTGGCGCATTTTTAATGCGCAAAATGTACTGTAAGATAAATCGAAGTTTCAATTCATCGTTTGATTAACTGGCGAACAAAAAAGGTTTTCAAAAAACTTTTTAAACCTTGATAGCTGATTTTTATAGTTTTTGAGGTGCTATATCCGCATCTGAACTCTGTTTCTTTCCATCACCCACAGTTTAGTCACAATTTGATATATTAATATATGGGAAAATATGCTATATATACAATGAAAATGAAAAGTAAACGAGTTCTAAAATACCAACAGAACTTTATTTAAACATGGAAAATGGCTTTATATTTTTAGCATTCCATTCTACAAAGGTGTTACGTGTTCATAGAAAACAATTAGATTAAAAGAATAGCGGCCGCTCGGGAGACCACCCAGTAAGGAGCCTCGAAAATTTCATAAAAACATAAAGGAAACTCGAAAAAACGAGACAGAAAGAAAGGAAGGGTAAAGTAGTGGAATAGGCGGTCAAATGCCGCATAGTCTCTCTCGTTGTACACGAGACTGCAGCTTACGAAAATCTCTTGCATCCAGAATGCGCTCGAGACAGAAGTGATTCGATATTATCGTAGCCTGTAACCTTTGTTACAAACAGTTGTATTGATAGAAACTTTTCTTCTTAAGATCACTGTCGTCCAGTGTCTGTATTTCCATGTATCAGCAATCAGATTGTTTTATTTACAAACACGAATCGGTTCGCGCCGAGTCACATTGGAGCTTGTTGTTCGTCCAGGGACAAAATGTGGTGATAGGAGGTACTCGTTACAGGGACAAAATGTGGTGATAGGAGGTTGCGTTACAAACTCATCGAAATTGTCGGGATAGCTGATCTCCTTACTTTCCGTCCCTACTTACGAGAAAGAGAATCCCCTTGTAAACGTGCTCTCTGAACTTTGCATTGCCAAATTTCCCTCCATGTCACGTTTTTCCTTCCTGGCGATATTCACATACCACCGGCGTGATATGAGAGATGCTGATCCGATCGCTCGATGGCTCATCACTGACAACTTCGTTTCTATTACTCCCGTCCCTCTCAGTGTGCCTGGCTTGCTCAAACTTGATTGTCGCGAGAGAATTGGTGGAGCGAGCCACAGGGTAGTGGTAGTTAGTGCTCCGAATGTTGATTCCGACGGAATTAAATGAGCTTAACCCATATATTCCCAACTTTTAATTTTTTGTAATTTCATGCTGATATGTTGTTTTCCTTTTTGTTTTGGTGTTTTATATGAATTTGCTCTATTTTCACTAATATATTGGGTTGGAGGCGCGCTCCAAAAATGGAACAATGGGAATGGGAAGGTACAGGGCCATTAGAATAAGGAAAACATTATTTTCAAGATCATATGTTTATTTTATTGAACTAAATAATTAAGAATTATTTTTAAGCTTTAAATTATAAATTATTTAATGGTGATAAACAAATTAACACATTTTTCAGCATTGAATATTTGAGAAATTTTAGGCATACACTGATAGAAAGATTTTCTTCTCGGGTTTCTTCTTCGTGGAGCATAACAGATCCACCCACACCAAATTCTGGCTTTTGGTTCTCAGTAGAAGCTCCCTGATCTTGTTCCGCTTGAAGGAGGTAGGAAGGAGTGTACAGTCACCATATTTTGAAACCAAAATGTGTTGGTTTCCCATGCAGGTATTGTTTTGTGGAATGGCGACCATGATATGAAACCATAGATTCATTTATGCACAAGTTCGCATCTTGGGAAAAGAAAGTGAGCCTTTCATTGATCATTGCCCACAATTGTCAAATTTCGATAATTTGTGGCTTTTCATTGGATTATTGTTGTTGTTAGATACATGAAAATATCTTAGAAGTTCTTCAAATCTGTTTATTGACATTCTTCTTGCCACTCCTGGGTGATGTAGTATGTCAATTCACGTATCGCAGTCAAGACGGTTCTTAGCATTGCCGTAATACTCACATTATTGCATTTTTGTTGCTCAAATTGAGCAAATAAATGCAATAAATGTTTTTATTTTACGACATGTCAAATTTAATGCAAAAGTGTGTTCTGTTGTCTCAATTCGTTTGTATCTCATGTTATTGTATTATTTTGTTATTGTGTTACTGTATTATTTACATATTTTGTTGTCTTATTTACATTATATCTTGTGCTAACTATCTATTCTAGAAGAAGATACTTTTAATGAAATTGTTTATGACAGAGCTGTGAATATACACAGAAATTTGTAATAGGATAGTCCTGTAAGCAAATTACTAATAAACTTGAAATTTAAATTTGAAATTCACAAGAAATTTCATGATCGCTTACAATTCACTGTAGAAATTGAGTGAGTTGACAAAGTGATTTGCTTTCTTAACGTAAAACGTGTTATAAAACCAATCTAATCATTAATAATTGGTACGGAAAAATACTTGGTCAGGCAGAGTATTAAATTTCCTCTCACAACATATTCTAAATGAAAACTAGTGGTGCTACACAATAGCACAGCCTTTCCCATATTAGTTTCCCATTTCCTTGGGTCTAGGCTAGCTATTAGAAAATTGCCACATACTCTTGCCAGCTGCCATCTATCGCCGCCCAAAGTACATTTTTTTTACATTTTCTTAATATTTCGGTTTCCTAATGTAAAACACAAATATTAATGTCAGAATATTAAAGAACGCTAAAACCGCGTTCTAAATGACAATTTCCTTTGAAAAATTGGGAGCCGTTTATACGAAATGGCGTTTAAGCGCTACTGCATATTAGAAATTTCAATCTCTTTTTCACAGATAACTTTCGAGTTTTCGAAAAACTTCATTAAAAGTCCTTTTAAGAAACTTAACTCACAAATACAATAGTATTTACGAATTGCAGTGAATGTGCATATTAACGGTGTGAGAAATCTTTCAATATAATTACATTTGTGTAATTTTTGAAAGAACAAAAAATCCCCCAAATTTAACTTTGCGTCATATTAAAGAGAGCAATTAGCACTATCAGTTCGAAAAGTTTGAAGAAAAAAAATTGGAGCCATTTATGAGAAAATGGCGTTTGAGCGATTCTGAAAATACGGAATTTTGAGCTTGTTTTCACAGAAAACGTTTGAGTTATTGAGAAACCTTATATTACATTATTTAAAGCACATGTACTCGAAAATATAATAATGTGAACAAATTGCCGCTAATGTAAATATTAACGATGTGAAAGACGAGTCAAAACAATTATATTTTTGTAATTAAAAAAAACAACAACAAAAGGATAAAGCAATATGGGGTTTATGTCATCTCATAGTGTACATTTAGTACTATCCCTACCAAAAGTTTAAAGAAAAAAGATTGAACCGTTTTTGAAGAAGTCTTGTTTTTGTGATTTTGTAAAATTCAACATATGGCACGAAATATTGCGCAGAAACTACTAAAATTTTCAAAAAATGTACATGGCCTTAATGAAAGAACTCGCTTTGGAGAACAAATTTTATTTGGAGGGAAAATCTCTATCTTTAATTTTGTAATAGTAGGAAGACGTCGACAAAAATTCAAAGTTTTGGAATTTTCGAAAATTCAAAATTTTCAACTAACGCGGTACCTGCGCCATTCTCTTAAATGATCTTAAGATTATCAACAACAAAATTTAGTGAACATTGTTGGTGCATTTTTTTAAAATTTTGAAAATGTCACAGGGGCTTCATGTAAAGTATCCCCAAAATTAAAATATCAGTTTCAAATTCAAGGGGCCACGAGTTCAGTCAGATCGATCAGGGAATATCAATTTGGAGAAAATTGGCTGAACGGTTCGTTGCGTTGTTCACAGATAGACGGACAGACAAACGGACGGACAGACAGACGGACGGACAGACAAACGGATAGACGTTTTGCTTTCAATTGGTTTTTCGGTATCAATGACCCACAAAACAGGGATTCTGGCTGTACCACGTGTTAGGGGATTTTTTTCTTAATTTTGCTACTGGATTTATCCACTTTTCTGTTATCAGGGCCCGGCAATTTTCTGCCAAATATCCACCGTTTTTTCGCGCAGCATTACATATCTTTCCCTATACTACGTATATACTTCGTATACACGTAGTACTTATACGGGAAAGTAAAATTGCCGTGGCTTTCGATTTAGTACGCTCTGCCATTACCTTGTCAGATCCTATGTTCCCCCAAGAAAACCTTACTATCGTTTATAATACACTGAAAAAAACATGGTCTTGATTGCTATATTTAAAAATACAAAAATATCAAACTAAATTCCAAATTGTCTCAACCATCACCTATTGTTAATCCCGAAAACTCTATCAATTACCCCGTTCTCCCATTTCACAACATCACGAATCCTAAAATTAAACAACTTTTCAATAAATATAATTTCACACATGTTTTCTGTAATAAATACAAATAAATCTCTTTTTAAACAAACATAAAGAATTAAACAAGGCCTTAGATCAAACGTAACGTACGGAATTCCATGTGCCATTTTCAACTAAGTCTACATTGGCGAAAGCACACAATAGATGTCTGTACCAACATAAAGAGATCAAAAAGGAATATATCTCGATATCCATCTCTTGCCAAACACCGGGTTAAACTTAATCTCCATATGGAATATAACAGATTTTCTGGTACACAAAACAATTCAGAAACAAGATTAACCATAAAGATGATGCACATTTTAAAAATCAATACCGTCAACATCAAAACTGACACCATCGAACTGCTCTGTCTACAAACGATTAGCAAATAATAGTTAAATTAAGCAATTAAACATTTGGTGCTCGATTCCGTGGAATTTGTTTGATGTTATAATCCATCATATTGTTTTTTACTTAAATGTAATAACAAAATTCGTTCTCACAATATTAAATATCACCATTGTATTCATTTTTTGTAATTAATAATAAACAGAAAATGATTATATGGTATTGTAACATAATTCCCTCTGATAATATTTAAATATCACTATTGTAATATATTGACAATATGGTTACGGTGACAGGAACCTCAAAGGATCAAGATTTATTCAATTTGCAAATGGACAGAGATTAAAAATAAGTAATACCTTCTACAAAAAGAATATGTAACAAAAAAAGATTCTAGTGGACACCTACCGGGGGAACGACGGGAAAACATTTAATGAAATAGACTTCATTCTGACAAGATCTCTAGCACAAGAAAATTAGAAAGACACAGTTTGAAACAGATCATAGGCTAGTAGGAGCAACAGTGATATTAAAAAACTAACGAAAAGGTTCAAGCATGCCCACATAAAGAAAGAATCTATATATAAAAATATATTCGTAAAACAACTAAACCGATGTGACAACTTGGGAGCAACTTCACAACCAATATCAACTGTGGCAACTTAGGAACCGAAATACAAGAAATTTACTCAAATATTGAAAATGCAATAAGAAAGACCACCTTAAATCAACAATGAAAACAAGGAAAAGAAAAATAAGTCAAGCACAAAAACATAGCTACTGATAGATGGAAGAGAGAGATTATAACAAGAGTACCGAAATACAAGTCTGAGAATTGAATATGCAGAGCACAACAAGCTAGTAAAACGTGAAATAAGGAAAGATTTAAGAGATCGCAAAAAATATAATCATACAAGAAATAATGAATACTTCCACGCCTATAAAGACAATAAAACAAGTGTTGGGTGAAGGAAAAGATTGGATAAAAGAAATATACACACAAGGAAGTCAGTTGACAGGTAATAGAAATACAATTAGACCACAGGTCACAACTTATTATAAGAATATCTACAGCAGTTCATTGGATAACTACAATACAACACCGGAAGGAATAACCGAAATGTTAAATTACCCTACCGTTAGGAACAATCAATCGAGACCCTCCATTACGCTGTGTGAGGTAGAAGCAGCTCTAAAAGAACTCACAATGGGGACGGCTCCAGGAGATGACAATATGCCATGACCCGAAAATAGGATCAGAAGTGGTACTGAAACCTCTCACAAATCTGTTTAACCTCATTCTTCAAAAAGAAGTGCCAAAAGAGTGGCACTTAAGTACTGTCAACTTCATTCACAAAAAAGGAAACAGAAACGAAAAAAAAACACTATAGACCAATAAGTTTATTTTAGTGTGTTTACCATCTATTCTTTAAAATAATCAATAGAAGAATCAGCAACCTCATCAATGAACAACAGAGTATGGAACAAGGATGATTTCGCCCACACTTACTGGAAAAAGCCCTAAAATATAACCTCAATTTATATTTGACTTTTCTAGACTTCAATAAAGCTTTCAATAGAGTTGAACACCCGGCAGTTCTACAAGTGTTAACTGCACAAGTTGTTAATAAAATATATGTTAGATTATATGTAAATAGCTGGGCAAAAATCAAGATTGTTAGAAGGACAATATTCAAACCATAAAGGGGTATTGGCTAAGGTTGGCTAATGATTAGGAAATGAGTTATCACCGAATATTTTCATAAGTGCACTAGAATCAGTTTTTAGAAACATCAAAAACGGATATGGTCTAAATATAAAAGAAGAAAATTAAAGAATGTAAGAGTTGTAAATGCTGTAATAATATTCGCAAAATCCCCAAAAGAACTAGAAGATATTGTTAATGATAAACCGGGACTGTCCAACAATGTGGAAATACAAATGAACACTACCAAGACTAAAATTAGGACAAACTGAACAGCTACATCTATCACAATAAATAACAGTAAAGTAGACTATGTGTGTTACCTGTTCTAATTTATGAAGCACAAACATGGTCTCTTAATGTAAAAGAGGGAAATATGATAGAGATATGCCAAAGGAAAATGGAGAGAAAATGCTGAACATCACTCTAAGAGACAGAGTCAACAATGTTGACATAAGAAGACAAAATTAACAGACATAATACAAGAGGCAACACGAATAAAAGGGAAATGGAAAGGACATATCAGCCGACTCGACTCGGAAAGATGGACTGACGCAGTCACCGAGTGGAACCCAAAATACAATGGAGATGTGTGGGAAGACAAAGAAGAAGATGGGAAGGTGAATTTGTTAGTGAGATAGGTCATTTATGAGACCGCACAGCCATAGACAGGAAAAAGAAGGAATAAGTGACAAATTAAATTTTGTGTAAATATGTCTGTAAATAAAATTGTAAATAGGACAGTTTTAGGTAAGAGAATGTGAAACATACAGTGCGCCTAGCAGATTATTGTTTAACAGTGTTACAGGGTACATCAAAGGTTTTGACAAGAACTAGTGGACTATATATCACTATGTAATAAAATTGTGAATATTAAATAGGAAAATACAATTTAACTTAGCTAGGTTTTAGGTCACCTGGTAAGTTCCTTTTTGAGAGCTTCCCCACCAGAGAGTGGGAGGCTTTTACCACGGATAGGGATGTAATAGTTTAAATAATAATAACAATAATAATAATAATAATAACAATAATAATAATTGCATGTATTTTTGTCACCAATTTTATATTGAAACTGTATTCGTAACGAATTGTATTCAAATGATTTATGTAAGAAATTTGTATTCAAACCGTTTTTAGACGAACCTGCTGTTAACTTCAACCAAGAATGCCATCCATGCTTTGTTTTACATAGGTAGTTCCTGTTTCTTATTGCTTGATTTCAAATTGTATGTTGTTTTTATATTTAATGAATTTGGTTTTGGTAAAGTATTATTGTAATTCAGGTGTCGCAATTGACTTCACCTCTATGTTCCTACATTTATTTATAATAGTAATACATATAGCAATTTCATGATATCTGAAATTTAAAGAGAAAGACACAAATCGAACAAATTGTGTAAAGAGGACAAAAATGTTAATGTATCTTCCTCACGTCATATATATGAAGAATGAAAATATATTAAATGTTCTGTTGTCATACGATTGTAATTTTCATAAACTATACAAAATGAATGTTGCACAATATGGGCTAGAAGCATACAGTGGAGGTCCACTCATGGATGCAAAGTCAAAATTAGCGTATACTTTCCTACATAATAATCGCAGACACACAAATGGCACTGATATATTTATTAAATATGTATCACAGTTTAATATTTCTGATATATTATACGAAGGTTAATTAATGTACGGTATACATATGGTGTAATTATATAAATTGTATTCCGTACACTGATTTGTGATATGTATATATAGTCTGTTGAAAATTTGATGTTAGCGCCACGAAAATATGGATGTTCCGTGACAAGCACTGAATTCCAATTTCCTCAAAACGGGAAGTTCGGTGACGTCAGAGGTATAGAAAACGTAACCTCAACTCTTGTTGACATGCTGAAAGAGGGTGCGTGTGAAAAAGGTCTGCAAATATCGTCAATTTCTTCTGAATATTATTACTTTAATTGTAATCAAATTATGTTATGTGCGTGAATGTTCAAATGCAAACACAATAGCTATTTCGTGTACCGTATGGAAAGTACATCATGAAGGAATTGCAATTTGAGCATCTCATCGTTGGAGGAGCTACTAGGTGAGTCACTACAATTTACCAAGATGCAAAAACGCTAGAGAATTTTAAAAGCCTTTAAAAAACTTGTCAGACTATAACGTTTTTGACGAGTCTTTTCTCAGCATACAGATGAGTTATTTTTATTACAGTAACTAAGATAACCATTTTTCCTCGCAGCTTTACATAACGTTCTCTCCACTACCTAAGTGGTAACGAGAAAGTAAAAATCAATTGTTAAAAAATGTCAAGATAAGTTTTTAGAATGTATGAGTAGTTAAGCAGCGTAATTTTGCTAATTTTCGAATTTTCTAGCACTTCTTTTTTTCTAATGTTGTAGGATTTGACCCTTTCGATGCGACACAGTTTGAAATTCTAAGAAATTTTTCGCATTTTTTGGGAGATGTAACTGTACGGAACGCTGTTTTAACTATCGAAGTTGTGTTGATGTGTCATCTTAAAAAAGTATATTTCACACCTATTGTTCTGCGATTTCTAATGATTTTTAAAAGTGATGACCGAGATGTGGTAATATGGACAGACATCGTGGTACCTAACCTTACTAAAAGCGACAAAGTATGTGCTGTTATAACCACACTAGTTTCGTAAATGAAATCTGTTGCTTAAATTCAGATCTGAAATAAGGTAATGTACAATTATTTGAAAATGTGAGTAGAGTTTGCGTACGTTTGCGTGGAATATGGATAATTTTTAAACATTTACTTTCTCAACAATTACTTTAACCCGGGAGTGCTCGCAATAGATCTGTGAGATCCGAACCAGGGCAATTTTATGTTCCTGAATTATTGCAATTCATTAGGAGTATGATATTTCATGTATTCCTTCATTGTACTTTTCTGAGAACGCGTGGCCTTCTGTTTATATCTTTTCAATGAGTCATTTCCCATGAGCATGCTGAAACTTGATCACTGCGCTGCACGATATTTGTCAGATACGTTGTGTACACTGGCTCCAGAGCATTGTGAGTTCCTGGAGTAAGCGGTACGTATCATGATCTTATATTCAGGCGTGTCTAAGACAAGTGTACGATTTATTAACAATTGCATTGAGAGACATGTACAAACGAAATAAAATACGTATTTCAGTTAATAGAGCTTCAAAACATTCCCATTCATGAAAAGTATCAGCTGTATCTGAGAAATACATTTCGGGCACTGGCGTGAGTCTACCTATTGCGGGCACTCCTGGGTTAATAGTTTTACTTCAACTTTCTCGTATGTAGCAAAGGACGCTAATGAAAATGGAGCTTGCCCCATTTTCGAAGGACTATCTGTATTTTTGAAAATTGCAAAAAAAATTAACATTGCAAAAGTAGAAGAAGGAATTTGATTTCTTTAAAAAATGTTTTATAAAGTTATATTTTCAACGAAGTTATAGACATTTTTTTTATAAAACCGTGTAAGTTTTCGCTTGACCTTGTATTTTGCGCTTGAAATTAATGTAATGAACAATTTTCTGAAAAAGGTTCTAAATTTTTTCTTACGTTTTTTCGGCTATAGTAAAGGGCGCTAAAAATGACGCAGGTCTCATTTTCAGTGAACACTTGATACGATCGAAAATGGCAGATGTTATAAATAATGCGAACAAGTATGTGCTTTTTCAGCACCATTCATTTTAAACTGTTTTGTTATAATTTTTGGACATTTGCTTCGATTTATTTTCTCCATAGACTCCTCCGTCAATGGGGTTGTTTCTTCAAATTTTTGCACAGAAAATAATGGAAATGACATTTACAATAGACACTTGATCAATCAAAAAATCAGCTTAAAATTGAAATGTATTAAAATGAGGACTTTTCTTTGTTAAATATAACCCCTCATTTTGACAATATTTTCCAACTTCGCCTCTGAACGTGAGGCATTGTAGTCCAGCATTAGCGAATAATTCCACTAGAATATTTAGAATGTGCTATTTTTAATTATATATTATTTTATTCGTTCTATCACTCTGTGCACATGATTTCGTTAATTTTCTGTGTAATACTTACAAAATTGCAACAAAAATTACTACAAAGTTTAAATAAGAAAAACAACGTCACAACGCTTTCTTCCGCCAGATTCGGTTCACATGGCTCCTGTGACGTCACATGCATGTAAACAAGCAACCAGAGCGTATTGTAGCCAGCAGGAGAATTAGTGGAGAATGAAAGTTGAGAGATTCTAGGTTTATTTTGAAGAACAAGAAAATTGTGTCTAAATGGTGTGCGGTGCCATTGTGTACAAATACATCCATCAAAAACTCGGAAAAACTGTTTGTTTCTGTGCCAAAGAACACCAAAACGCGTAAAAAGTGGATGTAACTCGCTCGTAGAAAACCGAGTGATATGTAGGACCATTCGAATGTATTTTTCTGTGAAGATATTTTTAATGTAAGTAAATGTTTTATATTTTATTCTATGAAATTGCGTTAGGTACTATGTTTTGCTGGGTATTTTTTATGTTAGAATCGATATTCATCAATGTAGAAACAATTTCACAGCAGAGAGGCAGGTGCAAAGAACAGAATCAGAAAACAATTTTACTGAGGTCTATCAATATTTAATAAACTTCAGTATCTTATTAGACAATCAGGTTCAATTGATCAGTTATAGTGAACCAAAAATTAGGGAGGTAGTTTAATGATGCAATTCATGATACTAGTTTGGTGGAACGCTATGTCTACTGTTTGGGAGTATTCAATGAAAATATGTTCCTGAAAGCTTCCATAATTTTATCTTTTAACAGTTACTAGTGTATTTTACCTCAGCTATTTGAAATTTAAAAAAAACAGTAATCCCTCGACATCCGCGGATTCGTTATTCACGAATTCCGAACATACGTGATTTGAGAAATGCTACCGGTTTTAACATTCGTGACCCTAACATTCGCGAGTGGGTCTTTTGATCATTTTTGTTTTGAAAGTGAGCACATTTAATTTCCTTTATCAGGATAATCTGGGAAGTGAACTCGAAGAGACCAGAGCTCAGAGTATCACGTTCTGCAAAAATTTCAAAGATTAAATGTCAATTCACATTTATAGAATAACACAATTGTAAAATAATTCAATTCATTTGCGTCCAATTGGAGGTAAGGGTTTTAGCCAAAAGAAACATAAAAGCCGTTCAGGCTCTATGCAACTCTCATTATAATAACCTAACTGAAGAGGAGCTTTTAAGAAATCATCAGCGAAGAGAACCTCGAACGTAATGATGAAGTAATGGAAGTGAAACTCCATCCTGGAGCAATTTTAAATCGGTTAATGGCGTCCTAAAACGTCAAAAAGCTCTGAATGAAAGGGAATTCGACTCTGATCCGAACATGGAAATAACTTCGAAATTTAAGAGAGAATTAGAAGCAACAGCTCTTCCATTTTTAGATATTAAAACGAGAATTAAACAAAAAATCCTACATCCGATGACTTTCAACTTTGAAATAAGTTTCAAACATTTTTTATTTATTCTCTTTGGGATGTTTGTGAATCGTGTTTGTAGTAGCTCTTACTCAGTTCTACTGCAATTGTTTGTCGGATATTTTTTTCCCTTCTTTTTTCAAGATTTTCGATATCCAGGAACCTAACCCACCTTTTTTCATTAAAAGACTCAAATTCGCGGATTTGACATTCGCGATGGTTTTTGTGAACTAAACTCTCGCGAATGTTGAGGGATTACTGTATACATATAAATAAAATAAGATACCAAATTATGTTTGCATTAAAAATTAATTGTTTTTATTAGAACATTTTAAATAAAAAATGCACTTATTACAATAATTGACAGCTAATTAGCCGACATAATGAATCAAATAAAACAAATACAAACTTCAATAACTGACCACGTCTTATGAGTTTCGTGTTTAAGTATGAAATTCATAGAAGAGTGTATCTCTTAATCTTAACTCATAATATTGCAGATGGAGAAGGATACGGCGAACTTCACACAATACAAAATGGGCTTCAGACAGAGAATTTTAATTAGATTAGATTAGATTTATTTAAACTGCAATTGGGCATAACCCGGTGGCAGCTAATTACAAAAACATAAATATATACTGCCTTTCAGTAACATAGAACACTAATACCAATAATAATAATAATAATAATAACAACAACAATAAGAATAAGGTGATATAACTAGCAAATTATATACTAATTGTAGTAATAATAATGGTAAAATAATGATAATAATAAAAAAACTGACTGGTTCATAAAACATTAAATTACATCAAGAGAGAAAACAAACACACACACACACACACACACACACACACACACACTGCACTAGTATCACACTGCACTTCACTGCACTTCACTTCACTAAGACCTGAAAACATTTCCTTCTTTATTTCTCTGCTATACACTGCACTACACCTCACTTCACAATAGAACACTTATGCATCGCTATATAACCCACTATTCTCCCTCATTTACTTAATAATACCCTAAATTAATTTCCTAAACTGTTGAACACTTTGAGAAAACGGTTCAAAGGTTTTTGCAGGCAATCTATTCCATTCCGTAATCGTTCGATTTGAAAATTTACCGACATTCGTTCTCTGCTGTCTTAAATTTATTTTGTGCCTGTGATCCACTCTACTGATGTATGTAGGAATACATAGCCGCCGATTAGTTTCTTTCCAAGCTGGATGACCATTATAAGCTTTATAAAAGGTGCAGAGTCTTGCTACTGATCGCCTGTTTTTGAGTGAATCCCACCCTGCCGTTTTCTTGTCCTCAGGGACAAGAAATTTACTTTTAGAAGTAAATTTAGCTGCCCTATGCTGAATCCTTTCCAAGTGTTTACACTGCATAATCTTGTGCGGATCCCAACAAATTATTCCATATTCCATTATTGGACGAACAAGAGATAAATAAGCAATTTCCTTCGCGTTTGCCGTACTCTTTTTTAGGATGCGCATCACAAAGTGAAGAGATCTCCAGGCTTTCCCTACAACAAAATCTACGTGTTTTTTCCAACTTAATTTACTATCGAAATGAATTCCTAGGTACTTGCACGAGGAAACTCTCGGAATAATGTCATTATTTAAACGGTAATGTGTTTCACTGTAATTATGACCCCTGCCAAAAGTGATGGATTTACTTTTAGAGCTATTTATGGACATTCCATTATTTTCCGCCCAGTAATATAACGTCTCAAGATCCCGTTGCAGTATTTCTTCATCTCTTTTCGAATTAATACTACGATATATTATGCAATCGTCTGCAAATAGCCGAACATTTTAGGTTAATTGCGCCGGCAGATCATTGACGAAAGCTAGAAATAGAAGGAGTTCAATGACACTCCCCTGCGGTATTCCTGACGTAACGCTTGCCCCGGAAGATAACTCTTGCCCACTTTCTGTTTTCTATCTCGCAGAAACTCGCTAATCCAACCCTGGGATCTATGCCTGAATTCATTAATTTCTGTACAAGCCGATCGTGTGGAACGACATCAAATGCTTTAGCAAAATCTATAACTACTGCGTCTACTCTCCCGCCCGCATCAATTTCATCTGCTGGATCCTGAAATAGCGTGACTACCTGACTTTCGCATGAATAACCACTCCTGAATCCGTGTTGTCCATCGTAGAGCCATTTTTTAATTTCCCATTCTTTCTTAATGTAACTCCCAACTAGATGCTCCATAAGCTTGCACATCACTGACGTAAGACTTACCGGCCTATAATTGCATAATTTAGTTTTGTCACCACTTTTAAAAATTGGTACGACAAAGGCTAATTTCCAATCTTCCGGTACTTTTGAATTATTCAAAGACACGTGAAAAATTCTAATTAGGTACGGTAATATTGCCTTTCCTGCTAGTTTAATTAAATCCGTAGAAATGTCGTCTGGACCCCTTGACTTACCATTTTTCAAAGACTTTACTTTATTCCATAGAACGTTTACTTCAATATTAAACTGATTCGCAACCGAAGGCCCTTGAATAAATGGATGGTCCGTACCATTTTTGAAAACCGAACTAAAATACTTATTAAATGCATCCGCTTTTGCCCGATTGTCAGTAATTAACGTGTTTCCATTTTCGCGAATAACTGGGATATCCTCTTTATTTTTTTTCCTTCTACGAACATATTTATAAAAACCTGTCCAGTTATTTCCCTTCCCATCTAGAATATTCTTTAAATATGCCTCCTGAGCAATTTTCTTTACGCGCTCCAATTCTTTTGAATGATTTCGAAAAATATTCATATGCTTGCTACTGCGCTTTCTGTTCTTAAGTGCCTTTCTCATTATCCTCTTCATTCTCCTAATTTTTGCATTGTAGTATTTTGGATCCGGATTATTTTTTATAATTTTGCACGGAACAAACTTTTGCAAAGCTTCGTATATAATATCTTTAAACACGCCCCATATTTCATCCATACCGCCCTCTGTTCTTAGAAAGCGGTCATATTGTTCCCTAAAGAAACCTTGAAGCCTGCTTACATTTGCTTTCTTGTATTGCCGTACTTTCGTTCCTATTGTAATGCCTTTCCTTGAAATATTTCCGTCTAAGTCAAGAAGAACCGCTTTGTGGTCACTTATGCTCTCAATAACTTCACAAGATATGAAAAGTTCTTTCGGCCTAATTAGGTAGACATCCAAAATCGCATCCTGTCGCGTCCCGGTCCGAACTACCTGAATAAAACCCAGGTCCCAAACCAGTCCGTTCACTAGACTTTGGACTTTCCCTTCGCTCACGGCTCCCCTCCAGTTTACGCTCGGAATATTTAAGTCGCCTCCAATAACAATAGGATGGCCATTTTCGTTTCCCGTTCTCTGAATGATGTTATCTAAAATGTCATATCCATCGCTCGGAGGCCTATAGCATGCAATAATTTCTAAAAACAGTTCCTGACGTAATAATTTCTATTCCCATCATTTCAAACTCTCTACTGACCCATTCTAATCTAATATTTATGCCCTCTTTGACGCAAATAAAGATTCCGCCCCCTCTACTATTTTTATCCCTCCTAAGGATCTTGTAATGGGAATGAAAAATTTCAGAGGACCCGATTTCCTCAGTTAACCACGACTCAGTCCCTATCACTATGTCGGGATCGCAGGCATCAACTAGATTCCAAAACTCTATGTCTTTATTGATTATACTACGACAGTTCACCTGCAACCTAAGGAACCCCTTACTCGCCTGAAAGTGTTCTCGAAAGGGCGCGGCCCTCGAAGTCGCTGCCGCTGTCGTCGCCTCCGCCGCCATCGTCTCCGCCCTCGTCGTCTCCGTCGCCGTCGTCATCGTCGTCACCGCCGCCGCCGCCGCCGCCGCCGCCGCCGCCGCCGTCGCCGTCGCCGTCGCCGTCGCCGTCGCCGTCGCCGCCGCCGCCGCCGCCGCCGCCGCCGCCGTCGCCGTCGACGTCGACGTCGACGTCGACGTCGACGTCGACGTCGCTGTCGCCGTCGCCTTCGCCGTCGTCACCGCCGCCGCCGCCGTCGCCGCCGCCGCCGCCGCCGTCGCCGTCACAGTCGCCTCTGTCGCCGTCGTCGCCGTCACAGCCTTCGCCAGCTCAGTCACCGCCGCCGTGTCCGCCGCCTCCGTCATCTCCGTCGTCTCCTCCGTCTCCGCCTTCTCCACCGTCACACACGTCTCCGCTGAAGCCACCGTTACCGGAGTGAAACCCACAGCCCCCGCTCCTATCGCCACTGCCGGTAGATTTAATTTGGCCGCGGAACGCGAGACCGGCGGTCGCTCACAGCGTCAACGGGCGACGGGAGGGCGTGTGCAGAATTCAGCTACTCTAGTATAGAGACCACTGAGCTCCGCAACGCCAGTGCGGTTGAGGTGGACGCCGTCTCGACCTAGCGAGCTCTTTGAGATCCACCCGTTTGGATCCACAAACATGAATCCGAGAGCTTTTGCCACAAAGTCCATGTCCCGATTTATCCTCGCCACTTTACGGGACCAAACATCCCGGCGGCGAATGACGCCACTCAGCACTATACGCGAGGATGGAAAGCGCGTTTAGGCTGCTACCCCAAGTTCGTAGATGTTGCCCATGAGGTGATCAAATGAGCGACATCTCCGTAAATTATTGGAGTCTCCGTGAATGATAATTTCCGGGGCTTCCACGTCACTAGCTTCAATTTGTGATTTCAGCTGTTCCATGCGGATTCCCGGAAAGCATTTTACTTGTAGGTTTGCGTGACCTACGTGACGCACAATAGAGTCACCGAACACAACACATTTTTTGGAATTTTTCGTTGCCGCTGAATCCTTCACAACTGATGCAAATGTGGTTGATGCCGTCACCGCCGTGGACACCACGTTTGGGGAACTCGCCGCCGGGGTTGGCGACGTCACCTGTACTGGCAGGACCGCTGTGGCCGGCTGAGCCACCGTCACTGCCTCCTCCGTCGCAGTAGCTGCTATCGCCTCCACCCCCGTTACTCTTGTTGCTGCCTTCAAATCTTGCAGGTCCTGTTGAGTCGCTGCAAGCTTAGCAGTAACCTGCAAGAAGTCCTGTCGAAGACGCGAAAGTTCACCTCGCAGACCGCCGTTGCAACAATCGACGCACCTCCGTTGCAACACTCGACACATCCACTGGTGCGCCACGTCGCGTAGATACCGGGCCAGGATTTATCTCCACGCCATCAATTACTAACATCGCTGCTATAACTAGCAGTGCAAAGGCGTCCAGAGAGGGAGCAGGAACGCTACCCTTTCTCAGCACACACGCCACGCGGGCGGCCCAGCCGCCGATGCGGGCCCGGTACATTTCCACGTCGCAGCCCATTATCCCTTTACCTGCGCGAGAGCGATCCCCAAGGCACGTCCGCTCGCTACAACGTCCAGGAACAGAATGGCGGAACAAGTTCTGCCATCAAGATTTGACTGTCAATCAGATAGAATAAAACGCGTGCTTGATGCTGGTTGTTCTCGAGCTGCTTTTATCAAAAGACAAAAAATGAAAGTGCTTCAAGAAATTCAGTTCCATGCGGAAAGCGTGTCTGAGGACTGTTCATTTAATGACAATGTAGTGGGGAAAACTACTGAAATGGAATTCTCAGGTAAGTAAATATATTGTTGTTGCGATTCGTAAAAGAAAATGCCTTGTTTATTTCATGGTTAGTGTTGTGTCTTTGCAATCAGAAGAAAAACTCCGTTTCTCACAACATTTATTTTTCACAACATAAATATACAAATGGTCGCCGATAGGCGAGCTGGGTGAGCCGAAGGCTCTGTTTTACGGCCGACGGCCGTGGTGAGTTGTATTGTGGGGGCCGCGGCGAGCAGGTAGTGTCGCCGGTTGAAAGTCGTGGCGGCGGCGGAGCCGTCGCCCAGGTGCCGAGAGGCTGGAGCGCGGGGGCCAGGTAGGTCCCGCGACAGCGTGAGGCCTTAGCACCACCCAGGCGATGCCAGGTGGAAACGTCGCTAGCCGAACGTGGCGACGGCAGCGGGGCCGTCCGCTCGGCAATAGTGAGGCCGGGGGGTGGCTGCGTCGCTGGCAGAGCGTCGTGGCGGCGGCGGGGCCGGCGCCCGGGGCGGCGAGGCAGTGGCGTTGTGTTGCTGTTGCCTCGGCGTGACGAGTCGGTAGACTCGGTCGTTTGGCTCGTACTGGCGGATGCGTGGGCTGGCCCTCCGGTGATCTCTGGCAGACGCGTTGCAGATTCGTAGCTGGCAGGTTGACGACTGGTAGCTGACTTCGACTGACCCGTTGTCCACCGGGCTTTTATACCCCGGTGGGCCAATGGGAAATCGAGTTTACGTTATGGTCAGTGCGCAGCGCGTTTGTGCTGCGCCCTCTTGACCGAGTCTTTGAGTTCTGCTAGCGCGCGCCGTTTAAGTAGTCGGCGCGCACACAGCAGTTAGCTTTTGCAGATAATTTGTCATTTAATTCTGACCTACATGTAATTATCGTCAATATCAATTAAAATTAAATTTTTCTTTTCAGAATCAATGAAAACAAATGAAAAAGCAACGCTGATTAAGCATTCAGTTGCAGATAAGTCAGTTCAGAGTATTCTGAAAGTCCACCACAGAAGCAAGGCTGTACAGATAATGACAGCAAAAATAAATACGTCCTCACCTTACAAACTTTCCACATCATGCAGCTCCACATCACCATTAAGTTTGAAGAGAGTGATCTACATCTGGTGTGACTAAAGTAAAAAAAACAATTAGATTGCAATGAGGAAACATCCGATAGTGATGTTTCTTTCAATGTAAGTGTGATATCGGAAGATGCTTCGTTGTCAACTGAAGTTTTGATTGAGATCGCTATTTCACTGAGACAGATCGACGTAGAAAAAAATGCTGAGTAAAAAATACTTGAAAACAAATTCTTAAAAAGCCTATGATGTACGTTGGAATTCCGAAATAATTATACTTTATGATAGAGTTAATTCATAAGCATACTCGTATTTCACCAGAGTACATTTGTGTCTTGAAAAAATTAGATTAGAGAAAAGATTAGGGCGGGCGGGCGGACGGGAGAGCGGGCATGCATTTGCCCTCAGTTGATTTTTCGGTATCACAGACCCACAAAACATGGATTCGATCTCCGTGTTATAGGAAGTAATTTACTACGTATCAACAGTATTTATCCACTCTTTCGTAACCAGGGCTCGGCATTAAGAGTTTTTCTACCGAAAATTGCCGTTTTTCCCGGCGCAGTTTCTGTACGAGAATCTGTCCGCAAAGTGTACAGTGTAAAACGGTATTTACCTGAATATTGAGGAAACTCTTCAACATTAAACTATGGAACTTTGATTAAACATTACTTTTTTCGTAAATATTTTACCCCGTTTTGGGCATGGTATGCCATTGACAAATAATCAAATTAATTTTTTAGAAGCTTTGAAACCTGCCTTTTCTAATGTGACATATGAAATAATTGTTAAAATGTACTTGGAGCTACATACTGTAAAAGAAGGCTAAAAATAACATACATTCTTTTTTACCCAAACCATTAATTTTAAACTATTATTAGAAAATTATGAGTAAAGTTTCATAGTTTTACTCAAACATTAGGAAAGCTGTTCATTGTTAAATTCTAGTGTTTTTTAACACCAGTGTTTTTTTAACACCACCGACTTCTCTGGAATGTGCCCACTGTGTAAGGGCAACATTGAAATTAGTTTTATTGAATAGAGTGAAAAGAATTGTAGAAGCAAACTTGTTCCATGTGTTCATCGCTAATGGAGAGGGAAATATTGTATTCTAAAGGGTCTAGCCGAATAAGATGGTAAAAAGTGCCCCCGCTTGAAATCGAAAAGTGAATCTTTCCTGAGGATTGTGACCACGAAAAACATTTTTTCATGGACTTTTGAATTCCTGCCCTCCCTCACATCCGCCGTAATAACGAAAAACGTGTTTTTTTAACTTTATTTTTTTCACTGACTTCGCCGCATGAATTTTCATGGAAAATAATGGATATTTATGTAAAATTTACTGAATTTTTCAAAAATATTTTTTAAAAATGTATTAGCCGTGAAATTCAACCATTTAAATGGATTTGAAAATTTTGAAATTTTTTTAAAGAAAGTTGTTATTCTACCGGGAGCACGAGAAAATTCTCAAATGTTGCCCTACAGATCATCTATCTTCTGGAATTTTTTCAGATTTTTATGATTGGTGCGCCATGTCTAAAAAAATTAAAATACATATTTTCGTCCCATTTGGCGTATTTTCATGTATATAAAACTTTATAGAAACATGTAATAACAATATTATTTGTTTTCTAGCCACGGTATTTGCAATATTAAAAGGCTAATATCAGTAAATAATTTTGTCTCTAATAGTTTGACCGTTAGATATAATCGCACCAGATGGAGAACAATTTTGTTCAGTTATTTTTAATAAATTGAGAAGTTCGAAAAATTATCAATTATAAAGAATTGACTTTAATTTAAGTGAGAATTTCTTGAGAATTTTAGATGCAGTGGTGTGTACTAACAAGATAAATAACTGATTAAACAGATTTTCTGTCATATTAAATAATACTTAAAAGCTTAAATATCAAAACAGTAACTTACTTTTATCTTTCTACACTTAACTTCACCTTTTTTATCCTTTTTTCTTCAAAAATAGCATCTTCATTATTTTCTTTTAATCATTTCCGTAATATTTTTAAGTATGTAACGGTAATGGAAAGCTGGATTTTTCCAGGGTGGCCGCTGGGATTCGCGAGTAGATGGGATAGCTGAAGGTGGTGGGGAGGGAGCCAGGAGGCGGCACTCCGCGCGTCCGCCCATACCAGAAGCATTAGCCTACCGCATCATACGTGCTAGCGAACTTAATTGAGAATTAATTTACTTTAGTCTCTTTGTTCGGTAGTGGAGGAACACCAAATGCATGTGATGGCCTGGCGCTGCTCCCATCATCTACATCTTTTCCACTGTCACTTATATCCGTTTCCTCAGTATCATATCTAGCAACACTATTATTGCCAGCTGTAGCCACTCGCCTAACCCTTTGCACTCGTAAGCAAAGCGCATAATACATCTTCTACAGCTCTTACGGCATGTTAGAAATGCCACGAGAATAATAGCTACTAGCTCGTATCAGTACGTAATGTGCTCCGGCCTACCACTCGTTGGGCATATCTCAGATGCCACCCCAAAGCCCCTAATTAACTCGTTGGGCATCCCACAGATGCCCACGTATTTTCGTGATATGTAAAATAAAGTTTTCATTGTTGAATCGATTTGATTTCTTTGGTCAAAAAACAGTAGAAACTGCATGTGACGTATGGGGAAGAGATTATCCGGGTTACTCTTCTATTTTTAAACAATGGCGCAATAATGTGAAAACGAGCTGGAACGGGGGAATGCCGAATATATTATTTTAAAATGTGACTGAAAATATTGTTACTTAAGTTAATATATAATTTTATAAATTTGTCTCTATAATTTATAATTATAATTTATTTAGAGCTTGATGATGTCATCGAATAACAAGAATGGTGAACCTAGCACAAAGGTTAAGTTTACACACGATAGAAAATGTATCAAATGTATGAAGTTCATTCGCAAAACTTGTAGCAAAGAAACTACAATTAGAAATGAAAGAGAAGTCAGAATTGTAAAAGAAAATTAATGGCGAGGTAAATATAATGTTTTGTGCTATAATTGTAGAAAAATTATTTTTCAATTCCCCGGATATTTTGGGACCATTTTATGCCACTGAAAACGATGCTACGATTATGACAAAAGTAACATCCGACCCACATGGCCTGAAGAACTTATTACATGAAGGAGACTTTTGCGTAGTAGACAGATGTTTTAGAGACGCCAAAAAAGATTTAGAAGATAAAAAAGTACATTGTTATTATGCCTGCACTGAAAGGTAATCGAAAGCAATTAACAAATGAGGAATTTAATTCTTCCCGTTTCGTAACGAAGATTTGCTGGGTTGTGGAAGCAGTTCACGGAGTCATTGCTAAAAAATATAAACTCTTGCATCACCAATTAGACAATAAATTATTACCAAAGGAAGGCTTGTATTGTAAAATAGCATGCTATTTGAACAAATCTTTTGGTCCAAGAATGATTTCCGATATGAGCAGAACAGAAGATATTGTTCAACGAATGTTACTTCCACAACCTACAACTAATACCCTGGCCAACGAAGTCGAAGAACAAAGATGGGCCCGACGAAAAGTCGATTTCAAAAATGTAACTCTAACAGATATTCCTGATTTTCCAGAACTCACGGAAGAAGATTTGATTTTTTTCTGAAACATATCAATTAGGTCAGGCTATTTCATATTTAGCAGAAATGTTTACATAAAACAACAACATCGATTTACAATATTTAAAATTAAAGCCAACCATCCTCAAATTCGAAGTCCGTTCACGGCACATAAAGAAAAACTTATAAATGCTTTGCGGAATACAAACCTCATACCATTGGATCTTCAGGAAAACTAAGATACTGTTGCGATTGTGCAAACTGTCTTCGTACAATCGAATGTTGCTTGCACATTGACGCCATAATTTATTACTTGTCTCACGGAAGATACAATGCAAAAACAATAAGACCAGCGGAATTTTTGAATTTTATTTTTGGATACGAGGATACAAATCCTAAAATTAATGAAGATAGAATATTGCATATTAGACAAAGACAATATATGTTTAGGATGCTTACTACTAACTTATATGCTATGCTTCATCTATACAGAGACGAGGAACTTCTGTTAATTGTCAATTTCAGTGAATTTTTTCAGGAAAGGGAATTTGTTTTGAATTCGGGTTGGTGGTATAGGATTTCGGGCGAGGTGTAGTGCATTATTGAAATAGAATTTGGAGGCGAGGTAATTAATATGGTTGGCTAATGTGGTTCGATGGACAGTTTTTTGTGGAGTTGGTCGTTGGTGACAAACCAAGGGTCGTTAATGATTATTCTTGATACTGATTTTGGAAAATTTGTATTTCGTGGATGTTTTTGCTGCTTTAATCCAGATGGGGCACGCGTATATTATTATGGCTGTGCTCTGTGGTAGTAAGGAGTTTTTGTTGATAATAGGTTTTAGCTGTAATTTTATTTTTACTTGACAAACTTAGTTTGTAAATGTTTTTTCCAGTTAATTTTCGTGTTTTTGTTGAGTCCAAGATATTTAATTGTGCTCTGTGGATGACAGATTATTGGTTTGTTGTTTAATGTGAGGGAGTTGGAGAAGTGTAAGTTCTGGGGGTAAATATTTTGGAAGTGGTTTTTAATGGGTTAAGTTGGATTTTTAGTTTAGCGGCCCAGCTATCAATTAGATTTAGATATAGTTGCTTTGTGTTACATATTTTGTATAGATCAGGTCCTGAGAAAAATAGTGCCGTGTCGTTGGCAAATTGGGGGATTATTTGGTACATCTGGGTGATTTTGGCAATTTTGGGTGACTTAGCATTTTGTAAGGATGGAATATTAATTCTTTACACAAAATTATTCTAACCGATTCACGATTGATTCGTAGCTCACCTTCATGACGTCTAGCTGACCGTTCTGGGCTTCTGACTACCGCTTCCCTTAGCCTTTATTTCTGGTGTCGTTACACTGCGTTTCGGGCCAGGCTTCTTAGCCATTATGTTTCCTGTCGATCTGAATTTATTCACCCATATGAGGATTGAATTGCGGCTCGGAACAGCTCCATGTCGACCAATATTGAACCGTGACCGAAACAATCGCTGCGTAGCTGTAATAGACTCATTACTTCTCTGTCATAGACAATCGACGTATTTGTCCCATTGCTCCATAGGGACTGAGTAAATAAAATGGCGTCTTTTATAGAGCAGAACTATCCCACCACGCCCACCTCCTACCACTGCACTCTAAGTTCTACGCAGTTCAAAACCGTTCCTGTCCTGTGTCTGTACATGAAAATAGGCCGAATGGGACGAAAATACGTATTTTAATTTTTTTAGACATGGCGCACCAATCATAAAAATCTGAAAAAATTCCAGAAGATAGATGATTTTTAGGACAACATTTGAGAAATTTCTCGTGCTCCCGGTAGAATAACAACTTCCTTTGAAAAAATTTCAAAATTTTCAAATCCATTAAAAAGGTTGAATTTCGCGGCTAATACATTTTAAAAATTATTTTTGAAAAATTCAGTAAATTTTACATAAATACCCATTATTTTCCATGAAAATTCATGCGTCGGAGTCAGTGAAAAAATAAAGTTAAAAAAACACGTTTTTCGTTATTACGGCGGATGGGAGGGGGGCAGGAATTCAAAAGTCCATGAAAAAATGTTTTTCGTGGTCACAATCCTCAGGAAAGATTCAGTTTTCGATTTCAAGCGGGGGCACTTTTTACCATCTTATTCGGCTACAGCCTTGCGAAATTCTTAGTCGTATTGTACAACGACACTCTACGGAGTAAAAAACGCTGTATCTGAAAAACCATTTCACTTGCGTAGCCACAACTTCACAAAATTTCCTTATATACAGAGTCTCAAACCATTCATTACTGGGACTCGGCATAAAAATGTAATTAAAATCTAAATAGTCGCGCGGGGCTGTTCTCCAAAATTAGTCCACTTGATATGGAATGACCCTTCTATTATATTTGAATTGATTTATCTATTTATTTATATTTTTATGATCTGAGGATAGAATCCAAGTCCCAGTGATGGACAGTTAGTGCACTAACCAATACATGACGATCCCTCATTGTACTTGGAAAGTTGCCCCCTTTTACAAGGACATGCGAGACAATGGCTGCATCTGTTTGGTTACCGACCTGAGAGAGGAATATTTGACACTAAAGTGAAAGTGAGAATATGAGAGACCTCTCGAGTGGCTCATGGTCAACTTGCTAGCTTGCCGTGATGCAATCCTGTGTTCGATTCCCAATCGGGGCATAAACAGAGCTGTAGCGTTCCAGTACAATAGTGTCAGTTTCTTTAGGCGTGTGACGAAAGAAAATATGAGGCAGGCCATGTATGCTAGATACGGTGATGAGAATACGTCATGCCCCGCTACAGGGCTCTCTTACCTCCAGGCGTGAATAATAAATACACAGTGGGTCTAGGCCTGGGAACATCGCTACCTGACAAGTCGGATTACTCTGCCGTTAAATACTAGATATATACCACAGCGATGCCGCTAAATGCCAGATACAGATGAAATAGCCAATCTTACTCCTAAAGCATGGCCCCATACCTTCATAAATAGTGCACGCGTGTAGGAGTCTCTACGTTCATGTTACATACGGCAAAATGGTCACCTATAAATGGGAAGAGTTGCGTATTTTAGTACTGTGATAAACTGGTTATTGTATGCGAGACAGATAAAATTAATTTTATCAATATCCACAACTCTGACAGGAATGAACAGAAAATGTTGGAGAGGCAACGGGTAAGAAATTCTCGTAAAAGAAGTTGAAATCATTACTTCGTGTTAGGTTATGCTCAAATTTAAGCTGTTATTGGATATTCTCAACATTCTCAAGAAAAGCCGATTCAAAATACCAGACTTCGTACTCAGCGCACAGGACAAGAAAATCTAAATCTTCTTGCATCATGGAGATTTGTTTACTCTTGACTCTTACAGTGGTTCAAATGTCTCACTAAGTGTCTACACTCTTCAATATATTGTGCAACTTTTTTGTACAAAGCTTGAAAAACTTCTTTTGTTATAATGCATAACGCAATGCTACAATAGCTCATTTTAATGTTGTTCTTTACCACCGTATTACGTCGTTAGTCGCATGCTAAATAGATCAAAGATGACTCGTTAAGCCTGGTGCTAAAATTGCCTAATATGCACAATGGCCGATGTGAAGAGTAACTCACGAGAGTAATCACATCCTAAACCTTTTCTAGAAGATATGTTTCAAAACCAAATACACGGTTAATTTAAAATTAACCATATCCCAATTTGCCATGTCTTCTCGTTAAGAAAAAGAGAAGAAACCTTTTCAAAAATTCATTTAGCCCTTCCGAGGCCTGGCATCCTTGAAAGCGCATTTTCCTGCATTATTGCATGACTGTCAGAATGCAGTGCCATCTCTCGTCTAGATCCATCCATGGGCTCTCGGTGAGTTTAATAGCATTTCGAGATTTCCTAGAGCTTTCGGCGGTCCCGGCCTGCTCGAACGCTGTGCTTCGTGGGCCGGGTCGCAACCGAATCATCCCCCTCGTTCACTCGTAGAGCGTTGCCAAACGCTTCGTTGACACATCGCGTCTCCTCGGATTCCCCGGTGGGCTCCTGGCGGGCCCCGGTGTCTTCTCAGTCGTCTTCGCGGCCGGCCCTTCCACCGTGACTCCCCGTCCCTCACCACCACCCCCGCCCCCGCCTCCGCCCCTGCCTCCGCCTCCGCCCCCGCCCGCCGCCACCGCGCGCCGCCTCGGCGCCTCACCTCGTTACTGTGAATTTCATGCACGGATAAGCGCTCCCGATTCCGAGCTGCGAGGTCTGGGCCTTTCGAGATAGCCGAATTTAATTAGTCGCGGATGATATTTCTAAAGTCGAGGTGGAGAAGTTGTGGGGAGTGAGGCTTGGCTCATTTCGCTTACATTTGCAAGTGGGTGAGATCATTGGCGAAGAATCCGAACGATTTTGCAACTTGTGGGCAAAGAAAATAGAATTTTGCATGGTATGTTTTGTTTTTCACAGGACCTTAGAAATCATTACTGACTATCATTACAATTAAAACCTTTGTAAAACTTAATGTATGATCATTGTCATTGTTATTTTCTAAAATACAATAATTTAAGACCTTCAGAAAAAATACAATGGCTTCAGTGATCAATCATATAACAATATATGACTACATTTGCAATCATACCAAAATATGTTATTTTTACGCAAGGCTTAGGTGATAACAGTTTCGGCATTTCACTCCCATCTCTCATTGTACGAGTGGACCTCTTGCATTGGAACGTCGGGACCTTTTTTTATAAAGCATGCACTGTTTATTCTTTCAATATGGTCTTTCCAATATATATTTTTCAGAATTTGAAAAACAGTTCTTTCTTTCCTAGTCTCAAAGTCTCTAACACCGAGAAATCTACTACAACCTTAAAATATTTGATACAGCTTGTATCTTCTTATTCTGGACATTTCTTTCTTTTGAGTCACTTTACTATGTCCCTATGAAGTATAAGTACAGTTATTATAAACGAAGTACAATGGTATCTTTCTGCAAAATGAAATTTGATGAAAATTTACTAAATATAACTTCACATGACGTAAAATAGATTAATTTGATTTTCCCTACCGTTTTAATTCAAATTAATAATGAAGTTAATTCGCCCGCTCTGACGGTTTAATTTAATTTATTGAATTTATGTAGCAGTTATTAAATGCCGTTTAAAACTGTGTGTGAAGCACTATGGAATTTGCGTTTTTGTGCAATTTTTTAGCTCTGGTATCCCTACCCTACGTTATATACATATTAAGGGGAATTATGAATACAGATACGAGCGTTTTTGAAACGAATTGATAGTAAAATATTCACTCCGGTGAAATAAAAACTATTCGAAGAGGCAACTGAGCTAAAGATTCGGCTATTGCCACTAGCGTCATCGACAAGGAGGAATCGAGTTACTACCGCGAGGACATGATATACATCTCTCTCTCTCTCTCTCTCTCTCTCTCTCTCTCTATATATATATATATATATATATATATATACATATATATATATATATACATATATATATATATATACATACAGAGAGAGAGAATGATTGTTAGAATAACTATATCCCGCATTGACCCAAAAAAACGTGCTCTCATAGAAAAGCTACGTTGATGTCCATAAGCAAAACAAAGGACCATCTCAGCATTTGTTCGAAATATTAGGGAAACTTGAAGAAAAACATGATTGAGATGGAGGTCATTGACGCAGAAGCTGAAGAACAAAATTTGTTATGGCACATTTAGTCAGTTTCAGTTGTGCAGTAGAAATGGTAACTAATACATTAAATATCATACATCACAGAAATGGAAACTCATTCGTTAAAATCAATATTGTTTTCCTTTCTGATGCTCACTATAGAATCAATTGTGTAGAAACAGTTATGCAGCAGAGGATGTTTTATGTGGCACTTAAACTAGTGTATCAATTTTAAATGTTTAATGTTATCTCTCAATTTATTTTATAAAAATGTACGTGTACTGTATGTGCATTTTTGTAGTGAGCTGTTAACACTTGACGAATATAACTACGTTGAGAGTTAGTTACAAACATCTGCTTTGGTTGAAAATAGCACTTGGACAGAAAATTTCGTGTTTGAATCCCACTTGGGCATGGGCACTTATTCATGCCTGTTGTAGCGTGATAGACACTCTCCCTCACAATGAATTTTCTTCCCAACTGTATTTCACAGCCGGCCCTAATGGCGCAGGTGCATCAAATACATGTTGCAATTTCACAACGCCTTTCCTCCTTCCTTATATTCCGGAAGCAACTAGTGAGACCGATATGATCACACGCCAGGCAGCGTCTCGTATGGGGTTCCACTTGGGGAGACACTTGGCGCTATCTAGGTGAAATCATGTGTCCTTGCAATATATAGGGTGGTTATAATTAAACTTTCCCTGCAGAACACGTAATAACGAGGAAATGAATTATAGAGCGAGTACCGAACTTGCTAGTATTACTGTCCGGAGTATGGCTTGCATGTTTTTTATGCATCGCAACGCCACCGGACAGTTCCAAATATGGCCACCAAGTGCCATGATCAGGCATTGTGCTGGTATGTCTGATATGACACGCTGGAATGACATCGGGTGTGACATGCTGACGAAGCATATCGCAGTAACGCTGGCTCGTCACACTGCTCGTCTTCGGATCTTGAGCCCCAGCCTCTTCAAAAAAAGAATGGGCCAATGATGGACGTCGCCATGAAGCCACACCATACTGTGACACGTTCACCATACAGGGGAACTTCATACACATTGCCTGGCGGTGAAGATCCCCACACTCGACAATTGTGTGTGTTCACTTCACCCGTCACATAAAAATGTGCCTCGTCTGCCCATAGGATGATCCAAGACCAGGCCTCGTCATCTTCAATCCTCGGTTAATAGTGGAGAGCGAAGTCAACACATTGTTGTGGGTCCGGTGGTGCAAGTGCTTGTACGATATAGATCTTGTACGAAAATTCATTTGTCATTTGAGAATGGTTCGAAGCACCTTCCGTACAGTGGCCCACGGAATGTTCAATTGTCGGGACGCAGCACGCGCACTGCTTGACGCTCGGGAATTGGGCGCAGCGTTTTCGGCCAAAGCAACAGCGATTTCAACAACCAATTGTGATTTCACCGGTCGTTGGCCTCTTCCCGGAGCGACACCCAGTTCCGCACTTCGTTCGAACTTCATGTTCCACTCAGAAAGTGGAGAAATACTTTTAGCCGGCGATATTCTCGAAGTGCAACTGCAGCATTACATAAAAGTTCCACCAATAATGCCCTGCTCCGTTTTTCCAAACCCATGTCGATTCGTCAACAAGTGCACGGCGACTGTTCCGATGTGTGCGACTATTATGCACTGTGCCTGATCATGGCACCTGGTGGCCATATTTGGAACTGGCCGGTGGCGCTATGATGCATAGAAATCATGCACGCCATACTCTGGACAGTAATACTAGCAGGTTTGGTACTCGTACTATAATTCTCTTCCTTGTTATAAAGTGTTCGATAGGGAAAGTTTAATTACAACCATCCTGTATCTAAAGTATCTCCTGCAGGAGATTATATTGATTATAACTGATTATATTATTCAATATAATCATCACTATTTGATTTCAAGGATTGTGTGTACCATTCTGCCTCCTTCATCATATCAGCTGGATGGATCTCATCATATTTCGAATGAAACCATTTTTTAATATTATATTTTCATATATTATACAATTTTAATATTTTATTGTACTATAATACTAAGTACAAAACTAGTTCAATGGAGTGCTGCAGTTCTATTTAATTTAAATATCACATATTGAAGAACTGCAGTAGGAAGTCTTCACTGATAATGAGAAATGGCGCAAACAGAAGGTGGCGCTGTACAGAAACGTGTGGAGCAAAAAATTCACTTTTGCTCTCATGGAACGCAGAATTTATTTCTCTATAACTTTTGTATGGACCACTTTATTGATTAATGGGTTAGTTTAGATAATACCAAAACGCAGAAGTTAAAATGAAAGTTTTTCATAAAAATGCAAATTTGTCGAAATTTGATGAGTACACGTATGGAAACGGGTTGTAAAAAATATGCATCTGGCCCTATAATATGCATAAATACCCTACAACGTTTTATAGGATCATGTTTTACATATTGGGAGTCCTTTACGTAATAAAACCGTTATGTTGCAAAAATTCCCCTCCTGAGGAAATATTTTTACTTCCCACCACTTAAGAAGCGCTGAGAGCGAAAACCTAGGATTGTCATATTCGGCCACTAAAACATCCATTAAAAGAATAAAACCTTTTGTAGGAATTATTTTCGATTTTCATTTTAAGCCTTCTGGCCTAGAGTTCCACTTGTAAATAGGACATCTGGAGTATAAGCGACCGCTGACTACGACAGGAGTTGGAAACCGTGAATTTGATAAAACAGGGTGGCCGCTCTTGCATGACGCACATGGGCTAGATAAGACTTGAAAAGGCTAGAAAATAAAAATTGGCGCAGTTTCGATTTTTGGCGAAATCTGTATTTTAGAAAATTTTAAAAAATTAACGCGCAAAACTATTGATGGTAGAGGTCTTTTCCTGAATGAAATCTATTCTTTCAAACGAAATCTTGAAGTAATAACAATTAAAATTTCTCAGGTTTTACAAATTGTAAATGCAAATCAACTTTTCACTTTCTGGACATACTTCGTAAGAAAAAAATTATTGTAATCCTACACTTGAAATCGGTTATCTTTTGTCAGAAAAACTCTTATTGCAGGGCTCTGGTTAAGAAAAATTGGAGACGTTTTATTCCCACACTAGTAAATTGTATTCTCTACCACATTGTGTAGTCAGAATCCAGGTTTTGTGGTTCCTTGATACCGAAAAATCGATTGATAGCAAAACGTCTGTCCGTCTCGGTGGTCAACGCTAGCTCTCCACAACTGATATTCCCAGATTGATTTGGATGAAATCGTGGCCCTGCTAGGATAGCGTAAACTACTAGTTTACGTAACAGGGGCGCGAGGCAGGTGATTTACGCAAGAGTCGAGTGTGACGTCCGACGCAGCGAGTACGACAAAAAGACGAGTGCGGGAATCGTTTCGCGCCCCTGTTGTGCAGGCTAGAGTATTTTTTCACATGCTGTGTGCGAAACGCAGTGTCAAGTAAAGGAATATAAATGAAATAGCAAATAACTAGAAATACCTTACTTGTACAAAAGTAAATGGATTCCAGTTAGTATCATAATATTGTTGGTAGTAAATAACAAAGACGAAAGATGATTGCGAATCGTTACAGATGTTTCGCATATGCTTCGCGATGTTTTGCTCACTGTGAAAAAAATTGCTGTTCCGCACACAGAAAACCAACACGAGAATCGAGTCGCGATTTGCATACTGCGTATTGAAAAAACAATTTAAGAAATGCTCGTTTCTCATTTTCGTTAAAACAATGGGTTATCCGAAAATTTGCCAAAGTACAAGATTTTTTCGGCATTCTACAGCCACAATATTAATGATAGAGATTTAGTCCTCAATAAAATTTATTTCTCAAAAGAAGATCTTACAATTAAATCTGTACAATCTTATAATGTACACGATCTTACAATGTACACGATCTTACAATGAATCGATCTTACAATGTACAAGTTTTTGAATATGTGAGTAGTTTTCGCGTAATTTTGCGAAAAGTATGGGCAATTTTTAAACACTTTTTCTCAAAAGCCGGAGAGACATTGCCGGAGAGACATTGCCGGAGAGACATTGCCGGAGAGACATTGCCGGAGAGACATTGCCGGAGAGGCATTGCCGGAGAGGCATTGCCGGAGAGGCATTGCCGGAGAGACATTGCCGGAGAGAAACTGACGGAGTGACGGATACAAACTGAGACGGAGACAGACAGGGAGTCAAAGACCGACAGGAAGACAAAGACAGGCAGAGCGACCGGCGGAGAGACCGAGACAGTGAAAGAGTGACAAACCAGGAGACAGCGATAGGCATGGAGACAGCAACAGGACCCAGCAACGGACCCGACAGCGGAACCAACAGCGGAACTAATATTCGTTTTACCACTGATTTGTTTGTACCAATATCCCGCAAAGCGGGGAATATGACAATACAATGTGTTAGAGGAAGTAATTTTCCTACATACAGGAACAAGTTTAATCCGTTTTTTCGTAACCAACTCCTGGCAATAAGATGCTTTCTGTCAATAAATATTATAGTACTATAGCAATTATACATAATAACATTTCGAAAATATTTCACTCTCCCATTTCGAGAAGTGTCGGTATCATCAAGGAGGCTGTGCTCGGTACTTACCTGAGTGAACCTGAGTGGATTTTTGTTGTTTTCGACATATTCGGATAAAAGTGAATTTTTAATCCTGTATGCAATAAGTATCTCCTGTTCTCTGATGTAAGAAGATTTCTAAAATATTTTCCAACCCTTTCAATGTACAAAAATTTCGAATCCTTCGTGCTATACCATAAGTGATAGTGCGAACATTATCGTTGCGAACATTAGCACATATTCTTGATTTTTAGTTCTAATTTACAACGTAATCAATTAATATGTTGTATGACTTTCGTTAGAATGTAAAATAAGTAAAAATTATATTTTTACTTTTTCGCCTTACTTCCTAAGAAAAGAAAGTATTGTAATCGTGCTTTGGAAATCGAGGATTTTTTGTCAGAAATTTATTGGCGAGCCGTGATTAAGAAGAAGTGGACAAATCCTGCTCTTCCCAAAAACTCGTTTGACGGCATAATGTCTATCCGTCTCTCTGTTCGTGATCAACGCCAAAGACAAACCGTCCAGGCAATTTTCTCCAAAATTGATATATAATATAATATATTTATGAGGCTACAATTGGCTGATTGCCAGGGCGGTAACCATTCGTCTGTAGCTTTACAATACATCTACATTTGCAATTAACAAAAACCATTTACAATATAACACAATAAAATAAATTACAACTACTACTACGTCAAAGGATGGAATAATACAATAGATTTCTCTAGAGACCCTCAAAACCAACCGTTAACATTATTAATACTTTTAAAAATTTTCCCGTACATACATTCATGCTTACAAGTACATACGTACACATACATACACACATACATACATACATACATACACATTCTTATACATGAATGCTCACTCACATGTTCACACATAACCGATCACACACCTACTTATTATACATGCCTACATTTACTTAAAGAAACAAACACTTAGTTACACATAGTATAAATGCAAAGATATACATGCACATAATCATAAACATACATAAACGTAGATACATGATTATACAGTTTTTTAAAATTCAGAATCATAATGTATCCCCTGATTGATTTAAACAGACTCATGTTCTTGCGAGTATCAAACAGATATTTTGATTTTGGGGGTAATTTACTCGAGGCCTCAACTAAATTTTCACAAAAATCGCTCCACTTGTTTTTGTTAACTTTGCTTTCCGATGGCATAGAGAACGATTCAGATATGGCGCAGATCTAATTTTTGTTGAAATCGCTCCGACATCTTCGAAAATTGCAAAAGTTCAAAATGGTTTTGGCGTGTTTCTACAAGTTCTGTAATTGAAGATAGAGTTTTCTTTGAATTCAAATCAGTTCTTCAAATTCATATAGAAGTAGACCATTTTTTGTGCAGTTTTGCAACTGTGAATGAAGTGCAAATTTTTGAAGATATGAGTAATTGTACCAAATTTTGAATGAAATATTAGCAATTTCTAAACTAATATTTTCTGAAAAACGGCTGCAAGTTTTTTCTTAAATTTTTTTCGGTAGATAGGGTTAAACACCTTAAAAATTGTGCTGGTGTCGCTTTTGGTGAACTTTCTCTATTTTTGAAACTTGCAAGTAATTTGCATTATTTTGGTTTTGAAAACAAGCGGGAACATATTTTCAGCAAACGCCGATGTCAATAAGTATAACACACGACGTAGTAATCATATTCATCAGGTGGCAGTATCAACAGCTCACTACAAAAAATTCACATACAATTCATGTACATTATTCTACAACGCTTTGTCAGTTGACATTAAACGATTAAATTCGATAGAAAAGTTTAAGCCCCAAGTAAAGTCTTTTCTGCTGCATAACTGTTTCTATACAATTCGAGACTATACCGAGCATCAAAAGGAAAGTAACATTAATTTTTACAATGATAGTTAACGTTATTATTTACCATTTGGACCACAACTTCTGGGTCGATGGCCCCCATCTTAATCAGGTTTTTCGTCCAGTTTCCTTGATCCTTTGAGCAAATTCTGAGATGGCCTCTTGTTTTGCTTTTGAAGACAAATGTAACTTCATTATTTGTGCAGATTTTATAAATTTCAGTGGGAAATAGTGTTATTCAAATTATCGTTTCCCCTATTGTCGCGGTAAAAAGTATTATTCTTTCATGAAGAACATGATGAGGGTTAAGGGCACAAATATATAACTAATTTACCTTTGAAAATAGATTTTTATTATATAAAAGCGAATATTTTGTCAACAAAACTTGAAAAAACACGCTATTTTATCTGTATTCAAATTTCACTAGAATATGGTTTAGGATAGAGATCACAGAATTATGAAACGTACACAAATTTCACGTCTCCCCTTAGCTCGTCACACACAGCTTTTAACTGGTTTTGACGTAAATAAATAAACCTCTAGTTATATGTTATATTGTATGGATATAATGTGGTTTATTTGCAGTAATTTCTCATTTAGAGGATGCTGTTAAACCGTGAAGTATTTCGTAAAGAAGTAAATTCTTTCAGGTCCAGAGAAATGTAAGTTTGTTATATTTAGTGAGAGCTATGAACAGGACCAGGACCAAAGGTTTTGAATTATGTTAGTAATTTGTTCAAACCTCTACTTCAGTTGTTGCACGAGTTTCACACTGGATGGTCCATACATACCATACATATTGCCTTACCAATAAATGCGATATATTGTATCTCACATGGAATTTTTGTTGTTTATATATAATACATGATGTAGAACAGTCCCCTGTACTCTTTTACTCATATACAGAACATCGATTCGTTCACAGATTTATTACGGAGGCTTATTGTTAGATAACTGTGCAAACAATACCTCGATAAGTTAGATTACAATCTAAATTGTTGAGAATTGAAATAGGCTACAGAAAGTGTGAACCGATCAACGTAATCCATTCAAAATCAACTACTACTAGAGACAAGACTAAATATTTTATGAATTAATTACTAACTAGATGTTTTCAATTAAAAACAAATATGTGCTTGTTGTTTTGTCCAATATTAATCGTATCTCCAAAACCTTCTTATACGAAGTGAACAAAAAGAAGAAACTTCACTTAGTTACGTTTTGCCAATGAATTTATGAATAGTCAGTGTGTTGCAATTAAGAAAATTGATTGTGCTCCTTGATATCTATTATGAATATCATCCATGTATGATTATTTTGTAAAGTTTACTAAATTGGACATTAATTTTGATATGGGTATGGGGATTGCAATTTCTCCCCGCCCGAATGTATAATTTTGGAATCTTTTTTTTCGGATCTAAGATGTTCATGATAATTTTTCTTTATTTACATCGTTGGTTCACAAAATGATCTGAAGGTTCCAGATAGTTTTACTCTTTGGAGTACCGACAATAGGTGAACTAGGAAAGTTAAATTCAACTGTAAAATTTACATCTTTATTGCAAAAGCTTTAGCTATAGCCGAAGCAGTAAAATTGATTACTTGATTCCAAATTGTGGTTGGTAGATGAGTGTAGTGGTTCCTCTATATAATACTAATGAAACTAAAAATAAATCTATATTATTATTATTATTATTATTATTATTATTATTATTATTATTTTTCCATTACATCACGACTAAAGATCTTATAAGTCGGCTGAATATAAAATATACTCCAGGTTGCAACCAGCTACCTAAGGAGCAGATCTAGGAACTGTCAGTGCCTCTACAATACTTTACGCAAAATGTGGGCTGTTCCAAATAAAGCAATTTCTTGCACTTCCCAGTCTTTTGAATTACCGGGGAGTTCAGACAAGTTCTTACTCAAATTTTGCGGAACAAATCCCAGAGCTCCGATAACTATCGGGACGACCTGTGCTTTTACGCCCCACATTCGGCTGATCTCGATTTTTTAAACTCTTGTATTTAAGACATTTCTCTGGCTTCTTGGTAACGACGTTTTGATCGCAAGGTACAGCAACATCGACAAGTAAACACGATTTTTTTGCCAAATCCGGATAACTATATCGGTTTGCTTGCCGCTATCGTGCGATCAGTTTGAATTTGTTGGTCGTACAATATCGTACACAATCCAACAGACGTCATTGGTTTTGGTGAGTGTTCCTACCACTTGGCGCATGTGTTTGGAACTTCGAGGGCGGTACAGATCTGCCAGTGGAGGTAGCTACACACCCTGTCATGTCTTTTAAGGTATTCGGTCTTTGCTAGGATTGGACAAGCTGAGACCATATGATCAATGGTTTCTACTTGCTCCAGGCAAATGTGCCATTTATCATCTTGGGAAATTTTAAGAACCGCTTTTTCATAATGTCGTGTTCGCAAGGCCTGATCTTGGGCTGCTATTACAAGTGCTTCTAATTCTGGCTTCATTCTTCCCCTTTTAAGCCACATAAATAATTGATCTTTATTGATCTGCACCTTGTCCATTCTTTTTAGGTATTGTCCGTGGAGTGGTTTGTCTCTCCACGATTTTTTGTGTCTCACACTTCATATTTAGCAGCATCAGAATTTCAGTGTCTGTGTTATTCGACGTGTCTTGCCTAGTTTTCTTCGCAATGCTTCTTGCTACACTAACAATGCCTCTGTTTCCTATTCTTCGGTCAGATTTCATGACCTGCCTCATTAGAGGGTCACCTTGATGGCTGACTACATACTTCCCCAACCCGACTATTGCGTTGTGCCAGGAGGTCTCAATTGTCTGAGGCCTCTTCCTCCTTCTTTACGTGACACATAAAGTTTATGTATATCAGCTCGAGGGTGGGAAACATGATGCATTGTTAGCAGTTTTCTGGTTTTTCGATCCATGGTGCGAATTTCTTGCTCAGTCCAGTCTACTAGTCCAAAACTGTATTCGGCTACAGGTACCGCCAAACTACCTATTGCAGATATTTTATTCCTGGAATTCAGAGCGGACTGCAGGACCAGTCTCACTCTCCTATAATACTCCCTACGAATTCTCTCTTTCATTCTGTCATTCAAGATGGTTTCACATTCTTCAATGCCCAGATATTTGTAAGTTTTACCTGGCTCAAGATCTTGAATCACAGTGTGCGTATCAATTTCAATGTTCTCAGACGTGAGATTCCCTCTTTTTAAATTGATTTTTGCACACTTGTCAAGACCAAACTTCATGCAGATGTCATTGCTAAAATCATTGATGACAGCATTTTGGAGAGAATTTCTTCATTCTTAGCAAACACTTTAAGATCATCCATGTAAAATAAATGTGATACAGGCCTTTCGTCACTATGGAGCTTGTAACCAAAGTCAGTGTGCGACAGCTGCCTCGATAGGGGGATCAAACTAATGCAAAACAACAGAGGGATAGCGAATCTCCTTGGAAAATTCCCCTGTTAATATGAATACATCTTGTTTCTACTACTCCCTTTCTGCTGTGGATTAGTAACCTGGTACTCCACGACTTCATACTAGCCTTGCAAATCTCAAGTATAGCATGAAATCGATAGATCTCCATTGTCTTCAAAATCCAATCGTGTGGTACACTATCAAAGGCCTTCTGATAGTATGTCCAAGCCGTGTTTAAATTATGTTTTCGTTTCTTTACATCATTCAAAATTATTTTATTCAGAAGCAAGATTTCCTTACAGCCATAAGAAGCTTTACGTTATCCTTTCCGTTGAACTGGCATCAGATGGTTCTTTCTAGGTGTATATACATTTTGTCAGCTATGTCTGCAGTTATAACTTTGTACATTACTGGCAGGCACGTAATTGGCCTCTAGTTCTTCGCCAAAGAGCTGTCTCCCGCTTTGGGTAGCAAATACGCGATGCCGCGAGGTGAGCCATTCGGGGAGTTCTTTAGGGGTTTCTAACATTTTATTAGCAGCCTTTGCTAGATGAGAATGTAATGCTGTTAATTTCTTAATCCAATAAATCTGAATCTTATCAATTCCGGGGAATTTCCAGTTCCCCATGGTCTTAATTATTTGGCAAAGGTCCTCTTCCGAGAATCCTTGAACATGTTCCACCGTTTCCACGAGTCCATTGGCATCATCAAATTCAGATTGGAGCCACGATGTGTCCTTTGTTGCAGGATCTGGTTTCCTCCCAGATTCCTCCCCAAAATGTTTCGACGTCATCTTTCGAAGGAGTGACAGCATTGCCATTCGGTTTTTGAGTCAGAGTGGCGATAGAACCTCTTCGCGTCTGTTTCAAACAACCGGTTCTGTACACGGAAATCTTTTCTACTTTTGTACCGTCTCATTCGTTGAGCACATGCTTGGATTTTCTCTTTTAGCTTTTCAGCTACCATTAGCTTTGTTGTGTCATTGTCAATTAGGTATTTTTGTTCAACATGGAGTATTTTTTGTTGAACTTTATAAGAGTGGTTTGATTTAGAACATGCCCCGGCTAGGAGTGATATTTCACGCTTGTGTCGGCTATCCGTTTCGTAATTTTTTTCGCTCATGGAGGTACGGAGCTCTTTACTCTGTCTGGCTGTCGGCCGTCGATGTTCTTGGTTGGCCCCAAGATTATGAGATACTAGATATCCAGTCGCTTACACGATGTGATTGATTTGAGTAATATCTAGAGCTCTACTTGAGATCTGTACAACCTCATTTAAGACAGAATTCGCTATGTCTATCACTCTCTTAGCTTTAGCATTTTCGTAAGTTCTCCTCAACGGTGCACGAGATTCGAATGGAAGTAGACGAACTCGTTCTATCTCGCGTCGGTAGAGGTCCCGCATCATGTCCTTATCGTGTGACTCATGGCCAAATGAATTTCACCATTGACGGATGTTTCATTTGGAAGATGAACCTTCAAGGGGACCATCGTTTTCAGGGACGTTAGATGGTTCTACATGTTCGTCATGTGGGTAGTTTGATCGAAGAACACATTCCGCGTTTCTCTGGATGTCTGCAAATTGTTCTGCTGTGAATTTTCCACTGCTGTTTATGTATCGTCGTTGACTGGCAAGCTTCTTTGAGTCTAGGGTAGCTCTCATATCTGGATTCCCCTCTCTCCATATCTTAAAAATTCTATTTCTTATCCCCCATTTTTCGCTTTTGCATAGTAAAAGCACATCACCTCCTTTAATTCATCCGTTGTCCATCTCTGAGCTTCTCCATCTCTGTCCATCTTTGAGCTAGTGCCGGCTCTGGGTCCCTGGTTGTTGTTATTATTATTATTACTATTATTATTGTTATTATTAGTAGTAGATATGTTCCAAAATCGTTAAATTACAGATTGTATAGATTTAAAATTGTGAATTCAGCTGTGGATAATTACACATGGCATTTAAATTATTTGATATTCTAAGAAATATTACGAGGGTAAAATGAAATTGCTTTAAAATTAATTATTCAAAGAAGATATTTTAAGAAGCATAGATCGACATGTTATTTCAGTTATATGTGATTTCTTTCTTAAGTCAAATAAACTGTTTTAATACTAGTGATAAGTTTAAATTAGTACATTTATGTAAATTAGAGAAAAGTAGTTTTCATTAATTAGTTGAGTATTTCGTGGTTCCAGCACCTGCAAAGGTGGCTCAGGGCATCAAATCATGCAGTACCTCAAACGGGGCGTCATAGGGGTTGAGTCCCGATTGTGTCAGGATTTTCGTCACTAGCTGGACAGCTACGTCTACTTCAGACTCTGTGTGAAGGAGAATTCTACCGACCGGCTGCTCTGATTGGTAGTTTCCCGTGGTCTCTCCGATCGACAATAGGCGAATGCCGGGGCAGCACCCTAAAGGTGCGTGTCCACTTGAGTGCTACGCTCTCGCGAGTTTGTGTAGAGAGCATTTCTCGCCAATGGACTCGCACAGACTTGCTCTCAGCATTCGAAATGTGCTGGAAGTGCCTGAGAGCATCTGCGATTTTTCGGTGTTTGTTGTCTCACTGTGGCCGCTACCAAGCAGTGGGCAGTTGAGAAAAGGACAAAATAATACAATAAATGGGAGAAAATTCCATGTATTTCAATAACAAATGATGAGAAGACTACGCGTCTGATCTTAAATGAGGGTTCTTTGGTTCTGTGGTACAGCATTTCCGTCTTGGTAATGGAGCGAAAAGACGATGCACTAGTTAAAATTGCACAAGAAATGAAATATATCATTGAAGTAAATTAGTGCTATGGAATGGCACTGACTCTCGTACGTATTTCACGAAATTGAAAGAAAATTTTGAAAATGTCCCATGGGCGTCATGCAAAATACCTTCAAAATTTAAAAAATGTTTTTCAAAATCACAGACTTCGGGCCAGATCGACCGGGTAATATTCATTTTGGGAAAAATCGTTCGAAATGTTTAGGCGCTACTGTTGTTCAGACAGGTGGACGGACGGACTTTTTGAAAATAATGAAAAAAACAACACTTTTTTGGTATTAAGCCACCACAAACCATTAATTGACGTTGAAATATCGAAATCGATTTTTCGCAGCTTTTACATAACTTTGTTCTACGTATATTACTCAGTTTATACGTAATACGTAATACGTATACGCTCAGTTGAAAACGTATGAAGAAAATTCATATTTTACAGAATCAGTTAATCAAAAAATTACTCTCGGCCCCTATTATGTCATTATTTCTATTTGATATTCAAGAAAAAATGTGTAAAAAAAGTAACCTACAAGTAGAAACCACCTTTTGTGCGTGTTCTTGAAATTTTGAGGTTAGGTTAAACAATGTGCGTCGTGTAAAATGTTGCGCATCCTCTGTTTCAAATTCTTTGACAAGTTCCGAACAAGAATTCATTTGTGCTTTATGATCAATCCAGTTTCTCGCCGAGTACTATTCTTGTTTTGCAAGAAGCAAATTAGGTAACGAAAGCCGCCACTGCTCTCTTCTTCGCCCCCATCTTAACTCCCATATCTCCATCGCGAGCCTACTGCTCTCCAGTGGACAGGCATGTGAGAGGTAATCTCGAGAGGGCGCGGCGAGTGCACTCTCGAGAGGCAGAAATTTCTGCGAATCGCTCGTAAGTGGACAGGGTATGGCGAGCTTTCCTCGAGACTACCTCGCGCTAGTTACTCTCTAGTGGACAGGCACCATAACAAACGTGCCACGGACAATGCGTGAGCTTTCCATCCCCTTCCTTATCCTATCCTCATCCCTTACAAACGCATTCACATGCAGTGCACTATGACACTGGGGAGAGTGCTTCGCTGGTGGGAGATAACTAGCTGCGGGGAAACAACAACCCGACATAGGTCGACGCCGGATCTCGCCAATGGGAGATCACCACCATCCCCCGCGATGAAAACATGCTCTGCACTTACGGAACTAATGACTTAAGCAATTGATGCGCCCGGAATCACTAATCAATAAATCAAGTAGTGTAGTGCATGTTTTAAGACGAGAGGTGAGGGTGTTCTTCCCTACTGGATGGCGTGATCCGTCGCCAACTTACACGTTTGCATGCGGTGTTTTCTTCAAGCAGGTGTCTCACACCAGCGACCCCAGCCGAGACAAGATCGCGCGCGGCCCGTGGCCCGTTTGTTAGGGCACTGCCCCGGCGTTCGGTTGGTATTGATCGGAGTAACCAGGGAAGTCTGTGAGTCAGTTCTGCCGGACTCCAGAATTCTTCTCCAAACAGCTGCTGAGTTCGAACTTGCAATCTAGCTAGATTCGAAAATCCTGCCACGTCGGGACCCAATTTCTGGGACTTGCTGGTCAAAGGCACAGCATTGACATAAGTTGATGCCCTGAGCCACTTCATCCGGTAATGTAGTTTAAATTTTGAATTATATTTATGTGAGGAGTCTCGGGTACACATATGGTTACCAAAATAAAATTTAAATACTTGAAAGAGACTCTACAGAATATTCGTATATGATGCATGGGCAATGGTGTTCTTATAGCGAATCGTTGGGGAAGGATGGCAACGTTCCACAACGCGTTAGGAGAAAAGGTTCTCATATTACCGTAAGTACTGTAGTGGTTTTAGAAAGTCCGCGGGGTGTCGTTACAGGATGGCAAGTTCCAGGGTGTCTCATATCGACCGATTTTTCCGCTGTTGCTGTGATTTCGCATCGCAAGCCGCCGCGCCATTGCGATGTAGCTGCTCTGAGTTAAATGAACATAATATTCCATGGTGTATGACATACTTCACCTCCTTCACGGGGAGTTAAAAATAACATCGCCAGTATGAACGTAAGCTTCCGCGGCTCGAGTCCATTTCTTTGGCTGTCCGCGTCGTTGGCTGACAGGCCGACGTTTCGCCTGTCAAGTCGCAGACTTCCACGAAGCAGCGACACAGCCGTCGCCTGGACAGCCAAGAAGACATTATCTCCATTAATTCATAATAATAAAATATCATTATACAAGGTGTCCGGGGATGAAACGTCGAAACTTCGAAAATAAGCTCTTAAGACAATTCCAAGCCTATTTTGTCTAATAAACTACGTGGATATTCCGAATGGTTGAGCCGCAATGAGCACTCAAAAGTTGGTTTGAAAAAATGGTTTCTAGGCAAAAATTTGCATTATGGAAGCATAGAAACACTCCAGAAACATATAAGTTGTTTAATATTTACAAAAGAAATGAATATATTTGTTCAGAAAGTAAAATTAAGCCAGAAATAAAAAGCACACAATTTACACAATTCGACGGCTTTTTATTTCTCGCTTAATTTTTCTGTCTGAGCAAATATATTCATTTTTTTGTAAATAATAAACAATGAACATATTTCTGGAGTGTTTCTATGCTTCCATAATGAAAATGTTTGTCTAGAAATCATTTTCTCAAACCAACATTTCAGTGCTCATTGCGGCTCAACAATTCGGAATATCCACGTAGTTTATTAGACAAAATATGCCTAGAATTGTCTTAAGAGCTTATTTTCGATGTTTCCCTCCCCGGAAAACCTGTATAATACATTTGTAAGATTTTACGAATAAACGTTATAAAAAACGTCGTATATAGTGTCATTTCAACCGCCTGGCCAGTTACCGTGTTCAAACTATGGCGTAACATTTACGACAGCGACCACTCAAAAGATCGAAATTAACGAAAACAACCCGTTAGAAAAATTTGTAGCTAAACTGAAGTACATATACTTCTTTTCAATACTCCATGAAACGTTACTATAAACAGGCATTTTTGTGATATTAATCGGTTTCGGCATCTTTCGCGGCGTCTTCTTTCGCGGCGTCGTCTTTGCATTGTGTTCTTTCACCCAGTCTTTTTTCCCCTTGTCTTCTTTCGCCTAGTCTTCTTTCGCCTAGTCTTTTTTCTCCTTGTCTTCTTTCTACGTGTCTTCTTTCGCCTTCTCTTCTTTCGCGTTGTCTTCTTCCGCGTTGTCTTCTTCCGCGTTGTCTTCTTCCGCGTTGTCTTCTTCTGCGTTGTCTTCTTCCGCGTTGTCTTCTTCCGCGTTGTCTTCTTTCGCCTAGTCTTCTTTCGCCTAGTCTTCTTTCGCCTAGTCTTCTTTTGCCTAGTCTTCTTTTGCCTAGTCTTCTTTTGCCTAGTCTTCTTTTGCCTAGTCTTCCTTTCGTCTAGTCTTCTTTCGCCTAGTCTTCTTTCGCCTAGTCTTCTTTCGCCTAGTCTTCTTTCGCCTAGTCTTCTTTCGCCTAGTCTTCTTTCGCCTAGTCTTCTTTCGCCTAGTCTTCTTCGCCTAGTCTTCTTTCGCCTAGTCTTCTTCGCCTATCTTGCAGGTTCTTTCGCCTAGTCTTCTTTCGCCTAGTCTTCTTTCGCCTAGTCTTCTTCGCCTAGTCTTCTTCGCCTAGTCTTCTTTCGCCTAGTCTTCTTCGCCTAGTCTTCTTTCGCCTAGTCTTCTTTCGCCCTAGTCTTCTTTCGCCTAGTCTTCTTTCGCCTAGTCTTCTTTCGCCTAGTCTTCTTTCGCCTAGTCTTCTTTCGCCTAGTCTTCTTTCGCCTAGTCTTCTTTCGCCTAGTCTTCTTTCGCCTAGTCTTCTTTCGTCGCCTAGTCTTCTTTCGCCTAGTCTTCTTTCGCCTAGTCTTCTTTCGCCTAGTCTTCTTTCGCCTAGTCTTCTTTCGCCTAGTCTTCTTTCGCCTAGTCTTCTTTCGCCTAGTCTTCTTTTCTTCGCCTAGTCTTCTTTCGCCTAGTCTTCTTTCGCCTAGTCTTCTTTCGCCTAGTCTTCTTTCGCCTAGTCTTCTTTCGCCTAGTCTTCTTTCGCCTAGTCTTCTTTCGCCTAGTCTTCTTTCGCCTAGTCTTCTTTCGCCTAGTCTTCTTTCGCCTAGTCTTCTTTCGCCTAGTCTTCTTTCGCCTAGTCCTTCTTTCGCCTAGTCTTCTTTCGCCTAGTCTTCTTCGCCTAGTCTTCTTCGCCTAGTCTTCTTTCGCCTAGTCTTCTTTCGCCTAGTCTTCTTTCGCCTAGTCTTTTTTTCACGTGCCTTCTTTATTTATTTATTTGTCAAAACAAACGGTTTTTTCGTGTTTTTGTGTTGTCTTTTTATCGGTTTTCTTTGAGTGAATTTTTCGTTCCCTTCGGACGTGCAGTGATATTCACGAAAATCATATAAGAACACAGTCAATTAGAAACAAAAAGAATAAAACAACAAAGTAATGAAACGTACCAGTAAAACATTATAGGACATTCATCTAACACCAATAAAACGTGATATAGAAAGAAATTGATTTTACCGCTTACATTACCTGCCTACTTATACATTCTACAACATTATTTGTTTTAATTCTGTTTGACATTTAATTTACATTATCGTCTCCTAATGTTTGTTTCGTTGCTTTAATTGATGATCTGTCTTGGATTTTTATATCTTTTACATGTTTTTTGAATAGGAATCGCCAACTGCACCCAAAATGCTATATTTTTTCACTGAAACTTTACAATAAATATTCGTTAACAAGTTGTTTTATCTTTAACTTCTCAAGACCAAAAGATTTAAATATTTTTCATTGCCAACTTTTTATGGCATTTCAGTTACCGAACTTTAGATATAAAATTTCATGCTCATCTTCTCTTATTTTTTCAGTATCATATTTTGGAAAATTTCCAAAATATTTCAGAAGGACGTCACTGTAACACCGCAAAGGTACTATCGATTTTATGCAGTGTTTAGATTAGAAGAACAAGTGAGATATTAAAATCATCGTTCAGTATTCATGTTGTTACAAGCTCTGTATATCTCTTCGATCGGATGATTACGCGTTTACTGCTACTGTTCTTTCTGGCCGATAATTATTTCTGTGTATTTTCCTACCATATTTGAAAAAAAACATATGCCAAATATATTATGAACAATTTAGTCGATAATCGATAATGTAAATATAGAAATACTTATTTTTTTATTAATATATTAATAAAAATATAACCCGTACCTTAAAATAGTTTTCTAATTTCATATAAATATAATTGAAAAACAAATTTAAAAAATTACTGACACTTACATGTTTTGAAATATTAATGAATTTGGCTTTGTGATACGTGAGATACTTGCACATTGTATCTTCACTGAGAAGAGCCTTTCGGTAGTGTTGGCGGACGCAGATTGAACTTCGCGGGAGATAATGCTCACCAAGTACTCGCGCCCTCCACCAGATAGCGCAACCTCCTCTCCACAGTAATATAGCAGATTGACACCCTACCCTCTTTCCAGGGTCTTCAATATTAATAAGGGTAAATTCTATTATGTGCAGCGATACAAAACTCTGCTTCACCCATTATTTTTTTCTTCAATATGAAATTCAATTTGAAACAAATTAAAACAGACATTCCAACTATATGTATTAAGAAGGTAAGCTTCTGTCAACTTATATATGTATAAATTGTAATGTAATGTTGTGATTTAAATTTGTAGTACAAGAGATACAACCGTATTAGTTATTGATAACTGCAATAATCCATTTTCTAAAAAAATGCACAGTTTTCATACGAAATATCGGTAGATGTCTGTAATGTGTAGCCTAAACGTCACCACTATGTAAATAGATTGATCACAGTTGTAAACTACAAATAAATTTGAATGTGTGAAATTTCAAGAACCTGTTTTAATTTATATGGCTATAGACATTCATTGCCACACAAAAGAACAAAGTTTATGAATTTAAAACATCAAAGAACAGAGAACTCATTTCTTTACGAAAATATTTCATCAGAAAGAGAACTGAAACGTAGTCGTACGCCCATGTTTATTGGTCTTTGCATGTTACAATTCTTTGCTCTGTGTTTACGCGGTAAATTGTGGTATTGTGGTATCCATCATGTATATTTATTCCACGAATTCGTTCTGAAAAGAGGTAAATCTAATTGGTTTTAGCAGTAAAGAGTTTTCTTTATTTTCCTTAAAATCAAACTGGAAAGTACACATACTGTCCTTTGTCTCAAGATTACGATATTTTGTTAATTAATTGTGTTTGTTAATCTACTTGTTAGAAAGAGAGAAAAACAAGACTTTTTAAAACATTCAATATATGCTGATGTTGCACAGGCAAAATATGAAAAACAATTATTGAAACCATTCTAACATACAACAAAATTCTGATTACAATATAATAATGCTATTTTAGTAGCAAGGAAATACTTCAAAGGTCTGATTTCGTTGCAGTACAGATTAGAATTACATTTTGTATAAACTTACATGTTCGCATACACAATGTTTCACACTTCCAAAAGTTTGGATGCCTGGTAAACTATATATACTTGCGATTTTTGTAAGAGCGACCCTCAAGACCACTCAAATCCCATCTTCGCGATGGAATATGTCACGGCATATCGCGTCTTTCTCAGTCGTTCCGCTAGATTTCGCACGATCGCGACCGTATGAAGCAGTGCTTGCGATCATGCGACTTCTACCGGTAAGACCGAGAAAAGACGCGAAATGCCGTGACATATTCCATCGCGAAGATGGGATTTGAGTGGCCTTGAGGGTCGCTCCTAGAAAAATCGCAGTATAATGAGTATATAAAATAATGTGATCTTATTCAAATGTTTTGTTTGTCATTTCTGAAATAGATCTTTGCAATGTTCCAGGCATTTTTCTTTCGACTGTTTAGTGCCATCGTCTCGAGATATTGAAAGGATAAGATTTGGGAAATGTGCGCTGATAACTTAATGTTAGTCCGGAATGTAGTGTAATGTTTAAAGTGTTTTCAAGAATCCTTTGTAAAATTGTCCATAATCAAAGGAAAATGCCTACTATTGTATGTATATACCTTTCATTTTTCCTTTCCGTGGAAAGATGGAATATACGTCTCATATGATTTGAGAGAAAATCACCATAATGTTTTTTTCCTATTTCTTACACAATCAGTTTGTATTTCATATTTTAATCACCATTTTGCGCTTTTAGTTTAACCTATTTTAAGAAGTCTTAGGTCTACACTGAAAATCAAATATGGTGTTTTAATAAGCGTGATAATTGCAACTATCTTTTAAAAATTCAATTTATAATGCATTTAAAAAAAGTTTAACATAGTAGTATCATTGATCACAGTATCTGTTACTCCCTTAAACCTCCATCGATCAATTAAACGTAACCCACGTTTACTTTGTTATAGAACAAATTTTAGCAATCAGCAAAACTGAAAACAAATTAAAACGGCAAAAATAATAAAGATGATCTCAAACGCTTTCGTTGTTAGGAACCCTACAAATGTGGACTACTTAAAACATAAATTTATATTTTGAATTTTAATGTATGTCCAACTTATAACATCGTCCAGTAAAAAACTCATACTTTTACCAACACTACACAACCCATTTTTTTAATAATTTCGTTTTCAATTTATGAATGTGAATTAGTTAC